>JAVJGI010000064.1:6468493-6536552 GCA_035590275.1 Ibycter americanus
GGAACATTTCTTCACCGAAAGGGCGGTGAAGCTCTGGGACAGGCTGCCCAGGGAGGTGGTGGGGTCACCATCCCTGGAGGTGTTGAAAAAACATGTAGGTGTGGTGCTTAGGGACATGGTTCAGTGGTGGGCTTGGCCGTGCTGGGGTAACAATTGGACTTGATGATCTCAAAGGTCTTTTCCAACCTAAATGATTCTGCGAAAAACATGACTTCCACAAAAGGAAGGAAGATGTATATGAAAGTAAAGGTGTTTTTTTACAGGATAAGAAGTGGTAGTTGCTCATCCTGGCATTCCACGGTTAGGATTTAACCCAGAACGGTCCTGTGTGTTGGTGTTTCCAGGCACTTCTGGGCATGGACCATTTAATCCGTTGTTGCTCAGCCAGCCTTGGACCATGGCTTGTCTTGAATTTTCTGCTACAAGTTGGCCAGCTGTGGTCAGCCCGCACTATCATTAAGGGCTTTCTCCCATTAATTTCCATTTGTTCTGCTCCTCTGCTCTTTCGTTGTGCAACCTCCTCCTTCTGTGAGAGCCTGGTGCTGCTTCTGCTCTCCCTTGTTCTCTTCCCACTACCTCTGCTTTGTCCTATATTGGGATGCTATTTGATCCTGGGACAATATGTAACTTGTTTTTGTCTCTGCTGTAGTAACATGGCTCAGTGTTTTGGCTCTTTAGAGCTATCCTGTCTGCAGTACTTTGCTCATTGTGGCTCTCTCCTGTTTGCAGTCTTATCAGTTGATCTGCTCTTTGCTCCCTGCTCCTTTTAAACAGTCAGGCCCTCTGAAATGAGTAGGCCAGCTTCACAACATGGTTTTCCGCACCATGCACAGCTGGTCCCCCAAACAGAGCTGCTGTGTGGCCTCTTGCTCTCTGGTTCTTTCTCTCTCATCCTCCTTTTACTCTTCTGTGCATTTTGCTTACATTGGAGTTGAGTGTCTTGCTTTCTGCTTATGGACTTATTCCATGTGTATGGGCTTTTGATGTCTGACTTCTGCTCTTGTCCTCTTTGCTTATACCCCTGCAAGGTGTATACTATTGCATATGTGACAGGTTGTCTCTTTCTGCCTTTGGAGTCCTCTTTAACATCTTTACGGGATCCTGCACAGCACTTCTGCCTGTAACAATGTGACTGGGTCCAAAATAACTCAGTGTAGTATATTAGAAGTGAGTTGGATTCATTTTTTTCTTTTGGTCTTTGAACTCAGAGGTCAAGAGCTGAGTAATGGTCAGAAGGTCTTGCATGACAGCTTGGTCCGTGGGTCTGGCATTGCCCAGGGAAGGGGTAGCCTACACGTTTTTATCTTGTTAAACATATATGGGGTCTTTCAGCTTCTAATTAAGGAGGAAGACAAGCCAGGGGAGCTTTCATGAACCTCAGGATTCAAAAATGTTTAATTTAAAGTCTTCTAAATAATGTCAGATTTATCCAAAACTGACAGAACACAGTCGTGTTTGATTATTTTAAAGATGCTAATCGATTAAAAATGACACTTTTTGGGGAGAGAAGGCCTTTAAGCCTTAAGCATGAATTTGTCACCTATTCTGGTCTAGCCATGTGGCTTGCTACGCTCATATGACTTTATCTGCAGCTCCTCAGTTGAACTTCCCGTTGGGCTACATGCCAAATGTACATTTGTAGAGCTAGCGAGAAAGGCAGGGCTCCAAAAAGGTGAATTTTGAAGCTTTTGAACACAGCTTCGGTGGTTGAACAATATTACGTCTTCAGGCAGTGCTTTATAGAAATATTGAAGTTTTCTTCACTTGGGCAGATAGAAAAAAATGGTTTCCCCAGTGTGTCAAATGGCACCACATTGCTGAGTGGGATCCAGGAGACAAAAGGTCACCCTGTTGTATTTTAAGTTTCTATTCCCAGGAGAGCAGGCAGTTTTCCTGGCCTTTTCATTTTCTTGTAGCCCAGATATTTTCCTTTGGAATTCTTGCTTTACGCCACGGTATAGATGAACTATCATTTTCCACATGTTCTGCTTGCCAAACTTTCTATGCATTACTCCATCAGGAACTGTGCCTGCGAATCTGTTCTGTCAACTGAATGATAATTTTAATCCATCACTGCAGTAAAACAGACTGGTCTCTATTGTGGAGGAAATAATGATTAGAAATTACACAGTTGACATTTTAACTCTATGCTACAAAATTACTGACTTTCTTCTTTAAATGTTAGATTTTCTATTTGAAGAAATAGATTGCACACTTGTAAATGAATTGGAATATTATGTAGGTCTTATTGTACACAGATACTTTTGAACAAAGAGGTCCCTATTTACAAGAGTTTTCAAGACAAAATCTACATACGAGACATTTGTCTCGTTCCCCTTCTGCTTGCAGATGTGACATTTAAAAACTTGAGTGTACACAAGACCCTTTTTCTTAAATACCTTTGATTAAAAGAAAGCTGGAATACCTAGTACAAGTGCTTTATTCTAAGTGTACTTTTATGCAAGTGTAAAAATCCTCTTCAGAAATCTTTTATAGTGAAATGATAAATCTCTGATTAAATCTCTGTTTTCAAACATAAGTTGTGATTATATGCAAAGCCAAAGAGAAAAAAAGAGAGAGAGACCTCCTTACTTGAGGCACTTTGTTCTTTTCTCTTTGAAAGAAAAGTTCTTCTTTTGGACTGGAATTCTGACTCTTTTTAGAAATTTAAATTCTTTAAAGTATGTGAATTGATTAAATAACCTTTTTTTATTTTTGACACTTCAGGTGCAGTGGCAAGCACGGAAGTAAAGATGAAATTACAAGAATTTGTCTTAAATAAGAAGAAGGCATTGGCACACCGGAATCTCAACCACTGCATATCCAGTGATCCTCGCTTCTGGTATGGGTAAGTGGTACTGGGCTTATCTTTATGATTCAGCCGGTGCCACCTTTTTTCACAATTGCTGGAGATGTGGGGAATAGACCTGATGTGTTTACTGGATGAACCAGAACAGTGATAGAATCAGGGTTTGACTTTGCTGTACATTACCAAAATGTGTTTTTCAGAGGGTTTCAGTATGGATAATTGTTATATCTTCTGTGATGGTCACAGTATTTTTGTGAGTAGAGGTCTTTGCTGTCGTCTTTAATCCATGATTATTCAAACTCTCAAGTTCTACAATCAGTATCAACCTTTATAAGTTCTCTAGCTTTTCACCCAGGATTTTGTCCTGCCAGGTGTTATAAAACTTGAACTTTAGTAAAATAGGGAAATTACTTTTTATGTTTAGTGAACTGCAACTCAGGATAGTTGTGCTAGTGTTACATTTTTAAAGCCTGTAATGCTTACTGCTCATCTTAATCTCTCAGAGTTTAAAGTTTTGTTTACTTCGCTCTTCTCTGTAAACTGCTGGAAACATCAAGTGCATCCTGTTTGCACTTCTAATCACAATTGCCTCAACAGCTACATTTTCAGCTGAAAATTTTCAACTGTTGGTCTCCAAGAAAACCCAGATGTCACGTGGGTTGAGAAGGTAACAGATAATGTTAGAATGACATGGGAACAAAGAGTGACGACTTTGATTATTTCAAATGCACCAAATAACAAATACAAGTGATGGCATTATTAACAAGGCACAAGTTTCAGTTCCAGAAATTCACTTCTTCATTGTATAAAAGAAAATTGGAAAATTTGAGATGATTTGAAAGCTTCCACTACTGTAACACTGTGAATATCTGTATTAAAAAAAAAAAAAAAAAAAAGAAAAGTGTTTTGGATGTTGTCTTTAGTGACCATAAAATTAATGGAATTTTGAAGACAAAAGTCAAGGAAATTTTGCCATGAAATTTGTGCTCAAGCTGAATGTCTGAAAGTATTTTAAGTCTTAAGAAATTAACATGCATACAGAGATGATGAGGTCATAGTCAGAAGATGTTTCCAAATTCAAGAAACTAAGCTGAAATTAGATTTGAAATGTATCCCAGCTATGAGCCAGTACAGAAATGCTGAAGTGTAGTTGGCAGAAAAATCCAAACGTTATTCCAGTAGGATGAGATTGAGCAGTTTTAATGCATCTCTGAAAATCTAATCTAGGACTTGAAAATTGTATGGTTATGACACTGGTTAAAGTGGCGAAATGTTGTTAAGTTTATGCAAAGATAATATTTAAGGCCCACTAGGTCAGTATCAAGGATAGTAGAAGAAATAGGAGAAACTGAATTTCAGTCAAGAAAACAAATATCTTTTCTAGATAACTGATTTTCCACTGTTCTTAATTGAGACTCACCATGAAATTTGGGGATTTTATTGAAAGTGGTTGAAGATTGAGCCACTGCGTTCTCCCATTTTTTTCCCAGTTGGTTAAAATGCCTGTTACGCAAAAGTGGTATAAAGTCAATTAGAATTAAGTATGTTAAACAAGTCCTTCCTTCCAAACCCTTTGATCCTTTGGCCCTAGAGAAACCTGGTACAGAATTGCCATCGTAGGTGAATTTAGAAAAGAGAAAAATAAATTTGGGAGTGAGCTGAATTCCTGACGTTTTGCACAGTTTTCAATTAACTGCTTTTTCACCCAGAATCCAACATTTGGAGATGAATCAAAGAGCAGCAATCTGTAATACCCCTGTATGGTGCGGGGCCAGGAGTGATGCAGGAGGTTATGTAGCCAAGTTGTATTTAAGGTTTCAATATGTTCCCTGCCCTGTTTTAAGCTAATGCTGAGAACTTTCCAAGCACCAATAACTATATTGGTTATTTGTTTATTGGTTTAGGTTTATTGTGGATGTTAATCAAAACAGGATACCAACAGGTAGAGACAATGTACAAACTCTTGCACAAGGGGCCATCCTTTTTCTTCTGGACTTAATGGGCTTACCATGCCCTCATCTGCCCTCCGTCTGTTTTATGGTAGGGAGAGGATCACTCACTATTCTGGTCCCTAACACAAGATGTGAAGAGGGAAGAAAGAGCCTCAGAGGCCTCACAAATCTTTCTAAGGGTCTGTCTCAGTGATAAGTTGCAGGCAGGCATGAGCTGGTTCTGCTCAGCCTTTGAGGAGGGCAGATGGCAGCAGGGCTGCGTGACTGGTGTCTTATCTTGCGGTGGAGGATTTTTAAATGCACCCTTCAGTTGTTAAGGCAGAAGTTGAGGATTTTGTGTTTCCGTTCTATCTAATTTTTTTTTTTTTTTCCAAAAAAGAGAAAACCTTTAAATGAGTATTTATTTATATGACATCTCATAGGTTACCAATTCAGTTATAGAGATATTTATGTACGCACATACTTCTAATGTGATTCAATTGGGTGGTGTTTGGATTTAACACACGCAAATGAGGCTTGCAGAAGATAGACTTGATGCTCCTACTGTGAGCAGGCAAGCCAATTAAGTGGTAACAGATGCTGAAATAGTCTTTTAAATGACACGCCTGCTTTTGAGCACTTCCTTCGGTCTTATTAAGGTTTGTGAATTCCTTTTTTAAAAAATTGAAAGCATTACTTGGAGAAAACAGATCTCCTAAGGGTATTGAGCACCACAGCGGTTCTACGTCAATGGCTGTGACATGAAATGTGTTCCATTGACATGTGAAATAGCTGTCGTTCCCCTGGCCCTTTTGGGCCAGGCTTCAGTTGTCCACTGAGATGTCCAGATGCTTTTGCCTTCAGTGGCTTGTATCTGAACTTCATTCAACACTGCCGGTTGCTGGTGCAGCACTGAGTGTCTATAGTTAGTGAATGTTTTCTAATTAATCATGGATGTTAAAGGGCACTGTCACCCGCGTGTGTGCAGATCAACCCTTATGATGAAAAGGGACTAGTTTTAGAGGTTTTGCAGGATATGGTCATAATCCAAAGGATCTACTAAACAAAAGAACTTGGTAATGCCCAGTAATGTTTCTTGGGGGCTTTCACAAAGGTCTTGCTCAATCTTCAGCTCTATGGTATTCAAGCCACTTGGTAAACTGTTTAATATATACAGCTCCAGTCTATATGTAATTGTTTAAAATAGCTTTGTGGACTATAATTTTCAGATTACATTGATGATAAGCAACAACAGAATGGGTTCTTTTGAATTTCATTGTCAGACTGTGCCTCCTGTGGATTCTGAACCCACCTGACAGCCCTGCTCCCAGGAGGTTTTGCTCTTCAAGATACTTAACATAAGTGAGAGTGGCTTAGCAGGAACACAGACAGAGCACCTTGGGCTTAGCAAACAGGACTATTATTTCCCTAGGAAGTTGTCAGAAACACGCTTGGGAAGTAGCCACTCAATGTGGTAGCAGTCATGAAAGGGAGTTTAACTGAGTATTTGCATGGTAAGGAGCTAGAGAGATATAATTACATGTTCAATTATTGCAGTGTACGTAGATGTCTACAGTCTCTGTACACAAAACATATTAGCGCACATACGTATGCTTGAATATATATTCAGTTTACATTGCATGAATATGTTTGAAGTATCATGCATGCTTCGGTGTGCACATGGGTTTTTGAGGGACCTCAGAGCTCAAAGAACAGGGGATGCGTTATGTGAAGGTATGTGCTTTCAGGAATGCCCACAAACTCGATTTAGTATACAATTTCATCTCTTTCAAGACCTCTGAAATTCTTGAACAGGCATGCAGACCAGCGCATTTTGCTCGAAGCAGCATAGGGTGTCGGATCCCAGTCCTTGAGCCATATAATGTATTCCTGTTTGCAGAGTTAAATATCTGTCATTCAGCAGCCCTGAAGCACATCTAAACAGGCCCTTTGAGTTCCTGCACATTCTCTAACAAAGTGATGAAAATAGCTTCAATGTACATGATTGTGCAGCTTAAGTCATGATTTAAAAAAAAAGGGAGAAAGAAAAGTCTATTGCTTGTATAGGCAAGAGCAAAAAATGTCATTGTGTGACATGATGGGTTTGAGGGCTCTTGGCTTGCAGCGTCCAGGCTTCCTGTTTGTGAAACATCTCTCTGTGCTGCCTTCCCATGGTATGAGCAGATCCGGGCAGAGAAAGCGACTTCTGTTTTCGGGAGGGATTCAAATATTTTTCAGTTTGGTTCTGTTTTGATTTCAGGTGATGATTAAACTGTGCGTGCATGTGGGCATTTATTGGTGTGAATGTAAAAGGGTACACGATGTGCGCAAATGCTAATGAAAAATACAACTGTGTAAGAGCCCGAAAAATTATTCTGCCTGTATGTACAGAGAAGTTTGGAATATAAAGGGGGGAGGATTAGGAAACCACAGTGAATCATACTGCTTGGTAAGAACTGTGGGTATAGAAGATTTTGATGTAGATGTTCAAATAAACTTTTCAGAGCTTTTTTGTAACAAAATCACATAGAAAATTCAATGTGTTTTCCTGATGTTTCTTTAGCCCCTTATTTTTTGAAGGTAGAACTTGTAGTGGAATTGATGCTGTGCATCTCACCAAACATCCTACTTCTGATTTGAGCTTTCAGAATGACTGCTCAAGGAATTGGATGAATTGGTGTAATATTCAACTGGGAATGGCTCATTTTGGTTCCTGAAAGAACCTTTTGTAAGAGAATAGTTTTAACCAAGGTCTCCAAGAATGCCTGGTTATTAGGCAATGTAAAATTCCAAATATTCACTTCTTTTGATGAAGTACTCACTTTCTGTTGTCCCATATTCTTTAATATTTTGAAGAAGTAATACAGGGTTTAAATTCTGTTTATTTAAACATGGAATGTAAGATTGTTTGATAAGTGTATGGCTGTCACCTATATGGCCAAATCAGTCATTCTGTTGATGTAGCTATTCTGCTAACGTGCTGAGTTTGGAGACTTCCCGAAATCTGTACTGATTGGGGTTGGTAGAGCTCCCGAGAAACTGCAAAGCTGGGCACAAGTCATTAAGTAGGAAAGATGCAGCCAACAAACTGGTAGGAGGCTTAGAAAACTCATTCATTATTTAATATCCTTAGCAAACAGACTGTAATTTACTTCCAGCAGCCTGCTCAAACAAAGCTATAAATTATCAGCTTCAAGAAGTTAATCTGGAAAGGTGTTGAGTACTTTGGCCCTATCTCTGCGAAGTACTTGGGTCAGGAGGCAGCGAAGCAAAAGGCAGAAGACCACCTATGCAGCATGGCTGCTGTTAGCCAGCTTAAACATGTGGCACCTAATGTGCTCATCCTTCGGTTTTGTTTCATCCTTAGGCTTCATCTGCTATGTCTGCATTTTATTCAGTGAAGGGAAATTGTTCATGCTACATTTGAGGGCAGTAACAATACCTATGCTTAGCTTCAAGAATATGACTTAGCAAAACCTAGTCCAAGTACATCATTAAAATTATGCTCATGGTTAAATACCTTCATGAGTTGAGCCATGCTCAACAGGGTAATTCTTATACTGAAAGTTAAACATACGTTTAGTTACTTCCCTGTATATTAGACTTCGGTGTCTTTTTCACAGGAGTACCTAGGAGAAAGCTAGTGCCAAGATCTTTCCCTTTGCGCTGTTCCCCACTAACGAAGGTAACAGACAAAGTGAAGCTGCACTCGTTCCCTTTGTGTCTCACTGGTGTAAAGCTTCTCCCTTTTCTTTCTCTTTCCTTCTGTGCAGGAAGACACAGCACAGCTCTCTGGACCAGAGTTCCCCACCCCAAAGTGGCGTATCCGGCACCTACAATCACCCTGTACTGGGGATGTATGATTCCAAAGATGACTTCCCACTCAGAAAAACAGGTAGCGCTCACGTTGATTTTCTGTGTTGCCTGCTATCTTTGCTGTGACACTTGGTCCTCCTTTTTTTTTTCTTTTTTTTTTTTTTTAAAAAAAGGTATTTCACTGAAAAGCTGTATTTCATGGAGTGATTTATTTAACAAGCAGCCCTTCCATCCTTCTCCCCCTTCATCTGTCACTGTACACACAGTGTTAGAGGGCGGCTGGAGTTGCTTTGGGTGTGTGAACTTGCAAAGCTGCAGGCAGGAGACAGCAGAGTTGTGTGTCAAAGTTTGTGAGATGTTTTCACAGAGTCAAAGCTAATACAGAGATCTGGGTGTCTGAAGTCAAAGTATGTTTTGCTGAGTGAGAAAAGTACCAAGAAAAGTTCATTTCTTCTGGGATTTGTGTTTTATATACAAGTTTATACTTAAAATAAATAAAAATGTTTCTGCCAGTCAAAGCGTTGGGACTTCCTGCAAGGGTTTTGGTTCACACCTAGACAGTTATTTCTCAGTTAGGTTTTTCCCTGCACGGTGGCTAAGCAGGTCAGTTATTTCTCAAGTATATATTATGTAAACCAGGTTGTTTTGGTTGGCTGTGGTCCTCAGCTCCATATCACATGCCTAAGCCAACACAGCTTCAGCTTCTAACCTGGCCAGCTCATGATCCTCAGCTGCTTCCTTCAGGGAATAACTGAGCTTCAACGAGGTCATCCTGATTTGGGGAGCAGTCCTGCTTGTGTGGATGGTGCCAACAGTGCTGTGTGTTGGAATTTGCTTTTGAACAGGGAAAAAACTTTTCTGAAAAGATGGAGTGGAGGTAAGAGGAAAGCAGGGCTATGATTGAACTTTGTACCTTCTGCAGATGCTGCCTAGCTATTTCTCAGGTATGCTTTGTGGATCTTCAAATGTGGAGGGATGAGCACCAGTAGTCAAAAACTGTGTCATCCTTGCAATAAGAAATGATGACAGTGTGCTAATCAAATCTCCCTGTCAATTTACTATGATCTTTGGTCAAATTGGCTACCCTAAATCAGTTCCCAAGAGCTGGTAGCCCCTCCTTTTCCTTCTGGGTGGGATGTAGGTGTTCTCATGGCATTTCTTCTCCTAATAGAAGTAGAGCAGGTCTTAGGTGCAGTGAATGGTTTAACGCAAGTCTTGTTACCTTTGTAAACTCGGGGGGGTTTCCTCTGTTGCCATCTGACAAGAAAAAAATATGCCTTCAGACTGCTGCCTTGTGCCTCCTGCCTCCCAGTTCTGCACATTAAAAGACCTTTTTGGGAACTTCTCATTCTGGACCATAGCATCTGACCTGCTGGATGGATCTGTGGATGGATTCCCGTCTGCTGTGCAGTAGGCTGTCTTCCCCCTTACTGGGCACGATGGGTTGGGTCAGACACTTCAGCTGCACAAGAAGTGAATAACTGGCAAGCCCTCTCCAAGATACAGATTTTTTCCTGGGCACACCCTGTACCTTTGCTGGTGGTAATTTTGACTGTGCTCTTTCTGGAGGACTCCAAAAGCAGAGCTTAGAAAACTGGATTTGCTGAAGGGTAGGGTATCCTCTAATCTCCTCTTCTGGGTAATGAAAGACCAAACACCCCATTAGCTGTGGTAGATGCTGCTGTGCCCAGGACAGCCGAAGTGACGCTGTCTGGGCTTCGGGACTTTGCCTTTCATAGGGAAGGTGAGTGCTGATGGAGGACTTCTCGCAAAGGAGGCTTCCTTCAGCTCTAAAGCCAGTGAAGCACAAAGATGTGCTTAGCGTACACATCTGCCTGGGAGGAGAAACACAAGCCCAGGCTGCTAGCAGCCGTTGCTGCTGTTTGCTTCTGTTCTGCTGAAGGCTTTCAGGCTCCTCTGGGAAATTGCAGCATTTCCACACAGGAAAGCATCCCTTGGCACCATACCTATCACTTAGGGCCTGTGGGCAGTGTGATTCCAAGAGATTTTTAGCTCTTTCCCCTACCCTGTGAAACAATGTGATCCATTGCTGGTGTATTAGCATTCCCACAGCATGACTGGGCTTTGGCATGCTCCAAAACTTCCCTTGCTCATCGCTTCAGGGGACCTTATTTGTCAGGTTGGGTTTGAGGATCGGTCACCCTTCTTGCTCCCGATGTTAGGGAAGGGGATTTCTGCAGGAGAAGAAAAGTGTCTGCACATCTCAGCCCTTTGCTGCTTCCTGAACTGAGTTCTTAATAAGACTCTGGCTGAATAAAAGGCCTGTCAGACAGGCTGAATTAAGCATGATAAATTTATCTAATCACATTATTAAAAATGGAAGCAACCAAAATCATTGTTGTTTTAAAACAGGAAGATGTTGAGCAGATTTTGTTTTTCCAGAACACTGGTGCTTGTTCTTTTTGGGCACCAGCATTAATCTTTTGGGGACTGGTCTGTGATACAAATGAGTTCACTTGCAAGGTTCAGGGGAGAAATTTTTTGTATTGTTTTCTTGTATTTTCCTTTCAACGCAACAGCACGTCAGTCTCTGGCACAGCGATATCCTGCAGAAATCCCATTGCCAAGAATGTTAAGTTGCTTGGAGAAGAAAGGCTGCTGAACAGTCTGGTGTAAACAAAAGGCAGGGAAGGCTGGAGCCCATCCTAAATAAAGTTCTTTATTACGGGTGAGCTTTTCAGATTTTTTGGCACCAGGCATAACTCTGGCTTTGTGTTCGTAATTTAAAACCGCCATATCATGTAGTCCAATTTTATTAAATTTGATTAAATATTTGCAGTTCAAATAACAGAGTCCATCACAATACAGTTCTGATTACCAGGGCTGGAATCCAACCAACATCATCGTTAGGGATAGGGTGACTTAGGGGGCTGTGGGAAGGCAGTTTGAATGATCATTTCTTCTAGGGTGCATTTTCAGAGCTGGCAGCATGTCCTGCACATTGAAAAGTTCTTAAGAAGAATAAATATGTCATTGCACTGGGTTTTTGAAATACTACCTTTCTTTATTCTTATTTAAAGTCTCATGATGTGGTCACAGGTTATCCCTCTGTGCACACTTGGAGATAACTTGCTAGTCTAAAACCCAAGTGTAAACATGTTGAGAGAGACCCAGTGAACTGGCCATGCTTTGTAGAAAATGTGTGCGGGAATGATGTCTTAAGAGTGCTTGAAAACATCCAGCATGGGAAACAATCGACGCTTGCAATGTGCTCCTAATGCATCCTGTCCCCTGAAATCCTACCCTGTCTGATTTGTTTTACTAAATTATGTTCCAGCTTCTTGGCTGTTTGGTTTCTGCATGAAATTGTTTTTCTGTCAGGCTGCTGGCTGGTGCAGTTACTAATTGCTTGAATCCTGTTCTTAGCCTGGCTGGGGGATGCATTTGACTCAGTTCCCTCTAAACACTTTGGGGCTCTTCCTTTTTTTAACTGAACTAAGAACAGTTCAGTTAGTGCTGCTCATGCTCTTGCTGTTAAAGAAATGGATTAGCACAAGGATTTTTATTTCCCCTTTTGTGTGGTTTCCTTCATTATATATATGTTTCCTATAGTGTACACATTTTGTCAACAGCTGTTGAGAGGGGAAAATCTAAGTGACCTTTTCTGCCCCCAGATCAAGGTTGGTGTCTTCCAAATTTAGTGACACTTCATTATGTGCTGTACTGGGACCTTCTAAGAAAAATCTCTGGAGAATCCTTTCAGAGTGATTTTAGAGTGTGGGTTGGGGCAGTCTTTTGTAGGCTGTTTTGATAACCCCAAGGGTTGTTTGTCAACAGCTTTCTTGGAGCTGTGAAATTATTTTTAACGTAGCTTTTCAGGTTTGCATTTCTGAGGAATATGGTGTGTCCTCATTTTCTCCCCAGGAACAAGTTTGTTAATGGCATTCCCTGCTTTCTGAAATCTGAGCAGGGATGTATTAAAACATGCTGTTAATTAGAAAACTGACACGACCACCATTATTGAGATTTGTAAAGAGATAATTATTTAACTTTTCAACATGCTTTTCTTCCTGCTTATATAGGGGCTTTTTTGTTTGGTTTTGGGTTGTTGGGTTTTTTTTACATCTTGTGCAGGGCTGGACCATGTCCTGTCAGACAGTAGCTTTCCCGCTTACTCCTGCATAGATGTAGAGTAAGTATTCCTTGTGTTCATTGGGACTTGACAGCTAATTAGGATTTCTAATGAAAGCCACAGCATTTCAATTAGTTGTCGTTAAAATCATGAGAAGTTTTGCCAAACTCGGCACCTGCTAGGCTCGCCTGGCCAACATGCATTCAGCTCACTGGGGTGCATGAACTGGAAACATTTCCCTGTATCTATATTTGAACCTGACCCCAAAGTAAGAAAAACAGCTTATTTCTTTTGAAGTACTCATAAAAGATGTTCTCCAAAGTTGTAAGCGTAGAAATGGCTGTGTCTGTAGGACCCATGCGAGTTGTGAAGCACACTCAGATCTCATCGTGGTTTTGCTCCTGCTGTTGGATAAAGCAAACCTTTCCCAAGACAGCTGCTCTCCTTCAACCCTCCTCGTGCCCGCGCAGGAGGAATTCTGTGCCTTTGCTGCTGCTTAATTCCCCTGCCCTGGGCTAGCTGCTGGTCTTTAAACCTTTCTCCAGACAGATCTGTCAGCGGCGGTGGGATTTTTGACAAATCTGATGTTATCAAAAATGTGCTATTGTTTCTCTTTGTCCTTTTTTATTTGTGCTTCTCAACCCTCTGGTGTTTGCCAAACCGCTGTGGTTCGTTACATACAAGACCACCTCCTGTATCCATTAAGAGCAATGGGTGGCTGCTTTTTGGTGTCTTTGGCTCAGTTCCTGGGGCTACTTGGCCTGTGGGTGCTGCAGCCACGGTCACTGTTTTGTGAAGCATCGCTGAAGCTCTGGGTCCAGGCTTTTCCTTTACATCCAGTATCACAGCTGGCTGCGCTGGGGAGGTGAAGATAGGACGCTGATGGGCATGAAGATTTTAAGGAGGCAAAGGATTCCTGTGGTCCCAAATATGTTTTCACTGCAGAGCTGTGGGATAGCATCTCAGGGTGTGAGTTTCCACTGTTTCCAAAGCTAGACTGAGTTGGATGCCAGACTGGGAGCTTACAAAGACATCTTTGGCAAATATATGCTTCTGAATTTCCTGCCTAGATAGTAAATGGGCATGTGCATGCGTGTGGCATGTACTTGGGGAGAAATGACAAGTAGAAAGTGTCACAGACCCCTCTTTCAGCTCGTTTTCTCTGGGGATGAGGGAAGAACAAGTATCCAAAAACCTCCCATCCCAGCAATGTCTCTTGCTTTCTGCACAAGTCATGACAGAAGAAGGAGAACTGGTTATAGGTCAAGTACTGTGTCTTAGGGCTTGTGGTAAAAGGAAAAAAAAAAAAAAAAGCTGTCCTCAACCTTCACAGCCCACACAGTTAAGAACTTCGAAACATCCAAGGAGAAGTTTTTAACTTGGCATTGTCAGCCCGTGGCTTATGCACCCCTTTGTTGCAGTGAGTTCCCTCAACAAGTAAAGGAATGCAACAAAGAGAAAACCTCTCCTCGTACTTGCCTGTATGTGGTGCAAATGGGCAGAATCCAGCCCATCTGCCACTTGGAGGTCTGCCCTGGCCAGTGGTTTCCTGAATTTCACAACCATGTGGGACCTACTGCAGAAGCAATCTGACAAATACATCACCCATGCTGATGGTCCCAGCAGCCACTACAGCTTCCAGGCCACCAGCCTCCGAAAAGAAATAGAAAAGGTCGATGTTGTTCTTCAGGCTCAATCATGAGCAGATTGGGGACAATTCTTCTTCTAAGTCCCAGCCTGCACTTAGCTGGGTGATGCTGAGATGTACTTGGGCTGCAGGGTCCTGATCACTTGCTGCCTGTCCAGAGCTGGCCATGAAACAGGTGGTGTGGTCCTTCCCTGCCTGCACGTCCCTGCCAGGCACGAGAAATAACTGCTTGTGCGCAGTGTATGCTCATGATGGGGAGACCACGGGCTGGCGCTAACCATCTCCTGTTTGCTAATATTCTTTTTCTGTGGAAAAGACAGGAGCCTGAGAAACGAAAGCACCCAGCATCCTGTGATGTTGTTTCCTCACAGTATTGCAGAAACACAGAGTTGTTTGTTTATTTGCAGCTAAGCAGATGAAATTGTTCTGAACTTCTTGCATTCAAAAGAAAGAAAAGGGAAAATGAAAGGATTTGTCAATAATTAAAATGCTGCATTTGTGAAGAAAGGCATAATACCTCTCTGAGTTGGTTCTGATTATTGGAATGTTTTAAGTGGTTTGTTTTATGACAAAGATTGTTTAGAGGAAAATAGAGTAGGCTGAAATCCCGGTGTAGTGTGGGAGTATAATTTAGAGAAAAATCTTTGAGCTTTGTACAGCATGGAGCGTCACTCAAGTTCGAGAGCATCTTTGCTTTCCCACCCACGTTGTCCTTCCAGCTGACATGGCTGGAGCTCTGACTTTCCTGGGCAGCTCGCTGTGTCCCAGGGACCCACGCACTGCCTCGGGGTGTGCTCTGCTGAGAGGAGGCACTGACCTGCATGAGAAATCCCTATTGTTATAAATACCCTTTCCCGCTCCAAGTGGAGGACGTCAGTCTCTCTGATCCAAAAATAACTTATTAAAGACAAAAATTACTTTATTACTGTGAGGCTACAGAATAGCTCTTCAGACCAGCCCATTGACATTTCAGAGAGCAGCAACAAACCGAAGTGCAGTTGGAGGAGCAGCAAATGCTTGCTTTAGTCCTTCCCTTTCTTCTGATAATGACATCCAAATGCGCACTAGGGAGTTCTTCACTCCCATGTTTTTCTTCAGCACCAGTGGCTATGAACTCTGTTCCATGGACACTCCTCTCCAGTGTTGAGGTGTGCCTAAAGGCAAAAGGAGGTGACACCCCCTTTCCTTGCTCAGGGCTCTGATAAAGCAGGTGCACTTTTGCCCTGAGAGCTGGAGATCCATGGGGGGAAAGCCAGCACTTCCCATCAAAGCAGTTCTTGAGGAGTACTGTCAGTGGTGCCTGAAAGGAGAAACCTCGTCCAGTAGAAGACTGGAAGGTCTTCTGGTTTAGTGTCACCTTTGGGGAGCAGGGGCTTTGGGAGGCCCAGGACCTTGCCCTCCATCATTCAGTGAGCCTGCTGTTCTCCTTCTTGGTCCTCTCAGCTCCATCTTTGCTTCACAGAAACTGCCAGGAGAGTGTACAGTTTCACCTCTATGTGTGCATAGATATATATAGATATATAGATAGAGATAGATATATAAAATATGCCCAGGTTTGTTCTGGCCAGAGCAGAGACACTTGGCCTTTGGGCCACTACATCTAGCAGAAAGGAGAATCAGGTCAGAGCTAGGAGAGTGTGATGGGTGCGTGCCTGTCCTCTGTGAGACAGCTTTGACCACGAGCACTGCACGAACAGCATCCAGAGCGGTGACGTGGAGTGTTTTTTTTCCAAACTGAAACACAGCAGCCAAGCTCTAAAGAAACTGTGTGTCTCTTGAGGAATGTCCTACTGGCTTCTCAGTGCATCGTTTCCCTCCTGGCCCTCAGCAGTCTGCAGCCATGTGTGACGGCGTGAGATTGTTTTTACTGGGTTTATGTTGCTCTGTTACAGTTTCTTGGGAGAGCATCGAGGGCAGGAGGAGGCTGAAGGTATGGTCAGTTGCTCCTTCCCGTAGGAGCAGCCCAGCATCAGGCAAGGGGAGGTGAGGTGCTTGTGGGACAGGGCAAGGAGGAGGGGAAAAAAGGCAAGCTGGCCAGAGCTGGCAAGGCAGGACATGGACTCAGTCATCACAGCTGTGTCAGGAAAGTTTCTAGGCAGCGAACAGATGGCAGCTCAAAAACAAGTACATGGTTGGTTTGTGAAATGAAGGGTGGAGAGGACACCACCATGCATGTTTTGAGCCACCTTGGACTTAATATATTAACAAGTTACATTTCAGTAAAGTTCAGCGCAGTTCTTGAGTTTAAAATCCCTGTAGGGTTTCTTGGGAGAAGCTCATTTTAATGTAAGGAGATTGTCCCCAAATGTTGTGGCCACCATGGGTCACTTGCTGGGGTCTTCCCAGTTTGGTAGCTGCTCCCTGCCCTTGTGTAGAGGCAGCCAGTGGCTCCCTCTGCTACAGGCACTGCAGCTTGCTGGTTGCTGCACAGAAACTGCATGTTTTTCTCTTACCTTCTGAAGAGCTCAGTGCTGTTTTAAACACTTTATTGAAGAAACTTGCTTGGAGGACCTCATTCTCTCCTTTCTGTTCCTTATCCCTTTCCACATGTCTGTCGTCTTTCCTCTCAGATAATACTTTGACCTGTGCAAAGCTGCTGTCTTTATTTAGACTTTGGAAAGGGAAAGACACAGATGAGATGTGGCATTTCCATGTGTTTATTTTCCTAGTCCAGTTCTGGCTATGCATAGTGGAAACCTTCGTGGTGCTCTGTTACACCGTGATTTTGCGTGGTTTAGTAGTCAGGCAAGTGAACGATAGTGAAGCTGTAAAGAATGTCAACATTGTGTGCTTGGTTTAATGGGTGTTAAAGCCTTCTTTCTACTGCTGAGATGCTGCGACTACTAAACTTCAGCATGAAAAGTGCTAAATACTGGCCTATAATAAGTTTTCATTTTAAGGACACAGTACTTCCATAAATAGCCCTTCCACAGTGCTCATGCCAACACAGTTAGGAGAAAAGGAGGAAAATCCAGCAAATACCTTTAGCTAGCCCTTTCTAATCGGGTCTCTACATTCCTCAAGATATTATTTCAGGTGATGCCATCCAACATGGTACCAAATTAATAAAAAGGTTTGTTTCTGCAGAACAGGCTATCTTGTTTTTATTCTTGTTTTTCTTTCCAGCTTGGGAGTTTTCTGCTGCCACTTTTGCTCTGTGGTACCTGTCTCCTCTGGGTACATTTGTGGGACGCTAATTCTTCTTGTCCCCCTCTATCCTGTTGCCTGCAAGTATTGAAAATTAAGAACAATAGTGTGCTTGGGCTCCAGAGGGATAATGGCAAAAAGATTTTTAATCTTTTTGTTTGACTGTAGGTGAACTTTGCCCATGTCCAGCTTTACCAGGTCCTCCTGACTAGGTGGGTCGTGATCCACTTTTGGAGAGACCACACTGCGTGCACGGAGGAGCAGTAATGAAGGTCTGGGATAGAGCCAGCCAGGGAGCAAAGAAACTGCAGAGTGGGGAGCAAATGCTCAGTTGTAGAACATGTGGTCTGTCCTGCTTAAGCAGAAGATAATTTATCTTTATTAAAATTTTGGGTTGTGCTACAGGCTGGTTTCACACAGCACTGTCTCTACCTCTCCTGTGTTTACCTGTGGGGTGACCTGGATGTTCGAAGAGAGACAAGGTAATTGTGTTGGCCTTTGCCTGGCTGGTGAGGCTTAATATGAAGCTTAAAAATAGTATTGAAAGAACAGCAGCCCTTCTCAGTCCCCAGCTGCTGAAATTAAGATGTGCAAGGACTGGGATGAGGGTTTTCATGGTGCATTGTTTGCTTTTTTTCATAAATGTGGATGGGTAATGGGAACAGGGCATACCCGGCCCAGGACTTTGTGTTTTTTGACTTACACAGACTTACTGTCAGATTAGTTCAGCAGCTTAGGGGATGCAATTCTAGGAAGAAAACAATGAGAATGACATAAACGTTGAAGAATTGGATTACATGGGTCCTGCTGCAATAAATGACGTATAAGAGGGGTATCTTGGGTTTGAGCCTGTGAAAACTAGGGAAGCTTTTGGCTTATGTTCTAGTTATTAATTTACTTGGAGAAAAACAAAATATTCTTTGTATAAATCCTTATTATAGGCCAAATTAAGTATGTCACTGCTTAAGAAATCCCACTGGCTTTGTGGAAGCTGACTCAGACTTGGGCATGGGCTTCGTTTGCTTGCTAAACAGGAATCAAACTGATTTTTTGATAACTTGATGGCATTTGTTTAAAAGATATCACCTTAAGATGTAGAAGACCAGTAAGTTTTGTAATTTAGTCTCCAGTTCTCTTAAGTTTATGCTAGTTTATGCTAGTTAGTTTATGCTAGTTAGCAGCAACGGGGAGCAAGGCTTTGTTTGGGCACATTGCCTGACAGGGTGAATATCAGGAGATTTTCAGTGGAATTGGTATTCCTGATAGAACATTGCACCTACATTTACTCTCTGGTATTGATAGTTATATGTCATTTAAATTCCCGGTTTATTCTTTTGAAGGACAGCTGTCTTCAGCTTAAAAATATTTGTTTATTATATAGTAGCTTAAAAACCATCTGAATAAGCATAAATTATTGTTTTGTGTTTTGGAAATGCCTCTGTTGAAAGCTACATCTCTTATTATAAAATATGCTATATGTAAATTCGTTCAATTTGAGACTGTTGTGAGCTGCCTGTGCTGAATTTTAATTCACCTACTTTGGGCTATATCGCACCCAATTAAATGCGTGTAGGGATTATGCTCTCTGAGGTCTTGATGACATGTTAGGTTTGGGATTATATCTGAAGGATAAACAACAAAATCAGAGTGAACGGAACAAATGCTGTTCTTTAAATGGACTTTGGCGTTTCAAAACTTGATCCGTCAGCTGAGGAAGCAAAGGAGAAATACATGGAATGGTTTTGCCTGAAAATAGTTTTGTCTGACAAATTATAATACACTGCTCTCGCAATAACTTATTCTCAAGGTGTTTTCTCTTTTTAAGGCTGTCATTTTCTATGTTCATTTCCTTCCTATTACATGGAAGGATGTTTGTATTGTGGCTTTACGAATGAAATGTATCTGGTAGTGTTGGGTAATCTGTGACCCCAGATCTTTCGTTTCCCTGCCCATTTTTAAGGTGTTTCTAACCAATTCATTCTCTGTATTTGAAAACCACACAATTACTTGTCTGTTCCCAACAGAAAAGATACTTCAGATGAACACCATGCAGGGTATAAATTGCATATGAATAAAATTTGCGCTGAAGTACAGTTTTTATTGTCATGTTTTTCTTTCTCAGAAGACAGATACTTTCAACAGCTGTGGCACAGACTTGTATTTCATTTGCTGGTTGGCAGTGCAAATGTATCTCAAATGGATGTGTCAGTATCTAGCTGTGACAGGTTCCCATTTGTTCTTTAAAATCTTGACCAGAGCATCTAGGTAGTTACTAATATTCAGTATTTGGAACAAATTAAAGCTGTAAATTAAAGGATATGGGATGAGGTACCAAGTGTTCACTTACCCAAAAACTACATTTAAAATAGGAAGTCAACTTCTGTCTTAAAGAGGACTTTATAAAGTAGATAGTTAGAGCATGCACTTGTGTTTTAACTAGTCCACTCTTCTAATATTGCCCTCCAAGCAAATGACAGATTTGCATTCAGTCCCCTGCCATTTTATATGCAAATGCCCTATAAGATGATTCCCCCTTTGCTAATGCATTTCATGCTGCATTTTAAGCATCATCTTGAGGAATCTGACACTTTTTTTTTAGTGCTCCCCTTTATCTCTCGTTGGCATTTTTCTGTCCAAGACATTAATGAAAAGTTCTTTGGTTTTTTGAATATTTTCTTCCCTCCCAAAAGTTTCATCAAAGAACTGTTTTGATGGCTTAACTTCAAGCATTTGATCTTGAATTCATCAGCCTTCTGATTTTTGAGCCCTGCAATTAACGTTGTCAGGCTTGATCTTTTACCTGACCTAGTGGTCAAAGCCAACTGTAGGGAAATATATCTGTAGACAGACTTAGTTAATTCAAATCACTTTGTAAACCCTATTTTAATTCTTCCAAAGAAATGTAGATTATTGGCCCTGAAGTGTAGGGAGCTGAGTGTATCAGTAGTTAATGGTGAGAGCACAGGATTTGCTGGTTCAAAGGGATTAAGCCACAGAGTCGTTAAGAGGTTGAGAAAGGGAAAAGATTGGACCAGTTCACAAATCCTGTAACTGTCAGGAGCCCTCAAGCACCAAAGCGGATATTTCGTGTATACCTGAGATCAGAAAGTTTACAGAGAAAATCATCTCGCAGGAGGAACCTTGACTTAAGGCTTCATTACCTTTATGAAAACTTGATAAGCTGTGCCATGCGAATGTGTTCAGTGTTGCCAGCTGTTATTAACCCAAAGGCATTAGGGATTCCTAGGAGCTCTGCTTTGACTGTTGGAGAAATGAAATCTCAGGATTCAGGTACAGCAGAAGTTTTTAAGAGAGTTTCCCAAAAGTGTGATCTACACAAAGCAAGTCAGACTGTGGTCTCAGGAGATACTTGCGCACCTACCCTTGGCAGCCCTGAATTTTCAAAGTATTTGATGTGGGTTTAGATACGGTTTAACTTTATGGCTGTGATGATGTAACCAAGTTGCTTCCCAAATAAATAAACCTTCTTCCTCCCTGGCGTTGGCTTTGGCTTTGGCCACACTCTCGTGCCCTTTTTCTTGGGTTGACAGTGGCTCCGGCTGACACAGGCTCATCTGACTCCAGGTGAGTTGCTTCAGGAAAGTGAACCAGCAGGAAAACATTCACCTGTTTTGGTCGTGGGGTTTGATTTTCGTATTTTCTTTACCCTTCCCCTGGTGTACCTCCCTAAGCCAGCTCACCCTGGGGTCAGATGACTCCAAGGGTGTGGATCTGCCCATTTCAGCAACACATGACAGGTAGCATCTCAGCCCCACAGTGATGCTCCACGCTGACCAAACAGCAACATCTCAGTTGTCTCACCAATTCCTGTATTGATATTTTTTTTTTTCCCATAAGTTTGGTTTACCACTGGCTTGGAAGCAAGTTGGGCAGAGGTGGGAAACTAAAGTGATGTCAGTGATGCTCCCCACGGTAGTCTGAATGAGTTCACAGCAGATTACAAGTGTCTGTCCTCATTTGAGAGAAGACATTGCAGGATGATTATTATTTTTTAATTAAAATGCTGTTGACTTTCATTGCCAGTGATTTCAGATATCACATAGGCTGGGACCTGTTCATTATATTAAGAAGTCTTTGTTCCAAATAAATGCTATCAAATGACTAATTTCGTTTAGGCTTCTGCAAATGCTGAACTGCAACCCAGCCTTTGCATTGAGTAAAAAACTACTGGAACAGTACTAACCAAAACACTATTTGCTTTTCCTGTTTCTGTTCAGCATCTGAACCCAATCTGAAGTTACGATCCAGACTAAAGCAAAAAGTTGCTGAAAGACGGAGCAGCCCCCTCTTGCGCAGAAAAGATGGTCCGGTGGTTACTGCTCTTAAGAAGCGCCCGCTGGATGTCACAGGTACGTCGGGTAAGCAACAAGTGTGTGCTGGCAGCTGCATACTCAGTGAGATGTCACTTTCCAAAATTAATTCCTGCATCCGGTTAATTGTGTAGTCTGGCTGTCTCATGTGCCTCTCAGCGCTGGTGAAACCTGGATGAAGTTGGCAGAGTTCAGCAGTGGCTGGTGTAGGTGTGCGTCAGCAGCGTTGGTCTGTTGGGTACCCATCTATTGAGACAGCGTTACCAACTCAGTGAGCTTTTATTGTAGTTTGTTTGAAGACATGCGTAGACAGATGTAAATACACCACCAGAGTGCGTTTTTTTTCCCCCGAGCATTTCAATGATCTTCAGCAACAGGTTGTTGAGAAATAAAATTTCTCAAAGGTGATCCTGTTGATTTCCATGGGGAGGCCATAATTCTCTGCTGTCGTCCTCCCGCAGTCAGTGCTTTACAACCCATGTTTGTTTTAGCCTTTGGGCAGACTGCCATAGTTCCTTGTTAAGTAATTACGTTAAAGTTTTGAAACATGTACGGCATTTTTTTTTTTTATATATAGCAATATTTTTGACTACTTCTTTGCCAGTTTATTGTTGAAAAATAATATTCTTCTGGGAGTAAAGTTTGTAAGGAGGAATCAGAGTGAATTAGATTACATAGATTACCATAAAGTTAATTCTTAGCACCATCTAGGGATGCCTCTGTGTAAGTACCACTGTGTGACACCTTTTCCAGACTTGTCTTGCTTTAGGGCACGCTATCATCGTTCAAACAAACTCGAAGGGAGCTCTCTTTAGAGAGCACGGTGGTTTCGGGAGACCCCAGGGGTAACTGTGCACCACTCTGTGTCAGAGACCCTCTGTTTGCAGAGGGAATAGGTGATTTCAAGAGCTAAGCGTAGTTTGTATTGGATCTGAAAATCAAATTTACCTCAGTCATGTATTGCTACATGTAACATGGCTTTTAGGATAAATCAGGCTCAAATGGCTGACTGTTTGATCCCAGTAATGCCTTCAGAAATGGCAATGGAAGCTCCTGCTTCTCACTGAGCACGGACCTGATTCAAGAAGCCAGCCTGGAGCCTGGCTAGAAAAATATCTGAGTTGTTAGGGTAAAAGAGGACTTTTTAATGGGAAATAAGTTTGAAGTCCCCCACTTCAGGGAATTCAGGGAATAGAAATTATGTTTAATCCTGGAAGAATACAGTTTGCATGTGCCAGGTATGTTTCCTATGTCTAGGTAGTATGCATGAAGTCTAGTATGTTGTAGCTAATGACATGGACCCAGGAAAAGCACGTATTTTCCATGCGAACAGAATATTTTTTCAAAACACCTAGGCTCTCCAAAGTTGCTTTCCATGGAGGAGTCCAGTGTTAGGTGCTCCGCTAGGTGTTACTCGGTGCTGAGTTTTCTTGATAGTGAGATGCCTCCCCAGTGCACAGCCAAAAAAAAGCAATAAGGCTTCTTTTTTTTTTAAACAAACAAAAAAAATCTCTTTGCTACTTTGCTGAACGTACTTGCAAAGATCAAAATAGTATGTACAGAATAGTGCCTCAAAAGGAACAATTTTTTAAAATCCCCCGAACTGTAACAATTGACTTTTATTTCTACTGGGGCATGCTAGAGCAATTACAAGGCTGCTGCAGCCTGAACCATTGCAGCTGCTGGGAGATTCTTCTGGTGTTGGGCAAATCCTGTGACTGGGAATGAGGAAAGTTCAGAAAAAAAATTGTTATTTACCTTCCAAAATCAAAGGGAAAACTTTGGAAGCTGTGCCATACACCAGCTGAGAGACATTCTGAGGGAAGTCTTCTGGCTGTTGCAATTTCATGTGTTGTTTCTGTTTATTATTTCTGTATCATTAATGGGGAGGCTTTGATTTCAGGCTGGTCATCTCCATGGTTCTGGTTAGCGAGTTCACAGGGGATGTGTTGATAAAATATACAAAGCTGAAAGGATTTTCTGAGCATTCAGGTGATAACAGAATTATATTGGGGGATTAACTCTGCCTTGGGTCTTTCCAATGAGAAAGTGTTTTACTCACTGGGTGGAGAAGACTTACCTGCCCAAAAAAAAGCAGTGGTTTGAAACAGATTTACTGTTTCGGACCCTGTAAAGTTTTGCCTGATTTTTGTAAAATCTACTTAGCCATGACCATGGTCAGTTGTCTGACCAGTCCCGTGTCAGCTTTGAAATCTCTTGAAATGATTTAATTTGCCATCCTGGCAAAGTATCATCCTTGTGAGTCAGTCCCCAGGCACTTTTTGGGAGCTCAGTGCTGTGGGAGCAGCCAAGGCAGGTTGTGTTTCTCCAAGGACCTGGCACGGTGCGGACACTTTGCAGGGGATGGGGATGTTACACATGCCCGCTCGTCTGCACCAGAAAATGTTGGTGCTTCTTTATAAAAGCAGAGGTCATCTCTCATGTGTGATCAGTGTGAGGGCTTGGTGCTGGCAACGTATTTCCAGTAAATCCAGATGCACCAGAAGCCTGCATGGGAAAATGTCAACTCTGAGACGGTTCCCTGGTTGTTCCAGTGTGAAGTCTGATGCAATCCGTGGTGAGAGGGTGTCGTTAGGGTTAGAGGCTAAAGAGGGTAAGAGAAGCACTTCTAGAAAAATGAAGCAGGACAGTCTGGCATCCTCCAGTTTGGCCTCTTCGAGCCTTCCATGTCTTTTATTATCTTGCAATCGTATTTAAAGTTATTAATACACGAGAGGAGAAATCCCCACAAGGAGAAGATACAAATAGGGTAAGTAGGTACTTGGACAGACCGTTTGAAAGTGTTTGTCAGTATTTTAAGAGCCCTGGGAAGATTTAGAGGGGAGAGGGGGAGGAGGAGGATCGCTTTCCTCCAAAACAAAAATTGAGGGGTTGTTATCTGTCTAAATACCATCGCAGAGATTGTTTGTAATGCTAAAAGTTGGTTTTGGATGTGTTTTTAGACTCTGCATGCAACAGTGCTCCTGGATCTGGTCCCAGCTCTCCAAACAACAGCTCCAATAACATAAGCGCCGAGAACGGAATTGCAGGATCAGTCACGAGTATTCAAGCAGAGGTACAGAGCCCTTCCTCACTCTTGATTTTTAACGCTTGGGTTTCTAATCTGTTTTTGCAGAGTTTTAGGAATTCAGGCGTACAAACCTGTGTGCACCAAACTAAAACAAAAACCAGATCGTGGCTTGGAGCAGACTTTGGGAATTACCTCTCAGTCTGGGCTAACAGGATGCACTATCTGTTTATTAAATCTAGTTTGAGCCAGCTCACAAACTGCTTGTGGTAACTTGTAGTGGTTTTGTTGTGAGGAGAGAGTAAAAATAAAGTGATTTAGCAAGGTAAAGCATGAAGAGCATTTCCTGGTCAAATGCAAGTATTTTAAAATTCGGGGAATCTGTTCTCATATATTGTATATAGGGTGAATTTGTTGTGTGCAGTAGGTTAGTCTAAATATGTCCAAACCAGAACTGGATTAAAGGGAATGGAATTAACCATTTCCTCCCCACTTAGGGATTTGAAAGCTTGGTGCCTGATGCCATGAGCTAGTTTATAATCCCACAAGCTTTCACCATCACTTGAGGCATCTGCTATGGATGTCAAGGGCAGGGTGTTGGACTGGGTAAACTGGGCTTTGATTCAACACAGCAGCTCCTGTGTTCAGGGTTACTGAAGCCCAGGTTTTTCTAAGGGTAGATATTGGGGTGTGGGCCATGTTAATTGGTTCCCACTGCAGAAAACTAGTGTGGTTGTGTAATGTTACTGGTGCATTTTTTTTTATCCGGCTTACCATTAGCTGTTCTCCCCATGAATATAGTGTCTGTCTTCATATCAGGACTGTAAAAACCAGCTTGGGCTTGTTCTTCCAAATTGTCATTCAGCATTGAAAAGGGCTTCTTATGGTGTAAATGTAAGCCCTTACTGCTTTCTAGTTTTGTACAGATTTTCACTTTATTTTTATTTCTAATGTCATGTAACAGAATTTAATGTGGGGAATATGCCTTCTACTCCACCCTTTCCCCTGCCAAATTATCCAACACACATCTGTATCCACTCCAGTCTACTGTAGACCTTACAAGATTTAGGCAATTATTGTAAAGATAAAGCTGCCACTTCACACTGGCGGCTGAAGCTGCTTTAAAGAGATGTGGCTTTTGAGATGCATGCCAACCATGTAGTAGTTTGGAGCAGACCTGGGAAAAAAGTTCTTATGCACAGGGTTATTTATCAGGTTTGCAGAACTGAAGATCGGCTGAGCTAAGGGCACTTTTTAAGTACATTTGTGTTAGCCCCAGGAAGACTAGCGCGGAGTTACCAATTTTACTGATCCAGGAGCTGTCAATCTTGGCTATACTTAGCAAACTGCAAATCCTCAATTACTGCTGGTGGAAAAACTAGCAGATTTGACAATTCCTTGTGAAATAAACAGAGCAGTCAGCTTCCCACAAGTCAGTGTTAGCTCACACAGGTGAATGTGAAGCTGTTGCATTCTCTTAACCATTTTATTTTTCAACTAAATTTGAGCTAATCATCTGTGACTAGACCACCAATGCCTAAGAAAATGGACACAGACTGTAAGAAAAACTCTTTTCATCAACTCCTTGTAATACAGCAATTTTATAACTTAAGCTGAGGCATGAGCAGTGCAGACAATTTGGAAAAAGTCCCTGTACTACCAAAGCGTTTCCCTGGGAGTCGTCTTTGCCTCTTTTGCAACGGTACCGCAGTGGGTAATTCACAGCGATGCTGCTGCATGCGAGGAAAGAAGCGAGTTCATCTAGTATTTTAACAAAAGCAGTATTTGATGCACCATCTCCAAAAAACCTGTGTGTAACGGAGCAAGAAAATCTAGTTTTTATTTCCATGAAAATAATGTCTTGAGATTTTTTTTACCTTTTTTTGGAAAACAGGAAAAATAAAACATACAAATGATTGTGCAGTTTCAATTTTAAAACTGCCCAGGACTGTGTTAAGTGTATTGGATAATTGCCATTCACAGAACAGAACGAAACATAAATCACTGTGTGATGGCAAACAGAACATCGATAACCAGTTGCACAAACTGTTCCCCTCCATTCAAGTACACCTGAAGTGCTGGGCTTAGCTGCATGTCCTAGTCCTTTGCATTTGTTTTTGGGGAAAAATAACTCTGCACTTTGTTGCAGCATTTCATGTTGTGTGATCCTAGCTGATCCATTTACCTGTATAGGTTCATGTAGGAAAAATAACTGGGCAAGGTAGGGGTTTAGGGTTTTGGTTTCTTTAAAATCATCTTCTTCAGTAGAATTAGTATTACCTGCTAGCCCAAGTGCTGGAGATTTCTTTAATACCAGTGGTCCAGGCTTTCTTATGTTCCCACTTTTAAATATTTAGAAATATTAAAATGTTTCTGAAAAAATAACGTTGCTAACTTTTAAGTGTTTCATGCTTACCTTCATGTTTTGTTTTAAATGAGAAATAGGTCTCTGCTGCTTAGTTTGCTAGGTCACCTCTTGAACCATTTCAGATATGTTGGAAGATGGTATCTTGAGTTCATTATTTAAGTTTCAATGCTTGCCTTCAGCGTGGAAGGACTACACCTCTCTGCCTCCTTGTAAAATAGACAATATCTATTTTTAAATACTGTTTTTAAATCTAAAGGTTTTTCCATCTCCGAAAGGTACATGATACTCATTGCCATTACAGTTGATACAAGACTATAAAAAGTACCTGACTACAGACAAAAACTATACATGCTGAAATTGTTCTCTTCTGTGCAATTCAGAAAATGTTTGTGTACAACCTGTAGATGGAATCCGTATATTTCAAGCGATGATAATGCTTCTAAATACCATACACTGATAGCGTCAAGCTGCTGTGTTTTTCTCTTCGCTGTTTTTAAAACAAATCCCCAGGAGATAGTTTGAGGCACAACTACAGAGTATTGATTGTTCAAGAAGAAAATGGATGTAGTTTTGTTTCATTTATGATGCCAGTGAAATATTTCATTACTCTGCTGACAATAACCATCTTATTCTCAATGTAGCGTGCTAACATTATGTAATTTAAATTAAAGAAAAATTGCCAGTAGTGCTCAAAATTACTTGGAAGAAGTGTGTGGGTATGCACAATCACATGTCTTTACCAGGCAACATTCAACAGCAAAACGCTCCCTGCAAATTTCCTCCTTTAGGGCAGCAGATTGTGAGCTGAGATCTCAAAAATAGGTTTACTCTTTTTACGGGAGAACTGATCTGTAATATATTTTCAGTAAGCTTGAATGGTGCTAATGAAAGCACCAGAAGGCAAAAGGAAATAAGAAAAAAATGGCTTTGCAGATGAAATTTTGCACAGGGTCGTATGAAAACTGGGTGTCTCTGTTGAATGCTTGGAACTTGGACACAGTTGGACATGGAGAGAATGACTGACAAGGTAGTGGCACGTTGAAGAGTGCATTGGCAGGGCAGCCCGGTGTCTGATAATGGTGACACACACGGCCACGGGAAGGCTTTACTCCTCCTGTCCTTCCTGCACAGGCAGCACGAACCTCAGGTGCACAGGTGGGGCGTCCTGTTCAAGCTGCCAGCTTGTCGAGTTAAATTGTGATAAATCAAGGAGGCAGGATTGCTCTCAAAGGTTGTTCTGTAGAAAATGTTTGGTTTTCAATCTTAGTTCTTACGGGCTTCCCCCACCCCCCCCCACCCCCATAGGTTGCAGCAAGGTTTTTTTAAGTTTCATTTTAGAGTCTTTGAGGGAGAAAAATAGGGTTTTATTTCTAGAACTGGCCCAGCCCTGCAACTAGGGAAATAACCTACAAAGTCTCATTGACTTACAGGACTGTGAATTTAAGTCTAAAATGTATAAAGCCATTCCTCAGGTCCCTGTTACACTGAATTCTCTACAGGTGATTTTCCAACTTAAATAGAGTTTAGATTTTAAAAAGACTTTACTCAGGTGCTATAATGAAAAAAGGGATTATGATTAACTTAGTATTATACTATGGAACAATCTGTATCAGAGTGATCCGCACACTTGTTTCCTAACAGGAAAATCAGGCAGTTTATTGTAATTTTTATAATGGGTTTTCTAGCGCATATTTCAAATCAATCTTGCTTTGTAATGAAAGGTATTTTTACTTAAGTGTTTCTGCTTTAAATGAGCATAGGATAATTCAGTAAGTCTTGCACTTCACCCTGAAAATCAGGAAATAGCTACATAAATGCAACCGTAAGACTTTTTGGTAAAATTTTGAAGTCTGATTTTAAACTAAAGCACACTAGTAAATAGCATAAATTGTCTGTGATTTGCTAAAGAGAACAACAGCCATTATAATGCTTTTTTTTTTTAAGGTAATCTGTTTTAGCTTTAAAAGGGCAAATACTTGAGAAGGACAGGTAAGCTGTTAAAGCTTCTTTGCTAAAGCTTTTCGCGGTGGTACTGCATGAAGACTGAGCAGGAGCAGAGTACCAGTGAGGATGCAGGGGTGATTTTTAGACTCCAGGAAAAATCAAATAAACTGCAAAAGGTCTCTCTGTAGGGCAGTGAGGTTGGTGGCAGTTGCAGAGTGGCATCGTCCCCGTGTCTGTTATCCTGGTCGTGTCACCCCTGTGTGGCCAGGGCAGTGGCATTCAAGGCATACACCTAGTCTGTGCTTGTGTAGGCTGGATCTGAAGCACAGTTTAGCTCCCCCATTCAGTATTTCCAATGTCAGCAATGAAGTTACATGCTCTGTATGTTTCTGATGTGTTCTCACAGCTCGTGTATTGTGTCTTTGATCCGATCCATGGATGCTTTCTCACCAGAGCAATGTTCTTGATTTTCTTTCCAGACCAGCCTGGCTCACAGACTTGTGAATCGTGAAGGCTCGGTAACACAGCTTCCACTCTACACGTCTCCTTCTTTGCCCAACATCACGCTAGGACTGCCTGCAACTGGCCCTTCCAGTGTAAGTGGTGGGGGAATGCAGCTGTTGAAATGTTGCTTGCATTGATTTATCGCTTAACCCACTCTGCCATCAATTCTGCATTTACAGGGAGGATCAGCACAGCAGGATGCGGAGAGACTTACTATCCCAACCTTACAGCAGCGGATCTCTTTATTTCCTGGCACTCACCTCACTCCCTACTTGAGCACTACAACGTTGGAAAGAGATGGGGGAACTGCACATAACCCTCTTTTGCAACACATGGTCTTACTGGAACAGCCAACTGCACAAACTCCCTTAGTTACAGGTGAGCGCTCCATAGATAACGTGCAAAACTCAGACCCAGCTGGGGAAAGAGAGTGAGTGACATCTGTTGTGTTTTTGTAAAGTCTCTCTCTTGTGCAAAAGAGATATTGCATCATCTATACATTCTGTAGGTATAACATAGAACCTTTAGGATGTGTTTGTCGATACGTTGGATGGTGGCAACATTTGCAAAATGAGACGTTGCCCATCTCATCCAGAGGTAGGGCGAAGCTGCCTTGTCATTTCGGTGGAATGAAAATAAATAGCATTTACTTCCACAAGTAAAGCATAAGTTCGTAGGTAAAAATTTTAAACTAAATTTTTAGAGTTTTAACCATTTTAGATTGAAGTGGAGATAAAAACATATCCTATGATTACCTTTCCTGTTTATCGTGCATAGTTTCTATTCCATATATGAAAGGCATGCATTTACAAAGTCACAGATTAAATACTTGCTTCCCATCATTTTACAAATGGCAAAAATATGGTAAAATCAACTGCATTCAAACAGATTGTATTTGTTTGTATATGTTACATTTTCAGTGTGCTAATTGCTTTGAATCACTCCCTGTGTCGTATTTTCAGAATTAAGTACCTGTGAGAAGGCATATTTCTGTAAATAGGGTTGATTCAAAGCAATAATCCCTAGTAGGATGCATTTCTGTTTTACAGTGTGTAATGCTGGGGAAAAGGATGTTCTGCATAAGTTACAGACGTGTTGTTTTTTATTTCTTTCATTCCATATCTAATGGAAATTCTTGAGAGATGTCGATCACTGAAGCATTACAGCATGGCTCTCAGGTTTAGCTTGTGTCTAGTTTTACATTCGAATCCCAGGAATATATACGGGGTTGTGATAAGGTTATAAACATGTACATATGGGGAAGCTGAAGCACAGAAGTGTGACATTTAGCCAGCGCTCTGAGCCATGAGATGGTGTGTACAGATCCCTTGAACCTTTACCTAACTTTCTGTTGCCTCCTTCTGCCATGGTTGCTGTGGCATGACGAGGTTACCCAGAGTCATGACGTGGTTCTTCACCAGTTGCCCTTTGCCCAGGGTCTGTTGATGAAGAGCCACTGGAGAAGACTTCCCCTCTTACTCGATCACCAAAACTTTCTTCTCTGTTTGTGCTGGCATTTGCTTTAAAGCACACATAGGAAGAAGTGCTGTTCTGTTTCCTATTCGACCTCTCTCAAAGCTTCCCTGAGTTTACAGTGTACTGTGTTTGCTTCCCAGCGTGTTCCTTCCTAGTCCACCTGCTACGTGCGGTGTTTTCAGAGTGAGTACAACATGTTATAAACCAACTCTTAGGAGAAATATTCACAATACAACAGAGCAACAAGAAGAAACACACGTTCCAGATGCAGCAACTGAAAGAGAGCAAGCTAACACATGGTCTCAAAAGCCCTAAGTGGACTGGCTGCCAAACTACAGTTAGTACTTCGAACTTCCTTGGAAGCAAAGTGGAGTTTATTAGTATTCTGCTGATTGCCTTCAGCTCTGGAGGTAGTCTCCTGACAGCTGCAAGATGATCCAGCACGATGGCATGCTTTTTCTGTGCTGGAAGGTAGACGTGGGTGTTTGGGGAAACTAGAGCAGAATTCCTTAGGTCTGCCATTCCTTTTGTGACAGGTTACTCTGGATAATATCCTTCACATTGACATGTACATCCTGAGTAGGAGCAAGGTGTTCTCCCTGGAAACATTCACTTGGAGGAAGGTAGTCTTCCAAGGTGTCCTGTGCAAACCTTATAGGATCCCTTCCTCTACTGTCTAATTTGAACTTCTGGTAAAGGGAAATGGATCACATCTTTCCAAATTATTCATATATTCATTCGTACACACACAGAGACACATGTGTGTGTGTGTATATATACACACACACACATTTAGAGAGACATGTATTTATAAAAGAAGGTACCTTTTTACATGATTCTTTTCAGAAAAGCAAAGGGTGGGAGAAACTCAGTAAATCTTTCCCCAAGAAGAGAGGCTTTTAAATGAGTCACATTCTTCCATGTAGGGCAGTTCTGTGAATCACTGGGAAAAGGAGGTAATGTCCTGGGACAGAAATGTCGAGGTGTTTCTAAACGGCTATATTCAGCTGGCTGCAGATTTCTGAGCAGCTTCTCTCTCTCCTAAACCAAAGACTGAAGAAAGGGAGAAGTTAAAACTTCTCTGACCCTTGAACTGGGCAACATGTCTGAATGTTACTGAGCACTTGCACAGTCTTTACTTTGTTTTATACAATGAGGTAAAGCAAAAGAGTTGTTCTTTCCTAAAAGTGTGTGCAGCCTTATCCACATCAGGGAGACAGCATTTCACACCAGTGGTGCCTTTCTATCCCATGGGGCAGCAAACAAAAGTAAATGCTTATCCTCAGCTCCTCTGCCCTTGGCTTGGGCTTTGTGTTGGGTGTGCCTTCATGTCCCAGCTTTCTAAGAAGTATGTGATGGTAATGTTTTCAGAGAGCAGAGCAAGAACTGGCTTACCCCAAGAACAGCTAAAAAGACAAGACACTTCCTAAAGACATGCCCTTACTGGAGCTCAGATAGGTATTTCACATGGTAGTCATCAGAGACACCCAGATTGCCAAGGGCATATGAGTAATGCAGGTTATCCCGAAATAACCTTATGTTTTCATTAAGTTATTAGCATGTACGCACAGGACAGTGACGGAAACAATTCTAGGTATTTGTCATCTTGGCCTCTAACTTACCTTCTTTCTACAGAAGCAATGAAGCCCAATAGCTCCCATATTCCTGAAATGCTTCAAGGGTGTGCCTTTTTCCAGTGCCAACCTGTCAGGGTTTATCACATGGAAGTTTTTGTCCCTAGCCATTTCTGCGGGGTGCGGTATAGTACAGCCAAGGGCAGCCATGCCCCACGTTGGCTGGAGTAAGAAGCAGCTTCATCATCATCATCATCATCATCCATCATCCTTCAGTGTATCCAGTGAGCCCCCTGTAAGGTGTAATTGCTGGATGCTGTGGGGTAGCAGCTTGGGTTGGTGCCTTCTTGATAGGAACCTGGGATTACTCCCTATACCAAGGCAAGCTGTAAGACTTAAATTTCTCCAGACTACCACTGTGATCTTAATTCATGTCACCCACTGAGCAATGGGAGGGTCTGTAAGGTACTGCTGATTTTAAGAAATGAAATGTTTCCCTAGGGTCTCTTGAGTAAACAAAGAGTTCAAAAGAAAGCAAAGTATCCCTCCACCCAATGGTAATTAATTGTTATCTGTTCTCTTTTAAGGATGCTTCAACTGTAAATGGTGAGGTGGCTGGTTTTAACATTATTTATCATTGTCACCATCAGTGTTACTCAACAGCCGTTTTCTCCCTTCCTTTCTTCTTCCTTTTTTTCTTCTCTGCTGTTTTTTCCTCCATATTATCTTCAGACTGGTATCTTTCAGGACTGCCTCTCCATGCACAGTCTCTGGTTGGTGGAGAACGGGTCTCCCCTTCAATACACAAACTCCGGCAGCATCGCCCGTTGGGGCGCACGCAGTCTGCTCCCCTCCCCCAGAACGCCCAGGCCCTCCAGCAGTTAGTGATCCAGCAGCAGCACCAGCAGTTCTTGGAGAAACACAAACAGCAATTCCAGCAACAGCAACTGCACATCAACAAGGTAGGCATGATGCTTTTAAAGTCTTTTTTTCCCTCATACAGCATCAATACCAACTTGAGCCAACAGTATTTCAGTTTCTTGTGCGGTAATGTATGTAGTCTCTACCTTCATAACCAACTGGCCTTCATCCTTGAACCTGTTTTTCATGATTTTGAGAAATACGTCAACCAGGATGTGGACATCTATCACCAAGGCAAGGATCAATACGCCTGTTGCAGATGACAGAAAGGGAGTACAGTTCAAACTTTTGGCTTTCCAGGAATGCTTCTTAAAGTTGTCATTGCTGGCATTCATCCACATCAGCATCTTTTGTCAGTTTTGTAGTAGAAAACATAAAATGCTGTCAAGGAATATGAGGGAAATACCTCCCGTGTATATATTCAGTTTGAAAGGGAGAAGTAGCAGTAATATGGATTTGAGAAAAAAATACAAAGCAAGGAATTTCAGTCAAGACAACACCAGAAAATAATTGCAAGTGAAGATATTCAGATTTACTGAAGCATTTTTCTCTGGAACTGCTGTTGGAAAGAGAGAAGCTGTTCCCACCTCCAGTCCAGATTCTCTTTAACTATGGCCCTGTGTAAAGCATTACAGTGTCCTATCCATTTCTTCACCTGAAAATGAGGACAGTATTGCTGTGCATCCAGTGGAGGTTGTTTCGAAGATCAATTAGACGTGATTCAAAAATTGCTTTGAAGAAAGCAAGCGCTATGTTTATTATCTCGCTTTCTGTAAATCACTTGGAGAACATCAGTGAACATTGCAGAGCACCATTTGTCAGTGTACAGGTTTTTGCAGTTGCTGTGTAGCTGAAATCATCTGGGCATCCCAGTATTATAGCGAAGCTGAAACAAAGCTGCTTTGAGATGATTGCATTGGGTATGCCTTAAAAAAAAGACAAAAAAATCTATCCTGATGTTTTAGCCTATGGGAAGGTAAAACTCACCTTTTACATACAAGAGGTGTAATCACAAGTGATATGAATGGAGCTTTGATGTTTTACCCTAGCTGAGGTTTTCTCCCAGCATTTGAAAAGGCACAGCCTGTTTCTAGATTTGCAATATAAAAAGGTTGTTAGGGAAGGGGGAAATCAATCATAATCAGGGTGATATTTTTCTGACTCTGATCTGTACTGTTTTGAGACTTCCTAAAGACTTTTCTCAAGGAGTTCCAGTGGTAGCTTTCTTTAAGAAGTGAGCAAATCCAGTAGTAGCTTTCAGGCTCGGGAGGACAAGTTCAATGGCAGACGGACCTTTCAGGTTGCTGTAGGTTTTTAAATTTTGGTGGAGGTTTCTCCAAATATTTTCACTGTTCCGGTCCTATGAGAAAATACAACTACCGAGAGCTGGATTAAAAAAAAAAAAAGCAAACCACCAACACAAAAAAACCACCCCACAACCCCCCAAAACTTTGTTTATAGACTTGAGCTAAGGCAGGATGATTACACAAGTTACTGACGTCAATCATGTACTTCTGGAGAGCTGCCACCGTGCAGCGCGTGTGCCAGCCCTGGACCTCATTCAGTCCCGCACACCGGGGTGGTGGGGAGCTGCATAGAAATTTCCCTTACCCCCCTCCAACGCACTTCATAAGCAGTATCACTGGACACGGGGTGCTAGGTAGGGTTTCTTTGTTCAGAAATAAATGTCAGCTCCACAGTTTGTTTGCTTGAGGTTTGTAAGGCTTTTCCATTGCCAATGGTTGTAAGCGTCCAAAGACTTCACCGTGACGTACCCGCTGCACTCATTCAGACTTTTGCTTGGACCTCCCAGGAGCTGGAGAGTGTGTGCGACCGGAGCTGAGCGAGTCCTCCTGCAGCACTCTGAATTTCAGCTTTGTTAGAGCTGTGATCTATTGCATCCATGGCACGAGGCAGGCGGGGGGGGGGGGGGTGGGGAGTGTACTTACACTGATTGCACAGGGGCGATTTCCCTGTGTTTGATTTATATAAGTAATGAGTTAAAATCATTTCGGTACTAGCGCTGTATGCGTGTGGCAAATTTATCCCGTGGGATAGCATCCAAGTGCTGACATGGAAAAAGACTTTTCCCAGATGCGCAGATATTTTAAGACCCTCGTGTGTAGGAGAGTAAGGGCACAACTAAAAATAATATAATAGATTGCTGCCTTTTAATTATTAGCAGAAGTGACAGCACTATCCATTAAGGTTGTGTTGGATTTCCTGTAAATAATACGAGGCTGTTTTCAATTGCTTGTGAGTTTTCCAAACTTCTAAGATTTTGGCCTTAAACTTTCCCTGTGAGGTGTCTACATCAGATGAAATTTTTGAGAAGATTGCAGCCAAAACAAGTCTTGCCGTTTCCAAGAAAGCAACTAAGGAAAAATACGTTGTTTTACTCCTGATTAAAAGTAATAAGAATAATCATCTAGGGGATTTGGCTGTGAAGCCTTGGTGCCCTAAGGCTCTGGAGCAGTAACTTGGAATGGGACAAATGAGGACAGTGTGGGTGGCTGAGGGAAGGAGAGTGCAGAGGGGTGGGTTGAGTGAGACTGGCCCAAAGGAGGGACAAGGCTCCTTGGGGTGACTGGAGGGGACCTGTGCTCCCTGGGGTGCAATCCCTTCCAGCATGGGCTCTGAAGTCCCTGGTGTACCACTGTTAGCAGCTAATTGGGGACTGCTTGAGCGTAGCAAAGCACGTGGTTCATACCGTTCGGGAGCCGGCTTGCTGGGAGTGACTCCCCTGGCTCAGTGTAAGGCTCTGTAATGGAAAAGGAGGGTGCCAGCCCTGCTTATCTGATGGTCTAGGTGTCACCTGGTGGTGACATTTGCATTTGGTTTAAGGAGGGGGAAAAACACACGCTAACAAAAGAACATGCAACCCCCTGAAAAAAATGGGGACAGAAGAGATGTGCATGAATGAAAAGAGCATTATTGAAGTTGCCAAGCTGGGCACTCAGACTAGGACATGGGAGTAGTTAATTTTCCCATGCAAGTCTCACTCACCCTTTTTTATTTTGCATCTTTTTCATCCAGTTTTTGATGATCAAGTGGTATCTGTTTCACAAGACTCTGAACTTAGTACAGAGAAGGGTAAGAGCGAGGCTGCTCTCCGGTGGTGTACAGAAATTGGAGGACACGCAGGAGTGGAAGAGGGAAAGAAGGGGCCTTAAGGCTAAAGCAGCTTGATGCTGTGGCAGGGAATTGGCTTTCTCCTCTCTGCCCCAGAGCCGTGTCCCGCTGACCAGATCCAGTCAATGGGCAGCTTGCGCGCTCGTCTTCTCCATGCCATTTGAAGGACAGAGAAATGGAGCTGCTAGCTGCAGATGTGTGCTTGCACACCTAAAATGTGTCATCTTAACATCAACCATATTGAACCCCCCATTCAGTGGGGTTTCATAATCACTGCCCCAGCTGTGCATTTGATGGCATGGAGCAGCTCTGCTCCCTGCCTGCTGTCAAGGCATCGTGAACACAGATGTGCTAATATTTGCAGAACACTCATGTGCTCTAGTGATCGCGCTGCAAAACTGTATGTAGAAATCAACTCTTTCTTCAGAACCAGGGTTTGAGACATTAAATGAGATTCTGGATAAGATACTGAATCACTTCTTTCTAATTGAGCGCTGTGCAACCTTTGATCGGGATGAGGCATGTGCCCTATAACAGTAAACAGTCCTGAAAATAAAAGGTATACATTAACGGAGCTGCACAGGAGCACTGACCTGAAATAACACAGGCAATGCACGCTCGTGTTTCCCACCTTTTTGCAGGTTTAACGTTTAAACCTCAGGAATGGTTTTTCCCCGTGATCAGAGGAGCTTTGCTGGGCAAGGGGGCTTCTTTTTGCCATATGATAAATATATGCAGTGATCCCAACTTCGTTTCATCTTCAGCAATTACAATTTCTCTGCAGACTTCCATCTCTTTTAAAATGCAAATTTTAGTCTTTTATATATGAGGGAGAAGAGTCATGATATGCTCATGGTTCTCTGTGGCGTTTGGAAGTCGGCATTTGGGGGGGGTACTTTTGTCATGACAGTGAACCAGGTAAAGTAAGATGCTGTTCTCTGAGCACACTCCAGGTATTTTAAGTTAAAAATGTTAGCTTTTCAGCATGATAAGTCTTGAAGCAGCAATTCCCTTTCTAAAAAGAAATACACATGTGGGATTTCTGTAAATTCTGTGCCGGAAAACTCAACTTTTAACCTTTCCGTAGTGAAGATGAGCATTTTGGCTTTAGTCCCCTGGATGTATAATTCACGAAGCCTTACTAGAACAGATAATCTCCCTTTTAGCCCTGAATTGTACTGTTAAGCAGATTAATGCTGAGCTTCTGTGGTCAAACTATGGTTCTTCTGGGTAAAGCCCATTTTTAGCACACTCTGGAAAGTGAGGTGTTTCTCCTGCTGTGACATATATATGGTAACGCATATATGCCAGACTACAGTGCCTCAACTTGTCTGGTGCAGCAGCGTTGGGCGGTTACATTTTTATTAACACCTAGAATTTAACCTTGCTATTTCCTGATTTTTTTTTTTTTTTTCTCTTTGGAACGCGTTAACTGTTTAGCCTCAAGTGACTCCTGGAATAGCTTTGCATATGTAATATTTAATTTGTCATATTTGAAAAAGACAGTGTGTTGGGTTGTATTGCACAGCATTCAGGTCAGGCTGTTACCCTTTGAACAGTTAAAGGGAAGCCTGTTTTTGAAGCATCCAGACAGAACTTTGGATATAACAAGTATTGAAAAAGATCTCCAGAAAACCTCCTCCAGTGTTCCTGCTAAGTGTCTCTCAGTCAGTTGAGTATGAAATGCTGTTCAGCAGGACTCGAGACGCTTGGCATTCATGTGCTTGTGTATCGTCACACCTATTACTGCGTAAATGCTGTTAAGTGGTTTTGCCAGGAGCTGTTGTTCTGCGGGGTGTCTGATGCTGCAGGTCTGGTGATAATGTAGGTGCCTACCTGATCTAATCAACCCCATAACTCTGATTATTTGGGAGAGGGGGGAAAGAAAACAGCTTCTGCTGGTGGCAAGGTGTCGTCTTCTCACTCCCCCTCCTTTTCCCATCCAGGCAGTCCCTTTTCTTTGATTCATTACCGTTGGGTGGTTCCTTCTCAGCTAGGCACAGAGGCCAGCAGTCTTATGGTCCTTCCAGAGGACTGTCGCTGCCTCAAACAGTTATATTTTTTCCTCCTGTCTCATCACCTCAGGGGAAAAAAAAAAAAAACTCAAGAGATTTTTCTAGGCTTCAGCTGCTGCAGAAGGTTCTGCCAGCTCCTTACATGGCCTATGCCCAACTCAGCCTCTCCCCATTGTCCCTTATCATCTCTTGTTTCTCTTTAGTCTATAAAAGTTAAAAATTAGAATCCAAGGGGGACCTCAACGTGGGAAGGGTCATGTCGAGATAGCCAGAAGAGCAAGGCCTGTGTTATCATTTCCGAGTAATTAATCCAAGCCCCCAGCAATGTTTTCCTCTCTGAGCATTTGTCCACGTGCACACTCCCCTGCAGATGCACTCCTGCCTTGTGCCTCTCTGCTAGTGCTCTTACTTCTCTTGAGCATCCCAGCTGGCGTACCTGCTCCACGCTACCTACCTTCCACCTCTCAAATCCAAGCCACATGCTTGACTCAAGACCAAGACTTTTTTGGCAATCTGTCTCAGGATGCTTTTGAGCTGAGCCTTTATCATCTCTTTCCCCCCCTCCCCCTCTAATTTCTTTCCTCATTTTCATCAAAGCTGCATCTCCAGCTATCCGGAGTTGTTCTCTTTCTTCCCTGAGTTTCTTTCAGCTCCAGAGGGAGGAAGGGGAGGTTTCTGCTAGCTTCTGCACAGCACAGCACAGTCAGGGCCAAGGCAGTCTGTCATCCTCCCTTGCTTCGTGGCTTCTCTCTTCCTCTGATCGGTGGGATAGGCTGTGCCACCCCACCAACGCCTGTGTCCCCCACCGTGCTGTTCAGGGGGGAACAGGACTCTGCGTGCTTGATGGTACCCACAGAGAAGAGGCTGAGGCTGGCTGGGTCCTGGCTGGTACCTTCTGCCACTCCACCCTGTTCCCAAAACAGGGAAGTCACCCCGCAGGGCATGCTCTGCAGTTCCCAGGATATACACTGGGTATTTATCAACAGTAGTGCTGTCTCGACCACCTTCCAGCATATCCCTGTCTGCACAAAATTTTGACTGGCTGTACGTATCTGGCAAAGTGGAATGGGGTTTGTTGGTGTGAAATGATGTGTCGTCAAGTATGATCTCTTTGAGCTTCTACTACGTGTAGATAACATAGCATGAGTTGTATGGAAATGTGATGATTTATGCTAAACTTTGAAGATGTGTGTGGTTTTTTTCAGCACCTGTATCCTTTGCACAGCAGTCTGTCCAGCAGCACTGAAGGCTCTGAAGGGTATCACTGAGGAGATGCCCTTTTCCACAAGATGGTTGTTAATCTTGTATGTGAAAGCAGTCCCCTCAGTTATTCAAACTTGTTCTCTTCTTTCAGTAACTGTTACTACGGTGAGCAACACTGGAGAAATGCCATATCCCTGTGTTGGACTCCTAAACTGGAAAAGATCTTGAGAATAGATCTATCTCAGGTTTTACTTAAAGTCATGCCCAACTTTTATCTCTGTCCGTCTTCGATAACTGACATGATCTGTCCTGCTCAGTGTTGAAGGAGCCTTGTCCTTTTAATTGTGCAGGACCAGAATTTTTTTCTGTAACTGCTTGTCATCTTAGGAGAAAGGTTCAGAGGTGCACAGCTTCATCAGAGTTGGTCTGTCCAGATAGGAAGCTTTGCTATGCAGCCCTAAAGTTCTTCAGCTCTTCTTCTGCTTTCCCAGGAGCTATTCAGCCACCGTTTAGAACCAGACGGGTCCCTGTGACACTTTTTAGCGAAAGAAAAAGTGAATTAGTTATATCCTTCTAGGAGCTTCTCAAGCATTTTTCTGTTGGGGACTCTTCATTAGTCTGTGATGAGTAAACAGACGTTTCTAGCCTGTTTAGTAGTATCTTCAAAGTCTTCAGTGTCCTAAGAACTTACCACTACAGAGAAGGTATGAAGTAGATATATTGGGTCTAGTAGACAAATCAGATGCCAGCTGACCTGAAGTTTTACTAGCAAAGAAATGCAGCTTTTTTTCCTTATGAAGCATTCTGCAGAAAAATGATGAATTCTTTGCTTTCCTGTATTGTGGCCTAATGTTGCTATGACTTTTTTTCTTTCTGTTCTTTCTATTTCAAAGATGTAGATAAGAAATCTTGCCAGATGCACTGAGTCTTTTAAAAATGCTTGTGACTAGACATGTGTAGTTTCTTCCATACTGAAGTAGTTAGCTGTCTGAGGCTAGAGAGGCAGTGCCTTTAACAATGTTTTATGGTGACAGTATGTGATAGCCAGAGGTGACTGTGTTTGAAAGTAGAGGAGTAACCTCATTGCAAAGGAAGCTAGGGAGCTAATTAAGAGAAGGAGAAGTTATTTATGGTGTATTATGTAATTCTTTACTATTTCAGATATACTTGTAAGAATTTTCAATGCTATCTTAACTATATGTTCATTTGTTTGCACTTTTATTATCTTAAATTACTCAAACACGTGTTCATAAAATTGCAAAATTGAAAGCTTTTTAGGGAGTTTTAATGGGCCTGGGATGCATATATTCACATATTATATGGAATATATTCATAACAAAATGCTTTCTTTGCAAAATCATCCTTTAAGAAGAATAGGGTTGCAGCAGGTAGAACAAATGACATACCAAGAGATTCACTTTGTGTTAGGAGAGCAAACTCAATATTTGAAATCTCCTTGTCATTGACCACTTGATCTTTCAACCTTCATTGTGTTTCTCATTTAATTCTAACATTTTTATGCAGTTGAAATAATGTAAAACTTCTAGGGAATTATACTGCTTCTCATTTCCATTAGATTTGACAATGGCATTGTAAGTTATTTTCCCAGCAATTACCTTGTGTAGTTCATAAGTTCAAAAGGTATTAAGTTCAAAGCTTGAGGCCTTCAATCCAAGCAGGGGAGGGAGGGGAAGTAGCAGAAGATGGTTTATGGTGATTTAATTATCTTTAAAATAGATCATATTCATCAAGCCTAAGAGACCTTAAAGAAAATTGATGGAAGAACTACCTTTAGCTCAACGTGGTTTGGTTATCCAGTGCATATTACAAGTAATTAAACTGGGGCAGGGAAGGGGGGTATTTCACAGAAATCTTTGAGAATTTTTAATCACTGAATCTTTTAGGTTGGCAGGAACCTTATGAAATCATTTAGTCCAGTGTCCCTGCTCGAGCAGGGTTGGCTGGAGCAGATTGCCCAGGACCGTATGCAGTTGAGTTTTGAATATCACCCAAGGATGGAGACTCCACAAGGTCTATGTTCAAGTGTTTGACAGCCCTCTCAGTAAAATATATGTTTTCTTGTGGTCAGAAGGAATTTCATTTGTTTTAATTTGTGCCCATTGCCTCTTGTCTGTCACCTGAGTGTAACCCATCAGGTCCCATGGACTTACGTGTGTCTAGGGGTTTTTTGAGTGCACCTTAAATTGGTGGTCTTTCGCCAAGGGTAAGTCTTCCTTGCTCCAGACATTCCCTCTGGTCTCAGGGACCTGGCATTCCTGATGGACGGTCTTACTAGAAAAGAAGGCATGAAGTGTCATAACCTTTCCTATGGCATTTGGCACCAGGTCCCTTCCTCCGTTCAGCAGTGGGCCCACGATTTCCCTAGTCTTTGTCTTTTCTTTCTTGATGCCCTTCACGTACCTTGCTAGATTCAGCTCCAGGTTGGCTTTGGCTTTCTTAACACCATACATACAAGATCAAATAGCAACTCTTTTCTTCTCTTGAGTCAGCTGTCCTGCTTCCAGCTCTTGTACACCACCTATTTTATAGCCTCAGTGCAGTTAGGAGCTCCTTGCTCATCCATACAGGCCTTCTGCAGCCTGTGCTTGATTTCTTACTAGTTGGAATGGACCTTTCTTGAGTTTGTAGAATCCTTGAGTATCAGCTAGCTCTCCTGGACCCCTCTAATCTCCAGGGCTGTATCCCATGGGACTATTCCAAGCAGATCCCAGAAGAAGCCAAAGTCTGGTCTCATGAAATCCAGGGCTGTGGTCCAGCTTTTTGCCCTGTTTCCTTCTCTTCAGATCTTCAGCTCCACCATCCACCACCAACTCCACCAGCCAATGCTGCTTCTGTGACTTCCACATCCCTGAATATTCCTTCCTTGTTTGTAAGTGTCAGGTCCAGGAGAGCACCTTCCTTGTTGGCATCTTGGATCACCTGTGTCAGGAATTCATCATCAATGCACTCAAATCTCCTAGATTGCTTGAGCTTTACTGTCTTGTCCTTCCAGCAGATAGCAGGGTGGTTAAAGTACCCCATGAAGACCAGGACCTGTGAAAGTAGAGCTTCTTCTGGGTGTTTGAAGAATGCTACATCTACTTCTACCTGATCAGGAGGTCTACAGCAGTCTACCCACTACAAGAGCACTCATCTTGGTCTGTCCACTTACCTTGACATTTAAGCTCTTGACTGACTCCAGACCCATACAAAGGCACAGAGCTCCATGCGTTCCTGCTCCTCCCTCACATCAAGGGCAACTTCCTCTCCTCACCTTCCCAGCCCGTCCTTCCTAAAAAGCCTGTATCCCTCCATCACAGCACTCCAGTCATGTGAGCTGGCCCACCACATCTCCGTGATCTCAGGGGCCATGCTACATGCACTAGTGTAGGGGCAGTTCAGAGAGGCGCCCAAGCACGCTGGTTCCACAGGACAGGCTCGAGACCTTCTCCATCAGGCTATTCTGGAGGTATCTCCTTTACATGGCTGCACTCAAAGGGACGCTACTTCAGCTCTTTTTTGTTGATTGCCATGTCCTTTCAGCTCACACCACCCCAGGATCATGGCCTGCCTACCCTGGCTGCAGCTTCCCTGTTTAGTCAGGTGGATCTCATCTCTTCCAAAGAACTGTTGACTCTCAAAGACGGTCCCACTGTTGCAGAAACCAAAACCCTCTTGCCAACAGCAGCCAGTTGCTGATCAGTACAAAAATAATAGCTTTCATCACTAGGGAGGGATGGGCTGCATCCCCCATCTGTACTGGGGTGGCCACATGAACCCCATAGGGTTTTGCCTTAAGCTTCTAGGGAAGTTAATGCCCTTCTGCGTGTCCTGGTCCTCTCAGGAGTGGACACATCCAAAACGCAGCAATCCACAAAGCGCTGGAAAGCTGTGGCCCTGCGTCCTGGTCCTTGCAGCGCTCTGATGTTAAAGGTTTTGGGCCCCAGTTGTTTGAGATCCTCTGCTGTAGTTAGGAGCAACCTCTTGCTGTCCCTGCTGTGATACTTGCAGGCAATCAGTCCTTTGTATTGCCTTTGTCTGCCTAAATCTACTGTGTATAGGTTTGCCTAAGTTATTTGGCAGAGCCTCTCTTCCTGCATTTGGGGAAGAGGGCTTAGTTTCAGGTTTGAGCCACTGTTCTTCAAAGAGCGAGTTACTTACAAGTAGTCACTGCTTCTGCATGTGTTCAATAACCGTGTTTTGATTTAGCTTTATTAGATTTAAAATCAATATTGCTTTTCATACCAATGACCTAATCCTGATTAAAGCTCTGCCCTGACAACTTTCAAAGTTCAGCAGTTTCTTTATAAGCCTGTGAAATGGGTACAGCCTGAGCTGTTTTAAAGAAAGGAAATTGATTTATTTACCTACGCTGGATTTAAAAAGAGTTCATGTGTTTATTTCTTATGTTCCAAATAAAAATCATAAGCACTCTGAGACAGAGAACTGTGAATTTTATCTTGCCAATGAACTTTGAAAAATTCTGAGCTTGTGTGAATTGTAGTGAAAATTATATTGTTCCCTTTGTTTTAGCAGGCACTTTCAGAGAAGTTCAGTACCTCTAGTTAGGGAAGGTCTGGTTAGAATGATGCTCTTGAGGTTTGCTTCTGTGCAGATGCTCTACGATGAGCGTCCTCAGTTTCCTCTTAACAAACTTCATAAGAGTGCAAGTTTCAGGAGTCTTTATGACAGCCTCTCACTTTACAGATAAAATTTGGGGAGTTATTCAAGAAGCTGGGTAAACGAGGTAGCAGAAACTCCTGTAGAGGGTTTGTGCCTCTTTCTTTTTTTTCAGAATTTAATTGCCAAATGTATTGATGGTTATGCTTTTCCTTTGTGGGTTTGTGAATGGAGTAGCATCCGTTGGTGTGTAAACACAACAGTACCATATTTTCTTCAGAGGGAGAATCAAGTGGAAAATGAAGGGGCCATCATAATTTGGGACACAAGATTTCATAGCGCTTAATGCCAAGGTTGCCCTGACCTTTCCCTTGAGCAGTTGTTTTGGACCTAGTTGATAAGATAAAAGCTGTGATTCATAATTGCTCTTTTCATTAAGCTGGTTCTTTGAGAACAGAGTGAACTTTACTTGTGATGAGTTGCATTTTATTTATTGGTTAACCTCTGGGTTGTTTTCAGATTATATCAAAACCCAACGAACCAGCTCGCCAGCATGAAAGCCACCCTGAGGAGACAGAAGAAGAGTTACGGGAACACCAAGCCCTTTTGGAGGAGCCATACAGCGACAGAGTCACAAGCCAGAAGGAAGCCCCAGGGCTGGCCAATATGGTCCAAGTGAAGCAAGAACCCATTGAGAGTGATGAGGAGGAGGCAGAGCCACAGCAGGAGCTGGAGTCTGGGCAGAGGCAGGCTGAGCAGGAGCTGCTTTTCCGTCAGGTGAGCTTGCAAAATACCAAGTGTGGGACTTGATTCTTTGTAGAAAATTACTTGGTTCTTCATAGTCACCTTATGCTACTCTAAGGGGAAGAAGCTAGGGGGAACCAGCTCTTGAGGATTTGCTACCTAAAGAAAGCTGCAGGTAGAACCAGTGCCATCCTTCCCTGAAGTCACCGTGTCAACTCAGAAGTCCCAGGGAGGAGAATCTGGATCACCAGCATAAAATGCAGTCAGTGTGTTTGCAGCCACTGAACCACTTTCTGTTTGTTTCTTCGGGAAGACAAAGTGTGTCTTGACATTTTTGAGCACTAAGTGTTAGCAGAGGATTTTATTTTGGTTTGATGTTTTAAGACAACTTGACTGCCCCAGAGAAGGGCTGGATAAGGTAACAGGCAATGAGGTTCATTGGAGGGGGTTCCTTCTTCAGAACTATAGATCCTAGAGACCCTAGCTGTGATCACTTCTGAGGGTAAACACTGGAGGCTTGTGGATTGCAAGTGATAAACCCAGTAACAATGCAGCATAGCATAATCTTCCCAATTACATGGCAGTCTCCCAAAACATGCCTCTTGTGGTAGCAGTAATGAAGGTGAGAAGGTTACAGTTCTCTTAAGGCATCAGTGCTCTGCTCGTCTTTACAGCCAGCCCTTAGCCCTCAGCATCTGACTGTACCTACAGCCGTGCATAACCCCAGCACGGGATCTGCAGCCAAGAGGAGATTGCTGTAGCCATGCCAGGGTGTAGCTCTCTGAGTAAATCCACAGCCCTTGGCTAGGTGAAGTGGGCTTGTGCCAGGTTTGCAGTTGCAATGTCTGTGAATCAGGTGCAAATTGGTTGCCCTGTGTATTCATTTGCATCTTGCTGCTCGCTACCATCTTCCTAGTACTGCGGAGCTGACTCTTGTGTCCCTCATGCATGTCTCTGGGTGTTGTTGCTCAGAGATTACATTTTCAGTTCATTACTGAGTAGCGTTATAGTCATAACGGCGCTGCCTTGAAGGATCAATGCCATTGCCAGCCATGCTTGTTCAAAGTGTTATTTGATTTATACAGTCACATCTGAGCCTCATTGCCTTAGTAAATAAATAAATAGATTCAATGTAACATGCCGCTAACGATACCATTCCTCTGTAAGTGCAGCCCCCCCTGCGCTAATCCTGAACGCTTGGTCACACCTGAGGAATCTTTAAAATATTACGTCCTTTGCAATTATTTTGCCTCAGAGAGGAGAGGAAATGGGAACATTTTCAGGCTGAGGTTGGAGTGTGGCAAGCTGGAACAGCCATCCCTTCTGACCCTGTCCAGCTGATGGTGTGGCTGCTCAGTTGAAAACTCCCTCTTCTGCCCGGGATCCGGTTGAGCCGGACTCATTCCATGGTGTGGTGCATTGTGCTGTTAAATGCACCAGTGCAGCAGAGTAGGAGCGCTTGGGAGAGGAAGAGGTAGCTGGTCCCAGGGAGGGGATGGAGCTGCTTCTGCTAACGACCCTGCCAGCGTGCACCAGCTTCGGGTCTGTGAGTCAAACATACTGTGTGAGCCAGACTTTGCCCTGAAATGTGCACATCTCCATTTGCTACATGCGTGTGCACGTCCTCATTTATCAGGAAAAGCAGTCCAAGCCTGCAAACCTTAAAAACCCTACCACACAGACTTTCAGCAACTACCTGCTTCTTTTCCCCACAGCAAGCCCTTTTGTTGGAGCAGCAACGTATTCACCAGCTGAGAAACTACCAGGCATCACTGGAGGCAGCTGGCATGCCCGTCTCTTTCGGAGGGCATCGGCCTCTGTCCCGTGCACAGTCCTCGCCCGCCTCAGCCACCTTCCCGATGTCTGTACAGGAGCCACCCACTAAGCCAAGGTTCACAACAGGTAACGTTTTGGGGCACTGGAGGCTGAAGGGATAGGGCTGTGGTTACTGTTTTGCCGTACGTTGTGCTTTTCTGCCCTGTCCCTGCAAAGCTATCTGTTGAGGGTCTGCGTCTCAGCTGCGTTGGGGGACTCCGTAACATCCTATCTTCTTCAAGGATGAGATTCAGTTGTCTTACGCCCCGTCATCCTTCTTGTCCCTTCCTCAGAGGGACAGGCACCCTACAGTCCAGACAGAACCTGCAAAAATCAATAGAGGCATAGCACAGTACTTTAATTATGTATCTCCAGAAAAAAAGGACGAGTCGTATGCTGTGACAAAGCTGATTTAGATGCGAGGCAGAGAGAAGCAATGTTGCTGAAAAAGGACAGCGTGCCAAATGCAGTATCTGTTGGCTGTATTTTCTGCACCTTCTCCAGTCCCTGTGCAATCTCATGCCATAAGTTATCCACTCCAGGCTCTGTGCCAGCCTACCCCTCCGTCTGTAACACAATCTCTGCCCAGGAGTCTGTGCCCGTAGGATAGGAAAAATGAGGTGACTTGATTTTTTTCAAGTTGTCTTGAACAGACAAACAGACTGAAGAGTGTTACCTGCTCAGTCATCACCTCTAAGGGAAATTACGAGTGCAGTTCTGCATTTGTCTAGTGAAACCAGAAGTGTGAAAAAGGTGTTAATCTCCTCACAGAGATTCGAGGCAAAAAATAATTGTTCTTTCTGAATCTTGACAACCACCAAAATCCTTTCTGTCTATTCAGTAGCCTCAGCAACAGATGAAAGTTAATTCATGTGCAACTTTTCAAGTCCTATGTTGGGTGACTAGACGGACTTATTTTGAAGTCCGCCTTCTTCCCCAAATGTTGAGCTCTATTTTGTGAATGAACATTTTGCAATGTGTCGTGTGCCCTGAGAAAAGGAAGGGGGAAAAAATCCAGAACGCCCAAATAAGAGCAACTCATGATTTTGTTTCTCTTTCACATATCCATTTCTTCTTATTTAACCCACAGTTTTTGCATCATTAAAATCAGCACTGTGAATTGGGTTTATTTTCAGACACTGGTGGTATAGTAATAGTGATATGTTAAATACAACTGTTCTTCAGCTGCTCGCTGCAGGGTGAGGAAGCGTGTGCAGTCAGCTCTGTAAAAGCCCAAGCAGTATCTAATTTTTGCAAATCAGTCCTTTAAGTCTCTATTTGCTGTCAATATCGAAACCTTGAATTTCAGCAAAAATGCATTTATAATGCAACCAGTTATAGCAAGATTATTCTAGATTTTGGCTTTTGCCAAGGATGCAAAGAAGGGTAGTCCCCTGGCTCACAGTCAAACCAGATGAAACTTGAGAATCTAATACACTTAGACCCAAAACTTGGTGCTTTGAAAACAAAGAAGCATGGCCTTACTTTACAAGATTATTCATTCCTTCTCTTTCTTCCCTTCTCCTCCTCTGGTATTTAAGTTTTGTCAATCATATGCAAGACTTTGATCGTACAATAACATTTCCTACCAGAGGATATACGTTTGACTCATATATGTGCCTCTAAATTTCATTTAAAATTACAGCTAACTGTAAGAATGCAGATTTTGAGAACTGTGCTGCTTTGAAAAGACACTTACACTGTTATGGTTTATTTTCCTTGGAGGCAGGATTTTAAAGAAAAAAAAAAAGTGGCTTAAAATAAGAGGTGGAATATCACATTGCTTTTATATAGCACTGCATGATCCAGTGCAATGATACGAAGAATGCTTACTGTAGTTCACCTGTAAAATATCATTTTCATGGCATTTATCCATGTTGAGGCTCCAAGAGCTTGATTTTTCCATTGCCTTCTATCTCGTGCAGTTCTCTGCATTTATGTTAGGTGAATGGAGAAGGAGGAAGCACAATAAAATGCTGTCAAGGGAGGAAGTGTTGGGCATTCACTGGCACTAATACAGGTGCAAAGTATAAAAGGTGAGACCTTTACACTAGTCCTATAACTAGTCCTTCACCTCCCATAAAAGGTGAAGGACTAGTTTAATTAACCAACCTTAAGAGTGGCAGGAAGAAAGAGCCTACTACTCTGGGCACGCAAACACACAGAAGAAAGGCAGGCATTTCAGCTGTTGAGCACGTGTGTGCGAGTTAGATTGCTAATGTTTTCTTGAGGTTGTCCACGGTGTGTTGGAGATTGTGTTTTTGGAGGTGGATACTTAGAGCTTAATCACTAGGATTGAACTGTTCTTTGAAAGGCAGGAAATTAAAGTCTTGGGTATTTTTCAAAGCAAGCAGTGCTGAAGTGCATCAGGCTTCTTTTTCACCAGGAAAATCCATCTGTTTGATAAGTGGCTGCTTTGGAGACTGATCCTAACACGATTATGTGCTTTGAATTTCAGAGGAATTAAGACTGGAATTGTTGTGATCATTTTGTGAGAGGGTTGGAAAAAATCCTCATTCAGTGGCCCTAATGAAGCTGACCATGCTCACTCTGGACACGAATGTGGCTCTTAAAGAGATCAGTTATTGTCCAAGTTGTTCATTGCTTTCACGTTCGGGGTGTTATATAGAAAACGCTGATGCTTTCTCTGGACAGAGTTAGGACCGGACAGCTGGAAATTCTGGGCACTATGTATAATTTATTTGCCTGTCTTTCTCAGTGACCAGTACCTGAGACTTCAAAGGTATAGGGAAAGAAAAACATAATATACCTCTCAAACATGATGTGCATTACTTCACATGAAAGTGAAAACAGTGCCCTTCCTGACTTCTTCAAGCAATCAGTTTTATGTCCCGAAGCATGACATTTAATTTTCCTTCCTGCTAGCATATAAAAGAAAACTAGTCCTTGAACTTGCCCTCGCTAGCACAAGTAGCCCCCTTGACTTTAATGAATACTTCTGCATGCACTGTTCTACACACTTGAATAAGACTTCTCAGGTTAGGCCATTAATTTACATAGCTCCAATTATCCAGTCTCTGATCTCCTGTAAAAATGGTTCCACAAATTATTCTGATGTTCTGCATTGAAGTATTTTTCATTTCTGATGAAGGCATTTATTCCCTCCTGTGCAGAGCAATATAATTATCTGAACCTCAAATCATATGTTTGTTCTGCCAAGAAAAGCGAGTTGGTTATGCTTTAGTGCTGACCTTTAAAAATGATTGTTCTCGTGTCTTAAAGAGTATTGCTTCCAGTACCACTTAATTTAACTTGTAATGGCCAATGTAGTTTTGTATTTTAAGCTTAAATTGCCAAGCTTTCCTTTGTGTGTGTGTGTGTGTGTGTCTTCATCTGAGTGTCCCCAACCACAGGAAGGAACTTGGAACAGTTCACTTCTTTCCAGTGGCTTAGTTTTTTAAGAGAGAGAAATGTTGAGTGGCATTTGATTACAGTATAGGACTTCATTGAGACACTACTGTTATCAGGGAGTCAGAGAAAGGAGAAACTTTACAGGTCAACCAAGTTCTGTAAACCCCACTGTAGTCTCCGTTAATAAATAGAAAAGAGTATTCGTCCTACCACCCCCTTTTCTCGAAGCCATTTCATTAATTCCTTCGACTGCCCACATTGAATAGGCTCAGTTACCAAAACCCAGTTTAGATGTACGCATGTATTTTAAACACATGTAGCCTTCCAGCGCTTGGGGATGCAGATGAGGAGGTGCTGGTTTGTGTGGCTGGGGATCTCGCCCCCAGCTACCTGTGTTTGCTTTCATCGGTGCAGTTCCCGTAGCTGGCACTGAGTAGGATGAGCTGATAAATACCACTGCCTACCTCTGAGCTGGCACCAAATGCCCTCCAAAAACCCTGGGAGATACCTGCCAGATCTGCTGCACTGTAGGGAGACAAAGGAAGAACAGAAGAATAAAAGGTCAATGCAAAAAGCTGGTTTTTCATTTGCATTTATCTTTGGTTTGATCTGCGTTGGCTTCTGCCCTACCAGGCTCTGGGGTTACCCACGTACAAAATAGAGAACAAGACGGAGACTTTTAATCTGGCTAGGCATTGCTTTAACTTTGTACCTAGAGTTGCATCATAATAGTTTTTCAGGAGTTAGTATTTAAAGCTTAAAGACTTAGGGAAAACATCCTTTAAAAATAAAATTGCAACACAGGTTCACATTTTGACTATTTAAATGGTCTTAGAACCCTTCCAACTTTGCACCACATCAGTGTAATTCACTGTCAGGTTGTGCCCAGCTCCCAAGTGGTGAAAAGATTTGTTAGAGCAACAGCATTAAGCATCGTCTGGGAATCCAGGAGGCTAGCAAGAAAAGGCTGCTTAAAAAGCACTGCTTGAAAATGCTTGATGTTTTTCCACAAACTTATGAAGGTATGGCATGAACTAGCCTCAGATTTATCTCCAGGTTGGAGTGTCCTTTGCAAATGGAGTGCAGCTTCTTGTTCATAGCTGAAGGGGATCCAGGGTTGTACCCAGAGAGGTCAGCAGCTATCTGATGAATGACTGGCTGCCTGTACTTCTTTTTGTTTAAATTCAAGCATAGTTATTGACTGTGAATATATATGTTGAATAGATACACATGCAGGTTTTGACTTTAAATCTATAAAGCCTCATTGTAGTCCCTGAGATATGTCTGGAAATCAAAGAAGGCAGAACTGCTTTCTTTAGTACAAATGATTATCCAAACCTAGTACAGTCCCATAGGGTCTAGGAGTATGTCTATGTGGGGTTCTTTTGGGTACCAAATACTTTGTCAAAATGCCTGATGTCCCCTGAATATGAGTTTCCTTCAAAAAGAAATTAACCTTAGGCAAGGTTACTGCAGACCTTGGCGCTGGTTTAAATGAGCTCAGACTGGGGAGGTCTCATGGACAGCCAGCCTTACCATTGGACTACAGCTTCTTCTCAGGTGACATGAGTAAGAACTTTGCTTTGAGGGTGGCAGAGCCCTGGCACAGGCTGCCAGGAGAGGCTGTGGGATCTCCTTCTCCGGAGACTTTCAAAACCTGCCTGGACGCGACTCCGTGCAACCTGCTCTAGGAGAACCTGCATTAGCAGGGTGTTGGACTGGATGGTCTCCAGAGGTCCCTTCAACCCTGACCACTCTGTGGTTCCGTGACATTTACAGTCCTTGCCTTTGCCCAGCAGCTCCTAATGAAGTCTGATGTTATGAATCAAATGTGGGAGACTTCTACAGAGCTTTGCAGCACAATCTTATTTAACTGAACTTTGGCTAACCCAAAGGCAGTCAATTAACCAGTGCTCTGTTCTCTTCCTAGAACTGAATGTGGTTTGGGTTTTGTTGGGTTTTTTTTTCTCCTTGCACTCACCTACAGCAAAGTGAGGAACTGCCAAATACATCCCCTAAGGCTGAATACCTGAAAGTGTCAGTGCCGGGGTTTGCCTCAGAGGGGGAAAGCCGGATTTTTCAGTGGCAGAACATGCCTACACTCAGTCAAAAGGTGTGATTGCAGCTCAAGCCAAGCTGGGGTACGTGCAGCAGCACGGTGCTCAGCTCCAGGCTGCGTGTCCATGTACGTTCTCAAGAGTCTGGTTTCTTACCAGCCCCTTTGAACTCCATGCAGTTGCAAATTGTGCAGTTTATCTGTTCTTGAACTAGTAACGTGAAAGCCAGCTCCAGTGAGCTCTGCAAGCAGTGCTCGTGCCGCCCGCCGCAGCATTGGTGTGCTCGTCTGGGATTTTGGAGGAGCGATACTGGTTGGAGTGCAGACCCTTTAATGTTGGGATCTGGGAGTAGTTCCTGCCTTCACTGCTAATTCAAAGGCTTTGGATTCTTGTCAAGGCCTTCAATTTGCAACTTTATACTGTGCTTTCAGACAGATATTGCTTGCAAGAAACCTTGCTCCTTCAGGGGGAAAAAAAATCCAGCTGCTTTTGTTCTGTTCTTTGGAGCTTCTGGCTGAAGGGAAGGGTAGATTTAAACATTTGACTGTGCCTCTTTTGCTTGAGTGGAAAAAAAAAAAAGGTCTTTTGTCACTGTGACTGCATTGCTGTAGAGGACCTGCTGTTTTCCTCCAGTGGAACATTGGCTATGAAATCATAACTCCCCTTCCAAAAACGTACCCAGGCAACTCTGGAGCATGAATCAAAGTCTCCTACACTGTTGTCATGCCATAAATACTTGGTAATGCAAGGGGATTTAGCTGCCTGACTCCCACGTTCAAATGAAACAACACTGCTAAATACCTACATATCGTGCTGAATAATTATGCCCAAGTGTGTGCTAATAGCCTTAATTAGCATGTTGTCAAATAGTGTTGATGCAAAGACTTCAGCGCAAACTATTTTATGAAACATAGTGCCTGCTAATGACTTATTCCTTCTGGTTTTTAATCCCAAGCCCTAGAGTCGTTTTAGCAGCAATTATAGAAGTACCCAACAGAAAAGTTGCAAGCCAGACCCCTCCTAGATCAGGTTCTTACACCAGCACGTCTGTACTCATACCAATGGTTTCGGTTGTCACCTTCGTCTATCACTCTCACAGCTTCAGCCTGCGGAGATGTTGGTAACTGATTTCTTTTCCATTTCCAGAGGAAGCAATCATTGTAGGTTTGGTGCTGTCTCAAAGCAGCATCTTGGATTTTCATTTCTTAGAGCTCTGTGGCTCCTGGTAAAACACACAGTCTTTGTCTAGAAGTGTTCAGCTGAATATAAAGTACTGTTGTAAAATAAAATAAAAAAGTTTTTTTCCCCCCATATCTGGCAATTTTTTATTTTATTTTTTAACTGAGAGCGATTTTGTAACCTCTGCTGCAGGCCTTGTATATGACACCTTGATGCTGAAACACCAGTGTACCTGTGGAAACACAAACAGCCACCCAGAGCACGCGGGGAGGATCCAGAGCATCTGGTCCCGGCTCCAGGAGACGGGTCTCCGTGGCAAGTGTGAGGTAATAAAAATACCAGTGAAGGGGAGGATGAGGTGGTGAGCCTGAGAGCTGAGAGAAAGGGAGAATTTGGATTTGTCTGGCTGATTTGACTGCTGGATTGTGAGCATTCTGGGGGACTGATATCTGGTCTGGACGATAGTGTACGTACCAAACCTGCAGCTTGGGCTGTTGACTGCTACCTGGATGTGCAAACTTTATACTGCATTCTGGCTTGAATTTTTTATAGCTCCAGCTGTTGGCAGTGTTTTGCCATATGTGGCCTAAATTTAATCCATTCCTAGATGACTGCTTATGCTTTTGTGTGCACGTCTGTCAGGAGTACTTTTCTAGCGATCTGATTTCATTGCACTGCGATGACTGTTAGAAATTTCATGGAACGTTGGAGAATGCTCTTGCCTGATGTTGCAGTGAAGCTGCTTCTGTAATTTTTGGTACTATTCCCTGTAAACTGGAAGTCCCTACAAAGTGTTGGATTTTGAAGCAGCCGAAGTAAGAACAAGATATGAAGTAACTGTTATTTGTTATCACTCCAATCATAACAACAAAAACTGTGGAGCAACAAATTTGTATTTCTGTGATTTAATAACTTTTTAAATACTCTTTGATAAGCAATGGTCAATTTATAGTGAAGGTAATGTAAAAAGAATGAAGGTGGGTGGATGCAACTAAGCACTATTCCATCACAAAAGGTTTAATCAACTTTATTGGACAAACATACTTTAAGAGTGAGGCAAACTAAGAGAGCAGCTTAGATACTAAACCACAAAGACTAATGATATATGATAGTAATTAATAATAATTATTATTCATAACTAATAGCAGTGGTGATAAATTAATGGTAGTGTGGGTTCATCAGTGGTTTGAGCATCTGATGGGACTGAAGCTCACGGTAGGTTTGAGTTATGTCAGCATCTGGCTAGAAATATTCCACGTGGTGGCAGCATTGCCATTGGCTAAAGTTCCCTGTCGTACCCTTGTTTATCCCTGAAGAGAGCAAGGAAGAACTTCGAACCTGTTTCTGTCTATGGAGCCCCATTTAATTGAATTTTGGGATTGTTGTTTGGGACCAAAAAAAAAACACACCAAAACCCAAAACACATAAAACCAAACAAAAACCCCAAACCAAACAAGCACCCCACTTCTCTCTAGCTTCCCCGTTTAGAGGCAGGAGTTAAATTGTGCAGTGCTAATTGCCTTGTCTCCTAAATTTCTGTGAGAGAGGTTCTGTAATGTGTAAGTTCTTCACTATATAATCCCAGGGAACTCTTATTTTCCTTAATTTGATATTTCCAGTTGCTCTCACAATTGGAATTGTTCTTGATGTCCACCTGTGTTTCCCTTCTGACCATTGGTGACACTCAGCCTCATCTTGACTCCTCCTTTTGCAGAAAATGATAAATATGTGATGTTAGCTTTCTGCCTTAATTCCAGTGTTTTCTTCTCTGATGGCTTTCTTCAAGGTCTGACGTGCCATTTCAGGATAACCAGCTGCTCCAATTGCACTTGCTTCCCTCTCTAGTTAGCCTTCCTTTATCCCCACCATCTCCTACTCCTGCCCAGACCCCGCGTTAATGTTTCCTTCTTTATCTTAACTTTTCTCATGGGCTTTATGGGCACAACCTTTTCCTGTTTCTCCATCTCCTTCCTACCTCCACACTTCACTCTTGTGTTCTTGATAGGGTTTTTTCTGGAGCCACTCCTTCACTTTCCGCTGTCCTTGACTGATGTAATTCTTTTCCACATTGCAAAGCCATTTGGTCACCTCACTGCCCTCAGAGTCTTTCTGAAGCTCCTCAGTTGGAACCTGTCTATCAGTGAGCAGGGTGGAGGACCATGCAGGGTTTTCCTTCAGTGAAGGTTACCTCCACATCAGGTGCACTTGCATGGCAAGGGGACAGCTTTTTAGACACGAGTGATCTCTGCTGCTGAGTTGGAGCACGGGCGTGTGCTGTTGGCATCTCTTGGGACGATGGGCCTGTCTCCTTACCCCAAGGACCACGTAGAAAGCTTTAGTCTGTGGGGCATATTCCATTATATGATCAACTTAGAAGGAATTTTGAAGTCTGGCCTAATATTTGCCATTACTTTTAATAATTATATTATTTTTCCAAATCCCTGTTGCCTATGCCAAAGCTCCATGCAGGACAGCATGAGCTGTGCCCTCTATCCCCACCCACAGTAGTGTGTGTGTGTGATGTGCAAACTTTAATGGAGCTCTTTATGTGAGTATGGTGACACTTACCACCAATGCAGCCTACTATGTATCTACAATTTTTTTTATGGATTATAACTCCTCCATCTGCATAGCAGCCCTACAGGCACTGGGAAAGAGGTGAATATTTTCAGAATTAGCAGTAGGTCTGCAGCAAGTCAGCAGCAACACCTGGATTATAGCACTCAGAAATGTGCCAGGCTGTATGTTTAATTTTTTTCTGAGCTCCTATTTTATTCTTTTTTTTTTTTTTGGAGGGGGGTAGGGGTTAGCTGGTCTTGCTGACAGACACATCTGTGCATGCTCATTTTTATCTTCACTGTTGCAGGTCTGTTGTCCTGTGCTTCAGAGGTTATAAGCCAGTTAAGTAAGCCCAAGGGCCTGATGTGAAAATTGTTTGTGATCATGTAGTTTAATCCATTTCTTACAACTCATATTTGTAAAAGGACAGTTTGAACTTTGACATTTCCTTATCCTCATGTTTCCCTTTCCTTCCTTAACAGCCCTTTGCTGTGCTCTGGGTGTGGTTATAGTTTGATTCTGTTGCTTGCAAGTAGTTGCTTGACACAGATTAAAAACACAGCACCCTGCGTAGTAAATAATCCCGTACACGCTGTGTGGGATTAGACAGAACTCCACTGGATCCCTGTCCTCTTCCAGAAGGAGTTTAACAGCTCTCGTTCACCCCACAACTGCATGCTGAAAATAAATCCCGGCTCTGCTTTCTCATGCAAGCTCAAACAGTTCTCGGTGTCTGTCTCCTGGAAATGTTCTTTTGGTGTTTCTGTTGCACACATGCCCCCAGCCAGAAAAGGACTCGCAGATAAATATATTTATCATGCATGCAAACAAATGCTTGCTTTGAAATTTCAGAAACAAACTAAGTGAAAACCTGTTTTCAACAGGCAACTGAGAGGCTCCTAGACAACCTGCCAAGTGCCGGGTTCCTACCATTTCTCTCGGAGGCAATAGAAGTGATCCAGAAGGGGCACAAATATTTTTAGAACAGAAAATACCACATCACTTCTCCCCTCGCCTCTCATTTTTCAGCAGTGAAACAGATATGTATTTACTAAAGTCGTCCAAAAACCGCTTTACGTCCACCTGAGGGGAAAATGTGTGCCAGATTTGCGGTGTGATAGGTAAGAGTCTGGCAGAGTTGCACAAGTTTAAGGATGACCCTTTGGAGTGAGAGCAGTTGTCCAAACTTAATGACAGCAGTGGTTTAGAGTATTGCTTGTTTAATTAAGTTAGCTTTGTAAAATACAGCAATTACTCTGGTGTACATTCAGCATTCAAAAGTAACAATTATACTAATTGAGGCAATCTCAATAAAAGACTCTGCCCCCTAAACGAAAACCCACAATCCATGGTATAGTGTAATCCTCCAGCCTTCATCAAGAGCGAGAGGAAATCAATAGGTTTTGCTGTGTGTTTCAGAGGTAATCAAATCCCCAGGCGGCTCGATCAGGATGAGGAAGAATGAGTTCCTCAACCAGGGTCCGTCTCCAAGCACATCTTGGCAGCAATCCTGTGTTGTTGAAAGCATGAGGACTGTTAGCTGAAGGTTAACTGCACCTGCGGAGGACTGACATGAAAAATCAGAGCCATGGCTTGGCCATCTGTAAGAGCAGAGCCGTGTCCGCTGTTTTCCTGGCACAGCATCAGATAGGTGTCCGGTTGGAGGGCAGGACAGATCTGGGCGGTTGAAGCCTCTGGAGAGCTGCAGCTTGCCCAGGATTTCCCATCACAAAGCACCCAGGGCATGTGGGAGGTGCTGCCACTGGTGCCTGGGAAGTCAGTGTCTGGAGAGAAGCTTTGTAGCTGTTTTTCATGGCTTTTTGTAGCATTTTGGGGGGCTGCGGTTGGGACAAGATCTGGCTGGCTGTCGCTCAAGATTCACATCCTCTCCTGTTGAAGCATCATAGGGTGAAATGGTGAATAAAATGCAAACTACGAGACTAGTGGGGGTTTTCTTTTGTTCAAAATGCAAAGGAAAAGCTGGCTCCAAGGAAATGGATGGAGAGTACAGAAGGATGTGTGTCAAGCAGTGGGAGAGGGGCGGTGGTGTGGTGGTACAATGGTGGGGTTTTGTGCAGGAAGGAGCACAAAGGACACAGGATAAAGAGCCAACTAGTTCACTGGGGTTCAGAAGCCTACTCCTGAGCTGAAAAGCTGGGGTTTAGCAGCCTGGAAAGAGGTTGGGGACGGGGAGTGTAATATGGAGTAAGCAAGCTCAACAGGCAATGCAAAGCCTCAAAGATAAGAGTATCAGGACTTATGAGCTCTTAGAATGCAAGGAACTGCTCAAATTAGGAGTGTGGATGGCAGGCTGGCTGTAGATTGAGGTAAAACTTGTGACGGGTCTGGAAACAGGAGTGAGGAATATGAGGGGTTTTCTCCAACTTTATTTTTGGGGGGGGATTTACTTTCTTGGCGTCTTTGTGTTAGAGCCAGGGAGAAAGCTTGTGGTGCCTGAGCCAGGAGATGGGAAAGGTGCAAGAGCCTCTTGAGCATAATCCTTTCTAACTAGGCAATGTTTGCTGTGGCGTTTGTGATTATATATTTGTTTCAATAAGTGGTAGCTTTTTTCTTGAATGTGTTTTACTTGCAGCACAGCAGGAAGTTCTCCATCCACTTATAGTTTCTATTTGGTTATGGGTGTCACGTGGAGGGGAGGGTGGTACTGATAACCCTCCTAAGCAGCACAGAGCTCGGATGTCTTGGTAGAGCCACCTACTTGAAATGGGAGCAGCCCTTCCCCATCCTGGGGAGCTGAAGCTGTTTGCATCCACGGAGGAGCTGGCGCGTAATCGCGACGGGCTGCCGTTCTCCTAGTGTCTTCGCATAACGCCAAGAAATACAAAATGCTATTTCTGTACGTCCACTAAATGTAGCAGCTGAAAATGGGTCAGTACATCTTGTTCAAAGGAAAAGAGTTGGCATATGGGTTAGAGGGAAGCTGTAAAAGCATGTAAGGAGGGACTGAGGCAGGCTTACCATGAACAAAAAAGGAAGACAGGATAAAAGTTCAAGGGGGATTTGCCAGATATTTCCATCTCTTCTGGGTCTAGCATTTTTGTGATTATTGCCTCTTTAATGGGATGCTGTATTTTTGCCTCATCATTAACCTCAGGAAACCTAGGTGGTGGAGCAGAGCATGGAGAAAATGAAAGAGGAACTGGAGAGCAGAAATGCCAAAATTAGGAGAGGCAGAGTGCATGAGCACTCCTGCCGTGCTTTGATTTCTGCTGCCTTGTGCCTCAAATGGTTTTACAAAGTGATTTCGTGTGCGCTTTGCAACATGTGATGGGGTCTTACGCTGAAGATTGGAGACCAAAAAAATCCATCGAGTTCGTTCTGTGGCCCGTGCTTCAGAGGTGGAGGTCCTGGAGCCCCTGTGCCGCCAGCGTGCTCCAGCCCGGGGTGCTGTGGCTGGGCTGGGCTGCAGCCCGCGATGGCAGCGCGGTGTGGAAGCAGGCACTGCTTGGCTGGAAGTGCCAATGCCTTTGAAGCATCTTGTCTCCGGCACTCTCCTGCAAAGCAAGCGGCGTACGGCAGTGCTTTCCGAACGGCAGCAGCTCTCAGGAGCAAGAGGCACAGTCTGACCTTCTCTTCAGAACAAGTTTTCCATTTGAAAGTCTATTCTTTTGAGGAGTGTGATTTCTTTTTTCCCCTCTTTTTTTTCCTTTAAGCTATACTTTTTTTATAGTTCTTATTAGAAACTGCTTCTCCAGGGATGTGGAAGTCTTAAAAAAGCAACTGGCTTTGACGAAGCCAGGGTGAAGGCTGTGTAGGAGATGCGTGCGATCCTGCGTGGGCTGCACAGCGGGATGCTCGTTGCTGAGGCTCGCATTTTGGGTGACCTCTACAAGAGGCTTTCAGAGCCTTCCAACATTTTGCTGTTAACTGTTTATATTTTAGTATTACTGTTGCAGAGGGGAATAATCCTGTCATACCTTCTGTAGGAAGCAACCCCCCAAAGTGACAACTCCTTTTAGAGTCTTTTAGTCCAAATGGCAACAAAAACTTGTGAAGTAGTTCCAAGCCATATAAAATACTTCCTTGGGGCAGGGGGAGTGCAGTCATGTTTCTGAAGCAAAGCAATCCTCATTTCTGAATAACTCCTTAGCCTCTGTCATGGCCACCTCTTGACTTATCCTCAACCTCAGCACTTCTTGGCTCGCTGTGTATTTCCCCTGCCAACATTTTGGAGGCAGTCTCAAGCTCCCAGTTAAAAAGGTGAGGTGTTTTTTCTACTGCCGGGACTTGGTATACCTGATAACCCATGGGCACCATCTGCCTGCTGGGGAGCACTCCCTCCTGTGCAAGAGGCCACAGCGTGGTCCTTGTTTGCCCAAGATTTAGCATCTCCAAGTAGCACTTTGTTCTTACAAAGATTTCCCATTGCAAATGGGTGATGGCAAGAATGGATAAACCTCAGAGGTATTCTGGACCCCCATGACAAAAAAGGGGAAAAGATCTACAATTTGTGAAAGATGAAATTGGGTCCTGCTGACATCAGTAAAAGCTTTGCCACAACCTTCAGCGAAGCCAGGGTTTTGGCTTTAGTGTGCATCTGCGTTTCCTGAATTTCAGCTGGTAAAAAAAGCAGTGTTGAGCATATTTGCTACAGTACTTCCAGCTCCACCTGCATCATCGTATAAGAAAACAATTTGCAACAAATTGAATCTTGTGGGATTTCCAAGATGAGTTTTAGAGCAGAAAGTTTGTAACTGACCCTTAATTTCTGGAAGGTTCATTTAGTTTGGAAAGCGCCATGTTTGGGAGAAATTTTTAAGTTGGCTTAGTAATCGTGTTGGGGATGTTGGAGGTGGTTTGGAGGGACACATTTTCACCGGAGAATCACTTTGTAATGGCTTATAACTGAGATCCTGAGTATTCAGTAGTTGAGCAATACCTGTGTAATTTAGCATATACTCTGTGGTAAGTATTTTTAAAACAAACATAAATAGATCTAAAGATGAATTTATATGTGAAACTAGTATTTTGAATAAGGGATTAACCCAAGATCTGTCTTACAATGAATTTTGCTGCATAGGAACTCATTTTAGCTTTTTGCTCACTGTCTTTATGAGTCGCTAAGGAAAAATAAAAGTTCTTTAATGAGAGTTAAGCAGTTAGTCAGTGATTTCATCACTCCTTTTCTTTCGTCTTTCAGTGCATTCGTGGAAGAAAAGCAACTCTAGAAGAGCTGCAGACAGTTCACTCGGAAGCCCATACGCTGCTGTACGGCACAAACCCTCTGAACAGACAGAAACTGGACAGCAAGAAACTTCTAGGTATCATTCCCTAGGGGGTGGGGGGGGTCCCCTTCCTGCCCTCTAGCACTCGCACTGCTGTCCTCAGCCCTGACTGGCAGTCACTTAGCGGTAGCAGGATGAGGTGAGATGCGGAGCTCCCTCCGGCCTCAGCCCTAGGCAGCTCCCAAGAGGATTCTTCCCACCTCCATTCAGTGTCTGCTTGGGAGCAGCACAAGATACACCTTTCGCCCTTTCTTCAGGTAGATCCCTAAAGCCTAGATAGCTAAAGCTTCCTTTCTTTTACATCTTCAAAACCCAAAAGGAGGTTTCCCTGAGGAGGAAAGGTAATTCAGACATTTTGTTTTGTGCTTGGCTACTCTTCTCTGCATGTTAGAAAGTTACCCATTGCTAGGTAGGAACTGGAACACCCTACTAAAGACCTGGATCTGCAGCACCAACCAGCTGCGTAGACACCAACAAACAACCGTCAGTTTTGTGTGGCTAATCTGCAGGAGATATGCAGGGACCTCTTAGATAATCTTACATCTGTTTAATTTGGAGCAAGATTGTTTATCGCTTTCACTGGAGACTGGATCTTCCTCAGACAGGTCTGCGTCTGTCATAAAAATATAGACATTTTCCCTGCAAAAAATCTAGGGAACAGTTTTTCAGATGACCAGCCTCCCCATAGCAACCAAACCTAATTGATTTTAGTGCCTTACCTCCGTGGAGATGTCATCATCTCCCTTTACTTTTTGCAGCAGTCAGTGATAGACTGGAGGGGCAGTTTTGGAAGTTCTTACATGGGGATCAGCAAACAGACAGTTCCAGAACCTAGAAGTTGAGAAAGTTTATTTTGGGATTAGCTTGACTTTGAATGATATAAAAAGAGGATTAACTTGATGGCCTGCATGATGTAGTAGTCACAGCAAAAGAGCTGGAAAGATTTTGCAACATACTCAGTATGTACATTAGATCCCCAAAGAGGAAAGCTATTAGCCAGTTGTTCAAACATGCAATTAGCACTGTATTTATAGCTAACTTACCACCTCTTTAAAACCCAGAGAAATGAAAAGTAGACACTTCTGGCTGAATGATAGCGCAATTTGTATGTAAAGTTTAAAGAATTTATGATGTCATATCCTTGGGTAGTGTAAAACTCTCACCTTGCGTAAGGCATATCCACCAGTCCAAAGAAACAGCATGTAAATCTTCCCCGGTAGATCTGAGAAGGTTCCTTGTTTGCAGTTGCACCATCTTCACACTGACTGTTTTCTCTGCAAATTTGTGAAGCATAGCACTGAAGGTGTGTGAGGACGTGTGTCCTGACTGTCTGCTCCGGTGGAATCCAGGCAGTCCTTCAGCATCTGACCTGTTGGCCTCACCAGCCTGGAGCAGGCAGGGTTAGCAACCGTGGTCATCGTCTACATGGAGGGGCTGAGTGGGCAGTAGGTCACCCTAACCCCTCTCCTGTTGGAGATACCCCTTGCAAGATACGTTTTTAGGGTGGACTGTGATAACACTGAGTGTTTTCAGCTCGTTCAAATGTCAGATCCTCTTGAAGTACTTTCCTACTCCCTCTTTGACACTTGGCACAATCTGTATCAATAATCCCACAGATAGATTTGGAGATACAGCTTATTTGGTTAGTACTGGATTTAGGATACCCAGGTTTTGCTGAACCATTCCTGATGGTTTGTTTAGAGAACCTGAGGAAGGAGAAACTCTTTCTCTGCCTGAGTACTTCTGTGGTTTTGCTTTGTGTCCCCCATGTCTTTAATCACTCATTTTAAAATGTCTGTAGAGATCAAGTTTATTCCTATAGTTAAGAGAAATAATTCTAATACCTAAGGGTATCTCAGTACAAAATATTGCCTGTTTGGGTGTCATTTACAAAGACCAAGTTGTCAAAGAGCTGCAGCCATAGGCAGAAGGTCAGGTCCCCAGGAGCTCCAGTAGGAAGAGCTTTCCAGTAACTCTTAGCTGAGCTTAGATCTTGTTTCCTAAACCCACGTGGCACCATTTTAGCCTTAAGCTGGTAGCAGTAGGACTGGCTGCCAGCTCGCATGACCATCTTTGCCCAGCCAGCAGCAGACTGCCTCTTCCCACTGCCCGGTTGTCCTCCTGTTGCACATGGAGCCGTGCATAGGCCACAGCTGGCACTGACACTTGTGCCACCAAGCTTGGAGGAAGAACAAACAGCTTCACTGTGCAGCGTGGCTGCCAGTCTTCGCACCAGGCAGGAGAAATTAGGTTGATGGCTTGACAGCCGAGGGTCCGGAGGGGACAGCACACGGTGAGCCAAAATGACAAGAGGACTGAGCCTGGCTGGGAAGCCTGCATCACACCCAGGGAGAAGTCCTCCTTTGGGAGCAGGGCAGGAAGGGCGATGCTGGCCCTAAAACCAGTTTCTTAACTTGATGGGTTCCACAGTGCTGGACCTGAGCAAGGGTAACAGCCACTGATGTGTTTAGGAAAACCTACCTGAAAAACTGCAGCATGTGCATTTGTGTATAGGGGTGAACAAGCCTGTAAGCAGCCCCCTCTTCAACCATCCTCTCTTCCTGAGAGTTTAAAAGGCTTTTAAATTTACAAAACAGGTTTGTGGGGTTCTTTTAAATACATTAGAGGGTAAACGTATGGCAGGTTTGAAGTCTGAGACCAAAGCTTTGTGTTAGGTTCACATATGCAAATGTAAGTTTGTTAGACCTCAGTGTCTTGACATGTGTACGGCTCCGGTGGCTCACTCTGTGTAAGCTCTTTGCCTTTGATACGTCTGTGAGGAAAAAAAAACATGAGAAACCTCAGCCTAAAAGGAAGAGCTTGTAAAGCTGAGGGATGAAAACATGGGATGTTTCTTTTTAAGCTTCTGCAAATGATAAAGGGGGTGTCCCTTCATCTGGCAGCTCTTTAGGAGAAAGTGGGAAGTGGGTAAGTAGTTCAGGTTTTTCAGAATCGTAAGCAGGCATCATTGTAGCTCTGCTGATTACTTCTGCAGTTGTGCTGTAGCTCGTCACTTGTGGGTCTTACTCCTTTCTCAAAGTGCCCTTCTTTACCCATGTAGGAGAGACTTGCAACGGAAGCCCACCACTGATGTTGAAGTTACTTTCCCACAGGACCTTGAGCATCACTAAGATTTGCTTTGCTGTGTTCTATCAGGCAGGTTTGAAGGTGGTGGCCTTCAAGTCAGGTTGCACAGCTCTATCCCCGGAAATGTTGCTAAAGCCCTTAAAAGTTTGAGGGTGAAAAATCCAAATCCATCTCTCATTTGACAATGTAAAGCTTTGGAACCTGTTGAACAAGTTTAAACTTAGGCAAATAAGGCTGCTTTGAATTTGTGGAAAGCAATCATAAATTGTTGTCAAGAAGATAAATATCAAAATAATGGGTGGATTAGCAGTGAAAGATGTGACAGGAGGTCCGAGGCAGGATGATCTAAGAACTTTCATTTGGAACTAATCAAAGAGCGAATCTCGCTGTGCACTCAGATTAATAATACAGATGCATTAACTCTGCTTTCAGTCACAGGGGTAACGTATGTGTCTGCGATGCGTTTGACACCAGCATGGTCCTCAGTAACGTCTGTCTGCTGTCACATCTAATTCACGCTCTACAAAACTGGTAGTTAGCTTTTAAGGGAATTTATTCTTTCAGTATAGATATGACCAGAACAAGAACCTGCTTTGGTGGGGGAGAAGAAACCTCAACCTAGTTTATTTCACCATTAGCTTTTGTTAATTTTCAATAGGTCTCAAGCAAATGAACCTTAGGCAGTGTACTCCAGATCTTTTGCAGCATCTGCATGCATGTATTTCCTTCTCCCTATTTGCCTGTGGTGCATAGACACGTGTACAAGTCATACAGGTAGGGTGGTGACGGATATGAGACAGCGTGTTCTTGTTTCAGTATACAGTTTATAAACCTGCAGAATTTTGAATGGAGGATAATTTGCTCACATGCAAGCCCAGAAAGTGATGTTACAATTCTTACAGATGCAAAATTAGCCCTGCAGATGGTTTTCTCCATTTTTCTCAAATTCTTAATGTTGGCTTTGCTTTTTCAGTCAAAACACATGTTTTCTTTGCTTGCCGCTGGTTTATTTTTTGTCTTCCTCTTTTATGAAGCTCATGCGCTCCAAAGTCTTCTAGTAACTGCAGATGACTGATAATTAGAGTGTTTTTTATGATTTCCTATCCTCCTTCAGTTGAAAGGGATTAAAACGTTCATCTGAGAAGACATGCTGAGCAGTTGTTGGTAGCATCTCAATCATCTATAGTCAGCATGACTGCTTGAAATGTAGGACAGCACACAAAATCTTGCATAAAAATAAGTGATTTATGGAAGGCTTTTATATTGGAAAGGCTTTTGAACAAGCCCAAGCATGTACATTGTGTATGTAGCAGGGTTGGCTGTGTGTTTTCTGGGAATTGCAAGAAAACCCCAGTCTGTTGCTGTGTTTGGAAAGATTGCAGCATTGCCATAAAATTGGACCAAAATCTGGTGAACTTTGACTTTCTGACTTACAGGGCCTTTTTTTTTTTTCTTTTTTTTTCTTTCCCCTGCAGGTTCTTTAACGTCGATGTTTGTCAGGCTTCCTTGTGGTGGTGTCGGGGTGAGTACTCTCTTTAATGTGTAAATAATGTCCTGTTTGTTCTCCCAGTCCCATTGGTAACAAAAATTGTTGCTTTGCATTCCATCAAGTGGGTAATTGCAACCAGATGTTACTTATAAACAGGGTCTGCCTGGGGTGCGGGGTTGCAGTGACAGCCTCACGTGCCTTTCTTCAAAAGCAGCGTGAAGATTTTTAAACTATTTTGGAGAGCTGAAGTGTGTGTGACATTCATAGGCATGTTTCGTCTCTGGCTTTTAGGAGGAGAAACCTCATTTCCCAGGCAGTGATGTTTAACGGCTTAGAGGTTACTACATTTGAAAGCAACCCTGGCATCCAAAAATGCTTTCTACATAGAAAGCAAGATGTGCTTTTCATGCTGCTCGTGCTGTGTAGGTGTTTCATCTTCAGTATTTGTACTTCAGAGCTGCCTGCCTCCTAGTGCAGGTGGAAAACATATTAATAAAATTGTGATATTGAAGGACAATACTTGAGAAGTTCCTGTAAATAGTAAGTTGCTGCATTTGTGTCTGGGCTACATTACTGTCCTCGAATGAAACATCTCACAGGTTATGCAGCACAAGGGAATTGTAGTTTTCAGTATTTGGCATCTTTCATTTCTTGAGCTCCAGGACAATCACAGATGGATTCTGAAAAATACCCCCCCAGCCGTCATGGAAAGGCTGAACAGTAGTTTTCATCTGTCAGGAGTCCATATAACAAGAAGACTTTTTTGTTGTTGTTTGTTCCCATAAGGCTGAAAAAAATCCAAATACCATCCAAATACCTTGTGTTGAAGGTTTGTGTTGTTTTCCTTTGAAACCTGAAAACTTGAAAGTTTTCCTTTCAAGTCAGACTTTCTGCTCTAAAGTTTCTGTGGAGGGTGACAGTACAGAAAATCTCAGAGAACAGGAAGGGAAAAGAATGAGAAGAGACAATAAAAGGCATTGTGTTTGAAAATTCACAGTGGTAGTTCTTATGCATAATTGTAGCTCGTGAGGTTGAATTTAGAGGTCTGGATTCTGTTATGGAAATGAAACAAAATTGTTTTCTTCCTGAGTCTTTGCAAAATCGCTGCTTTGAAAATTATCCCGTCAAAAAAAAAAAGAATAATCGGCGTTTATTCATACCGCCACTGCTGAGCACTCGTAGAGATATTTTATTTTGTATTGTAAATATGCTGCAGTCTCCTAATTCATGGCAAATTTTTGGCTAGAGTTGAAAAGGTTTGGATTTACTCTGCCCTGCAGTCAGGCATGCCATTCAAAGCAAAAATTATCATTTGCAAATGAAGTCTGAATGGTAACAAGTAGAGACAGTGCCTGAGCCTAGCGTGGTCCCAGAAGTCTTGCATTAAATCCTAAATCAAGGCAGGAAGCGCCACAGTGCTGGTATTATCAATACGCTTGTAATAAAGATAGCGTTTGCAGGCAACTTGCTGGTCGGTTGTCTCCACAGACCCTTAAATATTAAGTAAAACATTTGCTGACTTTTGTACAGTGTTTTAGCAATCCTAACAGATAATTTTCATGTTTTCAAGGAAAAGCTTTTTAAAACCAGTAATTTACTGGTAATAACTACATGATAGTCAGATTTTTTAAAAAAAAAATGGCTTTCTGTTGTTTTGCCTGGTTATCCTTCCCCAGTCACCTCGGGGTACAGCGCTGACTGTGTACTTCTGCTGCTTTCGTGGCTGGTGCAGGAAAACATGGTCTTCACTGCTTTTGGGATGCATTTCTAATTAATATCTGCAGCCCAGCTGTATATTTGTAGGGAAAATGAGGCTACGGTACAGAACAATTGGCTATAGCTTATTAAGTCCTTTGCACATGTACGTGCTCTGGGTGGGTTGAGGCATAGACCATCTCCTTTGGGGTAGGAGAGACGTACGGTGATCTCACGAGGTCCTTTCAGCCGAATT
>JAVJGI010000064.1:6536652-6638727 GCA_035590275.1 Ibycter americanus
GTATATTTGTAGGGAAAATGAGGCTACGGTACAGAACAATTGGCTATAGCTTATTAAGTCCTTTGCACATGTACGTGGGTTGAGGCATAGACCATCTCCTTTGGGGTAGGAGAGACGTACGGTGATCTCACGAGGTCCTTTCAGCCGAATTTTCTACTGTCTTTCAAAGTGTGAGGTTTGTCAAGAAAGCTGGCTTAGCAGTGTGGTATGTTTATTGAAGAAATAGAGGGAAAACTGCAGTCTTTGTTAGCGTGCCAGTTCTGTGAGACAAGTTGCTCTTGATTTGATTTGCTATGGGAAACTGTTGGAAGAAGCCCTACAGTGGGATCTTAGCTGGGGCCACAGAGCACGCCTTTCAGTAGCAGATGAAAACCAAATTATTTTCTGCACCGAAGAGGATGACAAGACATTTTCGAGTTGCATGTAATTCTTATTTTTTTTTCCAAGGAAATCAGAAAAAAATACTTTAAAAAAAATCAGAGCCTGGGGTAAAACATCAGTTATAAAGAATTTTAGTGTGAGGTGTAATGTAAATCTGAGAAATTTCAGCACGTGAATACTGCTGGGAGATTGAGTGCTTGTTATGGTATAATGAAATTATTTCAAATTGTTCTAGCAAGACAGCTTAAGGGGTGTTTTTCTGCTGATGCTTGGCAGACCATTGTCAAGCTGCAAGGTGGCCATACAGCTTTTTTGAGTGATGGAGTTTTATTTAGACTCTCCCTTGTTCAAGACTGCCAGGTTGGCAGAACATTACTCATCGCTGAGCAGTAATCAGTCTCTGATTTACCTTTTTCTTGCAAGTTGAGAAGGTTGTAGAGAGGCAGCCCTGGTGCTGTAAGAAGGTTGTGTGGGCTCCAGTCACTTTGTACTGGTGAATATTTCCTGATGGTGAAGGAACATGAGGTGCACGTGATGATCAGAGCACCTGTAGGACATCATCTTGACTACCAGTGGTTTGCAGCCCAGATTTGAAGGAGGGATTTATTTCAGCACGGGTTTCATTTTCTCTGTCACATAATAAGTGCAGTCTAGGGGAGGCTTCATGGATCTTTGCGTTCAGCTCACCACGACGCTGGATGGCTTTCCAGCTGGCTGACTGCTTCATAAGGAGGATTTTCCCTGGAAAGCTTGATATTGGTCTGCCAAATGCTTTCCAGGGGGCAAACTTGATGCCAGAAAGAAAAAAAGAAAAGGAAAAAAAAACCTTTTCAAAAATTAGGAGAATAAGTTGGGACTGGTCCTCTCTTGGATTTATTACTGGTCAGAAGATAAGAAATAGTGGTCAGAGTTACAGTCCCCCAGAGGCACTGAAATGTTGCAATGCAGGGGACGGTTCATAAGCAAGTGTCCTTTGCTGATGATATTAAATTTACTTGGAGTCATCAAAGCAAAAGGTGCCTGCAAAGGAATACAGATGGTGGTGTAATAACGAGAAACTAACTAAATAGTAAATAGTAACATAGCATGTGAAATTCAGTGTTGGATGCAAAATAGTGCCTGTGGGCAGGAGAGGGACTGGCCTGGAGCAGGTAAAAGCTGAATGATTGCTGTTGCTTACAATTCAGGAGCTGAGGGTGACAGATGAAATTATGGGCTGGAAAGCTTGAAACAGAGTTCTTTTTCTGCAAACAATTAAATGCAATTCTCTTCCATCAGGGATGTGATGTAACTTAAAAGAATAGATGGATCTGAAAGGCGATGTAGGACGGCTTAGGGAGGCAAAGCCCATGAAGAGCTGTTAAGCGCCAGGATGAAGGATGAAGTCAGGCGCTCGAGCAACTGTGAGTTGTTCTTACCAGCGAGCGAGACAAAGGGAGTTAAGAGTGAAGGAGCAGGAAGAAGTTTTGAGCAAATCACTTCATCAGCTAACAGCTTTCGATCTCTCTCTAATGTCTAAGTCACAGAGATTTGCAATCAATGAGAAAAAGCGTAAATTTCTTCCCCGGTGCTTGGAAACTCTTTGTCATTTTTTTTTCCTAATTTGCTTTATACAAAGAAGCCTTCACTTCACCATAGCTGCCGCTAACAAACCTCCTCCCATCTGCAGTCATCTGACTGTAGCAGGAAAAGAAGAAAGCACAGAAGCACTTATATCAACAGATGTGAGCTCTGATTTAAACAACAGTAATTCATTCCTGCTAATCTTCAGCAGCATCTGCAAGTGCCATATACAGTATTTTTACTTAGGACGTTACCTTCACTTCTCTGCAGCACACTCTTTTCTTAATGTATGACTTCTATGCACCAGAGCATTACCTAATCCAAGATAATTAGAAGATTTTGGAGAAAGGAGTTCAAGCTTTGAAAATCTGCAAAATTGTTCCAGCACACTTGCATCCAAATTCTTCAAAACACTCAAAGACTCGATCTTAGGATTGCTAATAACTTTGATTTCTTTTGTGTGTAGTATTTTCCTTTTCTGTGCACGTTCTAAAAATGTTTAAAGATCTCAGTCTTTAAAAAGTGTTTTTTAATGGTTTTGATCTCTTCCTGAATACGTTATCCTATTTTTGGTTGTAAGGTCTTGATTAGAGTGTATAAAAGTCTTTACCTGTACAAGCAAAGTACATTATTGCAGAGCAGAGACAACGAAAAGGACTTCCATGGAATGGAAATGAGAAAATACTAATTAGCAAGTCTTAGAAGAGCTAAATGTGAGCACGGTTATTTAATCAGTGCTTTAGAGCAGTAGGAGATCCAGTTAGGTAAAACCAGCTGGCTGGCAGCACAGACAGTGTGTGCTGCTGTCGCCTAAGCGTGATGATGAGCAGTGATGAGGGAAGAGTGGAACATCTTCGCTCCCCTTCCCTTTGCAGGGTCTGGAGCTGCGGTACAACTTGGCTCAGCCTGTCCCTATGCTTAATTTCTTATCTGCGTAGTTCTTCAACTAAAAAAAGGATCCGGATAATGAAACCTTTTTATACGACACTCATTTCATTTGGAAAGAGCTGCACATTAGTAGAGTATACAGTGCGAGTAGGAACCACACTATGTATATTAATAAAGATTTCAAGTTTATAAGAAAGGGCAAACTGTTTTGGGTTTGACACTGAAACATCTTAGACATTTCTCATAAAGGAGAGCCTGCATCAACCTGTTGACCCTTCCTTTTCTGCATTCCCTCATCATTTTCTAATAACAGTACATGCTGCAAAGGTTAAGAGCCTGCAGCAGGTCTTAGGCACTGAATTCCCTCTCCCCACCTCTAAAGGAGCCCTCTCCTACAAGCTCACCTAACAGAAGCAGCAGCTTCTTTATTGGAATGAGCAAGGAATTAATATTATTCTCAAGAAGACAAGTGTGCTGACCAGGACAACCGCTCTTCATCCAACAGCGGCAGATGTGGAAGACTCGGTATCTCTGACGCAGTTGTATCCTCCAGCTCGGGAGAAAAAAAAGAGAAATACACACTGCTAGAGCAACAAAAGGCAAGAAATATGCTTCCTCTCTCCATAAAGTCCTTCCAGATGGTAAGGCTTGATGTGCTGTCCCAGCAACAACTCCTGTGATGGCAGCTACATCAAAGAGCTCAGAGGCAGGGAAAGCCAAATAGCGTCTCCCCTGTAATGAACTTCAGAATTCAGGAACGATGGCGGGGTCGACAGCAGCCCATGCACCAAACAGCAGCAGCTTCAGAGCTGGAGAGCAGTCCAGCTCAGGGCCACATTAATAACATTTTCCACCATGGCAGAGCCTACGCCCCTCTGCTGCAGAGCACTGATGGCTTCAGTGGGACTGTTGAAACACTTAGAGTCACACAGATGATGAAGTGCTGCCTTGGAGTAGGGCCCAGTGGTCTCCAGACATCTGTTCTGGGGAAGGTGACTGGGTGTTAAATCCTTATCTTGGAGATGTTTGCACATGGGATGGGGCAGGGAGAGCTTGTGGGCGGCAGCAAACATCTCTGGACCCAGTCCTCCTCCTGCTGGGGAGCTGAGTGTGGGGGCATGGCAGAGTCCTTCAAATTAGCTTCAAAATCACAGGTGGAATGCCTTTTTCAAAGTACTTAACTTCTTTCTGCAGAAATAACAACTCTTTAAAAGCAATCTGTCTTGCCCTCCTCATTCTTCTTGAAACGCTGCCAACACAAGCCTGGTTTCTGCAGGCATCAAAGGGCCTGAACGTGGCGGTACTTGGCTGAGGCACCGGTGATTTCTGCGTGCTTTGTGGGGAGGGCTGGCACGATCAGACATCTGAGGGGGTCCGAGGGTCTGTGGATCCCTTAGGCAAAGCCATGCTTAGGACGTGTGAATTTTGGGGGTTTGTATTTCCATTCCTTTGGTGCCTCATGGTGAATGAAGGTGGCCCTCTGTAATTCTGCGTCCGTGGAAGGGGCCTGGTACTTTCTGTGGCCAGGCAGAAAGGGAAGCTTTTAGCTACTGGTGTCCTGCAGCATTTTCTTTCGAGTCCAAGAAAGATGAGTTAGATACGCTCAGCCCAAGACTGCACGGTGCAGCTCTGTCTCACTTGAGCAGTGAGACCGAGGGTACTGAGGTAGTCAGCACTTGGCAAAAGGCAGGTAGATGTTTTCTGTTGTATAAACCATGAATGTCTCCCACTCACAGATACTGGTGGGAGAGGATCTGGGGATGAAGACTGCTGGATCCCCTGAGGGAATGTAGCAGTGTCATCCTGACTGCAAAGCAGTGTGACCATCCCATAATGTTTTTACGGAACTGCCAATGAGAGCCCAAAGGCAGACCCTCGCAGAAACTTAACGTGCTGGTCAGTGGGGAGAAGCAGCATCTTAGTCATCTTCCCACCTTGCTAGGGGCTTTTGGAGGGATGTGGTCAGATCAGTCCCTTCTCCTGCACGTGTGCAGTACTGATCCAGGACTCCTGGAGCTGTTGTGCATAACTCAGAGCCCAACACACTTCTGTTCCCGTATTACTGCCCAAATTTACGGGGGCCTGGGGGAGCCCTTGTACCACAAATAGTCACTGTAAGGCTTTACCACCGGTGCAGTGGTTTTCTGCAGAGTCTGAAACAGTGCACGTATTGGCAGCATTACTGCATGGACATGGCTTTTAGGTATTCTCCAAATGCTTTCTTGGTTTACTACAACTTCAAAAGCATTCTCGGGACAGATGCTGCCAGAAGCCATCCCTGATAATGGACCTGGGACCATGTCCACTGGCCTTAGCGCAGCCATGAAGGAGGTGGATCAATCTCCTGTGGGGCCACTTGCATCTCCCCGCAGCTCAGTGAGCAGACTGGGTGCCAGACAAAACAAATAGCTCTCTCTTTCCTCCTTCTTTGCCATTGTTTCCATAAATAGGCTCAGCAGAGTAATACGTGAAAAATAGCTGGTGATCCTTCACATTGAGAAACATTACATTTATCCTATGCTGTTCCCAGGCAGCCGAGCTGGCCTGATGTGGGACAGTTCCAGCAATCTGGCTTTTGCAAAGGCTGTGACTGGCAAGAAGCAAACAAGCTTTGCTTTCATCACTGCATGCAGGACAGCCGCGGGTGCAGCGGAGGAGATCCAGAGCTTCAGCCTGGAAGCAGCCCCTCGGGAGCCATCCTTCCCCCTCTGCTCTCTGCAGAGTCGCAGCTGAGTGGCAGTAAAAAAAAAAGAACAGGCATTTCATCGCGTGTCTGCAAACTAATCTTGTCTTCCTACAGTTGTTGGGATGAGTGTGGTAAATGCCAACGCTTCTCACTTTTTGTTTAAATTAGGACATGACCTCATATAATAACAACGTGGGGATGTCTGCAGAATGCCTTGCCTTGCCTTTGGCCTATTTGCACATTTTCAGGGGGAAAATATAGAGGATGGTGGTCCTGTCAAATATTTAGCATTGAAATAAATGCCTGTAGTCAGCAGCTAGATGTTGAAGGTCTGCTGTTAGCTTTGATGAGACAGGGTTGATCTTATGGTTCCCCAGGGAAGCTGCTGTCGGTGTAACCTTACCCTGGTAGTCCTGGGCAGGCATCTTTTAAATGTCCATTGTTAGACATCCTTCTTTATTGTGTTTTATTTTATAGCATCACTGAATGATTTTGTAAACCTTTTTATTTCATCAGGGATCAGTTTCCTCCAGCAATTAGAAGAGAAATACTGATATCATGGTGTTGGTAGGAGACACATGCAAATTTGCAGCGCTTGAGATGCTGAATTTGCTCCTCTGTTAAGGCACTGACCCTTTAGCATTGCAGAGCTGTTGCAAACAGTCATCTCGAGCATCGTTTGGTTGGATGGACACTCGGTAGTGGTGATGTTACAGTCATGGTAGGGTCCCAGTCCTAGTCCTGCCAAGATCAGGTCTGCAATTTAATGCATTTAAATTTAATGCAGTTAATGCATTTATACATTCAATATATAGGAGTAACTTCTTATAAAACACAGGTTCGTTTGCTGGCTGTCCTTGTTGCTCCTAAATGTGGTTGCTGTGTGTCTCCATTAGGTCGACAGTGACACAATTTGGAACGAAGTTCACTCGTCTGGTGCCGCTCGCCTGGCTGTGGGCTGTGTCATTGAGCTTGTTTTCAAAGTAGCCACAGGAGAACTGAAGGTTGGTATGAAAATAACACTTGGCTTTGATATAGGCTCTGTACAGGACTCTGCTCAGGGCTGTGTTATGCAGGAGGTCCAGTTAGCTTCATTTTAATGGCACCATCTGGCTTTAGTCATAAAAATCTTTGAGGATATCAGCAAGTGAACAACAGACTCCTGGTGAATGTTCTTACGCACCGATTAAAAGGAAGAAAGAAACCAGAGCAGCAAATGAAATCACTATTCCTGTGTTATCTGAGGGTCTTGCTGTTGCCTTCAGCTGGGCCAGCCCGTTTGCTGTTTCGGTAACCTCATGAGGAACTTTTTTCCGCCCCCCCTGTATGGAAGGAAATGCAGTACCAACCAGTTTCCGTGAAATTCATGTGGACTTCTTTTCCCCACTCCAAAATGAGGGAGGGCATCATCCACTGCTATGGTCTTGCGAGAAAACCATCGAGAACAACTACATAGTTCCAAAGCAGAATTAATGCTTCTGGCTGCAACCTCTACATCCATCTTTGTGTGATAATCCTTCCCTCCTGTCTCACTTTTCCCTTTTCTTATTTTTTCTGTCTAGAATGGATTTGCTGTTGTTCGGCCTCCGGGTCACCACGCAGAAGAGAGCACACCCATGTAAGTATGCGTATGTGCTTTATTAACTTGCATCAGTGTTCATCTGTTGTGTGATCTGCAGCTGGACATTAGAGAGGTAGTTTGTTAGGTTATCATTGCAGAATTTCTTGCTTATTGTTGTGCAGGACAGTATTATATTCAGCACTCCCAGTAATCCTCTGGAAGAAGGCAAGCTTCTGCTCAGGGGTTTCGGGGTGGGTATTTTTTTAGCAAGAACCAGTGTTACAGTCATGCTTTGAAAAAGCACTGATGCTTTTATTTGCTTTACTCTTGTGAATTGTTTTAAATTAGATACTGATGGCTCTTCCAATGTGAGGAAAGCAAGGGTACACAACTAATAGTAGTAATAGCAAACATAACTGTGTCCTGGGGTGACAACACTGAATTAGGAGAGTCTCAGATTGGGAAGGCTTTGCAAAGCAGAAGCTGAAGTTGGGCATCTTGCATGTGTTTAATATAGCAGGGGTTTTGCCATTGGACTGTTTTCAGATCAGGGTCCTATGCATAAGTTGTGTTGGCTTTGTGTATCTGGCTTAATGTGTGCTGAAGTTTCATGCCTTGGGTCCTTCGGCACTCTTTGGTGGGAGATGAGTGCTTGCTGTTGATTCCTCTCAACCCAGCGTTTTGAGGCCTCTGAGCATGTCCACTCCCTCCCCGCCAATGCACCATAGGACTCTGACCCCTGGTCCTTTCCCCTCCTTTCCTCCTTGACACATCCCATCCCCATCTGCTCTTGTCCTCTTCCCCTGTGTGCAGTGCTGGAGGTCCCATGGGCAGCTGGCACCAAACAGCATCTCATTGCAGCGGGCATGGGCAAGTGTGAAACATTCCCCATTTCCAGAGAGATCGCAGGACACCTGCTGCTGTGTGGCTATTTTGTGTCTCTAATAGAGCACATGTGCATTTCCAGGGAGAAGAGAAGAGTGAGAGAAGAAGAAATTTCTTCCTACTGTGTTATATCTAGATAACAGATGCATTGGGACCAAGGAAACCTATAATTAACACCTCTCCTTTTCCTCTTGTCTCCCCCTTCTCATCATCTCTAGGGGTTTCTGCTATTTCAACTCCGTGGCAATCGCAGCCAAGCTGCTCCAGCAAAGGCTGAACGTTAGCAAAATCCTTATAGTGGACTGGGTGAGTAAATGCCAGTTCTTACCCCTCAGGAGAGCAGGTGGAAATTTTTCTGTTGGGTTTTTTTTCTTGCAAGGGCAACCCTGACTTTGTAAGTCAGTGCAAAAAATGTTGCCTGTGGTCTACAAGCCAAAATTTGTTTTTTAAAGTTTGAGGCTTTTCGTTAAACTGTTTTAATAAAAGAAAGATTTCTCAAAGTGTCCATAGTTTTCAGAATAAAATTGTAATTTAAAGTAGTTGGCTTTCTAAAACAAGCCCATCATGCAGTCTCAGGGATGAGTAACTGCAAACCATGGTGGGTTTTGGTTATTTTTTTCTGAAGGTTTGGACCTTAACTGGTCCATCCCAGCTTTCCTTTCGAGAGGTGTGGACAGGTTACATGGCTTAACCATTGGTCTGGATGATCTCAGTGTCCCGCCTCTGGGGCAGCGCAGCCTCTGTGCGAGTGGGCAGGCAGTCAAAAGTGATCTCTAAATTGGAACGAGACAGTGAAATTCTCTTCAGACAGCGTAGCGGAGTTGAGAAAGCGTTTGTTTGGGATTTTGCTGTGGTGATATATAGATTTTAAAATGTGGCTGATATTGGTATTAATTTTTTTTAATAGATTTAGAAATTTCTTTATGTGACTGTGAAAGCATTTGGGTTGCTGGGTGTCGGCCAGGAGTTTTGATTACATTGCCACAGATCTCCAATGGACTAGACCCGCAAGTTAGAATTGATGTATTTGTCTTTTTGACCTACCAGATGGACATCCTTTTCCTAACTTCCCACCCACTGTCTTTCATGTCAGGAAGGGGCATTCTGAATACCCATCCTGTTACAGACTGGGTTTCTGCACTAAGTAGCAATGCAATAGGAGATCTGGGTCATGGGTTTATGTTGTTTAACCTCCTTGGGTCCAGTACAGCTTTGCTGGGCATTAGTGTCAGTGGTCACCCTGCAGACCGATTAAAGATGCAGATCTGGAGTAACTAATATAGTCTCTCTATTCCCCACGATAGGGTATGAATCCAGTTTTCTCCATCCAAGTAAATTGATCCTGTCCTCAGTTTTGATATACACTTGGGACTGTGTTTACCCCCATTTATCCCATGTGTTAAACAAGGAGTCTAATCTGAAGCCAGCTGTGCAAAGCAGGTTACTTTCATTTGCGATAAACTGCTTCAGCTAGATCAGAGAAGTGCAGAAAATGAAGCACAACAGCAAAGAAAACCCCTCTGAATCCCAAGTTGATGGCTTTCATCTGCATTTTTACCAAAGTGCTAACCTCCCTCATGCAATCTCTGTCCCCAAAGGATGTTCACCACGGGAATGGTACTCAGCAAGCTTTCTACAATGATCCTAATGTTCTTTATATTTCACTACATCGCTATGATGATGGGAACTTCTTTCCAGGCAGTGGTGCTCCCGACGAGGTAAGGGCGTTAGCATTGACATAGCAACTGTCTGTGTCTGATAGAACCTGCTCGGGGCTGTGATTCAGGTGCCCCCCAAAATCTCAGGGAGCCTCTGCCAGGCAAGGCTTGGAGAGAAGCTCCTGCCACCGCTCCCACGCTCGTGCTTGTTAGTGTCCCCTTGGGAACACGTCGCTCGGGTTTGTGCGTTCGGTGCCTTCTCATCCAAGTCCTAACAGCCGTGGGCATTGTGTCCTGCCCTGCGAGCTGGAAAGCACGCGCCTTGGCTAACGAGCAGAGAATGAGTCAATGCAATTAAGATCTCCAATCCTTACAGGACAACCTGTTCCAGAGGGACCCTTTGCCAGCTGTCCCAGCACTCTGTGTACTTTTCAGGATTACAGACATAAGTTGTTTCTTAGATGCAGGAGCAGCAGGCTGTCTGTGGCTGTGCCACCAGCACTCAGGTTTCCTGCTATGGCCTTGGAGCCTGTCCATCTCCCTGTCTCCTGGCCCTGCCGAGGCGTTGCTCACCGCCACTGCTGCGTTCACTTTGCACAGCTCCCGTGTGGGATTTAAGCACTGGTCACTGATGCTGCTGGACCAGACCCACCAGTTCCTGGTGGTGTTCTTGCAGCCTGCAGCAGAAGGGCTCAGCTGATGAAGCTGGCAGACCTTTCTCCCTGAACTCTGGATGGATGCTCCTACATCCACTGCATCTTTCCTTTCCCTCTAGGCTAGCAGGAAATAATTGTCCTTCCAGAGTGATTTATCAAAGGGAAATTATATGGAATACTCAGTTTTGTGTACTCCAAGGCACTTCAGATTACACCTGAAAATCCTAGAGCTCTCACCCTGTCAATTTTACATTCTCCGATTCAGCAAACATTAATGTTTTCATTTCAATTTTTAAAGAAACTCAAATGTACCATGATACTGCTTCAGTACCCTGTTTGTGCACTACTGTTGTAGTGAATGTACAGCAGCCCCTTGCATCGGGCTTAATTTCTGCTTCAGGATATGCAAAGGTCTCAGACCTACTTTTTGCTGGCCTTTTAATAACCTAGTAATCTGGTTTACAAAATATCTAGTGTTGTAAGGAAACACTAGACTATACCATCCACTCTGTATTTAACCATTTACAGTAATTTGTAGATGTGTCATTCCAGAGTGAATAAAACAAAGAGTACCAAATAAATACAATTAAAGCCACAGATGGATAAATAACCCACCGTGGATGGATGAACCCCTGTGTTTTTTTGCCAGCAGCATTTGCACTGATACAAGGAATAATGTGCAACAAGAGCCCTGCAGCTTTATTTATCCTGAATTATCTGGCTTGTATATTCTATAACACATTAATTTTCAATTTAATATTTTTTTATTCATATGCAAAGACCTTAAAAAAAAAAACAAAACCACAAAATCCGAACTCTGTGTGTAGGAGCTCAGAACCCTGTGCAGAGCTGCTGGTGGCCGGTGTCAGCAGATACTGCCCGGCTCCCCTGCTGTCCCTAGGGACCCGCAGCCTGAGCTCACAGCCACCGTGCTCAGGCAGCTGTGAGGTCCCTGCTTGAGGAAGGGACTGAACGCAGGCTTTGGGCTTTCAGTATGGATGGGGAAAACATGGCCCTGCTTCTTGGAAAACAAGTTGCTAGAGACTCCTGGTGTATTTTTCAGTTTTCCCCTTTCTCAGGTATTTGCAGTCAGTGCAGATGAGGACGTTTGCAGTAGATGCAAGGATGGGCAGGTACCTGTGTTTGCCACCCAAGTGTCCCTCAAGCAGTGAAAATCTGTGAATCATGTTTTTCCCCAGCAGAGGGGGAGCTCGCTCTGATTAAAACTATGGGGTTTTTCCCCCAGTTGCAACTGTAATGAAATATAAAATATGCTTCTGAATAAAGCTGAAAGCAAATTAAGGAAAGGTATTGCATGTAACACAGTCTCCTGCAGAAGAAGAGGATCCAGTTGATGAGGAGGTGTTTTTTGGGTGAGCAGCAGTCAAACACTGCTGGTCCGCAGCTCCCATAAAGATCAGAGCATGGAGGAGCTTGATTTTCACTCTTGTTTTGGGGACCAGGTCGCTTTAGAGGGCAAAATTAACCTCACTAACACCGAGCTGTTGAATCAAAATCCATATTCAACCAAAGGAATATTAAGACAGCAGAGTTGTGTTGCCAGAGTTAGCTGTTGCCATACGTGTAATTCAGAGCATTATCTCCCTTTTTCAGGTTGGCACAGGAGCAGGAGTTGGTTTCAATGTTAACATGGCCTTTACTGGTGGCCTTGATCCACCGATGGGAGATACAGAATACTTAACTGCTTTCAGGTAATACTGACGTTTTCCTCTTACAAACATTTTTCACTTAAACTGGGTTTCTTTTTCCTCGTGCAGTCCTCCTTAATCTTGAGTTTCTCTCTTGATAAGTTTAGAAATATGAGATTTACATCTAGTTGTGATTACTTTTTGAGTACCATAATAAAAAGAAAGCTGAGTCAAGTAAATAGGATATTTCTGGCCATAAAGGTGTGCCTGTGACATTAAGGGATTGACATGCTCGCTGCTCAGCGCTGATTGATGCATGAATGTATAATGTCAGCTGATATGAGTAATCTTTTCTGGGTTTGGCTAAAAATCTTTTTACCTCTTTGGGGTGAGTATTTCTGTGGGTAAACCCACCTGGGTGGGGAGAGGAACCCAGGAAAACTTTTTAACAAGCCATCATGAGCTGAAACTTGGGAGTGCAGCTGCCCCAAGGCTTTAGACATGATTACTGTGCTGCAGGTGATGGTACCCGACTTCTGGGCGTTAGCCATGCAGTCCCTCCCTTGCAAGAGTTCTGCTCACAGCTCACACCACAGCTTACTCCCAAGTGTACCTAGCAAAGGGACGGGGGCTTGTTTTGATAAGCTTTCAATGTTGTTATTATTATTATTCACCCAAGGTATCGAATATGCCTGTTCCAACCAACTGGAAATTGCAACGACTGAACTGTTGGGTTTGTGCTTTTCTTACTGGGTTCTGGTTTCTCCTCAGAAGCAGCATGTTGTGTGTTATGAATAAAAATACAACCAATTCTTAAATAAGGGTTACTCATCACTCACTGTCAGAGTGTGAATGAAGGTAAACAAAGCTGTGGAGTTGAATTAATGTGTTGCTGGGATATCCTCCTTGATTAGCAGTAAGAGTAAAGCCAGTAAAACCACTGTGCTGGGTCGTACAAGCATACTCTGGCATGCTCCAAAAATCTGGCATCATTTGAGTCTCCAAATGGAGCAGGGGATGAAGCCACTTGTTCATGTCCTGCTGGTCTTACTGTCGTGCTCGCAGAAGCATGTGATACCTGAGGATCACAGGGAATTATCTGCAGGGAATTGTTTGATCTGATCCTTACTTACCTCCTCATATCAGCATCATCGAGAGATGCATGAAACAAAACACACATTAGCTGATCTACAGCCATGCGCACCCAGGTTGTGATCTCTCTGAGCAGTGTCGCCACGGGAGCACGGCAGGCGTATGGGTGGGACATCACCTTGCTGCTCTGAGCAGCTAAAATACCCCAGCTCGTACTGATTGTACATCAGTGGTGGTTTGGGGACTGGCTGCAAGCCTGGAGTGATGCATCTGCCTTCCAGAGCTGCAGAGAACAGGGGAAGGAAGGTATTAAAATTAACTATGGAAGCAACAGAATAACAAGGTGAAACAAAGGCAGATCTCTGGGTAGAGAACTTGTAAGTAATGCAGTAGTGAATAGAGGCCAGTGTGAGACCACACTTCCCTTTCTGATACTCTTTCCAGGAGAACAAATATAATTCTCTGACCTGCCGGATATATAGGCTCTATTTTTCTTAGAGACTGTCCTGTTCCCCCCACCGCCTCCCCCATGCTGGAGATCCATCCTCTCCAACTGGCATCTTTTTTAACCATTATGGGTTGAAGTGGCTTTCTGTCCTCAAACCAGATTTAGTGCACTTCTGGCAAGCAACCCGCATAAATTCAGGGAGACACACACTTGCCAAAAAACGGGATGCGAATTTCTGGCGACACGCAGATGGAATATCACCTTCATGGAAGAGCATTAAATCTGGGAGCGTTATTTTCTGTTCTTCCCTGTGCGCGTATTTGTATTCAGTTATACTGAGCAAAAAGAGCTTTTACTCCTCAGCCTGCCATTAAAAAGCCTTCAAAGAATGTATACAATTTAAAATAACATCGAGTCAAATAACTGTCATTTGTCTCGCTGTTTTATTCCTGTTACAGGAAAGCAGCACTTTCCTCCGAAGGGGAAGTCTGTTTATCCCAGCAGTCAACAAGACTGATCTCTTCATTATAAAGAGAACCTGTAGCTCATGATGGAGTGATATACTTGCTATTAAATATTAATTGAGTTTCAAGGCTCCTGGAAAATTGCTCAGTCTACACAGTAAGGCCTTTGCCAACCATTCCTTAATAGGCATTGGTGTCTTTTTGTCCGGAGATTGCAGCTATTTGAGGAACGTATTTTGGAGCTAGTCACAAGCCCTTATTTTGGCAGGGTTTTGGGAAGCCGAGGGACGTTGTGACTCGTCCTCCTAGGTAGCACCTCCCGTAGTCTGCCCCATGTGCACACCTTCAGTCAGTAAGTTAAATTGGAAGCTTTTTTTTAATCTTATGCCAAGTTTGGTCATGATAATACATTATCAAGTGACCTTTTTAAATCTTAACCAGCTTCTTTGAAAAACATTTTTTTTCCCCCTGAATCTTTCTATTGATTTTAATGTAAAATAACGCTTTGAAGTTTGCAATTTATAGTCCCCCGAGAGTTAGAAAGTGAAGGGAATGGGTCATATATCGTTTTTTTTTAATTCTTTTCTTGCGTTAGCCCCTTGAGACAATGCATGCCTTCAAGGCAGCACCTTGTTATTCCACCCCATCGAATGCCACGTTGCATTTGCTGGGGATCAAACCTAAGATGAAGAAAAGATAAGAAAATTGGCCATAATGAACTCCAGAAGCAGCAGGCATTTTCACCATGAACTTGGAAACTCACAGTGGAGAACTGAGCTTTAATTCAAACCAGTCCAAATGCCAAACTGTGAGGCTTTGAAGTCTGTAGAGGAATCAGTGGAAATCCTTTGAGCTAGGCAAAGATACTGATATACATTTTCTTCTTTTTTTTTTTTTTCTTTTTTTTTTTTTTTTTTAAGGCTTAACTCTTCATGTGCTTCTCTGCTTTTAGGGAAGAAAGCCCTATTTCTACATAAAACAAGTGGAGGAAAAATAAGCAACATGCTTTGCTTTTTTTGTTTGTTCTATTTCAGGATGAGATGGTGTATGGATTTGATAAAAGCATGCGCTCTAATGAAATAATAGCAGATAATTGTCATCATAAATTAGTCTTCTGATGAGTGAATAAATAAATCCCAATGAAACCTATCATCCCCATGCTGAAAACCTGTTTCAGTGTCCTTTTACTCTTTCCGAAGAAAGGAGAGTAGCTCGCATCAATTATTTTTCTACTGAGATTTTCTGCTACGAGTATTGGCTTCCCCTTGCTTGCAGTACGGCGCCGGGTCGGACGGGATAGCCTGACTTCTGAATGTTTGTTAATACCACCAAGCCATTTCAAAAGTGAGAACAAGAGTTAAAAATGCGAAGTGGAGAGCAGCCTCGCCGTGCACTTTGTCGCTTATTGTCTTCATAACCGAGGGCTGAAATCACCGGCTGCCCCGTCTCGAGGTTGGGGTGATATCATGATCGCTGCGTTGGGGGGGGGCACAGGGTGGAGTCACCCCAGTCACTAATAAGATGTGCAGAAGGGATCTGGGGAGTTCGCTGCGAGCTTGGCGCTCCTCCACCCCATCGTAGCAGCAGCTTTGCCTGCCCGAGACAGCATGACATTATAATTTAGCTGACCGTTCGCTGGGCGAAGGTCCCACGGCTGAACTCACCGCCAAAGTATGTGGGCAATACAGATTTCACAGATTAGGCAGAAATGTATTAAACTCTAATGTGAAAAATGCAGGGCATATAATTTTAAAAGTCCTTAACTCATCAAAATGTTATTGGTATTCATCGCTGTTATTCCGTAGTTATAGAAACAAACAGTTGTAAAATTCAGGTTGGTTTTTTTTTACCAGGGTCTGTTGTTCCCTAACTTGTTATACAAGCAGAAATCATGTTTGCTTCTATAAATCCTCGTGGCATTTTCAAAAGCAGAGTGTGCAAACCCGGTAAGAGACCTCCAGAAGAAATGTGAAGACTGCGGCTAGTTCCTCATTACGTGAGAGCAACAATTACTTAGTGAAATTTGTAATTTCCACAGGAGTTTTCCTCTGAATTTACTCTAAGAAAGTTTTCCTGATGATTCCAGCAGTTGTGTTGTCTCATACAATTTTTTCCCTACCCTGAGGTCTCCACAATTTTAATTCCATATACAGCTTGTTTCCACGTTAGTTTTATTTTTATTTAAAACACCTAAACCAGAAGCAAAAGCCAGGACTGTATTTGAAAGGTCCCTCCTCCCGCCTTTCTCAGAAAGTGTTAAATTAGTTCAGGAGCCAATGTTGGGGGGATTTTGTTTTTTTCCTTCGATCCATAAACCGTTTCAGGAGTGAGTAAGAGGGAAGGTGTGGGGGGGAAGATGATGATGTTTTGCCTGGAACAGTTGTTTCTGTATTTTAGATTTCATGCTCTCCCGACACTGATTTCATCCTCAAACTCCTAATCCCTTTTGACATAGTAAATGACTGTGGAGATGGCTGCTTGGAGAAACAAAGACCGGAGTCTTCAGGAGGCTGATTAGCATTAGGAGCAGTGGATAACATTTTGGGGTTTTTTATATTTTTTTAATATATATATTTTTATATATATATATATATATATATACATCTCGCCACAGTGGGGAGAAGAGTCTCTGAAAAAAGTGCTCAGCCTTCTAAGTTTCAGCAATTTTCTCGCTGCAACTGAGCATTAAAAAAAAAACCAAATCCTCTGTAGGATTGTTTAATCTGCCTGCCATTTATTAGGCGTTTAATTTGTGAATTGGCTAGTAAGACTAAAAAATTTTCAGTCTTCTGGAAAATAGATATAAAATTGTTTTGGGTAGTGTTTTTTTTTTCTTTCCCCAAATGATTGCAGAATACGATGGGTAGTTTTTACTGTTTGCAGGCATCAGTTTTGACTAATGCATAGCTGTTCAGCTTAGCTGTAACCAGAGTTAAATGAAAGGTTTTAATTTATTTTAAGCAAGCAAACAACCCTCTAAAATTTAGGAAATTTAAGGGTAGCCTCTGTATTTTAAAAGATTCAGCATGGCTTGAATGAATATTTAATGTTAGAAACACTTTTCATTCCTCAGTGAATAACTCAACTAAAGGCTAAGGTGGCTGTAAAAATATCCAGTTCCAGACAAAACTGCTCATCTCCTTGATAGTAATTTGAATTTCTGGGTTTTTTATAGTATCATCACCAGGGCAAAGCCATTGGATTGTTTGCAGTTTAATTGTTGTTTGCTCTTGAGGACTTAGCTTTACTGTGATGGATCTGAGCAAAGGGGCTGTTTTCATCTGTGCACAAGAAAAATTAAAGACGAAAAGACTGGCTTGTATGTGCCTGAAACGCTGCCCACAGATGAAATCTCAGAAATACATCGTTTGAAAGCGGTTCATTTGCTTGAGTCTTAAATTTTCACATGAGTGTTTTGTGTTGTGTTTGTGGGTTGTTTTTGGTTTTTTAATTAAAAAGGAAAAATGAGGGAGTGCTGAGAGGCAGGAAGACTTTGGCCATCCTGGGTCAAGTTTTATGTCCAAAGATGTAGCTGCTTTTATGTTCATGGAGAGCATCAAATAGAGCTGGGACTGTGGCTTTGGAGTACTGGTGTAATACTGGAATTAGGAGAAAGTCAGAAGCTATAGCAGCCCTGGAGAGTTTGGGTAGGAGTCCTGGGTAAAGGAAAGGGTTCAATCTGGATTTGAGTGCTGTTGTGTTGGGGTGGGTTTGTGATGATCAAGGTACCGAAAGCATCATTAGCTTAGTTATTCTGACACCCTGTCATCTTGCATTTCTCCACTGGCTGCCCCTGAACACCCGTGGCTCCCAGGCAGCCTGTGTCTGGGCTGGGCGTGCAACACGCATCCCATGGGCACAGGCTGTCTGTCTATCCTCCTGCCTCCTCTTGGACAGGGGAGCCAGGGGACCTGCAATGTTTCTTAAAACTCTGATAAAAAACGTACCATGCATACAGAGCACCACTAATAATTGCTCAGAGTTGAAGGTACTTGCTGGGGTAACCAGCTGTGGCTGTAAGGTCACCCCATCCTGCACCAGAGAGAATTCTGGACATCATCAAAAGTATTTCTTCTATTGTCAAATACCAATTGATTTACTTTTAACTGGCAACCGCTGCTTTTTCTCCCGTAAAATTTCTACAGCCAGGCTTCACGGTTAGCTCTCGGTGCTGCTGTGTTGGCTGTGCCGCTAGAGGGTATCTTCGAACTGCTGTCACCGTGCGGGGACCTTCGGCTGGGCACCACCAGCACCATCGTGCTGCTCGCTGGCTCTCCCCGGTGTGGTCGTGCTTGGGCATCGCCGGATGAGTTGTCCTGCAGCCAAGAAATCATTACCGGTTCAGGGTTGCATGGGTTGCTCGGTGCTGACAGACCATGCCCACAGCTTGGGGGTGCAGGTTTGGGCTTGCAACCAGCTTATGGTGATCCTGCACATCAGTGGAGGTGCTAGCAGCTCCTGTGGTACCGTAACTTTGGGAGGAAAAAAAAGAAAAATCTGATGATTTTAGCAGTTTTTCCTTTGGTTAGAAATTAAAGAGCTCAGCAGTACTTCAAAGCTCAGGGGGAAAAAAAACCCTCTGCCACGTGCACTTGCTTCGAAACTGCTGCTTTAGTCCTTTGTGAAGGAGGTGGTTTCGACTTAAAATGTCTGTGGGTTTCGCTAAACAGATTTTTGTCGACTGTAAAGTCATCAGCAAAAACTGTGCTATTTTGTCTTCCTTATGTAATCATCTCCCTGAGGACAAAATGTATACGGCAATCATGTCGATTGAGGAAAAAAAGTAAAATTCCACTTTCGGGTTTTGTTAGAATTAAAAGAAAATAAGATCCTTTTTGCATAGGTTTCTGTGTCTGTGTGCAGAGACTGGCAGGAAGGAAGATTGCAGGAGGCTGTTAGGTTACTATGGCAATTAGTTGGCAGAAAATTAAAGCTAAAAGGCTTTTGGTTTTTGGACTACATGGTGTCTGAGTGCCTTGACCAGACCTGCGATGTGCTGGGTGTCCCTGGCTGCCTGCTCAGTAATGGCAATGGAAACTACTTGATGGGTTTGACCAGTACTGGAAGCAGCTCATTGCATGGTGGATGTTAATGCTCCATTAAAAATAAACTCTGCGGAGAGCAAAATGGCATGAGCTGAGATCGGTGTTGGGGCTAGTACAAGTTGCTGACACTAGCAGATGTCTTGTGGCTGTTTAACATCGTTGTAGCAAGAAATGCGAATTTTTATGGGTGTCTTGATAGCAATCTTGAGCAATCTCAGCACTAAACAGACCTTTCTGGGCTCTCTGTTTTTCGGAGCATCACATAATGACTATACTCAATAAAAGTGAAGTTCTCATGTATGCGAAGATATTTACAGGTTCATGCTTTTGGTTTATGAATAACTGCAATTCATGCTTTAGCAGGTTAACCTTTAGCTTTTCCTAGAATGGGGAAGTGAGGAAATAGTGTTGTCTTCGGTATCAGCAAGGGACGGCACTGGTCAGGTTGCCCCAGGGATACATCCAAGATTCAGTGGGTACATTTATAATGAAAAAGAACAAAGAGGCGTAACTTGGAAAATATTACTCTGTATAAAGGGTCTTGACGTGGAGATTTACAGCCCTCCATGCACCTCATTGCTTTTCCACCATTTCCTGCAGTTATCAGTGCTTGACTGAAAAAATCAAAACAACTTCCAAGCCCCATGCACGTGGGTACCCCAGCGTGAACTGGAGGCACAAGAAGGTGTTCATCCGAGAGCGCGTGCGATGGGCTTTCTTAATCAGAAAAGACTGTGGGTGTCTGCATCATGTTTATTAAGAAGCTTCATTGCTTTGACTTCTTTTCCTTGCTGTAATTTCAGTTCTGCCATGTTTGTGCTGGAGCTGTTAGATGAAGAAGCAACTACTTGCTCTCTGCTCAGCTTTCCAGTTTTGCTTACCTGGCATCTTGATGTGGGAAATGGGGCGTTTGCAACCCCTGTGGGTTTTGAACAGAAATTGAGTAGATCGAAGGGAGAAACAGGAGGAAAAAGGCCTTTTGCTGAGAAACCACAGACACAGACCTCTGGTTTAATAAAAAAACCAGCCTTAATAGACAATAGTTTATGGATGCTAAGCAATTCAGTCCATTGTTTTAGTGAACAAAATGTTAGAGGATGGGGAACCAGAGTTTGGAGAGGTGTATTTCGGTGGGATAGTCGCATATTAAAGCTTTTTGCCTCATGTGACATCCCCCGGCTTTCATTATGGTAAATGAAAAGTGCAGCAAGGAAAAAATTAATAGCTTTGCAGATGCTGCAAAGGCTAAAGAAGGCATTTCAAAGGAGTGCCACAAACCAAAGTTGCCATCGGAGAGGTTGCCCAGGTGGTTTTGCAGCCTGTGCCAGGTGCCCTCTTACATTCTCCTCATGCCCTGTATGTATAGCAAGATACGATCACAAATGGGAAATGCTGCGTATGACAAGTTATTTCCCTGGTCAAAACGTGAGGCTGTTGATGGAGAAAATAATATACCTCACTGAAAAAAACTAATATGAGATGAACCTTAGAACTGTACTGTGTGGTAGTACAAAGTGTTCTGCCAGCCCGACTCTCACCTTGTTAGAAAATAGGAGATGGGCTTCGCTACCATGGAATAATAGTACCAGGTTTTATAACGGGCTTGTTCAAGATGGTTTAAGTGTTCCTACATTTGTTCAATAGCCAAAGTAATGTGTCTGCCATTGTTAAATTTTTGTTGCAGAACGGTAGTAATGCCCATTGCCAATGAATTTGCCCCAGATGTTGTGCTGGTGTCATCTGGTTTCGATGCGGTGGAAGGCCATCCCACACCCCTTGGAGGATATAATCTATCAGCAAAATGTAAGTTGTGGATTTACAAAGGCAGAGATCCAAAACAGGTGTAAATTGCTGCTGTCCTGGGGACTAAAGTGCAGTATTTACTGGTTTTACATTCTGGGGTCTATCTTCAGATCTTTCATTTCAATTGCAAACTTTTCAGCCGTTTTCTTTGAATGTTCATGTGATTTTGTCGCTGCACCGTATATATTTTGGTCTGGCTGAAGCTGTCGTTTCCTTGAAGCTTTGCATATTTCAATTTTGAGTGCAAATAAATTAGATATTGTTTGTAGTCACATCTCTGCAGAAGGCAGCTGCTGAATTAGTGTTACATTTATTTTAATGCAAAATTGCAGAAGGAGGCAATGCCAGATGTAAACAGTGTACCTTGCTCTGAATGGTAGCAGAAGTCCATTTCTTCCTTCAGGATACCTTATGAAAAATTCAAGCTGAATATTTTTGTTCTCCACCTTTGAAGCAATTATACAGGCCCACAAGAAGCTTCTTTTTGCTTTGGATCTGTGATGTTTTGCATTGCACAGGAGATGCACTGAAATCCTCCCCCCCTAGTTATGCTGGGTTGATCTGGCACTGTTTCATTCAAGTCCATTGAGAAGACAGTTTTTCTTGCAAAGGGATTTTATTATGATTTTTTAAGAGTTTCTTTCAGCCAGGAAACTTACTCTCTACAGTGAACTTCAGAACTTTGTAAGGTAGCTGAACCTATAAACTTTATATAAGAATAAAGTGAAATAGATTTACAAGAGACAAGTTATTTAAGATATCCAGAAACACTTTGTAATGAGAAGATCTTGTTTACCTGCTTGTTGAGTTTCCCATGCTCTGCTGCTCTCACAAAACAGTTATGGGGTCAGTCGTGAATCTTTTTATCTGGCTGTTAATTTGCCAATTTGCAAAGGCATTCATGGGGATCACTGCAAAACAGAAAGCAGGGAGTGTGGACAGAGGGTAGAAATCCCCTAGATTTTCTTTTGTTTGGATTTTTTTTTGTTATTTATCTTTTTATTTGAGGGGGAAGGTTGCTTTGAGGACACGTTTTTTAAATCCTCTCAGCTTGGTTCTGTTTTGTTTAAAGGGTAGAAATGTATTGTGTGTCATATGATCAAAGTCCTGTGTGCCCCAGGAATTTTTATAGCATATTATATACGGGAAGAAACGTCTGTTAAGAACTAGATGTCAGATATCTCTGGGGCACTACGACGCTGCTATCGCAACTGAAAGCACCGGCAGCAATTTTACTGATTTCCCCTTCTCCTCCCTCCCCCTGTGCCTCCCCCATGACGGCTCTGGCTCGGCATCTTCTGAAGCAGGGCAAAAAGCTGCCTCCTTCCACCCCCTTACCTTCCTTCTAAAGGAGATATTTGCTGCTATATTTAATTCAGGGCGCTGAGGGGTGGTAGGGAGGATGGCGGTGCCTCTCACCTGGGATAAACTCCAGCGAAGCACTCGTGGGGGAGATATGGATCCGTCCCGCGGTGCACGTGGCTGAGCCGGTCCAGCAGGGAAGCGTGGCTGGAATTCTGCAGCGAGCGTATTAAAATCCAACCTGGCTTATATTACACGTTGAGTCCTTTCAGATCCCTTGTGGTTTTTTAATATGATGTAATTCCTTTCTATAATTCTTTGATCCTTCGCCAGGAGCCTGATTCCAGCCGCAACCTTTGCCCTTCTCCTGCATTTCCTCTTTTCCCTCGTTACAGGCTTTGGGTACCTGACGAAGCAGCTGATGGGCCTGGCTGGGGGTCGCGTCGTCCTGGCCCTTGAAGGAGGCCACGACCTGACTGCCATTTGCGATGCCTCAGAAGCGTGTGTTTCTGCTTTGCTGGGAAACGAGGTACGGAGACAGGCAAACCAGGGGCCACGACCTCCACCTCCCTGGAATTTGGGCATCTCATCCTCCAGAACAGACAATCTACCAAGTTTCTGTCATTGTTTTGGGTCTTTTTGACATATGTTGATGTAAAAAGGGGATGCTTTATTTGTTTAAAAACTACCTGTGTTTGGCAATCTTTATTATAAGGATTGAAATAAGTAAGAATTGGATTTGGGGTTTTAGCTTTATCCATATACTTTGTGCTCTTCGGAAGGTAACTGGTTAGTTTCGTTTCTTTCTGCAGCTGTTATCCAAGCCTTCCCTTCTCTTTGCTGACCCCCTCTCTAGTACTACAGCCTGTGCCTGCTGTGCTGGGCAGCTTGCTTGACATTGTTTTCAATTGTATTTTTTCCTTGATGTTATATTCTCTGTCTCCTGCACATTGCTGCGTTGGAAAAGCCTCAGCTGCATCACAGAAGTTGGCTGGAAAGGCCAGGGTGTGTGATTGCAAGATAAGAGCAAGACAGAGAAGTACACCCAGGAAATCTAGGTTTTGGATTCTAGGGAGAGGTATTTTCCTGCAGAGGAAACTCTAGATACTTTAGCTTTTCTGCGTCCCACCCCCCACTCCGCCACACTTTTAATGTCAGTGGGATTAAGGAAGAAGTGATGCAGATTCCCTGTGCCCATCCTCCTTGATGCAGCCTGGCTATCAGCACCCGCTGCAGCTGGCACCGAATGAGCAGCTCACACCTAAATTTCTTCAAATATGATTGATGATTAAAAAGTTCAGAGTGGTGGCTGTTGACGTGTCTTTGGGCTTGGAGAGCTCAGGGTCATGTACTGCAGAAACACGGCAGCAATGAAATACAGAAATCAGTTATCTGCAGCGAAATCTCAGACTGGGGCTCTTCTGCATCTGCTGTGTCTGTACCTTTGCATACGCTTCTGTTCAAGAAGCATATTGCTGTATAATTTCTGCGCTTTTGAGTATGAGTAACTGGTTAGTTTGGGTTAGTTTGGACACCTGTTCTCTGCATAAGTCCAAATGGTTGTCTTGGATGGGCACAGTAGACTGCAAAAGTGCCTTGCATCCATTTCCCACCTCACTGCTTGCTCAGCCTGTGGCTCCAGGCACAGTCCCCGCTTGGTACCGCTGTGGGCGTTCTGGTATAGCAGGGGCTCTGGAGCTGTTCAAAGCAATCATTGAGGATTGATAGCATGAATCAAAACAGCAGCATAGTGTGATTCCTTAAGCTGCGTGTAGCTAAAAATTTCAGCCTTGGGAAAGCAGCGACACTGATCCGATTTGAAGTTGGAGGTGGCTGTGAAACCTCGGACAACCTTAATGGCTTGGCTAGTGTGTTTGAATTGGTTTAGGCTGTCGCTTTAATTAAGAGATTACCCTCAGTACCTTGTGGAAACGAGCAAATCGCAAAAGGCCATGGTAAGAGTCACAGGACACGAGGAGGCTGCGGAGATGACCTCTGAAGGCAGTGGTCTGCCTGCCTGTCAGATGGTGGAGGGAGAGGGCTCCTTCTAAAGCTTTCACCTGCCTTGGAGAGCACAAACAGGCTTTCTCATCACCGCTCTTTGCTGAAAACACCCTTGGGGCAGGAGCTGAGGGAGGACATGTGGTCAACACCTGAAGGTGCAGCACCACAGAGAGGAGAAGCCAAGCAGTGTTTCAACTCTGGGTCTGCCTCCAGTAGGAGCTGACTTCGGGGGATGGTGGTGAGCCGCCCTGAGCAGACTTGCTCTGACTCGCAGTTGCAGTTCAGTGACCATCAGCCTTTCTCAGCTCTGGGAAGTTGGAACAGGGAGCTTGGATCTGTGTGGAGGCGCAGATCAGCTATGTTTGACTTTCAGTTGTAGAAGTGCTCTGTCCTGTAGTATCCACGCTCCACGTGAAGGGCAACAGTGCCTGGGGAAACCTCATTAACCAGTCCAAGAGATAAAACAGCTGGGATTCATCAAAAGCATCTGCTTCAATCATCCAGCATCCCATCTCCAAGCATCCAGAGAGCATCTGCTCCTTGTGCTTGGCCAGGCGGTTCCGATAAGGCTCTTAGCATGGGTGACTGATCCAACATGCCAGCCTGTGCTCAGCCCTTGGGACAGCCGAAAACACAGGAGCCAGCTGCTGCCTCAGCCTGGAAGCAGTGGAGTTTTTATTGCAGCACCCATCTCAAACTGACAGCTGATGGCACTGTTGTCGCCACAGACAATTCCTCTAGCTCCATCCACCTCTGGGTGCAGCTGGCCCTAATGGCAGGATGCACTTTAAAGGAGAGACAGAGGAAATAACGTGTGAAGGATGTCATTCCTCTTGCTTAACGTGCTCCTACGATGCAGGCGGGTGACAGCAATGTGGTGTGAGAATCTGTGTGCAATAAATAAGCACTTGATCCAAGCCACAAACGTGTTTGGAAGTGCAAGGCCTTGGGGAGATCTCAGCACTCATGATAGCTTGGATGTTGTCGACTGCCTGAGTGGTTTCATTTAGCAGAGTGAATATTGATCCTTAAAGGTAAAAAAAAAAAAAATTTTTTTTTTTAATCATTGAATCAGGACAGCTATAAGGCACTTTTAAAATACTTAAAGATGGACCTGTTCTCACTTTTCCTAGGTGGGCTATAAGGCTGTGCAGATATCATGATAATGTTCCCTGACTTACCCGCACATCAAAAAGCAGGAAACACTAGTTTTATCAAGGTCTTTTATAAAATCTTTTTAATGCAAGGAAGTTGGAGGGAACTGCTGTTGCTTTGTCCCACAGCCCTTTGATGAAGTTTGATATACAGCGTGTTAGACGATTTTGCATGCGTGCACATGGACAGCCAGCTGCGGCCGGCGACGGGCTGCGGGGAGGTTTGCTGGCTGAAGAGCAGTGCTGGAGTTACACGGGGAAATGGTAGGAAATGAGGGAAACGGTGCCAGTCCCCAAAGCGTCTGCGTTCACCGGTGGAGATCAAAACTCCCCCTTCAGAAAGAGCGTTGTGCAAAGGCAAGAGCCGGCTTGTTCCCAACTGTCCAGGAAATTAAAACAGAGCTTTAGCTTTGCAGCCGATTATTTTAATGTGAAATGAGTTAGTGCTGGGCAAAGTTGCTTTACAATGTACATATATTGCTTTAGTTACAAATTTAGTTCTGCAAAACTAACACGACTTCAGCTGAAAAATGAAAGGTGGGCATGATGCAGGGAAGTTCTGCTGATCATCGTTTAGACCAGTAGGCCCCGTTCCTCTCCCATTACCCAAAGCGTGTACTCAAAGGACTCAAAGCAGCCTCAGAGAGCAGCGTGCTAGCAGTGCTGGAGGGCCGAGGAGGCAGAAACATGCAAAGCTGCTTCCTCCATCATGGGCATCACCAGCCTTTACCCTTCAAACCAACCTCTGCCCCATGGTAAATGATGTTTGTGAACTGTCTGTTCCCAGGGCGTGATGCTGCTATTCAAGCACTGGAGCATCAGTAACATTAGCTGCCCCAGGCTAGGACCCATGCAAGCACCATGCCTGGAGCACGGCGTGGAGCTCCGGTATCATGGGAGCTGCTAACGGTGGGGAGAGAGATGGGAGGCGCGTGCTGGGGGACATGAGCTTAGAGGCATGTGCTGGGGGATGTGGTCCTGGAGCTCAGAAGCATTCGCAGTGCTGCCTGTCGCTGCTACAAATGCTTTGTCGTTTTTCAGGCTGAAGTAGCGGAGATGTGTCCGGTGTTTGACTCTGGACATCCTGAATAAACAAGAAGGTGATAATAAGCAGTTGCTTAAAACCTTTGCCTAATGCCCAGAGATATTTCCTTCCTTTTCCAGGAGAGCAATGGGTGAGGCTGTTGTCTGTGAGTGTTATTTCGGGAGGAGGAGCATGCAATGGAAATGATTCACACGTGTGGCCGGGCCGCCTGATGTTGCATGCTTTATATCAGTATCAGCCGAGAGGCATTAGAAAGCTCTTACTTAAAGATTTGTCCAGGAATTGCTTTTGCCTTCGCTTAATGTCATACAGAAGCCAATCTGGACTAGAATTATTTTTAGAGTGGAGTATTTATAAAAAGTGCAATCCATAATTATTAAATCTGGAATGGAGCAATTTCTAGTCCTCACGAAGTACCTATGGAATGGTTGCCATGTGGTCGCAAGAGCAGATCTCTTGGCTGCAGCTTCTCTTGGCTTTGAACAGAAGTTGCAGTTAAACTTTGCCATAGATTTTTTTTTTTAACTGTTAAACTGTGTCTGCTTCTTTTCTGGGGAATATCCCAGGTTGGACCTTGACCACTATTTTTGGAGGTAATTAACAGCTGTGGATATCTCTTGTTTTGGATACCCAACTTTGGAGGTCTGTGACGAAATCATGTTCTTAGTGGAGAACCAGGGGCGGCGAGAGGGAAAGAAAGAAAGAAAGAAAGAAAGAAAGAAAGAAAAAAAGATGAGTTTGGAGAGCATCAGATTTGCTGAAAGTTTTTTCTTCAGTACTTAGGTAGTTGTGAGATGTCTTGAGCTCTTGTGAGTCTAATCCAAACCATTGGCCGTGCACGTGAGCCAAGTAGAGCTGCTCTACTGAGGCATCCTCACCTACCAGACACTCCTGTTGTGCCAGAGGAAACCAGTATCCTCCCCAGAGTCATCTGTTGAAAGCAGATAACCCCATCTCCTTCTGCTGGATGACCTTTTTATAATTTTGCATCATTTTTTATTATAATTATTTAATTTTTTTTAATAAATTGGAAGTTCTGTGCTGCAGATCTGGCTCCTTTCCTGGGAGGCGTGCTGGTGCTGCGGAGGGAGGCCGCCCTGACTCCTGCCTGCTGCTGGAGCCATGCCTGTGCAGTGTTACTGTGCTGCTGCTGTTCCCAAAGGAGGGCAGGAGCCCCATGAATGTGTCTTGGGGTCTTTGCTGGCTCTTCATGTGAAAGAAAGAAAAAAAAAAAAAAACCACAACAAACTAATAATAGCTGTGAGTTAGTTTTATTTGAGCCCAGGCTTCTTGCCCAGTGGGAATTGAAGCAAGTATCATAGCTACAACAATAAAAGGTTTAATAACTTTGTCAACAGCAAAGGGGACAGTTTTAGCTTTTCAGAGGATGGTCATCTCAAGGTGAGAGGAGTAACCCAGTCGAAGAAGGTGTTCTCCTCTTCCTGGGTTTATTTTTTAAAGGAAAGCAAGTAAAAACTAAAACAACTCTCCAGCAGCGCTGTCAGCAGCTTTCCTCCGGGAAAGAACATGCATGCTTCCCCTGCAGAACAGACTGTGCCAGGGATGCAAACCCACAGTCTTGATGGAGGAGTTTGTTTGAGGATCATTGTCTTTACTGATGTTTTCTACCACCAGAAAGAGCCCTGGCTTGCTGCTCTGTGGCACCCGCCTCGCGAACAAGCTGGGTAAAAAAACACCATGAGAAGGATGTGGGTTTTCAGGGTGTTGATCTAATTTCTCTTCTTCTGTACTGACCAAAGGCTGCTGGGGCTGGGATGGATACAGGCTGAGCTTTCTAGCAGACGAGACGAAAATATCTCCTAGAAAATAGGAGGAAATGCCGTCAAGTGAGGAGACAGCATTTCTCTTGCTCTCCTCCTTTTCTCATTCTCACTTCTTTCCCCTGCCCTGGCTGCCAGAGCGCTTTCATGCCTGCGAAATGGGAAAAGCGATGTCCTTCGCTGCTGCAGGGAGCTCTGGAGCTGCTGTCAGTCGGTCACCATAGCACATTTGTCCATGCCGATGCAAAGGTGAACTGGATCCCCTGGTAGTTTTGTAACCTCCTGACTGCAGACTGCAAGGGCAACTCTTCTCCTGGGTGGCAGGAGAGCTTGCATCCCAAAGCAAAGTGATATGTGCACCTAGTTCGGATGTTAGTTTTCTGTGTAACAAGTCTCAAGTCTGCAGAAGCTTTTTGCTCTGAAGCGCTATTAGTTTAGGAGCAATTTTATTTCTTTATTTAAAACAGCTGTGCTGATCAAAGCATGGTCTCAGTGGTCTACGCTACCGCTGTTAGCCAGCACCGCTTGGTCAGCAGAGATGTGTGTTCCCTGCCTGATACAGCTGGGATGGCCGAGACCTCTGATGGAGATGTAGCTCCGGTGGCAAAACCACCTCCTTGCTGGGATAGCTTATTTCACAGCCGCGGGCTGGAGTGCTCTGTGCTGGCAGCAGTGTGGGTTTGCCGGTGGGAACTGCATCCAAACCAGCCCTTGGCTAGTACAGTCCTGCAAGGCAGCTCCATCAGCATCGTACTGCCCATATGGGTTTCGTATACAGGCTTTTACAGGTGGATCCATGCTGCAGAGCTTTGTTCCGGTGTAACTGGAGCAGGACTTAGACAAGCTTCTTTAAAGTGGCATTTCCTAATTCATCTCTCTGTAGCAAAATGAAGATACGCTTATTGTCCCATGTTCCTTGTTCAGGAAATTGTTATTAGTGCTTTGATATTTTATTGTTGTTAACAGTCGGTAGCAAAGGCAGCGCTGCCGTTGGGAGGGTGGCGTGTGGGTCAGAGCAAACCAGAGATCATCTACCTGCCGTTTGCATTTACAGCATAAAAGCAGCCAAGCCCAGAACGATACCTGCTTGTTATGTGCGTGTACGCTGAACATTTTCAGGACGCCTTCTCTGTCGTCTTTTCAACTTAAAATCTCAATACCAGCAGCATGTTCGTTTTTTGTATAAAGATGTCATGTTTTTGTATAAAGAGCAAAGGGAAGAAGCCAGCATCAAAAAGCCTAAATTTTAATACCCAATTATGAGCTTTACCGGTAACTTCAAGGCAATTTTAAAGATTAACTTACAGATCTAGTGCTGCTCTGCCCTGGCAAGACTAGCCCAGCAGCTGGTAAGAGGCATTGGTGGTGACTGCAGTTATAGTCATGCTGAGTGTGGCTTTAAAGCAGTGTTTTGTTTTGTCTGCATGAAAATTAGGCTGTTTACTCCTAGGGTACAGATTTTTTCAGTTAAGAGTTGATAAATATGCTGGATTAGGTAGTCAGAAGAATTAAAAAGCTACCCCTTTTATTTCTTTAGAGGAAAACCAGAAGCGTGGCTGTTTTAAGTCGCTTTTATTTGCACTTTTTTGTTGTTTGAATAGTGAAAAATTTGCAAAAATGTAGATCCGAGAACTAGTTTATAAAGATCCATTGTAAAAGCAGCCTTATTTTTCTGGTCTGTGTAATACTGCCTCTTCGTACAGTCCACATCAGTGGCTGCAGCAAGTTCTTTGGGAGCAGCCCCTGTGCTGCACGGCCACAGAGCCCGACGGAGCTGCAGCATTTTATGTGTGGAGGATCATCAGTGTGGAGGAGGCTGCACTGGGTATCACAAGAGGACTTAGAAAGTCTGTATATTTGGATATTTAACTAAAGGCAGATAATAGGAACGAAGGGGGTGGAATGGAGCCTTGATACCGCAGAGCCCTTTGCTAAATTGCTCTTAATGCCTGGTCTCTAACTTGAGATAACATTTCTTCGGTGTTCCTCTCTCTTTACAGCTTGATCCTCTTCCAGAAAAGGTTTTCCAGCAACGAGCAAACGCTAATGCGGTGCATTCAATGGAGAAAGTGATCGAGATACACAGTGAGTACAGCCCCGTTCACCCAGCTGGTTCCCTGTCGGGTTGCCCTGTGGGACACCCGTTTGACTTCTCCATCATCTTGGCAACTCCATGTTGCCTTGTCCTCATTTGTGAATTGTGAACTGGATTTGTGCAGCCACAAGCTGGTCTTACTGTGCGTACATGCAGTAGAGGATCGAGTGACGCATGGGGAGCAGTTGATTCAGGGAAATGCTTTAGCGCTTGAGGAGGAATTAGTATTAAAACCTCTAAAATCTCTGTAAAGGACAGGCTGTCCTGTGCTTAGAGTGTGCTCTTACCTCTTCAAAAGCAATTCAGGGATCTCTGAATAACATGTCTCGTTGGGTGTTGTGGCACCCATTAACAAAGAATGGATAGGCATGAAAGTTAAAGAGCATGGCCTAAAGTTGCTAATGTTTTAGGTTTATTTAGCTGGGGAGGTTTAAAACATTGTAGTTGAAGCTTTCCTAGGGATATTCTTGGGGAATGGAGTGAAAGAGCCTGAGTAACATAGGAATCCCACTGCTATGTCCTGTCATTTTCCTGTGGTATAAAACTGGAGGGGACTAATCTCCCTTTTATATGGCAAAAAAAGAGCTTGAGACACCAAAGGATTAATTTTATTTTATTTTCCCCCCCTTGAAAAATGCCTGGTGTCTTTAGAAATTACAATTCCATTTCCAGAAGCTGCTCTGCAGAGTGAGTGTTTAACACTGATGGGACACCTCAGCAGCACCTTGAGCCAGCCAATGAATGTATTTTTTTCCTTAAAATGAGCTCAGCAAATTAAAAGGGGCTTTGACTAAGACCCTCAGATCTGCTGCCCAGCACAGAAGAAGTGAAGATGTTTGTAACCAAGTCCCTCTTCCCCATCTGCTGGCCTCACTTGTATGGGTTCTTGCTTTCCAGCTTTGCTGTGGCTTCTTGGGTGACCAGCAAATTTGGTGTGTCCTGCCTGGTGGCCAAGAGAACATCCTTTATTCTCTCCCTCTGAAGCCTTCCCTGTGCTGTTTACAGTGAGAAATGTTGGCAGACTGCTCATGTAAAAAATAAATACAACTTAGACTTCTTTAGTCTGAGGTGATTTGCCCACAAAAAGAATGTGGCAGTTAGCAACCGAATGCAGATGTCCAGTTCAAATCTGGGTTACATCCTTCCCTGTCACGTATTTTTCCTTAGATCTAAAAGTTTCTGAGGGTTTTAAAGTGAAAAAGGAAATGTCAGGGTTTTTTAGAGCACCTAAGCTCCCCTTTCATAAAGGCAGAGGGACGCTGTATACCTCTGTGCAGCTTGGATCCTCACCTCCAGCACTCCTTGCACGTTTGTCCTTTTGCAGATCTAGTTTCCACCTCCTGCCTTTCTTCCCTAGCCAAAGGAGAGTGCCTTTTGTTGCCAGACAGCAATTCAGCCCAGCTTTGACATCCTAGGTGTCCTTAAGGGATGCGTGGGTGCATGTCTATCGATGCTCTCAATACCTTTGGGATTTAAAATGTAGTTTTTCAAGACAGCGGCATTAGCAGCTCCTGTTAGTGCAGTAGCATGGCACACAGCTCACAGGGGTCGCTCTGGCCTTGCCTCGCAAGCCGGGGCTCCCTTGGCACACATTCCCAGGAGCCTGCTTCCACCTGCAGCTTCCTGGGACCTCAAGGTGGTCCTTGAAGTGAGAGCGAGCGCAGCTCGAGGTTGCATTTTGCAGAAGCGTGATGAGTGTTCCCCAGGCAGTTCTCAGCTGTCTGTTGGGCCTGGGAAAGTGGGAGCGTGGTGCTGGACCCGTAGCGGTGCGGGTGCCCTGACTGCCTCTCTTCTCACCTCTGCCCCAGGCAAGTACTGGCATTCACTCCAGCGTTACGCTTCCACGGTGGGGTACTCCCTGGTTGAGGCTCAGAAGTGTGAGAACGAGGAGGCAGAGACTGTAACAGCCATGGCATCTCTGTCAGTGGGCGTGAAGCCAGCTGAGAAGAGGTGAGTCGCTTTGCTTCCCATTTATCATCGTGTCTCAGAGTCTGCCCAGGCAGGGGGAGCCACGGTGGGCAGCCTGCTAGCTTAATCCTCCCCTTTTAACCATTGCACATGCCTTCCCCACACCTCCTGTCCTCCATGGGTTCTCTAAAGACCTCGTGGGCTGCAGAACACCAGTGCCATGATACCTCTGTGTGACCTTAGTACGGTGCACGCTGTGCCTGACCCTTGTGCTCCAGCCAGAGCTGAGCATGGGTGTGGACCGCAAGAGGAAATAGATTTTGCTGCGAAAAGTGTTGACATTGCACAAGCAAAACCAGGTTGTCTTAAAAACCATTCTTGGTGGCAAGTTTTAATTCCAGGTGAGCGCAGCTGCGTGGGTGGGAAGGTGATGGGAACATAAGGCATGAGACTTAGCACCACAAATTGTCCAGCTCTGCTGTGCTCAACCCTCTTTTCTCTCTTGCCTCCCTTCCCATCCTACCTGGCTGTGAAATCGCTCAGACCTGACGATGAACCAATGGAAGAGGAACCTCCCCTGTAGCATTCACCTTCGAGCTGGAGTTCTCCTGTTTGTTCGTCTTCGTCTTGAAGCTCTGCCAAGAAGCTTTCTCTTGTTACTCCTGCGTCCTGTCATGGTTTTTTCCAGAATACGGAAGGACAACCAGGTGTAAAACAAAGCAACCGAAAAAAATCTCTCCATATCTATATGCGTCTACAGTATATATTTGCTGAAAAAGAAAAATGCCAGTGAAGAGCAGTAAAGGACTGACACGCTGGGCACTCTTCCTCTGGTCCTCACTGGGAGCGCAAAGGGGAACAACGCCCGTGAAGTCTTTGGCAGAGTTGCCAAAAAAAAAAAATCATCAAAGGTTCAACAACACATATGAAAATAAAATGAACAAACCTTAACATAAAACTGGTGCTTACAATTTGATTACCCACAATTCAGCAATCTCCGCTTGAACCACTCGACCCATCTTGTAGTTTCATTTCTTGGATTTTTTAAATGGCTCTTGCCTGCCTGTGAGTCAACGACATTCTTGTCGAAACCAGAACAATGGGAGATGGTGTATTTTTAATGGGGAGGGACAGGGAAAGAGGGACTCATCTTACATCTAAAGGAAAGGGAAAGAGAAGGGGGGAAACGGTAGCCCAGATGGAGTCGGCTTTATTGTCTCCAAAGCCATCTGAAGATGAGTTTGTGCCTTTTTTTTTAATTGATGGATTTGGTGCAGCTGGATTTTCTGAAGTTTGAGGAACAATGCCTTAAGTAAAAAACAAAACAAACAAACAAAAAAAAAAACACAAAAAAAAAACCCACACAAAGAACACAGCAGTTCGTGAATATTTTTCCTCTGGTTGGGAAAGCCGAGAACTGCCATCAGGAAGGAAGACTTTTTGGCTTGTGCTGGCATGATGGTGGGAAGCAGGCATCAGCTGAACGGAGCGTCTCCAAAAACTGTCTACAAGTTTGGATTTGTTTTGTTTTCTTTCATTGCTGTTTCAAGAAAAAAAAAAAAAAAAGAAAAAAGAAAAAAAAAAAGATTAAGGTAGTTGCCAGGAAAGTGGCAAATACTGTTGGGTCTTTGAAATTCAACCATTTTTAAAAACAAATTTTCAAATGTTTTCTCTCTTCTACATTATCTAGTAATTGAACTTATCAATTTGGTTGTTGAAGCATGTATTAGACACAAATGCAGGTTTAAGACTGGAATGCTTTTTATTAAAAGCAACTAGCATGAGATATTGCTTAAATTGTTAGGTATAAATATATATATGTGTATAATGTATATTCCAAATGTATTCCAAGCTTAGAAACCGGATTCCTATGAATTATTGATAAAAATATTTATGATGCATTTATAGAAAAATATATGTAATAAATGCATACTATAACAGTAGCCATTGGAAGCTCCCTAGGGACAGATTTGTGAATTGGAACGTAAAAGGTGCTTTTGGAAAAGGATCCAGGTTGAAACTTGAGGACTTTCAGGCGACAGGTTGGAAAGTTTTTCAGAAAGCCAACACGTTAGCCACTGGGCAACTACCCTAAACATTTGTATTTTAATTTAAGGTTTTTAGTTGTGATCCTTTTCTAACAAACAAAAAAAAAGAAGAGTTTTTTATAGCAAAGACTATGAATTTGCTGTTAATTTTTATATTGATATTTCACAAAACCCTAAAGAAGCCTTGTTTGTGTGACTCTGACATTTATTTTCTATTTGGCAGGTTTTGTTTCTGAATGGCAATAGCGTCTAAACCTTTTTTCCTCCCACTTTTCTTGCTTGTACATTGTTTTCTTTTTTTTTTTTTTTCCTTAATTCTTTTTGTACAGTGAGCAGCTTTCTGCAGGCGTAAGGAACTGTGGCAGATTGTCAGAGTTTATTTTTCAGAAAGGGTGCGTTTTATGGAGGAGGAGGGAATGCGATGGGCTGTTTTGTATAATGATACCGCCGACTGTATATTTCCTCAGTTCTGTTATAGTAGCTATGTAAAGAAAATAAGGAGTTTTCGTACCTTCGACATAGTAGTATTCCAATGGGCGATGTCTTTGTCCTCCGCGCGGATCGTAGCGAGGATCACAGGTGGCTTCCGTAGCTACCTGCCGTTGGGAAGGCTGGTCGGACACTCGTGGGACAGCTGGCATTTTCTCTCCGCTGGACAGACGGACACGCAGACATGCACGCACACCTCCCCCCATCCTCTTTCTCTCTCTCTTTCTCTCCTCTTCTTCTTCCCGGCGCTGGTAGGGTTGGAGAACTTTTCCCGAAGGTGTTTTTACCCCCCGCGAGGAGGTGGCTGCCCTGTCGCCTCCTGCAAACGGTGGGTCGGAGGAGCAGCAAAGCCCTGCCGCGAAGAGTTTGAGCAGCTTAGAGGAGACCGGATTGACACGCGTGCCTTCTTACAGCAGTGTAGGATAGCACACACCCCTCATCTGAACAACCAAGGGTAGCTTTTTTTTTTTTAATTATTATTATTTTATTCTGTTACGATGACGACTGATGGGGTCGCTTCCAGTAACTTATTTTTTTCCAGTTCTCGAAGCAGCCGTTTTCATTCCATTCAGGACTCGCTTGCAGGAGGAATTTGAAGCATAATCACATGTGTGAGCAAATGCAAGAGGCTTTTGTTTTATTCCTTGGTTTATCATGCAATTTAAAAACCAGACACTACTGTATTTGAGTTTTGCAAACCCAAGTACGTGTTAAAATTCTGAATAGCTTTGGTCACGTAGGACCATCCTCAGCATATTCTAAAAATAATCTTCCCGTGTAAAGACACGACGTACCTGGGGATGTTGTGGTTTGGGTTTTTTCAACTGACCACTTTGCTGCTGTGATCTAAAATTAATCTGGCTGCCGAGTCTGGTGACTGACTTTTAAATCTTCCTTTTGCCGTGTACACGCTGTGGGCAGTAACCATGTTTACACGATCGATTCTGTTGTCAGCTCTTCCCTGGAGGGTTTGTGTATTTCTCATCTCGGTCGTGGCAAAGCTTTTTTTCTTTTGCGTTCCTGAGAGCCACCGGCTGGCCATGCTGAGCTGGTTTCTTTCTAAAAATCGGAGGAGCTTGTCAGGATGCCACCTTCATTTCTTTCCATCGTTTCGCTCAGCTTTTTGCCAGGGATGGAAAGATTTTTCCCGAGATGTTAGAGCTCGTCTCCTCCAAACTCCCGGCGATGTGGATTTGTTTTGCAGCGGCGCCTGCTCCCCGGGCAAGGGGGGGATGCTCTTCGGGGCCAGTGCAGGCATGGAGAGGAGGGAAAGAGCCCTCGTTTTGAGGCTCGCCGGGGTTTTTTCACCTTTTGAGCCGTTAGCTTCTTCATTTCAGATGACTTTGCCGTAGGGCGGCTGCGCCAGTGGAGTGGGAGCCCAGGATGCTCCTGCATCCCAGCGAGGTGCTGCCCAGGGCATCCTTTGTACCTGCTTGGAACGAAAAGAGCATCTTTAAATCCTCTTTACAGAGAAGCGAGGCCCAGTTTGCAGTACACAAGTAATCATTGGGGTTTTTTTGTTGGTTTTTGGTTTTGTGTTTTGGTTTGGTTTTTTTTTTTTACTTTCGATACAAAACATTCCTTTTTTTATTAGTCACAGTCATGTATTCATTCCATTCTTCCTTTTGTAAACTTTTTTGGGCCCACATCTTTTACGGGCATTGATATATATAAATATATATATAAATATATATGAATATATTTTTTTAAGTTTCCTACACCTTGAGGTTGCATGGTCTGTAAGGTTGGCATGTCTTTATATTGTATACAGATTTTGCACGCCAAACTTGGCAGCTTTGAAAATGAAAAAAAAAAATTGTGGTTTTGGGTTTTTTTGGGTTGGTTTTGGTTTTTTTTTTTTTTCCTTTTTTCCTCTCGTGGCATTTGCGGAGACTAAAGGTTGGGATGTTCTTGTCACACACACACATGCACCCACGCACGCACCCACACAGCTACACACGAAAGAGAGTGGGAACATTTTTTGCGTCTTACTGAACTTAATAAGAAATTGTGCTTTTTATTGTTAAAGAGTAAATAAAAAGGACTACTTAAACATTTCTCATTTTAAGAAGAAAAAAAAAAAAGACGTTTATCTAGCACTTGTGACTTACCAATAATAGAGTTTATTGTATTTATGTGGAAACAGTGTTTTTAGGGAAACTACGCAGAACACACAAAGTAAACTGCCTGTGTCATTTATTTTTTTTTTTTCCTTTTAATTTGGGTTGGTATTTTGGTTTGATTTCTCAGCTGGGTGGGGAGGTTGGATGCAACCCTTTGTCAATACACGTAGTCATTAATTCAAAGGAGATGAATGATGAGGACTTTAAAGAGTTAACTCTTCAGCACAGCTGTGTTAACTTTTTTAAAATTACTTTTACATGATGTATTATTGCTAGGTTTCACTTTAAACAGTCGTGTACTGTGCAACACTGTGGTTTAAAACGAGACTTTACATCAAAAGGAAAATGTGTTTCTTCATTGTCATGAAGTTGAGCTCGTTCTCAGCTCATCTTCACTTTGTCTTTGATATTGATGAAAAAGTATCCTATTGAAAGAAAATAAATTAACACTTTTCTGTGCTCCATAGTGGAGGCGCTATTTTCCAATTTATGAGGATGACAAACTTATATATATAATATATATATAAAAGTGGGGGGAGGGGTTGAAACATTATTCACCCAAGAGCTTATTACAGATATGTAGTATCAAAAAGTTGTAACTATATTATATTCTACTTTATACCTATACATGCTCAGTATGACGTCACCATTGGTAGCAGCTACCGGTTTACGCTGTAATTTAGACACAATTTCACTCTTATTGTATGGACCCTACTTTAAGTGATGGTAGCATTCTTTGTGCTAAATTTTCTGATGGTCCTTTCTTTTACTTGGTGGAGTTGGAATATTTTTCTTATTCTTGTTTTTGTTTGGGGCTTTTTTTTTGTTTTCTTTTCTCTTCTCTTTTCTTTTTAGTTTTTTTTTCTTTTTTTTTTTTTAACTGGCCAATGGTGTCTTTTCTCTGACAGTACCGACTTCAATTTCAACTTTATTAGGAGTCCAGTATTTTGTACCACATTATGACAACTTGTTATTCTTGTGGTGTAAATAAAAAGAAAAAGTTAATTATAGTATCACCTTGGTTTCTGTTGCTGATCTTCTTTTCATCTGGTGCCTTCAGTGTGATGCGATATTTCATCTGCTTTAAACAGAATGTTTTCTTGATGTCATGGAAGGGGCTCTGGGTGCTGAAGTAACTTTTTGGTCAAAAGATACCCATGCATATGTCAGGATGCCCATGGTAGAAAAATTGCTAGAGCTTCTGCCCGGTTTCCTTGCTGTTCCAAGATGTGTGTTGACAAGTGCCTGCATGGGGGAATTGTAGAATAATAAAAAAAATCCCACTGAAATTGAATTTCCAGCAAGAAATCCATGAGAGCAGCTGAATTTCCCCCAAAAGCCACCAGTGAGTGAAAAGCAGGAAAACCAAGAGGGGAAACCTGAGCGTTTGTGTCCAGCTCTGTCAGCGCTTTGCTCGCTGGAGCCGAAACGCTTCGAAGGCAGCTGGGAATGTGCCTGCCCGCCCGCTGGTTCTGTAGGGAGCGAGGTGTGAGCCACAGAGATCCTTGCTCCCATTTCACGTGGTGCCTGTATCCGCAGGGCTGTGGCACATCCCCCTTCAGCAGACGTCCCTCGCCTCCAGGGTAAGTCCCGTTTCCATGCCTGACTGTCCGGTTCCGCTCTGCCTGGTGGTGAGGCTGGGTGGGAGGCTCTCCCCCAAACCCGTGCACCACATCTGTGCCCCGTCTGGACAGATCCCCCACGCTTGCCTGCACTGTCTGTGGCTCAGGAGAGGTTCTCAGTGTTGCCCTCAAGTTGGGAGGGTGAAGTAGATCCACCTTTTTTCTTTCATAGTCTCATTTAGATGTGGTTTCCCTCTATTTAGCCTCTGTAACATCCTGCTTGTCCCTGGAGCCCACCGAACCATCAAAAAATCAGCCTTCTCCATTGACGTCAACTGGAGGTGTCCTCTGATTCCCAAGCAACCAGCTACACTTCAGGTCTGATATCCTTTCACTTTCCCTCCTGGCAGGAGAAGGCAAGTCCTTGGGGCTTGCATTTAAGCCAAGGCTCGTGTACCTCTGCAGAGTGGACTTCCCCGTTGTGTGGGAACTGCTGCAGAGCAACGGTGGCACTCAAGGGAACAAGCCTGATGCCATCTGCCCTGGAGAGCCTTCAGCTTCGTGGCCCAGCCTGTGAGTAGTTTATGAAGCAGGGAAGAGTAGTCAAAGATAGTCTAGGGACCTGCTCATGGCTTCAGTGTCAGATGCCACAGGCAAAACCTAAGCAGCTGGCCAAGGAGGAAACCACCTGTCCTTCCACAAGGCTGGATGCTCGCATCTTGCTCCTGCGGGAATGAGCCTGCCAGTGCTTGGGGCTGATCCCCACGGCCGCTGCGCTAGCCTGTCTGCTCGGCAGAGCAGTGCCAGGAGCTGGGGAGGCTGCTGGGCTCTACAAACTGATGGTAGAAATAGCAAGTTGATGTTCACGGAGTCTGCAGGACATCTCATGGAAGGTGTAGGGGAGAGCACGCAGGAAGAAGTTGTGGTCTTGGGAGAACCACGATCCCTCGGCAAAGCATTGCTGCTGCCCCACAGGCTAGCTGCAGCCCTCTGCACGCGCGGGGAGCATCGTGCTCTGAGATGTGGAGGCTCAGACCTCGGGGCAGGACAGCCAGGGCAAAGCTGCAACGCCACGATGGTCCGTGGCACGCAGGGACAAGGCTGTCCAGTTGCACATGTCTCTGCTCTGCAGGAAAGAGACAAAGTTACTCATGGCCAAAGCCCATCTATGCCATTGCACTTAGAGATGGCAAAAGGACCAGAGCAGTGATCCTGGGCATCACCCCACAGGACAGCCAGCATCGCCTGTTGGTCCAGCAGTAGCCTGGGAAGGTCTGAGCAGGCAGAGCCCCTGTTTGCAGGCAGGGTGACAGCCCTGGGATGGGGCTTGTTTTAGGACCATGAGTGATGTGGGGGTGGCAGCTGGCTGTAACATCTGCCAGTGTGGCTGGGAGGGCGGCTGCGAGAGGAGGCATGGGGGTCTTCTGGGCAGAAGGTTGGGAAGGGTCTTCCAGAGTCTTCCAGGAACTGGGGGACTTCATCTGCTGGTGTGAAACCCCGCTGCCGGATGATCCAGCCCGGTTCTTACAGCCTTGAGGCAGAGAGCTTTTTCTGGGGGGAGCGGGGATTGTTTCAAATATGATTTCAGTCCCCATACAGTGCATTTGTCAGAGGCTGCTAATCCTTTAAGAAGCCCCAGGTTTCGCTCTACGAAGCCAAATGTGCACTTTGGGCTCTGATAAATATTCGTTGCTGAGTGGTGGTTTTGAGACCCTACAAATTAGCGTGATGGAGGGAGGCTGTTTAAAAGTGTTGGGCTGGATGTTTTGGAGGGCAGCCTGTGACAGGGCTTGCTTTGGTGTCCCCAGGACCTGCAGTATCTGATTATCCACATCTGCAACAATACTTTTTCCTTCTCCAAAGCCACTGGTTAAAACCTGCTGGTCCAGCCCCAGGCATGCAGCTTGCTGGGGAGCAGGACCTGGTCCGTGAGTGTTGACGTGTCAGGCCTGCAAATGCATCTGCGATCCAGAGCTGCCTTAATCTCGCCTGAAACGCTCTGGGCTTGCAGTGAGCACATAAACCTGATGCAATGCAGCAGGGAGGGTTAAACTCAATGGCGTGGCACCCACGCCGAGGTCTCAGCATGAAATAATGTATTTCAATAACTGCTGCTTTAGCCATGGAAATTTTTATAGCCAGAAATCTGTTGATCCTAAAGAAAATAATATTGCTCTGCAATGAAGGTGCCCCAACCCCTTGAGGTGGTTCCCTCCTAGCTCCTGCAATGGGTGTCTATGGCTGGGCACGAGGGATGGATGCCCAGCTGGGCACCAGGGTGGGTGCTGTTCCATGTTCTTCCCAAGGCTCTTCAAGGATTAGATGGGGTTTTTCATCCATTTTTAAATTTTTTTTTAAAGGAGAAAGAGGCTCTTTCTCAGTCTGGGCAACAAGTCAAGGTTTTGTGCTTTAAATGAATGTCTCTGTAGCAATGGGAGCGCTGCAGGGAAAGAACAGGGTCCAGTATTAATTATACAGCCTGAGTGCACAGGGGGCAAAAGTTCAGCCTGTGCCAGCAAAACCTCCTGCTTTTACAATGGGCTTTGGATCTGTGCTGAGTGGAAACTTTCTCCTAGGGCCGGTGCATGGTTCATCTCTTATGGGCTGCTCTGACGATCACTGAGGGAGTTGGGAACTCATTTCTTCCCCCTGCCTGCGTCTAACAGGCAAAAACGTTGGTGTAATCTGCAAAGCTGCCCTGTACCATCACGTGCTGTTCTGCGGGGGAGGCAGGAGCGAGTTTGCTGCTGGCGGGAGCGCAGGTGCTGTAGGCACGAGGCTGCCGCTGCCATCCCTGCGCTCCCCAGCTCCGGGCAGAGGTCCTGGGGGCAGAGGTCCTGGTGGGTGAGCTGCAGTGCCCAGGGCTCCCCAAGGGGCTGTGCCACAGGGCTGGCTCCAAAAGCTGTTTTCTCTCTCGTGGCCCTTTTCCAGGAAACCCAGTTGCTCTTTTGCAGGTAAAGGTCAGCTTAGGGCTTTCCGCTGCAAAAGCAAATGTTGCTAAGCAAGGAGGAATTATTAGTGAAACTCAGTAGGTGCAAATTGAATTGCACTTACCTTTTAGTAGGAACGGCTTTAGGGAAAACATAGCTTTGGCGATAATGATGCTGGAAAAAATAACGTGTGTTAAAAGCCTAGTGCTCGGGGATGTTGGTGCCCTCGCAGCGAGGGGCTGGACCAGGTGCTCCGGGATGTTGTAAGCGGACTGGAAGCTGAGCTCGAGTTCCTAGCGGGGAGAGGCTGGGAGGTGTTTCACTGTTCCCTCCGGAGCAAAACGTTGTGATACCAGATGAAAAGTTGCAATAACATGGTCATGTCTGGGAATTTAAGAGCTTTCTGCTTGAGTATGGGAGGAAAAGCTAAAGCCTGGCCAAGACAACAGAAATCTGCTCCCGTGGGTACAACTGCCATGATTTCCCCAACATTCAGGCAAAGCAACAATCTCACATCATAAGTTGGTATACTCGCAGTAGCTGTAAGTGGGAGGGCATGAACTGCCATTTTCAAGAGTCTTGTCCCCAGCTAGCTGGTATTTTAGCAAGAGGATGTGCTTCAGACCACCCAGGTAAATAGTGGGAGGAAAAGAGTGATAGATTTAAAAGAAACCCAAGCAGGACCAGCCAGCACGGGTGGCTGGGACTTGAAGCTGATGCTCTTTCATCCCACCTGCAGACAGCAGTGACCCATGTGAGATCTGCCAACAGCCAATCCAGCTCCAAAGAAACACCATGTATGAAAGGAATGGAATCAAGGAGCTGTAGGAACACAAAACAAAGCATTGAAGGAGAATACCCAGAGACCCTGCAGTAACCCTACCAAGACAGAGCCTTTGAAACGCCAGTAAGTGTTTACTCCCAGGTGGAGCAAATGCAGACAGTGTGCCAAAAGCCAGTTCAGAGACCCTGGAAAGCCTGGTGCTGGCCAAATGAATATATGGTGTGGACACAGAGCAATGGGATGGAGCTTTGTTTTCCAGTTGTGTACGAATTAGATAGCAGTTGCCCTCACAGTCTGCCACAGGGTATGGCTGTAACAACGCATGTGTTTGAATGAAGATGCCTGTTGCCAGGAGGAGAGAGGTTCAAAGCAGAAAGAAATGCCTTGCAGACCGTGCCTGCAAACAAGACTCGGTCAGGTCGTCCAGTGACAGGCAGTAGGTAGATATAGGCAGTAACGCTGGGCATTTTCCACGGGAACCCCAAAGGCTGATGGCATCTGCTGCTAAGACTGTACAAAGGAATGTACTGACAGCTGCAGGTCTGCATGAAGATGTGAACAACCTGATACAAGTCCTAGACATGCCTGATGAGGGCAGGTTAGGCTCTCCAGCCTGCGTGCGGTACAGCCAGTCCCCTATTCAGGGGTCTACAGATGTTACGTCATGTTGTGGTGGGTTGACCTTGGCTGGCAGCTAAGCCCCTACCCAGCCACTCACTTACCCACAGCAGGATGGGAGAGAAACGGAAAGGTAAAAGCAAGAAAACTTGTGGGTCAAGATAAAGACAGTTTAATAAGTGGAAGGGCCAGGAGGGTCAAGCTGCAAAGGCTTGGCTAAAGAATGTTGCAAAGCACAAAGGAAGGAAAAGCCAAGGAAAGTGATGGTGAGCCATCCCTGAATGGAAAGCTGCTCCTGTGGGAGCTGCTCAGGGAACATCGATGGGGAGCAAATCTCTGGAGGTGCCTGAAAACCAGGGCTCCTCAGCAGGGCTGTGCAATGCTGTTTGCAGGATGGCAGAGAATGTATTTTAATAATTGTGGAAGTGATAAAAAACCCAACTCTATAGGTAGTGAGGAAGTCACAGTCTGCCTTTTTTACAACAGCATAACCTAGCAAAAACAGTTTCTGCTGAGGATTGAGAATATATTCATATTTCACGGCTGTGCAAATAGCATCTCAGGCTGCGCTAATGAAAGGCTTCAGCAGGGACGAAGAAAATCTAGAACTAATTACAGGCTCTGAGAAAAAGGGATTGTCTCTGTGTTTACTGAGGGGCTTATCGTGTTGGAGCGTGGGATTTGTGCATAATTAGAAGGATGTGGAAATCTGGGAAGCCACCTGGGAGGTGATTGCACAGGGCTTGCATTTGTTTTTTGAACTCTTACGCTACCCAAACCTGAAAATGCCCAGAAAACCAGGGGCTAGAGCAGAAGCAACCGGAGCTTAGCCAGGAGACCGTCAAACCCTCCACAGCTGCAGACACAGGAACAGCTTCTCCTTTAGGACCATCCTGAGGGCAGCACAGCAGCAGCGGTCCAGGAGGGGGGCTGCCATGTCGTGTGCAGGCATCGTCCCTGTGGGTCCCCTAACACTGGGCAGCAGCACGCTGCCGCCACGTGCTTTGCTTTCTGAGCTCAGAAAGGGACCGTGAACCCCTCTGGGGAGCCATGGGGTTTTGTTCAGGGCAGTTGGAATGGCAGGGGTCTGCTCTCCATCACGGCCACCTGCACGGGGAGCTGGTCCCCGAGCATCCTGCGCATCCCCAGCCCAATGCGACGGGGCAGCAGCTGCAGCCACCCACAGCTCCAGCTCCTGGGGGAGTGGGCAGCACAGTGCATGCCTCCAGCTTAAAACAGATTTTTATCTCTCAAAGGAAAACAGATGGGGCTGGAGATGAAGTGAGGCCGGGAAGCTGAGCACCGGGAGGAGCGGGGCTGCCCGCAGTGTCGGCAATGAAGCCCTGGTCTTGGCGGACAGCAGTGGCTCAGAGCTGCCCTCCTGGCTAAGGCATTGCTCCTGCATCTTCCAGCCTGGGAACAAGCCTCCGTGCGAGAAACACCCCTGTTGTTCTGGCCGGGTGTCTTCTGTGTGGCCACTAGGTAAGAGCCAGTCTCCTCCCTCTCTCCCCACATTTCAAGCACATTAAATGCTTCAGTAGCAATAACAAGATGTAAAGGGTGGGATCTGGAGAAAAGGTGGTGGTACATGTTGCTCCTCTACTGCACGAGCTCTCTACCTGGCCAAGCTACTGCTCCTCTGAAGGGAGTGTACGAGGTTTTAAACAACCCCCCTCCCCAAAATCTCACCCCTGCACTAAAGAAACACACCACCACCACCCCCAAAAAATCTCACCACTGCACTGCATGCATGGCAGCAGAGGGAAAAACAAACATTTCTTCCTGTACAGGTCTGATCACATAGAGCATCAGTGTGCACCAGCCACAGACAGGTGTCCTTTATCTGCTTTGTTATGGGCCTTTTGAATCATCCTCATCTATTTTATCTTTTCTTTCATTAGTTCATTCCCCTGTCCCAAGGAGGAAAGATTTGGAATCTGCAAATTCAATGCAATTAAAAAAAACCAAAGGTTTTTTTACTCTGTTTGGGAGGATGCGGGTGCAGACAGCATCATGCATTTGTACTTGTGCTCTGTCAAGGCACAGTTATCAAACGGTCAACAGTTTCAATGGCCTTCAGGAACGAGAGACCTGTTTCCCATTAAATTAGGAAGGGAACGGGCAGCAATTCCTGTGCTTTAAAGGTTATTAAATGCCCAGAGTTCTTGAGAAAGCTTTCAGAATTTCACTCTTCAATCATGTGTTTCAGTTTGAAGAAGAAAAAGGAAAAAAAGATCCTTCCTTCCCCACTGCATGGAGCAATTTCTGAAATCCTCCCCAATCCCCGTGAATAATACAGCCAGCACAAGCTTAGCAACCGCCTTTTAGCCGGCTGGGTTCATTCAGTGGTGAGCGACAGGAATTTCTGGAGCCTCTTTATCCAGGAGGTGGGTCTCAGCGCTGATGAGGGTCCCTGCCTGGCCTCCAAGCCAAGCCCAGCCTTGGTAGGGCTGCGCCGGGTCTGCTCTCAAATTGTTTTCTGCTGCGCTCCGGGAGAAGGAAGATTGCAACCGAAGGGGATAAAATATGTCTTTGGGAAAGGTGGAGAGAACTTTTTGTGTGAAAGGGAGGAAAGCTGAAGCAGAGACAGTGGAAAAGCACTGCTGGGAGCCCCGGGCATGTCCCAAGTCCATCAATAACCCTGCCAAGTCTGGGGAGCGCCAGGCGAGCGCTGGTGCAGCCAAGAGGAGAGGGTCTGCAACCCCCCAGCCCCGGCTCTTTTCGGCTTGGGTGCCATGGGATGTCTACAGGCTGGGGCAGCCAGGTCCTCAGCCCACCTCCAGGGGATGCAGCCCGGGGGGGGGAGGAGGAGGAGGAGGAGGAGGAGGGAGTGCGCTGAATAGCTGCAGACTCAAACCACAGAGTGGCTTCCCATAGCCCTGGCTGGAACCTGATCAGGGCTGCTTGGTTTCCTCTGGGCTGATTGATGATGGCTTCTAATACGTTGATATACTTTTCCCATTTTAGGGGACGGTTGATGCTTAGCATGTGGTTGGTGAAATGGCTCTGTGTTCAGCGGTATAACAAATTGTCTTGGCCAGGTTTATCTGTTGGGCTTCATTAGGGACCTCTGTTGCGCCAGATTCTGGGGGTGCTGAAAATGAGACTTGAATTGAGTTATTCCTTGTGGGTTGCAGGCTAATTCTTCTTTCATCTAAAGCCTTTTCATATTTGACCTCTCTCCCCCTTATCTGCAATGGGTAATTTGATTTGCACTGTTATTTCAAAACAATTCCTTTTGGTTCCCTTTGTGAGTCGAGAAAGGCAGGACTTAGGACTTAAGTATCACAGGCTGCTTCCAAGCTCTGTTTTGAAGAGGCTTGGAGGGGGAGGGAAGGAAGAGCAATCCAACCAGAGCAGTAAAGTATCTGCAGATTTCATTAGGGCTCCTCCGAAGCGCATCTCGGATTTGCTCTATGCGAGAGCTGGCACGGAGGTGCGATGGATCACGGCACGGGCTGTCAGAGCCCTTGTTCCGAAGGATCCTGGCTCAACGTGCTGGTGCTGCTGGTCTGTTTAGCAATTTATTCCTGGTGCGGCGCCATACAGCTCCTCTAGTTAAACCATGCTGGCATTTGTTTCTGGAGGGAGGAAAATAATACATAAACACGCAACTTCGCGGCTCCCAACCTCCCCGTAGCTGAAAAACGCGGCGCCTTGATTTTTGTCTCGGGGTCCAACGTAGCTGGTTTCCCGAGTTCACGGGCAGGGCAGCTGGCAGGTAGCTTGCACAGCCCTCGCCGAAGGGGAGCCGGCGCTGCCAGCCGGGCGCTGGAAGCGGTGTTGGCGTGTGCTCTGCAGTCTGGGTGGAGGTTGGGCAAAGCCCACGCCAAAACCCTGGGGGCCACTCCATCCGCGTGGAGATGCGGGAAGGGCATCCCTGAAAGCAAATGACCTACCTGGCAGACACACTGCCTGAAATCTCAAATTTAGAGTAACTGAAGGAAAAAAGAATAAAAAAAGAAAAAAAAAAAAAAGAAAAAAAAAAGAAGGGGGCGGGGGGGTAAGCTGAGAGTCACCTGCAGCTTGCAGGAGAGGTGAAGATCAATATTATTCCTGCAGTGCTGAGCCTCATCCTCCACAGTAGAGATGAACTGCATGGGCAACCTGCAGAAGCTGGGGAGCAAGCTGGTGTTGAAGGCAGTAGGACACCTTCAGAGATGTCCAGGTGCGGGAGTTTTTGCTCTTGCCCCTTCTCCCTTGTCCTGCTGCAGGACAGGTTTCTTCTTTTCCCTTGCACTGCCTGAAAGGAGGATTTGCCTGTCTCTTCCTCAGCTTTGGCACCTTGGGGAACTGGAGTTTCACAGCAGAGCAGTTCAAATGCCAAACAGAGGAAATTAAAAGTCACTGCAAAAATGCTGTGAAAAATGCATTGACTGGTGGTGCTCAATGGCAGCTCTTAAAGCAAGAAAATCTTTCTTGAGAAACTTAAAAATAATCTCCTAGTTTGGATATAGTTTTTTCCTTTTTCTTTTTTTTTTTTTTCCCTTTTCCTTGGGCAAAATTAAAAATGTTAGCTCAAACGAACACTTCATCTTTTTGGCTGGCTGCTGGAAAAGTCAAGTGTAATGGGAAAAGGCACTTTGACTGCCACCAAAACCATCTGTTGGCTTCAGCAGCCTCACGCTTGCCCTGCTGGGCGGTTGGTGAGAGCCAGCATACGGTTCACGTGCTTTTTGAATTTTTAGCTGAATTTTCTTCTTTTCCAGACAACTTGGATTTCACTTGGAACCTGTCTGGCAGGATTTGGCTTCCAGTCTGCTTGGAGCCAGGACCCAGGGAGATTAATGACATGGAAAATGAGGAACTCTGGTCATAAAACTCTGAAATTGTGGGAAAAAGGCAGCTTAGAGCCAGCCTCTGGTGGGAAGGTGTGCAACTTGTTCTGAGATAGTGTTTGGAGAGGCAAAGGCTACAGCAGCTCTTCCGGGGCAACAGCCTTGTATTTAACAACAACATCTTAAAAAAAAGTCTGACAACCATCTCATGAAGGAGCTGGAGTGCCTCGAGTACAACAAGTCCTTTCCTTCCCCTCCTAAAGGGTGTGATCCAGCTTTTCGTGGTTGAGAACATATTCATGAGAAAATGGGACAGCACAGGCTGTGTCAGGGGATCAGCCAGAAATGCAGATCTCTGATTTCCCCCCCTGCTGCTGAGAGGGCACATCCCTGCCCTGTCCCTCAGCTTTCCTGCCTTTCTCCTGCGTTACAAGAGCCATGATAGGCATCCTTCATCACCTCCTGGGGGATTTCCAGTGGTACCAAAGCTCAGGACTGGGACCTGCTTCTTCTCCTTGGGACGCTGAAAATCTCCAGTCTGGTGTGCCTTGGTCACTCATTCAAGATTGACATAGTGATGGGATGGAGGTCCTCCTCCCAGTTTGAACTGGCAGGGGAGTCAGGCTGTTTAGTGTATCTCAAGGAGCAGGATGCAGACATGGCCTGGCCACGTTGTCTCAGCTGAGGAATAGCGATGCTGGTGGTGGCTGTTCCTCCTGGGTGAGGGAGTCGTTCCAGACTGGCTCCATCAGGTCTCCCAGCTGCAGGCAAGGAAAGCAAGCCATCACCCTGGCACAGGAAACAACACACAGTCTCAGCTCCAAAAAAACACCTCTCGTGTAATGCTGAAAGGAAAGGGTTAGCAGGCAGGACTGGAAAATACCAGCCAGCAAGGGTTCCTCTAACACCAGTCATGGGAAACCAGCTCCTTATGAAGCCGCTGCTGTGTGGCAGTGATGTCAGCCTTGCTTCTCCCTGAGAGCTAAAAGAGGAATACTGCTGAAATTCAGGTTCAAAAGCCTATTTGTGTCCAGACAGCCTGCTCTCCAGCAGGAATGTCCTGTGGGTGAAGTGTGCATCCCTCCAGCAGGCAGGTGTGCTTAATTCTGAGCAGGAGGAGAGAAAACCCAGAGGTGTTATCAACCCACGAGTATTACATCTGCAATTTTCCAGGAGCCCCTGGATCATACGAAACAGAGATACATGGGGCCATCTGGACCCTCCCTGCGCCCTGGGGTAGGGTGGGAGCCACCCTGGATGCCTGGCCTCACGTCCCTGCCTGTGGGCACGTGGGCTTCGCCTTCTCCCAGCTTTTGACTACCTTCCTTGCAGAACAGCAATTCTTGGTTATAAAACAGGGTGACCTACAGAAAGGACCCAGAAAACCCTTGATCGTCAGCGGGGGTGGCATGTTCTTCTGCAGGCTGTGCCCAGAATTAGCATCCTAAAACCTTTAGACAGCAGGAACAATGCCTGCACCACCAGGCTCCTGCCAACCTCTAGTTAAACAAGAGAGCCCTTCATAAGTGGCAGCGCTAGGAGCCTTTATTCATTACAAAATACACCTAGAAACGTATTTTAGGGCTTCTTGTCCTAAAACAAGGAGCTTGGTGACCTCTTACTGCAGGAGGATGGCTTTGCCATGGCCATGCTCTGTGCAGGAGGGATGTTGAACAATAAAGCTGAGACCATCCCTGGACTCCTGCTGCTGGGCTTAGCAGCCTGGTGCCATCCGGAGGAAGCAGCTCTGCTGTTCAGGTGAATTTTAATCCATGGGATGTGGTTATTTTCTGAACTCCTGACCTGGACAGTTGTTCTTCCAAGAACAACTGCAGCTTGCAGTGGAAGGATGATTTGAGGTGGGTGCAGCAAAGCTGGAGAGTGGATACATGGTTTGGACATGGGATGAGGGAAAAGGTGATTTCCACCTGTTTGTGTTTGCCTTTCTCCTACAAGACGGTGAAACAGGACTGCAAAGCCACACATCTGAGCTGGATATGAAGGAGCACCAGCACCAGAGCTCATGTTGTGCAACACGCAGCTGCTCAAAGGCGTTTTGTCACTTTGTGCCCAAGGGTTTTAGTGCTTGTTGTCTGCCCAGGGCAGCTGTGTCCTCTGAGACCTCCCTTTTCCTGTGTTCCCATCCCACAATACCAATGGAGAGAGAAAAACTCATTTCTCCCTCTCTTTTCCCAGAAGCACGCACAGCTCTGAGTACGGGTGGCAGTGGTGGGGAGCAAGTGCAGACCCGATGCAAAGCAAACAACTTTTCATTTTTCTGCTCTGGTTTCCTTTCTGCAAGGTCCCTGTCGCTGCCGGTCCCCAGCACAGAGGCTGTTGGCTGTCCCTTCTTCCACACTAGCGTGGACCCATCCCTGGGAGGAGAGACAGGTACATGGTGATAGGTACCCCTCTAAATCTCCCATCTGTGTTTCTCAGCATCCTGCCCTGAGCTGGGATGATGGACATAGGCATGAGATAAATCAGTATGATAGAAGCTTGGACACCAGTGATTTAGGATGCCGGTGCACATCCCTATCTGATCATGACCCTGTGAAGGCGGTCCATGGCTGTGGTGGGGGTGGAGGAACAGGACTGTTTGAAGTCCAAGCCACCCCCACCTCTCCTTTTCAGCCCTTTAGACGGGGGCTGAGCTTGATTGAATTAGTGTTTCCTGGCTAGTAGCAGGGTGAGAGCAGGCTGCTGCCAGGCTTGGTGGTCCTGTGGCGTGGGCGAGGGGCTGCGCATCTGCCACAGCCCCCCCAGCACCCACAGAAAGCAGCACTGGCATGGCATCCCCACCCTGGAGGGGACGGGTGTGGGATTCGGTCCTTTGATTATTTTCTTTAACCCAATCTGGGCAAACAGTAAAAAACTGGTGAGTAGCAAAAATGAGGATGAATGAGTTCTTAGATGCAGAAAGGTGGAAATCACCCAGAAAGAAGAAAAATATATATATGTATCTATATATATATTTTTATATACATAAATATATATAAAAGCCTGACCCAGCCCTGAACTTTTCTGGCAGGGAAGTGAAATTCATGAGGAAATATAGCACAGCCTGCAATTCCTCATTATATTAGTGGGAGCAACGTTACTGGGGCCAGTAAATCTGCCAGATGGCAATGAGGGGATTAGGTGGGAAGGTGGGACCCACAGGAGGGTGTTTCGTCTCCCCTCCCCCAGCTTCTGCTCCACTCCCACCTTCTTCGTTAAGGAATGTTAATCATCCCAGCTTCCAAAATGCTCTCAGAGGTTTGTTTATAATAAAATCTTTATGGTGCTTAGAGGCTTGGGGTTTTTTCCTTTCCCTCTCTGCACTGCAAGATGGTTGCGTGCAAGGCTTGGGGAGGGATGGCAACCCAAAGCAACTTTCCCGTAGGTACCCCTGAGGTCTCTCCAGCTGCAGAAGACTCGAGGTGAGGAAAACTCCCAGCAGTACTACAGACACCTGGTGTGATCATATTGGACTAAAATTTGTGCTGGCACCGGGCTGTGGTTCCCTGTTTGTTAATAGGAACGCACAGCATGGCATCACACGGCAGCATCCGCACGACTGGGAGGAGATGACTGGGGGCTGCCTCCTCCCACATCGCTTTGAGCATCCTGCAAGCCCTTGGTGGGCTCCAGTTTGCTCGTCATCATGGCTTTTGCCATGCTGGGGTAAGCTGGGCTGGGCTCAGGCTGCAGCCAGCCCCACCTCCGCGTGCCCTAAGGCTGCCCATCCATCTGCTGGAGCATTTTCAAGAAACTTTCAAAAATGTAATCTTTCCGAGATTGCTGCCCTCCTCTAGGTTAGCCTGCAAACAAGGAATGGGCTCAGAAGTTATCTGGAGGGCAGGGGAAAGGAAACAACCAGACAGATACATGCCTCGTTAATCCCCAAAGCCTCGTTTGCTGAAGTAACCAGACCAAGGCTGCCAGGTTAGGGCTGGTCCCAGCTGGGTGTTGGCTGCCCCGTGCTTTGCAATGCTTCTGACACATGAAGGAAAAGCCTTTTCAACAAACGCATCAACAAACAGAGCAAAATAAAAGATTAAAAAAAAAAAAAAATCAAGTGACTGGCAGAGAACCCAGCTGGCTCCTTCATCCCTGGGTTTGTTTATTTTCCATGGTTATCGAGGTCATCCTCGCCGCCTCATCGTTCCAGGAAAAACCGCAGCGTGGTCCTCCAGCCCCAGCCTTCCTCCTGCCTCCCTTCAGCCTCCATTTCTTCCTCTCCCTCCCCGGCATCCCATGCGAGCCATGAAGGACCAGCCATTTCTCTGGAGAGGAGGAGTTAAAAAAAAAAGTTTTCCCCCCAGGGCCCGCTGTGATTTCTTTTGTTTACAGGATTCATCCTGGCAAAAAGCAAACAGGCGGGGGCTGTGCCAAGGTATGATATCACAGGGCTGACGGACTCCAGAGCTGCTTGGACAGATCAGGGAGAGATAAAAGGGGGAAAACAGTCTGATCAGGCTGGAGCCCCAGCTGATCACCTTAGGAAGATATCGGGAGTAATGTTTTTTTTGGGGGCGCGGATAATCAGCACTGCAGTCGGGAAGGGCAATGCTCTGAGCTCCCTCTTCAGAGCCTGCTGAATCGCATGCTATAGGGCATATGTTTCAATGACCCAAGGGGGATGCATGCACACGAGCAAAATATTGCTGGCGATAAAGCCAAGCAGCCCGCTGCTCGGCTGCAGAGCTCCCTGCCTCCTGCCAGGGCTGTTAATAAAAGCTTTCCTCCGTCACGGGGGTTGCGGGGGGGGGCGGGATGGGACCTGTCAAGCAGGGGAGCACAGCAGGGCTTGTGTGCAAAAGCCAAGCATGAAATCTCGCTTTCCTTGCAGCTGCCTTTCCGAGGGGAATGCCAGGGGTTCCGCAAAGCCGGTGTTAGCAAGGAGAGTGCGCTGGGGGAGAGAAGCAGGGATAGGGATGTACAAGCACAGCGCTTTCTGGAAAGTGGCAGCCCCAACCAAAAGATGTTTTTTTAAAAAAAATACCCTGAAAAGGAGTTTCACTGCATTGTCTTTGCTTCTGCTGTGTCGGTGGTGCAAGGAGGCTGCTGCTAGGAGGGCCCCCCCCGGTCTTTCCCAGCTCCACAGAAATACCATATTAATTGGATAGCTCTCTCTGCCCCCCACATTTCTGCAATTGAACTATTAAACTTGTTTTGTATTTTTATGTCATAGTGCATTAATAATTGCTTCATTGTGGGCTGGGGACTCAAGTCAGTAAAATGTAGCTTCCCAATAGCAAAACCAGAGATATTCCTTGTGTCACAGGACTGGTGCTAAATTGGCTGTATATAATGTACATCTCCACCATCCCTAGCATTTCCCAATGACTTGTGTGTTGCACTCCAAGAGGAATGCTTGGACTGGCTTGAACACACTGAGACACACACTAATTTACTTGGAGAGGAGAAAAAAAACAAAACAAAACTAAACAAAAGGCACCTCAAGGGCTTCCAGACTGAAAAAAAATATCGCCAAACCTTTCTTCCATTTTTTTTCCACATAAACATTTGCTCTAGTCAACACAGGTTTTTTATTTAGGGTTCATTTGAACTTCTTCTTTATTCATTTATTTTTATGATGCCAACAGGAAAAGGAAAGCCCTGGTGCCCGAGCACTGCCTAGGTGAATCACAGGGAAGACCTCGCTTGCTGAGTCCCACAGTGAGAGAAGTGCTTGGATAGCCTCGTGGCTTTATGTCATCTCCAGTGAGGGACCATGGAGACCTAGGACCCTGGTAAAGCCAAGGCTGTCCATAGAGAACTAATCAAAATGTGCATTATAGCCCATGCATCTCTCTGGGAAGTGTTTCCGCCAGCCACCCCTGATACATTTGCAGCACTGATTTTGCAGAGCCGGTAGTTCCCGAACAAGGTAAGTCCAGCCTGGGTTTCATCACCTGGCTTTGTTTCCCACCATCCCCCAAAGGCTGTTGCAGGGCATTGCTGCTGACCCAAGGGTGGCCTACGAGGTGCAATGGTCTCTTACATGATGGGCTTTTGCATTGGGTTTGAATTTATTTGTTGCCACTGAAGATTTCTCACAGGAGCATCCCAGCTGGGAGCACAGCCTCGTTGCACGGGGTTCAGGCCAGGAAGGTGGGGAGAGACAACCTGTTCTCCAAAGGGTTCAAAAGAAGGGAAAAATGTGTGGGAATGTAAGCCCTGTCCTCAGTTTGCAGGTGGGGAGCTAGCACAGAGATGCGTGAGCGGCAGGATGGACTTCACCCTGCTATAGCTGCCTAGTCACCTACCTCTGCTCATCCTCCAGGTGCGCTCCTGAATCAAGGGGAGCAAACCAGCACCCCAGAGGGCAATTTGTCACGTCAGGCTTAGCCTGCAGCGAAGTGACCTCTCTCCATTATCTGCACGGCAAATGGCTTAGACACACCCCTGCGTTCAGAGGAATGGGCAGACGCGTGGCCCGCATCTCTGCGGTGGAGCTGAAGGGAGTCGCCTGAAATGTGCCGTGAGGTACCTCTTGCACCTCACACTTTCCGTTCTTCCTATGCCAAATATTTTGTGCTTTGCTGTGCTTGCAGAGCATCTGCTTGTCTTACTCTCGTTCCTACCCAGAGCCCAGTGTTTTCCCCAAATAAATGGGCATTCAGGCCAGCCCAACCCAGGGAACGTCATGGTGTGAGCTTAAACTGAGCTATGCTATATTGTGGTGGTTAGAGGACGATATTGCCTATAGGACAATATTGCTTATAGGATGAAACTGTTTGTAGGATGATATTGCTTGTAGGGCCCAGGCAGCAGAGGTGCAAGGAACTTTGATAAATAGTGAAATGTCGGCAGCTTCAGATGGGTTTGATCTTTTGTCAGTTCTGTAATGATTGATATGATGCAGCATGTGTGTGCCTGCACATATCAGTGTTATCATGGGCAATGCACAGACATCCCAATAGGCAACGGGAGTGTTAGCAGGGACTGGGTCGGGCACCAAAGGCATGGGCTCCTATGCTCCCTAATGCCACAGGGTGTTTCGGGTGCTATAGGCAGCAGGGCACTGTCTCCCAGCCCCGAGCAGAGGACTGTGCCGCCTTCATGTGGCTCTGTACCCCACACGCCAGCGCTGCCCGTTTCCCCTGGCATGCTTGTGGCTGGGAGTCTCAACAGCAACCTGAGCAAACGTTTGGTGTCCTTTCTCTGGTAACCCAAACTAATTACTGGGAAATGACTAACTGGGGTTGGACCTAATCCTGTCTCATCAGCACTCTGTCCTGCAGCTGCAATAGCACGGAGGGAAAACTGGAGAGACTAGGAAAAGAGAAGGCAGAGCAAGCAGCATCTCTGAAAGCCTGCAGGTTTCTCCCCTGAGGCTGACTGCCTGCAGGCAGCAGCTCCCCACCAAGAGGAGAACATCAATGCAGATGTCACCATGCCCTGTGAGGTGTCAGCAGCTGTTTGTCCAAGCTCGACCATGCTCAGGGTCTAGCAGAACATCTGACCAACCTGTGCAGGACAGGAGTGGCCCTTGGCCTTAGAGGCCCCACAGCAAGACAACAGAGGGACCAGGAGGACATGGAGTTGTGGTGGTGGCCTCTAACCCACAGTACCTGTGCCCTGTGGATGTTGGCCATCATCAGGCAAGGGTGAGTTAAGGGAGCCAGAAAGATGGAGATGGCCTCCCATAGCTCCTGAGTAACCCTTTCCATAGTGTGGCAATTAGGAAGGCCAAGCTGGACCTTTGCAGAGGGTTGTGTTTTGCTTTTGAGCATCCTGAGGGGTTCTGTGGGTGGTTTGGTGACAGAGAAAGCCCCCCCCTTACCCCATCTATGCACAGCTTTGTGGGAGTTTGCAAGTGACGCTCTTCCACTTATTTATATTCATGAACTTCAAAGACGATATGGGTTATGGAGATCAAGCCATGCTGACATGCTCTGGGTCAGCACCAGCATCTGCTTGTAGGTAGGTGGCCAGCCTGTCTCCTGGAGTCTCCTTCTCCTTGATGCCCTGTGTCTCCTGGGTGGTGAAGCAGGAGAGACACCGCTGGAGCCCAGCAGCGTGCTGGGGACAGAAGGTGCTGTCCCATGGCATGAATCAGAAATCAGGGAAGAAGTGGGGAGTCCAAAAGCACAACTCCTGTGATGTTTCCCAGTGGAAAACTGCCAAACGGATGTTACTAAACACTTGTTTTCTTAAAAGTCTGTTTTTCCAACAGGAAAATAGTTTATTTCACCCTTAGAAGATCTCACAGGTCACCAGGCAGAATTGTCTGTACATTCTTCACTTAGGAGGAGGATGGGTGGAGGAGGCACAAGGTTTCATCCTCTCCTGAGGTTGCAGCGGGTTCCTCTTGCCCAAAGGAGCATTTCCTCCCATCCAGTGGCTGCTCCACTTCCGTGGCCTCCCAGAAAACATGAATCTTGCAGAGCAGCTTGATTCTTATCTCCACAAGACGCCTGCCCCAGGCGTGCAGTGCAGGATCACTGGCTTGCAGGGTGTTGCAACCTCTCTGGAAGGCAGCCGAGGCATGGGCGATCACATACATTTTGAATTAGGTTGCCTTTAACTCCTTCGCATGCCGTCTGCTCTGTCCCGTCTTTGTGTTTCGTAGCTGTTTCTGCAGCTCTCCAACCTGTGGTTTGCTTAATTTTCTCTCCCCAAAGGGAGAGCCCTGAGGGGTTTCATTCCCCAACCAGCATCACAACAGCCCTCTCTGTAGAACAACCTTGACATCCCACATGGCTTTTCCACTTTGAAGGTTGCTTCAGCAGCATACTGGTGCCATGGATGGTGGGGAAAACCTCCTCATGTGGGTGCTGTGAACTTGCAGTGTGGTGGACGTCCATACCGTGCCCAGAACTGCAGAGCTCCCCACCCCACTGACATCTGTGTTTCCCAAAAGGACACAAGAGGAGGAAATCATCTCCTCAACTAGTTACCTTCCACCCCCCTCTAGTGGTTATGGAGCCATTTGGGTCTGTGGTGGAGTCAGGGAGGCAGAGGAGCACAGCGTTGCAGAGTAATGGCTTGTTAATGCCTCGTTCCATTGTTAACGCCATCTGAAGGCCAAGAGATGGGTTCCTGCTCAGGTCTAGAGAGACACGCGCCCATGCGACATGTCCCTGGCATTGCCAAGATGCAATCTGAGCTGAGGACCAGAGTGGTAGAGATGGGGGTCACACCCTGCAGCTTCCTTTCTTGCTTTCTTTAAAAAAATACATAAACAAATAATTTAAAAAAGAAGTATTTTTCTTTTCTTCCTAAAGAAAGAAGCTAAAGAAATAAAACTACAGTTGGCTACAAGGCATTAAATCTGCTGCCCCCATCCCCCTCCATCCCCCCCATCTCTGTCTCAAGCCTGCAAGATTATGGGGTTTCGGTTTTATTCATGGGCTGAACCAATTCAAACATGTGGCTGAAAGCCTGGAGAAGAAAGATGTTGTTAATCTGATGCTCTGGCTTTGGTTTCTGATGCTGTCAGCTTCTCAGAGAGTTAAAACTGAGTAGATGAGAACGGAGCTGAGATGGGATAATAAATATCAGGCAAGGACCCCCCTTAGTTTCTCCGCTGTCGCCCCGAGAGATGTTTTGGAGCTGGCGGTAATCATTGCTGAGCAAACATCTGTGTGTCTGTGTGCATCTCCTTCTTGCTAAATATTTCACGAACAGAGGGGAGGGAGCTCCTCACCATGCAGGAGCTGAGCGGGACACCTGAAACTTAACACGGGGTTTGTGACTTTGTTTTTTTCTCTGTGACCCATCAAAACTGTCCTTCATGTAACCCAGAGCTGGTGGGCTCCATCCATGTCCCTGTAAGACCATGGCGCCAGCACTTCAGCTGGGCTTGGCTTTGAAAGACGTGGTGACAGGGTGGTCGTAGAGGCAGGGACATACGTAGCAATCCTCCAGCTCCTACCCTCTTGCATTTCACTTGACAAAAGGTGCTTTGGGTGTCAAGGAGGAGAACGGTCCTACCTAGGGCAGACCTCACTGATGTCTTCCCGAGGGCATCTCTTCTGGGATGCAGCATCCTTGCCGCCAGGTGATGGGGTTCGCACTGAGGGAAACAACTGCCCTGTTTGCACAGCTGGAGAGACGCTGGGGCAAACCCACCCTTGGAGAGGCACCCCACAGCCAGGTACCTCTGCCCATACCCCCCCATCCTCCCGGTGGAGTGGGGGTTCCCTGCCAGACCTCCTTGGGAACAGCCTGGCCAACGCTTCTTCCCCACAGCCATGCCTGCCTCGACCTTTCTCCCAGCATGGGTCCAGGGACCGTGTGGTGGTTGCCTGAGCACTGAGATTCCTCTTTTTTTTTTTTTTCCCTTTGGAAGTTGGGAAGTTTCCAACATGAGTCACTGTCCGCCTCTTCTCCATAATTAGCGCGCTGGGAGTTGCAAGTATGACTTTGGTGTAGTCTACTAGAATTAATAAAAGTATGTCTTACACATTTAAATGCAGTAAAACCATCATCCGGCCAAATCCCTCCTGACTGGCACAGCCCTAGCCCCAGTCCCCTCTCCCTCTGCTCTTTCCTCCTGGTTTTTTTTTGGTTTTTTTGGTTGATTTTTTTTTTTTTTTTCTCTTTTATCCTTCCCTTTTAGCACTGTTTCCCACAAATGCTCATAACCTCTTTTCCCCTTTAACTTTGGCAGAGCCCTTCTCAGGGAGGTTTATTTTTTTGAGCAAGTTTTGCAGCCCATTTCCTCGTGTCCATGAATGCCTCGCTGTGGTCGGGTGTTGGGAAGTTGGCACTTTTGGTCTTTGTTTGTTTGCTTCACAGGCTTTTGACATCTTAAATAAGAGAATGATTTTACCATTTGACAATAGGAATAAAAACAAGTGACCCACCCTACTGCTGCTTTCAACTCCCCATTAAAACCTCTTCATTTTTAATTGATTTCAGGAGTGACCAAACTTTTTAAGGATCAAAAAATGTGATTTGGGCGTTTTTCCCCTCTCTGTTGGCCATCTTGTTCTATAATAGCCATATGGGTGGAAGAGCTCCGGTTGCTTTGCTGATGTAGGCTCTGCGCCTGGTGAAGACCACCTCCAAAGCGCTGCCTGGGGCTGCACACCGGCGAAGGAGCCACCTCTCCGGAGTGCTGCTGGGCTCAGAGGTGAGATGCTCGGTGGTCGCTGTGCTCATATCTTTTAAGACAGTTTTGAAGCTGTGTGCTCAGGAGCGGGGCCGCCAGATCTGATGGTGGGGCTCGCCAAATTACTCTGCTTGACCCCTGCCTCGCTGAGATAAAACCCTTAGGTTTAATTCACACAAAGTCCAGCATTGTCTTTACACCATGGATCGCATCTGAGGGCAATGCTTGTCTGGGGAGATGGGGTCAGAGCGGCAGACACAGAGTGATTCTTGTGCTACCTGCCATCACCAGTTCTCTGTGTCAACAAATACCAGAGGGGTAGTCTGGGAAAGCCAGGGGGGTCTGCAACGGGAATTTTGGCTCAGTGGGGTGGGCTGGAGGATAAGGACAAGACCAGAGCCCAGGAGGCAGGGACTGGGGAAGGGCGGGAGGTGAAGGGTCCCACCAGAGGAAAGTGTGGGGTGGTTGCTCCCCCCTCGGCACAGGCTGGTTAACCTGGGCAGCAGAGCAGCCACCGCAGACAGCTTCTCCTGAGCTGCCACCACCGCTCTGCTCGGCCCGTGCCCTGCACCACGCTCCCGTGGCAGGGCTTGCCGTGTGCTTCCAACTACGTGGTCCTGCACCTCGCATCACGGCAGCCTTTCCTAAGGTCCTGCGGTGGGGCAAGTCACGCACGGTCATTAACTAAACACAGTGCTCCGCCTGCTCTCTGTAGCTGGAAAAGGCAGGCCAAGCCTTGCTATGGTTGTCCAATGCCTTGGACTGCAGACCTCCCCTCAAACAGGCAAGGACTGTCACCCACTCCCATCTCAGACGTCTCCTGCGAGAGCCGCGCTCTGTGGGTTAACAGCGTAACTATGCTAGAAATGTGTTGAAACGGAATATGGGTTTTCTTTCATGCAGAGTGGTGCTGCGGAGATAAAAGGCATGCTGCAGGAGAGGCTTGATTTGGGGATTTAGCAGTGCAGGTAAGAATGCTGAAAGCTCGGGGAGAAGGGGGGGCTGGTCTCCATCCGGTATTTTTCCTTGTAACGATGAAATGTTTCTTTCCTGGAAGCGGAGCACAGATTCCCTTGTCTTTTGATACCCACGGTATCTGCTGTAGCTTGAATTCTTCCCAGATGACTGGCAATTCTTACAGATTAACTTTAGAGTTGGACTTTTTTATTTACCCAGCTCTGCTTTCAGTTCTCAGGACACACATAGGTATATGAGCACTGACTTTTCTAGCAGCAAAATTTCAAAAAGTTGAAATACTGATTTAGGATGAGCTGAAAAATGAAATGTTGGAAATTTCTGGCAAACCAAAATTAAAAAAAAAAAAAAAAAAAAAGATATATTATTTTTCAACCAAGATATTTGATGAAGCCTCAAATTAAATATTTCAGTTGGACCCTGACCATTTTATATTGTAAAATTAGAAAAGAGAACTTTTTAATCAAAGTCCTTCCAGAGTTTTCATTTAGAAACACTTGAAATATGTCTTCCTGATTTTTTTCCAGATTTTGTTGTTAAAACAAACCACTCCATGAAATTCCTGCAAATCGCTGTATCTTAAAAATGCCTGTTTAAAAGACATGACCCACCTCTACCTACTCTGGCTTTTTACGGCTTCCCCAAGCCCCAGCCAGCAATCCTCAAATAATTAGCTGCTCTCTGCAATCTAGGAGCTGTACATCTGCAAGCCAAATTTCACCTGTAGGTGGTGGTCATTAAAGCTGAGGACAGAATGTGAGACCCTAGGAGTTAATGAAGAGGAAGATAGTTTTTGGCACCAGTTTGGGAAAACGTCTCCATCCAGCACAGGGCTGTAGCATGTGCTTAGATACAAGTATGCGCGTAAGTCCTATTTGGCACACGTTTGAAGTGCTTTCCTGAGTCAAGGCCTTCAGTTTCAGCCTCCTAAAAAGTTTTGGCAAACCATGAAATGTGCTTAAAGACGAGAAATGAAAACACGTCGTAGTTGGCAATAACCTTTTAGTTGTGAGGGATGTTCATTTTATAGGTCAAAGACATATGGGAAAAATTCATACATTTCCCAAATAACAATGCATAGCGTTGGGAACAATTTAATCTGAAACAGCAACACGAGGTTGGGTCATTAATGAATCTTGGATGCAGTCATACACACGCTGCAAAACCCGGCTGGAACGGGGCGCCAGCTAGCTAAGGATGGATGCGCCCTGATGGTTCACCGAATGAGATCCCACCTGCGCCTACAGGCTGGTGGCCCAGCCCATGACAACGAGCACAACGCAAGCACGGGTTGTCCAGGCGCTCAAGGCTGAGCGCCGACCACCTGCGTGTCCCTTGCACCTCATCCAAGCAGGTCCCCAGCCACCAGCTCTTCCAGAGCCAAGACCCAGAGCTCCTCCAGAGCCATCCTGGCAGAGACAGCGCCTGCGAGTGGGAAGTCGCTCCGCTCCAATGCTACGAGCGCTCTGCAAGGACCTTGGCAGTGTCAGCTCAAGGGGAGCCAAAAACATGACAAGGGTAGACAGACATAGCATGTGTGTGGGAGGTGCAGAGGTCGGTATGGAGACACGACAGCCTCCTCCAAAGACAGGGAAGCTGAGTAGTGCCTGGACAGGGTCCTCACAGGCTTCCTCCACTCCTTGTGGGAACCAAGCTCATGCCCCCTCCTCATCCTGGAAGGAGTGAAGCGTTGAGTCAGGGCAGGTTGCTCTCCATCACAGCGGATGGGGTTTTGGAAGGAGCCCATCGGAGCTCAGTGCTCTGTCCTGCAAGATAATGGGAACATCCCAGCCAGCAGGACTTGGCTTGGGATTTTGACTGTACAAAGGAAACCCCAGGCTCATGATTCGTTATCCCCCCCTGCTCGTCATTTGGCTCCGTTTCAGATCCAGCCTGTAAAAGGCGGTGAAAAAATTATATGAAGGAGCTTGATTGCACGTCCACTGCGTCAGTTGACCCCAGAGTGACAGGACCCCATGGACCCTTTATTTTTATCCTGGGCTGGAATTGCTTTTCAGTTTTGCAAGAAAGTTGGAGGTTGGGGACTGTGTGACTTCCAGGACAGGATGCAAGCCCAGAGCAAAGAACCCACCCTCTGCCACTAGCCAAAATCCACAGCCTGATTTTCCTTCAGGTTCAAGAGTATGTTTGTGTTGGTAGACCAGACAGTCCTGGAGATCCTGGAAGAGATGATACATACGTGAGTGTGTTCCAGCCCCCTTTCCAAGCGTGAAAGCCTGAGGAAGGTAGAGTGAGTATCACCCACAGCTCTGTTTCAGCTTCTGAGCCTTTTCAGCACGGCAGAGATCTCAATCTCAACTGCTGCTGCTTTTGTTAGGGCATCATCTGGGAAAACTCCCTCTGAAGATCTGCCATGGGCACCAGGAGATGTTGTAGGGTAGATAAGGTACAGGTGGTGCATCTTTTGCTGCTGTTATATTTATTCAACCCACTAGAGGAAGCAGCATGGTCCCACTTACACCCATCTGTATCACTAGCAGGGAACTAGGCTTAGACCCTGACTTGGACAATGCCAAATCTGTCCTTTTCCCAGTCTTCTTCCTCCCACCTCTCCTCCTCCTCTTCATTGCAGCTGTATCCACACGATGGCACCAACCCACAGGCACCGTCCTTCATGCTGAGCAAGGTTAGGGAGGTGAGGATGACCTAGTCAGGGGAAATTCTCCTTAACAGCCCTGGCCGAGTGGGCTGGAAAAGCAAAGCCAGCTCAGCTGGGTATGACCCCCACCACTCACGTTGGGTGGGAGATGCACACATTTACTCCCGGTTGTGGGGGATTTATAGGTACTTCTGTTAGCAAGTTCGTTGTTGGTTGTGATGGGCAGTTTCTCACCTTGATTACGTCTCACCAGGACATAAATAAAAACATGGTGCTATGCAGGGATTGCAGCAACTGCTGGGCATTCATCCACAGCAGTTTGGTCCCTGGCCAGGCTGATGCAGGAGGATGCGCACCCGTAGCCTGAAGCTGTGGTAAGACATTGGAGGAGCTGAACCCCATGGCTCAGAAATCACCCACCGGTCTGTAACTGTCCTGTTTCAGTGTGATGGATGGGAGCTGAGACCCAGCTGAAACCACCAAACATGTTTTTAACCGTGACCCCGCTGTGCGATGTGAACCTGCAGCCCCAGGGCAGAAGGTGCATCCAGCTCCAGGAAGGGTCAGGTTGTCCCAGTGGGATTTTCATAAGCAGCTGTGAAAAGCAGCTCCTCGCTTTTAACAGGATGTGAGCACCCAAATCCCTTAAGCTCTTTTGAAACTGGCTAAATTCCCTCCTCCTTGCATGGCAGGAGCTAATTTCTTTTCCCATGCCAGCTGAGCTCTGAAACTTCCCTCAGGACAGGCAGGTGCTGTCAGATGAGCAGGCACCAGGAACCGCCACTGGAAAAGTGCAATGAGAGAGTGCAGGATTTGTAAAGCAGTAGCAAAGCTGAACCGCTGAGGAGACTCAGAGCTGTCCACAGCAGCGGAGGGCAGAGGGGCTTTGCAGCAAGCGCCGTTCCTCTCCAGGACACGCGGTTTCCCAAGGAGAAACACAGATGCTTTGCACTTTGGCTCGTGCAGTTTGGTTTGCTCTTTGACACTGAGCTTTAGCTGGACTCTAGGATACAAATGAGCGCAAGCAGCAAACCTGAAAGCCAGCTGCATTTTCTGCTTTTTTCCTTGTTTTCTCTTCAAAGCCAAGCAAGCATTTGCATTTTCGACAGTGGGGTTTTGTTTTGCGCTTTCCAGCCCCCAGCACGTCAAACGGGGCACTGACGCTGTGGCAACACAGGTGGCAGAGCCATTAAAACCGGGCAGTTTCCCATCTCTGCCACCTTTATTTTTCTAGCAGTCCTGACTGGGACTTCGTAAATCGGAGCACGGGGCAGCATACTGGCCAAAGCTGCCCAAATAGCTTGGGACTTGGGGTAGTAAAGAACTGCCCTCTGCTTTTAGGAAATGAAATAACCCTCTTGTTAAAGAGAATGGTGGGGGGAAGTCAGCTTGGTGGTACTAAATGAAAATTTATGAGCCAAGCTCTTTGAGGAGGAAGGTAGAGAGAGGCGATGGTTTTGTTTAGAAGTGAAATCATCGGCTTCAAGCCTGACCTTTGGCTTCTCCTGACCCCAATACTAATGAAGGGGAAAGGGTCTGGTCATATAAACATGTCACAGCATGAGGTTCAGTCGAGTGAGATCTGATTACAGCCCAGCAGAGCTGTACCAGAGGTAGCTGTTCCCAGTCTGTGCTGTGCTGTGGTGCTGGGGCCGGACTCCCCCCATCCTGCCTCGAGTGGCTGCCCCTAGCAGGGCTGGGGATGGTCTGCAGCCTCCTTCCAGAGAGCTTTTTACCTTTATGTGTCCTGCTCTTTCTCGCATAATATCCTAATGTCATCCATCGTGGGGAGGGATGGGATGCAGGCAGAGGAGACCCTGTGCACCACGTTGCACAGGACGGGAGCTGGAGGGTAGGGCAGGGACACATCCACTGAGGGCTTCGGTCCCACTCATGCCAGATGGTTGTGGAGGTGCGCAGAGATCTGATGGACATTTTGAGGAATTTCTTGCAAAGAACTAGCAGGAAAGAGCAGGTTTTAATAACATAAACTATCTTCTCACTGCTTTAGTGGGAATGCATTGCTCCTGCGTTTGCAACAAAAATGTTGGCGTTGTTGATGTAATTCTATTTTAATGAAGCATTAACAATATGGGCTTACAAAAGCAATGCTGAGGTCCCAGTGCAGAGAAGCAGAGTTTAGCATGAATGAAACTGTATAACCGGAGATATACAGAATGTGGGTCTGAGCTGACGCCTGAATGAGCCATCCCTCTCCATGCTGAGGTATTTACGTGTGGTCCGTAAAAGCGGGCAAGGCTTTACTTACCTTCCTTTCTGTACTGCATGCTAATCCTCTTCTTCCTCGGCACCTCTCTCTCCCTTCACACTTGTGGTTCCTTTTTTGTGGCTGTGGAAGGTAGTGCTCAGTGTTGTTTCTGCAGAAAGGACAAATCTCATCCCATCTCAGCCTACTGCCATAATGTGACAAGGCTGGGGTTCAAGATTTGATAGATATTTATTTTTCTGCTGGCTTTTGGGTGGTGCAAGTTCCCCCAGTAGCTCAGCTTGTCCTTGCACCTTGATGAGACAAGGATGCTCTGTGGTGGTGACCAGTGACTGAAGCGCAAGCCCAAACCCCAGCGTGAGCAGGCCATGGACCACCAGGCATCCCTGGCTGTTCCAGTGCGCCCAGAGATGCATGGTGGTAGCATGGGGCATGATGCCTGAGTGTAGCTGATGGTGATGATGTAGCCCCGTTGCTGCTGAGCGAGGGGTCACAGGGAGATCTGCCTGCGGGGAGAGCGAGCCAGGTAATAACTCACGCAAACATCTCTCCAGCCAACTCCTCTGACTTATTGTATCCCAAGGAAAAAAAAAAGAAAAAAGAAAATCAATTGGAAGGAAATCAGCTTCACTTCATGGCCAAGATGTTAAAAATTGAGTGCTGGCACAACCTTATCCACCTCTCTCTGGGATGGGGCTGCAAACAGCATTCCTGTGCTTGCCTGTCCCCTCTTTCAGCTGTATCTCTCCTGGCGTCCCACCTGGTTTGTTTGGGATGCCGTGGGGCCACCAAAAGACCACAGCTCCTTGCCTCGCATCACTCCCACCGAACTGCAAGGACCTGTATGAGGTCAGACGTCCTTGTGCCCACCAGGCACAAGCCTGGTGCCACGTGTCTGTTGGAGGGAAGGTGGCATTGGTGGGGCAGGGTGGTGGCCACAGGGCTGAACAGGCACTGCTTGTGATGATAGTCACTGTTGCATAAAGGAAGCTCTGATGAAACGTGGTCTGGTGGAGACCAGTGGAAAGGGTTAGAGGTGTCCAGGGGAAAGCAATGGAGAAAAAGCAGAGCAAATATGGAGGCCAGAGGCCTCACCTTGGATGGATGCTAAAGGTTGGCCATGTGTGAGGCTCATGCTTTGGTGCAGCAGATGTGCAGCTGGCCCCATGGATGGGATCTGCCAACTCTGGCATGAGCCACACCGGCGTGGTGAGAGGGGCTGTGCCCATGGAGCTCCCTGCCCAGTGTTTTGGGCCCACCACCCCACCAGGACTTGCCATGCCTGCTGCTTGGATGGAGAGCCCTGCACGGCCCCCAGCCTCTGCTGAACGCCCAGAGAGGCGAGGAGGAAGATGCTCGGCCAGCTCCTCATGCCGTGAGTGAGGAGGCAAAGGGCTGTTGGAAGAGAGGGGTCAGGGTCAAAAAACCCAGCAGTGCAGGTGCTGGAACCGAGCCCTGGTGCCAGACCCCGGTGGGATGGGGCATGTTGGCACGAGTCCCTACCTCCCGTGGCGCTCTGCGAGCCGCTGTCTCGCGCGTCGCCCAGGCTGTGCCAGCTGGTCCCTCGTCCAGCTCCTGCTGAGTTTCCACCAGATCACTAATTTGGGAAAGCAAGCTGCAGTCTGGCAGGCCTCTCTTGAAAGAGGTTTCTGAAATAAGGGATGTTAGGAAATTTCATTACGTATCTTGTGGCCATGTGCAAAACAGGAATGTTTTTTTCCAATAACTACCCGGACAACTGAAAGACGTGATGAACTGCAAATGACCCACCGAGCCCATTGTTTCTAGTAGCTGGTGAAAAAGCCACAGCGACCAAAGCAGGGATGTCAGACCCAGGTTGGAAACAATGCTGCTTGAAGTGGTGGTGTGAAGCTGGGGGGGGAGAGTCCCCTTCAGCAGCGTGACTTGCTACAGGGGGAGGACATGACACTGACAATAAGGAAAAACCCAGAGCAAACCAGGCAAGTCCCCAGCCTCAAAGTGCCTTTGCATGAGAGCAGATTTACGCCGGTGTGCCACGCGTCGAGCGCGGTGCGAGCACACCAGCATTGCAAAGGCTCAACTGGAAGCACATGCTCTGGCCGTGTTCATCATCCAGGCTGGAGCACGGATAAGGGAGGCTAACCCTTTTGTAAGTGTTGGCTGGAGGAAATATGACTTATCTTAAAGAAATGAATCATGTTTCAGCAAATGCTTCCTGCAGAAATATTTTTCTCACAGCCTTTGTTTTGGGTTTTGGCAGATCCGGAGTTGCTGGCGTTCGCAAAAGCTGTCCCTCCCGCCCACTGTTCCTGGGGCTTGAATAGGAAATAAGAAATAAAAGCAGAGGGTATGTGGAAGGCGAAATCCATCACCACTTCTCCTCTGCGCTGCAGCAGGATATGAAGCTTAAAGGCGAATTTCAGAGGAGATCCCCTGATAAAGTCAAGGAGAGCTGTGTGCTTGGCTGCTCTTGCAAACGTACCTGTGCTGGGCAGTCAGCTTGCAGATCTGCCCTTGTGGTCTCCTACAAATCCCTGTCAGGTGCCGAGGTTCGCTGGAAACCAGCGCCTGGTTCCTTCCTTCTTTCCTGCAAACTAGCATTCTGGGAGGGGGAAAGGGGGGTATCTCCTGCTTGCATCTTAAAAAATGTGTGGTTCCACCCCAGGACAAAAAAAAAAATAAAACAAAAAAAATAAACCAACCAGAAAGAAAAATCTATGTTTTGACTTGCAAATTCATCCCTAGCTCCTTGTTTCCTTCTGCAAAAGCTTTGACAACGTTCCTGTCTGCCTGCAGGGAGAGAGCACCGTTCGCAAACATCTTCTGGGATTACAGTTCAGGAGGGGAGGGAGGAAAAAGTCCATTTTGATTCTGGAGAACTTCAAATTTTTTTTCTTCCCAATGGTAAGGAATTTTTCATGGGAAGGCAATTTCATTCCGCTGCCTGGTAGGCTCACCGATCATTGGAAAATAGACCCCCGGGGGAATAAGGCCCTTAAAAGCTCCATTTGCTCCCAGTTATTTTACACAGTAACCCAAGCTGAAGTGAAAGATCTTTATTTAAATATGAATTAAGCTCCAACCTTACTCTTTACTGCGTTATTTTCCTTTGAGGTTTACTTTGATATTATTTCAAAGTCTTGAAGCTAACAAAATGCTGGCCAATATTTAAAGTGACAGGAGAGTTCTGGAAAAAGATTTAGGAGGCAACTAAAGTCTTTCAGTGCAGGGCTCTGAAACAAGACAGGAAATCATAAAAGGGCTGAGTGCACTTTACCACGCTCAAAACAAATTCTGAGACTACAAAGGCGAGTGGAATGGCATCGAAACCACAAAAAGCATCAAGATACTGCTCAAAAACCTACATCGGCTTGAATTATTCCATTGAAACATGGGTGAAGTGCTGGTAATGTAGGGCATTTGCTTCTTCTTGGGGTGACCAGCTTACGGCTACTGATTTGGTGCTAGAAATGGGAGAAAGGGTTAAAGGTGAGACAGAAACTCATGATTTTAATGCATTGTGAAGAGAGCATGCCCGAGTGAGGAAGGGATGGGTTGTGGAAAAGGGTATCCTGCTGGGCTTGACATCTCCTTTTGCCTTTTGTGGCTCCCAGCAGTCCATCTGCTGCTGAAGCAGCTGCTGGCAGAGGTTTTTCCTGCCTGAAGAAGATGGAGGAGAGTCTGAAGGGTCTGCTCCTCCCAAACCACTGCGCATGTTGGCCAGCCAGGTGGGGCTCAACGCCGAGCCCCAGGAAAACATCGGTGAAGCTTTCTTGGGGTGGTGAGCATTGCTTCTTGATACCTGTAATTGCAATCTCTCCTCTCAGTGAGCACTTTGAAAGGGATCTCCAAACTCCAGGCATCCAGAAGTCATCTGTGGTTTTTGAGATCCATGCTTGGATGAATCCAGCAGTGAACAGAGCCCTCATTCAAAAGACCTGAGGGTGTTCCTGGCCAATGCTGCGAGCAAAGCTGGGCAGAACAGATGGAGGCCACATCCGTACTGGAACGAGGGTTGTGCCGTATGGGGGATGACTACCTGCAATACTTCGCTCCTCGAGCCTGGCCAGGTGACACACAAGATTAGTTTCAGCAAAAATCTCAGGCAACAGCACTTTCACATCACTTGTGATTTCTGGGTACGATTTTTATCGTTATGTTTAACCCTGATAAAGACCATTTTGTCACTACGCTTTGTAACAGCAGTAAATAGAAGATTTATCGTTGTCCTGATCATACAGCTGACTGCATATAGGTGCCCTGAAGGCTCAGGGGCTCCCTCCTCTCGAGGTTTGGGTGGGATGCAAGCTCCCCAAGCCGAGGTCTCAGCACTGAGATGATGCTAACCAACATAGACCTTTCTTTGCTGTCACTCTTCCAGGGGGGCTGAATTCGCCATCCCAGGACTGGTGTCTGGGTGGTCCCAGCCAAGTGAGGGCTCCAAATTTACAAGCATCACCAGGAAAAATTGTCAGTGCTTCCCCCCTCCCCAGTCCCTCCTTGCTGTTAGCGTTCCCCGGTTGCATGAAAACGGGGAGGCCAGGGAGAAAAGAAGTCCCAGGGGATGAACTTGGGGGTTGGATTTGTTTGTTTTGGGGTGGTTTTGATAACTATTTTTTCATTTGGTCTGTATCAAGGACTCTAGCTGAAAATGTGAGTGGCAGCTGAAGACTTTTTCCCCCCTTTTGAAAACAGAGAGGTTTGGTGGTGTTAAGTAGAGCTGGAATTGAGTAAAAAAACCCTAAAAATATAAAGGTATCAGTATGATTTACATCACCACCTCAGTGCCTGGCTTCTTTTCAGTGAATGTTTTGCTTTGTTAGCCAGACCCCTGCACAAAATAGCGTGTACTGGGTGCTTTCTGTAGCCTTTCATGTACGCAGAGGCTAACCGGTCCAGGACCGCGATTTAGCCAGGCTCCGCACGCGCCTGCGTGCCACCGCGGAGGAGCAACCCTGTTGTTGAGAGCTATTGCTTGCGCCTGAGCCTGCTGCGTTGAGGTTTGGGGTTTTTTTGTTTCATTTTCTTTTGCACAAGAGTCTGTCCCTGCCCTCGGGCACATCTCTGCATCTCTCACAGGGCATTGGGGTTTCATGCAGGGGTGGGATAGGGAAGGACGCATTCAATCCCCTTGGGAATTAGGGTGAAAGGTGTGATAAACGCTATTATATTATTATTATTGTATAAAACTCCTACGTATGAAAAAGAAAAGCAAATATATCTATGTTATGTCCTGTACATGACAACACGGCTGCAGTTTTAGGGTCTGAGTCTTTTACTTCAGTTTCTTCCTAACTGGCCCACATCGCCGGCTGCGGGCTGCAGCTCGTGCGAGACGAGCTCACACAAGATGAAAAGCCTTTTCAGCAGCTGATTGAAACGCGTGTCTTTCTGTTCATCAATTCAAATGTGTTTTCTGTTAAAAATCTGTTATCCGGAGAGTTTACACCTCTCAAATTGTCAGGACTTTTTGGAGTGTTTGATAGCCTCAGTGCTCCCCTCAGGAACTGCAACCACTGATCGGAGCCCCGGGGCACGGCTGTTCTCTGGCTGGCCTGACCAGCTTTTACAGTTACTACTTTTTCTGCCTGAAAAAAAAATGTCATAGCATGCCTCTGGGCTCCAAATTTACCTCTCCCAGGCCATTCACTCACAGGTAACCCCCAGAATTCATGGAAGAGGTACCCGTGAGCGCTTGTGAGCATTTATTTTCACTAGTAGTTGCTAGTGCACTTTGCAGAGAGAGAGGTCAAATGCTTCGATCTACCGTGACAGGTCCTTGAATGCATGGTGTGGGAGCATGGGGTTCAGCAGCCCTGAGACCCTTTGTAGCATGAAGGCAGGCAGATGGCAGCAATGGTAGCAACTGCTGGGGCTGCACACCTCTGACCTGTGGCTTGGGGAGGTCTGACCATCTCCTCCTGGTCCTGGTCATGTCCTGGGAGAGCGGAGCAGCACAACAGGCTCTTCTGACAAGCCTTTAATAAAGCTGAGGTTGGATTTAGGTGCCCATGCTCGGAAAAATATCATTCCTTCTGGTGAAATCAGTTTGGCGCAATCTGGAGCATCGTTAAAGATTCACAAAGTTGCAGAAACTAACACACAAACGCGCATACCCTGGGGAAAAAAGAAGAATAATCCTGTTTGCTGCGTGACATGCTGCATCTCGTGACATCTGTTAAGTTCACCTTCTTAAATGGCATTTTTGGCTCTGTTGGTACCAAAAGCCCAGACTGAGATGTCATTTACTTTTAAGAAAGTAAAAGCTTCTAATGGATGTGATGTATTTTACTCTATGCAACTGTGCTTGTTTTAAAATAAACATTTGATGTTCAAGCTCTGAAACCTATCAGGCAATTAATGCATCTGATACACACATGTATGTTCTGGATTTGGCATGTTAAAATGTTTTTCTCTGAAGTTAGTTTAGATGGAATGACATGATTTATTTTTTAATGGCTCTAGACACCACAGCATTGTGGTTCCCCCCCCGCCCCCGAGTCAATTATCCTTCACCATCTTTTCTCCCCCCTCTCTCCCAGTACATCACTCCCTGCCAATTTCTGAGCAGATCTTTCATACAAAGATCTGGTTTGCCTCTTGCTTTGCAAAGTCGAGTTGATAATCCCGACAACGAACGCTGAGGCTCCCAAACTGCCTTTGCCGGAGACCTGCCCTTTAATCAATCTCTCCCTGTCACCTCGCTGTTGCAGCCCAGATGCTCTCAAGCTAACTAGCGTTGTTAATCCAGCAAGGAAAAAGTGTGAGAACAAAAGGTCCTTTGGGATAATTTAGCCCCATGTTTCCAGATCCACCGTGATTGTTCTTTAAAGGAATTTTAAAAACTTTTTTTTTTTTTTTTTTTCCCAGAATGAATTCTTTTTAAACATGTTATGTATGACCTGGAAATCAAAGCCTGGCTTCAGCGTGTGTATGACCGAGTGTCTGATGGGGTTCTGCAAGGCAGTGGAGGAAGGTGAGTGAGCACTAGCGAAGCCCACCAGTGTTTGCTCGCAGGGTGGAAGGTAAGAGGGAAGGAGGAGCAGATCAGTGACTCCAGGTGACCGTTTCTGTAGTGCAACCGGCTGTTGTGGGCTATGCATCTCTTCTGGGCACAATATGCAAAGGCCTCTCTGGGTCATGGGCACAGCTTTTCCATCACCGTGTGCTCATGCAGCACCTTGCATGGCAGCGTGCAGCTCCTCTTCTCATTGAGAAGCGCTTGCCCTTAGCACTCCCACCAGCAAGCATGATGGAGACCAATTCATTACTCTAGCTGAAGGCAAGCATGCAGACCGGTGGGTCTGATGCGTACCGAACTGTGTTGGATTTTGCTTAATAAAGGCTCTGCTGACAGCAGAAGCTACTCGAGTGGTGCATTGGAGACCACGATGCTGAAGAAGTGCATGCCCCCTCTGCAGCACCTGCAGCCTGGGCAAACCTGCTTCACCAGGGTGCAAGTAAATAACCAACTACTCCTGGTACATGCAAGCAGACATCAGCTCGGACAAGTGATGCTCGTACCTTCTGCACCCCATCACTCACTACCTGGGAAACAGCTTTTAGACAAACCAGTGAGTATCAAAACATTGCGGGGTACAAGGAAGCGGCTCAGCTTCTGCTCGGAGCCGTGCAGGCAAGAATGTAAATCTCATACCCGTGGTAGCTGCATGACATCTTTATTTTTATTGGCAAGAGAAGCAGTATACACAGCGACATTGCAGTCTCTTAGCTCGTTAAAAATATCTCAATAAATAAAACAAATAAGCAACATATACACTGGAACAGAAAATGAAAAAAAAAAAGAGGCGGGGGGGGGAGGGGGTGAGCGGTAGCAAATCATGGAGCAATAAGGAAGAGGCGGTAGAGTGTGGAGGGCAGTTTGTAATCCAGGCTGTACTTGAAACAAATCATGCAGGGAGCTGGGGACATGGTGGGATTTTTTCTTCTGGTTTTTTTCTGAGAGCCTTGGTCCAGTTTTGACGTTACTCTACAAGAAATCAGGTTTTGAACTTTAAAAAATAGACAGACAGACACACACACACAAAAAAAAAAAAGAATACAGCTAAGGGGAAACAAAATCTGAACCCAAAGATTGCTCATAAATGTATTCCTGAATTAAGATTTTTCAGAAGAAAAAAAATTAGAAATAAAACCAAACACACAGACAGACAGACACAAAACCCAACAATAACGAACAACCAGGAATGTTGCTTCTCTTTTCTCTTTGGTCAGTCGCTTGGGGAGATGTTGCAAAGTTTCAGACCATTAGCTTTGGTGCTGTTTTCTGCTCAGTCTAAGTGCTCCGCAAGAGTTCAGAGCGAGGGAGGTCAAGAGGGGTCTTTTGGACCAGTTTACTTGAGGTTGTTAAGGTTTCAGAAGCTACAAACTTGGATATATCCCAATTCCACTTCAGTCTCAGACACTGGACAGTCTGGAAAGAAGAAAAAAAAAAAAGGAAAGAAAAAAAAAAAGAAAAGAAAAATAAATACATTGAATACAGGATATCTTTCTGAGATATTTTTGGTAAGTTTTTTTCCCGTACAGATCAAGGCTGTGATTCACCAACACCCGTAACCACGTGTTGAAGCCTGCCCTTGGTGCCAGCAGCGTGGAGGCACACAGTTAATCCATCAGCTGGGCAAGATCCAAAGCATCAGGAGGAAGCTTAAGCAAGCTCACCGCCCCTTAAGCAAGCGAAACGGGGAGATGGGGTGCTCAGGCACCCAAGGTGGGCTTTAGAAATCCCACCCACAGTGGCTCCTCCTGCAAAATCAGGCAAACCCTGCTGGAACTGAATACATTTTCCGTCCATTCTGAGGTAACATGTTTATGCAATATCAAAGCACATCCAAAACCAACAACAACAAAAGATCAGCTTAAACTTAAGAATTCCTTTGACTTTTGGATGTATAGCCTAAGTTCAGAGGCTGGTAATGCCACCGCCTTTTTTTGCATTGCACTGTGAAATGGTAAATCCGTAGGCAGGAGCAATGCATCCATCAAAAAGTCCATATGCTGACAGCAGCATCTCCAGCCCTGAGGGGTGTTGTGCTAAACTCCTGTTTCCCATGCAGTTCCTGGTGACCCAGCCCTGCATATCGGCTCTCCTCTGCCCCATTTATCGGAATGTGACAAGATTCAGCAACACGTTTGGGAGCACTGTGGCCTGCGGGGTTTGCTCTGATGTGCAGCAACCTGCTGCTGCTCATTTGTGGTCTGGTGAGACAAACTCTGTGACCCAGCAGTGCCCATGGGAGATCCCATCTAACCTGGGGGAGGGATGGCTTTGCAGGCACGATGCTGTTTCTGCCTTCAGAAAGCCACCTCAGCTCATATATCAAAAAGCAGATATAATTATTTCCTCCCACTAAGGAAAGCTTCCATTTAGCTTATTTCCTTTCCTTTCCTTCTCAAAGTTATTAATTATCTAATTACAACCACATTCTGCAGATGAGCTTGGGGCTTGACAAGCTGCCCAGGACCACTTAGAAAAGCTGAACTGCTGGGTGTGTGCGAGCGGCGGTGGCTTGTGTACGCGCACGTCTGACAGATGAGAGGCTGGCCCTTCCCTAATGCTGGCTTTGCTGCAGCCCCAGCCCGGGAGGGACTCAGGGAAGGAAAATAAAATGCAGGAGGGAGGAAGACACCATGGAGTGATTTTCTGATGGTCTTTTTTTTTTTTTTAATTATTTTTCCCAGCAAGCAGAAGGGGTAGAGGATGCTCGCTGCCAGCTAGACAAGATATCACTGTGCCCTGCTCATCTCTGAACCTGGCTGCCATGTAAAACAAGGTGAAATCAGGCAGAAAGCGATACTGAACTGATCTGTTCCCACTGATTTTTTAAATCCCAACCAAGACTGGAGAGGTCAGCACAAAACTGCTCTTAGAGCAAAGCTGGTGATTTGCAAGCCGACATCTTTAACCCCGGGTAAGATGCTCTGCTTCGGCGGCTGCTGCTGGTCTCATTGCCACTGGTCCTTTTGTAGTTTCCAGGAGCTCTTTTGGCTCTGGACAACTGGAAAAATGGGAATTTCACAGCATCTCAGCGCTAACTGTGTGTTTTTTCTTCTCCGCTACAATGAGGTGAATAAGCATGGTCTACCCTGGGGACAGGAGCACTGCTGTGGGCCAGGGCTCTGGCATGGCTCTGCCAGGTCCCCTGCCATGCTCCCAAGGCTTAACCCGTCCTTTCCCCCCCCCTCCCACAGGGCACCAGGACCAGGGTTGTGGCTGGCAGATGCAGTTGCTGCTCAGCCATCGCTTGGCTAATGCCTGGCTATCAGCCCTGGCATGGCCAGATGATCTGGTAAGCCATTTCCACTGCTGTTTTCTGTGCTCGTCCACCGCACGTTAAAGCAGCCTATCTCAGCTGATGGAGCAATATTATGACCAGATACAGAGGTCACTCAAAGGGAGATGCTATATCTGTCTGTGAAGGGGCTGTTCTCCCCATCTTGACATGTATTTGTGTTTCAGTTCATGTCATGTAACATTTTGCTGGTTGTTCTTACCACATATTCCATATAAGATCCCCATCAAAGAGTAAGACCCACTAATTAGCCGAGCCAATCTGTCAGTATGAGAGAAGCAAAGAAGTACACAAGATAAGAAACCTCCCTTGTGTGACCTATTCCATCCATTTCTTCTTCTCTGGACCTTTGGGATGTTGGATGTTGACTGCTTTTGAAGATCTGGCTCCAAGTGGAAATTTTAAAAACATGTAAATGGTAATGAGAGGTGGGAATCTGCTTGTTGCGTGAGGGACACGCTTTGGTGGTGGGATGTGTGGAAACATGTCCACTGCAGGCAGAGAAGTGATGATGAGATGTGTGATGCCTGCACCCAACCTGTTCCCCCTCACTTACCCTCTCCAGGTCACTCAAATAGAGGAGTACTATACTAAAAAAAAAACCTGCTAGCATCCCACATGGAGCTTAATAAGGTGAGGAGACTTCAGCAGCGTCTCAGTTTGCTGAAGAGTGCTACGTGTACAGGAGAAATTGTACTCCGAATCCGCCTTGTGATCCTCACCTTAAAAACCTGGTCCTCGCTTGCTGTAATTTGGGTCTTGCAGGGTGAAGGAGGATCAGCTCCTGGCTGAGGAAGAGGGATAATACCCCCAAAAACCTGCGAGCTGGTCTTTCCTCCCTTCCTAGCCAGTGCCGCCACACCACTGCAGCAGACTCTTCATGGTGTCTGCCTCCTCCTGCCCCTTGTTTCTGCAAAGCCCATCTTGACATGTCCCAGTAAGCCCAGTGCCTTGTGCCTGGGCCCCCAGGAGGGCTGGCTCTGATCCCCCAACTCGTTGTACACCAGAAGGGGAAGCACAGCCCCGCTTGCCTTCAGGCGTTGTAAAATGAGCCTACGGGGCCCTTCTGGCTCTTTCCCCTCTTAAATTATGGAGAGGTTTCCCATACCCATTTTGTGCTTTAATGGACCTTCCCAAGATCGTGCTTCTTGTTTATGATCCTTTCATCCCAGGGGCGCTCAGCAAGGTGTTTGTCAAAGCCTGCCAAGGCGCGCAGCTGGCGGCTGCTCCTGTGGCATCCCTCAGCTCCGCTCCCGTGGCATCCCTCAGCTCCGCTCCCACAACATCCCTCAGCTCCGCTCCCGCGAGCCGGACCCACCGAGGCTCCCTAACGCGCTCCTGCGGGAAGGGCTGCAGGCTTCCTATGGCTGCTGAATGACAAGGGGTGGATCTATAGGACTTATTCTTAAAAGAAGCAGCAAAACTCAGAGCAGATTTCACTGGGAGGGGGCAGAATTTCTTCCTGGCTTTAAGCTGATGTGGTGGCACAGCAGGACTTTGCAGAGCTTGGTTTTAATCCCAGCTCATGCACAGGTTTGCTATGTAATTGTTCGCTCTGCATGTGCCTCAGTTTCCCTGGTTGGGAAATTATAGCACATCCCTTTGTCTCTTACACTGCTTGTGGGTTCTAATCAACTGGTGCCCATAAGGCACCTTGTGATTCCCCAAGGTATAGCTGAAGGTTATAATACTATAGTATAACAGTGCATGATTATAGTGTCTGGACTGAGAGATGATACGCGCATGGTGAAGCTCGCTGCTGAACATAGTTTTCAAGCTTTTCTCTTACACTGTAGCTTGTAACACAGAATATAGTTGTTATGCATTGCTGTGTCACAGACCTAATGCAGTTTCCTCTGTACAGTGAACTAAGGGCTGGCTGCTCTATTTTTTCCTTGGGTTAGGAGCATTTCCCAGCCACATAAGGAGCATTCCCCAGCCCAAGAGCACAGCCCAGAAACGAGAGCTGAGAGCTGCTGGCTTGATGTAAGGTGGCAGCAAGAGCACAGCCCTGGTTGCAGGAAATTTTGCAACAGGTCCCCAGGGTCTTTGCTTATATAGGATTAGGGCGCTTTTGTTTACAAAGGGATTGAAATAATTTCCATAACATGATCAAGAGTGCAAAGGAAATTGGAAATGCAGCAAAACTGTTTGAGTTTGTTTGTTTGTTGGGCTTTGTTTTGGTGGTGTTTTTTTTTTTTAAAGGATGCTTTTTCAATTTCTTTTCAAGCTGGGAACGTAAAAAAAATGGTTCTTCTCCTGGGGCCCAGCCTTTCTCCCTCCATGTGGGTTTCGACCAGCCAAAATCCCTACCAGAAAGGTGCTGGCCCACTTTCTTGCATTGTGTTTGGGGATGGGGACAGGGTCAGGCAGTGAGCAGGGGGGGATGAGGGGGGCGAGCGACAAGGTGGTGCAGCACACACCAGCTGTTCACCCCATGCCAGCTGGTACTGATTGCGGCAGACACCAAACGAGTTTATAGACAGTTTCCTCCCCCGGTCCCCTTCAACTTGGGGAGGTAAAAACCAGCGTGGGTCAAAGGTGAGACCCCAGCCCCATTCCGTGGGTTGGTGCAGGGCATGCTGCTTATGAGCTAACAATGCTGCCTTCAGGCAGCTCCAGAGGGGATGTGGTTTCTGACCAAGCATCCTTGCTGAAAGGAGTTTGAATTGCAAGAACAAATTTCTTACAAGTGGGAGCAGTGGGCACGCTCCTCACCGACCCCACGTGTGGCTGCCCCAGCACTCCCAGCCCGCGTTGTCCCGGCAGCTCTGCTGCCTTCGGCACCGTCCCCGCTGCCTTGGTTTGCCTCCTTTGAAGTCTCCCCCCCCAGACTGAGCCTGCTCTTTAAGCACCCCCAGAACATTCATTTTAATGGGATGCTAAATTCAAGGGTTGCTTTTTTTGCAGGCTGTGGGGGCTTGGAGCAGGGGGCAGCATTGCTGCGAGCGGTGGTGGCTGCAGGGGTGAGGAGGTAGGGCGTAAGCAGAGCAGGCAGCGTGGCTGGGCGCGGGTGACAGAAGAGCTCTGTGATCTTCCTTCCCAGGAAGCAAACACCGAGGAAGCAGATGTTAAACCAACCCACGAGAAAGCACCAAACTCAGTTGGAGAGCCCCATCACCACTGTCTCAAAACTCATCCTTCCAAACTGGGAATAACCAGAAAGGATTAATATAAGGAAATGTACAAGAAAAGCCTACTTGGGCTATCACTGGTCCTCGTCCATGCTGTTAATTAAGGCTTTATTGTGCTAAGAGCTGCAAAACAGCTGGTAAGGTGTTACGGGCATGCTACCAGGTGAATGGGGTAGAAGTCCCCTGTTGACTTGGGTTTGCTTGGAGATAACACCTGAGGAAGACGGGGCAGAGCAAGCATGTCAGGAAGTGACCTCTCCAGTTGTTACCCAGGTGTGTACCTTCAGGGCTGGAGAGCCTCTATATATTTATCTAGAGGAGGAAAATGTGATGTAGATGAGTTATTCTGGAATAGCCCAACCACCGTGCTGAAGCAATGCTGGGATACAACACAAAAGGGGACACTTCTGCTTTAGAAAATCAATAAAATGTTTTAGTCGGCGCTAAGTAGCAGCTGCCCTTAATATTTTTTTCAAAATAAATAAATGCGGCTAGTTTGGTTATTGCATTATGTCATACCCCCGGTACGCCCGCCTGCCGCACCAGCGCTGTGTGCGTCCTGCCCCGTAGGCACGGGGACGGGGAAAAACAACAGCGAACAATGCAAAACGTGACTTGGGGTGCACGTGTCGGCCCCCGTGCCTTTGGAGAGAAAAGGTCAGCATGGGCTGGCGTGAATTTTTGAAATGCCAAAGCAAGCAACTCCAGAAATCGGGCTGTTCTTTTTTAGATTAGGAAATGCCAAGCTGGAGGGGAGGACAAATCTCAGCGTCTTGACTCTGAGGCCAGAAAGTCTGGATTTGGATTGCTTCTGGCCAAGAGAGCTCTGTCTGGCCTGGCTACCGGGACTGTGGGCTGGATGCAACCCGTGGCAGGCGACCTGGGCTCCTGCGAGCATCCCATGCTCCTCTCTCCCCACCTCTGTGACCCAACTCAACCCCAGATGTGCCAGCCAAGGGGACTGTTGTTAAGACCTACATGGCAGCTTGAAGTGCAGAGGCCTGAGATACCCAGGAGGCTCTTGGTGGGGACAGAGAAATGACCTAATGTGGCAGAGGTCGTTACCACCATGGGCAGGGTCCCTACACAAGGCGCTCACAGCCAAATGCCCCCAGCTCACCCTTAACCTTGCTCATTCCTCCGCTCATTTCTTGGTGAACCAGGGACCATCGCTCCCAGCTGCCTTGGGAACAACTGCTTTAAAAAAGCATATGGCCAGTATCAGTTGGAATATCCACTGTCAGGTTTGTACGCTTTGCCTTCCAGCCTCCTGTGGTTTTTTTATCTGCTCAAAACCTTCTGAAACTTACGCTGCTTGAGCTGAGAAATTTCCATGCCCAACGGTGATTCCTCTTTCTTGTCATTGTTTTTGTTTTCTGGAGCCTGGGTAAAAACGGTCCAGCTGTTTCAGAGCACGGGGAGAGTGGAAAACAGCCGTGCTCCAAAAATACTGAAGGCTTCCCCGTGACCATGTGCTGGAGGCTGGGACGGCAGCGGGTGGAAAGCCCAAAGGCAGCATGCAAATCGCCCGGCTTGCAAAGCGACGTCCCACCTGGACCTGGAGGAAATTAAGTTTGTTTTGACCTAGTTCTGAGCCTCCCAAAATCGCCTTCCAACTATGCATGGGCTGAGTGTTTCTGTGAGCCATATGAAGCAGACCTAAGGCAGGAAGCATGGGGGGTTATTCTGGCTCAGCTTTCATCACAGCGCCGTTGAACCTGCAGCCCACCGTGAAGCAGCAGAGATGTGCTTGGGTGGAGGCAAGGTGGTGGCTGCAGGGAGCGGGCTTGGAGCTGGACCGCAAGCAAGCTGGGGTGTACATAGGCAAAATCTGCCACCTAGGTTAGGTGAATTGTCTTCCCATCAGAGTGCCTGGGCAAACTTTAGGAAATCAGCACGGCTCCTTAACCCTGGGAGGTGGGATGCTTCTTGCCTTCCTGCTGCCTGCAGAAGCACCTGGTGTCACGTAGCAAGTTGAAGTTAAGGTATGCCCAAGTGCAGGCTGTGCACGCAGCCTCGCGTCCCTCCTGCCGTGCCCACAAACCCCCTGAGCCCTCCTACGAAGGAGCCTCTTCACCTGATGTTCTCCTCCCTCTGCCTGCTTCACCCGAAACAAGAGCAATTTCTCCGCAGCTGAAAGCTGCTCCACCTCTTCCTAGAGTTTGTAGAGAAGCTTTTGCTCTGTCAGTCAAACCTAGATGTCAGAAAGAGATGTCAGAGTGACACCAGAGGAATTTTTCAAAGCTTTTTCAATTCTGCAGTTCTGTGCTGAAATGTCTACTTGCAACTTGCATCAAAAGGCTAAAACCCAAACTAAAACACATGGAGAATTTCAGCTGAATTGGTTAAATCTTTAGGTGTGATTGTGGAAACAAGGTCTTTGTTCTGTTTAAGGGTGAGAAAACTCTATCTGCACGTTTTGTTTGTGTTTATGCATGGTTTAGTATACGCTCAAATATTTTTACAGCAAAGTCAAAGGAAGAAGGGATATGCTGTTCTGCACATAGCGTACATAAAGCTACTCACTGCAGGCATCGGCTGGATCTCTACCAAAGGGATATTCTCCAATTATTTTATGGACTTGTCAGCTGTCCCCCAAGCCAAAGTGGACAGCAGCATATATTTGAAATTTAAAACATTTCTGTGATTTGAATGGTGCAAAAATGCAACTTTTTAGGAAAGATACCATATTGCTTAGCAGCAGTGGGACCTTTGCGAGCAAGCAAGCACTTGCTCTCCCTTCAGGGAAAATCCGGTGTTTGGCAATCCCTGAGAAGGATGAAGAGCCGTACTTGGAAAGATGTTTTCACATATACCAGCATTTTGGAAATGGTCCCCCTTCCGCTTGACCACACCACAACAGGGTGCCTGGGTGGGGAAAAACGAGATGGCGGCAGTGTGAGGTGGGACACCAATGCTTCAGTCATGCCCTTGACCGCATCTAGCTTGCTGCCCACCCATCTGCCTTGGGAAACCACCCCGTGCTTGCTTGTGGAATAGTCCCTGGGGATACCCAGCTGCAATGCAAGGGGCTGGGGGACCTGTTTCTGAACATGACCAGAGGCAAAGAGCAGAGGTGAGGCACAATGGGGAAACTGAGGCACAAAGGAATGGCACCTTAAAATAGCAGAAATCTCTGGATTTTGAGGGTGTTCCCCACCACAAAAGGCTAAATAGATGGGGATGAGGATTAAATTCCCATCCTCGTGGTGGTTTTCTGCCCTCCGAGGAGTGCTGGTCCTTGTGGTTGTGGCACTGACCCCTCCATGGGCCAGGAAAGGAGAGATCCCGAATGCGCAGCCGTCCCTTAAGCAATGGAAAAGGCAGCAGGGCCGGTCTGCAAGGCTTCAGAGGGGAGGAAGGAGCGGAGAAAGGAATTCAGATAATTGTGTACATGCAGGGGGGGAGAGAGGGCCAAAATCAGATCTAACGCTGTGGGTACAGACAGACTGAAACCAGATACCCTGGCTTGTGTTTTTCTGCCTTTGCTGGTATGAACCCTTATCAACCATCTGCTCTTGAAGTCTCCCAGATGAAGGAAAGCCACAATTATGTGCATCTTACAGCTGGGAAACCATTTAAAAACATATCCCTCACAGTTGTTCATTCCTGAGCTGAAGGTCCCCCCCAGGCTATCACCAAACGTAGCCCTCACCGTCTAGAGGAAAGCCTTTAATCTAATTTACCCCAAGATTTTCAGACCTTGGAGGATTTATCTGCCCATGGCTGGTTTGAGGAAAAACATCCTACTTGCGTCCGGCAGATCCCTGGTTTGTTATCAGGAGCGTAACTAGCTGTTTGATGGGGATGTGTCATAAGAAAATGGAGGATGAAGCCTTTCCTCCTCCCTCTGAGACTGTTTCTGTCTCCACAGCCCATCCTGTGCACCGTCGAGAGAGGTCGACGGCTGGCTCACACCTCACTGTCAGGGAAAAATCGCAGCGATGAAAGATCCCGAAGAGGCAATGCCAGAAAAAGGAACCGATGGAAGAGCCGGTGGCCCTGGTCCCTCCTACCCGCGCCTCGCCCCAGCCAGCAGAGCAGGACAGAGCACACCCGCGAGGCTGGGACGGGACCAGCTGCCAAAAACAGTTCCTCACCCACAGCCGAAATAAATCTGGGGCACTTGTGAGTGCTCCTCTCATAAATAACTACCCACAGCAGACAGAAGTAGACTGATTCAATTTTTTTCAGAATTAGTCTAATGTCAGCAAGCAGCCAGTATTGACTGAAATGACTAAATAATCTTGCTTTAAATCCTTTGTTTTCACCCCTCATTCTGCTGCAGAAAGGTTCATTGCTGCCCATGGTCACCCATCTAAATAGGCATTATCTTACCCTACCTTATCCTACCCTATCCTATCCTACCCTACCCTACCCTACCCTACCCTATCCTATCCTATCCTATCCTATCCTATCTTATCCTATCCTATCATATCCAATCCACCTATCTGTGGGATAGGTGTCTGGCCATGCTGTCCTGGAAGAGCTGCCAGACCTGTAAGATGCTTGAGTCCAGCTTAACAATGCTGCAATGTATTTTTCACTTTATTTTTTCTTTCCTTTTTTAAAAATTAAAAAAAAATTTTTTTTTCTATTTTTTTAAATCAAAAATAAATTAACAAAACATAGAAAACTCACATTTTAGACGTGCATGAGATACCACTTGCTTGCATGGATGCAGTGCAGTTGACACTGCTGTGTTTACCAGAATGGCCTGTATTTAAGCTGCTTTATTAATCTATAATCTATGGGTTTATCTAGGAACGTATTAATCAGTAGCTAGTTGACTGTTTCGACCCACACACACTTTACTCTTTTGGTATCATGGAGCTGATCTTCTTGCACCTGGTTTGTGTTTAAAGGTGGAAAATGAGCTTTCCGTTTCCTCCAGTTTCAGGCGCACCTCGGCAAGGCTAAACTGCCTGGAGCAGAAGAGGTGTCTCCAGCACTAGAGGAGACTGCGACCCTCGCAAAAAAGTTTAACACCTCTGCATGCTCTGATCTTGATTTTTCCTTAGGTCTTAATAACCGAGATGTTGGGCTTTCCTTGGGGCTTCAGGTCCTTTCCACTTGAGAAGAACAGAGAGATGCTCACCAAAGAGAGAAGCTGAAGGGCTGGTGCAGCCCCATCCTGGACCCGTGAGATACCTGCAAGCTCAGAGCTCCTCTGGGAAACCAGCTCTGCCCCAACGTAAATCAGCGTAGCTCACCCATGCCCGTCAGCACCAGAAAGCCAAGGTGGCCTCCATCACACCCAGAAACTTGTGGGCTCTACAACTTCCCATGGAAAATCTTGCCCTTTGGGGCCCTGGAGCACCTACAGAAAGCTGCTGCTTTGGCATTTTGGTTTGTGGCTGGTTGCCCCAGCTCGGATAAAATCAGTCGCATGGAGCTGGCCTCGCGGTAGGGAGGAGAAGCGAGAGCTCTGCAAGGAAGCATTTTGCTTCTGGGATGCTCAGAGTTCCTGTGTTATGTCCTGCCTCTCTGCAACAACCTCCTGGCAGTTAAGTAATGTTTGCTCTGAGGTGCTGTGTCCCTCCCTCGCCAGAAAATTAAATAAAATAAATAAAAAAAAGCTTTAAACAGGAAAGATCTGCCCCAAAGGAACATTTCCCCCAGCCCTGCACTCCTCCACAGCCTGAGCATCGTCCTCTGCGGGGCAGTGGGGTTTGTCGCAGCTGGAGGAGGAGGAGGCAGGTTTGTGGGAGCCCCTTGTTAAAATCTTGGCAGCACATCACTGAAAGCACGGCTAGAAATTGCTGAAAGGCGGAAGCTGCTAATGAGCACTTGGAGCAGGAAAAAGCAGAGCTGCTTCGACATTTGAAAGGACCATCTAAGCTCTGTCCTCAGCTCTGCCCAGCTGCCTCGTGGGTGGCTCAGAAGAACAAGCGCTGGGGGAACACCACCAGCATCTCCTGACCCATGAAAGGGCCAGTGGCCAGGGAAAGCCAGCAGCCGGGGGCAAAGAGGGACAGGAGGGAGCTGGCCACCACCAGCCGTCCTAGCTAACGGAGCAGCAGAGAAAGCCCAGCGCTGTTTCCTTGGGGTCATCTCCCCTCCCCAGAGGCACTCACACACAAGCCTGGCTTTGCACAAGGAAGGTGTGGAATAAAGGAGCAGGGAGAGGGGGGAAAAAAGCAGGGAATGAGATGTTCTTCTTGGACAGCTCAAGTAAAAGATACGGGGTTGGGGAGGAGAGGTAGCACGGACACAGACATGTCCTTTAAGAGTGGCTCTGAAGCTGGTGACACTTGTGCCAAGGATGAGGGCAGTCATTTCACATCTTCCTCTGCCTTGTGAGCCACCCATCCTCCAGTCTCTGGGCTTCTCAGATCAATATGGGCTCCAGCTGCCAGACCACAAGCAATTCTAGGCAGGCACTTGGTTCTCCCTGCCTGAAATGCACAGCCAAAGCAGTGCCAAAGCGATGGAAATATGTTACGCAGAAATCAGGTAAGGAGGGTAAAGTTACTACGGGTGGGCCATACGCTACTGCTGAGACGCTCACAGCAAAAGCCATGTGCAAATCTTACCCTGCATGAATCCAGCTTGCAAGCTAAGGCTTGAGCTGCACTAAGCAGTTTGAAAAGTAAAATCCATGGGTGTTAAAGACAAACATGTTCTTGTAGGCTGATTGAGACTATCTGGGAGAAAAACAGCAACAAAAACATGGGTCTTCCTTTTGGGAATATGTGAAGACGGTGGCTTAGGGCAGCTGGTGCTGCTTGCAGCAGGGTGAGCAGCATACTCTGACAATGCCAGCAGGCAGTGTGAAATGTGTCTCTGGTCCCTGTACATCTCTACAGGGATAAACACAACTGAGATATGAAATGGGCTGTAAAAATACCCTTCTGCCTCCACCCCATTTTAGAATAGCAGAGAGTATTGGACAAAGGGAAACCTTTTCTCCTCCCTGTTGCATTCCTGCCAAAATAATACAAATTCTAGGAAAAACACCTCTAAAAATAAATATATACATCTGCGGCTTTATTCTTTTTCCAAAGGAACTCTTTTGGTCTGGCCTGCTCAGCCAGCAGTTTCCCTGCTGTCCTTAGTTTTCCTGTGTGCAACATGGATTCAGCTGCAGTTTACAAACCTCACGAGAGGCAGCATCCCTGCGGGAAGCGACAAGCAGCATTCTCTGGCTCCAGGACTGGGCACCGGCAGGTCCTACCCCATGGATGAGACCTTTCCTACCCATTTCCCCACTTTACCTGTCCCTCCCCTGTTTAGATTAGGTACTTTGGGAGTAAGTCTTTCTGTATCTGTACATTGCTGAGCACAAGGAGGAGCAGCCTTCGCTTTTTTTCATCAGTGCAGCACAAAGACTCCGTAATAACACTGACTCCTAAGAGTAAATCAGCACGTGGATGATAGCGGCCATCCGTTATGACTGACTCAGCCACGCAGATTAATGCCAATGGAATTAATAACAACAACAAAAACCCTGCTTTAAAAGCATCTATGGTTTAAACTCCTTACTTTAAAAAACGAAAACAAAACCAAAAACAAAACACGACCAAAAAAACCTGGGGCCACCCACTAAAAAGCAGAGACAGTTTGCATAAAATCAATGGTATTTCGTGGGCTTCTGTGAACAATCCACGGGACAGGTATGATTGCCTTACAAACTCGGGGTGCTTTTTAATGTTCGATACAGTCACTGACAAATAGCAGCTGAAACACCTGTAGGCCAGATGTGCACAGCTGTACGTGTGCTGCTGCTGATCAATCTTCAGATTACATCACGCTCCAGATGCCTGACTTCAGAAACGCTTGGAAGGCAGAGCTGGAGCGAAGGAACTGCAAGCTTAGGCATTTCTTTCTTCCCGACTGCGATGCTGTGCCTCCTCTGCACGCAATGCCGAGCCCTTTTGCTGTCACCTTGACCTGCGCGATGCAACCTCAAAGCAAATAGAGGTGGAACTCCAGCCAGCCATGTGGGGAGAGACATCGGCGTCCTATAGCCAGGAATACCGCCTCCGCACGGTTGATGTGCTGGGGAGATGGGCTACATACCATCCACTCTGCATTTCTACCACCTGAGACTCAAAAAACCACCAACACCCACCTTTGAATTGGTTTGTTCTGGTGTTTCTCCACATGGCACAGCTTTACCGTCTTCTCTACAGGCACACACATGTGTGGGTGTGCACTTATGTAGAGGAACTGCTGTGAAAGTCAAGCGATTTTAATTTTCAGTGGATTCTTTCCCTGAAAGAAGTATGGCACTTGTGCCTATAACACTGGGAAGTAAAACTTTGCCTGCCCTGAACGGAACTTGGAGGTGACTGCTGAAGAAAGACCTTGGGGTTGTTGCATTTGGAGTGGGGAAGAAAGTTTTCCCTTTGCTGCTTGAAGTTGTGTTTGGTCTTCAAAACTGGCAAACAGATGCCGTGGCAGATCCCTGAAACTCGGGGATTTTAATCCTCAATTTTTACACTTACAGATCTTTACAAAGCACCACGAAAAGCCCTTAATGCAAAGAAGCAGGATTCCCCCGTCTCCTTGCCCGACATGCTCAATGTCACCGTGCCCGGGTTTTGGCAGAGCCGGGACTCGCATCCTGGGTGATGCTCCCAGCTGTTTGCAGAGGAAAGAGTGCTACTTTGGCATCTTCCCCCTTAGCATGAGGCAGCGTTTGAGGAATGTGCCCTCGCTCACCACACCCTGGTCCCTGCAGTCGGTGGTGGCAGTTGCTGAGCCCCAGCCCGGCAGCGTTTCAGGCGGCGGCAGGTGCAGGTTTGCGATAACCACCCAGGCTCTGAGTAACAGCGGTGATTCAGCCTACGTGTTACTAATCTCCCAGGACTTTCCGAGGGGGTTGTACCAGGCCAGGTCTCCATCTGGGATTAATCAACACGGCTTCATTGAAGTCAAGGGGCCAAATTCTCACTTGGAATAAACCGGCTTAACTCCACTACAGTCAATAAAGCTACTCTGATCTTTTTTTATGGCAAGAATAGTCCAACTCTTTAAAATACGTGGGGTTATGGGGTGTTGCCCTCATGCAGAGGGAGTTACGTTTTTATACGCCAAACAATCCCACCGGGGTAAGAAGTACTTGGCATCGAGTGAGGCACTCCGGCACGTGCCGGTGATGTTAACCACACTGTGCTTCAGAGACAGCCACCAGCTGACGTGCAGGGCTGGGGCAAGCACAGCTCGGGGCGGGAGCACATCAGCTCAGCTGCACTTGCCTTTTGGGCACCCTGTATGTGACTGATGCTAACGCTGGGAACAGCAACAGTGACTCTGGGTAAGTGTGCTGATAGACCATGGCTCGCTTTGCATTCATTATCTGCTAGTGCCCGGAGGCTCTTTCTGACTTTGATGGTCTGGCAGCGACATTAACATGGACACAAGCGTGGCAAGAGCCATCCTGAGTTCTGCATCTCTCCTGGGGCCCTCATCCCAGCCTTTACTGCAAGTACCACACTGTACAATCCTGGTAAACTTTACAGGTTTTGCTTTCCATGCAGATGGCATTGCCCAAGCTTAAAATCAGCCCTCTAGATTTCAGCCTGAGTCCTTTCACCCAGGTGTTGCTCTTTAGCTTACTGATCTCCTTCCTCCCCTGACTCGGTGTTTATAAGCAGCCCACCCACATCATCTCACCTCTTCTATCTCTCTGCCAGCCCCTTCCCAAGGCTGGTTCTCTGCTGCCTGGAGGTGTCTGACACAGTTTTGCATCAGGGGATCTTTGCAGGACAAGCAGCAGGAGGTAAGGTTACTGGCATGGCTAGAAGGGGTTTTGGAGTCTGCAGAGGACTGTTTTGTTTGAATATGCTATGCTTCGGCATGGTCTTGTCTGATTTGTTTCAAACCTCTCAGCTGGCTCTGGTCGATCAAAAGCTTGACTGTCTGTGTTGGGTTTTGGCTCTGTTTGTGCCCCTCGGAGTGTGCTGGTGGCTACTGAACGGACTCCTAGTCCAGGTAATGTCAGGGCTTTCTGGTGAGGAGGACAATAATACAGCAGCTGCGAATGTGCCTTGAGGCTGCTCAAGGGTGAAATATTTTGTCTTTGTTTTTGTGGTTTCTGATGTCACCAACCTATTTCGGGAGCACAGTCTGCTGAGGAGATAGCAGTAACCCACCCGCCCCTGTCCGGGCTCTGAGCAACTGTGATTCACTCATTTTTCCAAGACTCATAAGGCTAGCATCATTGCTTATAACTCGACTTGAGGTTGGCTGGCTGCTTTACAGGCTTTCCTGAAACTGTTATGTGGGTGATGCGGGGCAAGCAAGTAACGGGAAGCAGGAGAGGGAATGATCTTACTCACAACCTCTTTAGCAACACGTTTCCAGCCTGGATGGTGCTGTGAGCTGCCCAGCCCGCTGCTCTGCTCCAAGAGCCTGCACTCCCATAAACTAACGTCCTGAGGGTTTTAATTTCCTCTGCAATGACTAACTAACAACTTCTAAAAAATTTTTTTCTGTGCATCAGTGGACAGACCTGGGAGTAGACACAGAAGGTGGTGTATTCTGTGTACTGTCTACCAGCCTTCTGTGTTGCTGCTTCGTGTTTCTTTCCTATAAATAAGCTACATTGCTGCTTCGTGTTTCTTTCCTATAAATAAGCTGTCTACTTCAGAGCTCTCATGTCAGTTTTTCATCACACTTCCAGAGTTTATGGCTTCATGAGAGGTAAAACAAAGTTGATTACTCCCTTGCTGCCATTTTTCAAAGGGGAACAAACAGTTTCACTCCAGCAAGTTCAAACCCGTGGAGGAAGAAGCATGCAAAGATGAAATCTCTCTGCTAAAGGAGCAAAAAAGTCAGCATGTCCTTAACTTGTCTCCGTTTTCTGAAGTATTTAATCACACGCCTAATGTCTAAATGTGTGCCGTTAGCTCTGCTGACTCCAGTGAGATTTAACACATGCACTAAGGATGTGCAATGTGCTCTGCTGAATCAAAGCAGGCTAGCAAATGGCTACCAAGAACTGGATTTGTGTGCAGCATGCACACAGAAGCCTAGAAAAAGCTCTGGAAAATTGGTTTACATGGTCTTTTCTAGTCTGTCATTCTGCAAAAAGCAGATGTGTGCTTCCTTGTCTCCAGTTGTCAGGGTTTTTTGGGTTTCAGTGATTAAATGAATGGGTTAAGTCAACATTTTCAACCAAATTAGTGTGGATGACGCAGCTCAACGCCAGCTGGCTGGTCTTGTTTAGGTTTGCCAGCTGCAAGCTGGACTTGTTTGAACCTTTGAGGCTGAACTCTGCTAGGTTCCCACTGAGCTAATAACCTGTATTACTGTGGTACTGATGCAATCTCCTTTTTTTTTTTTTTTTGGGGGGGGGGGGGCGGGGCGGAAGTGGAGCATTGTGCATCTGTTCAAAACAAAGACTTCGTGCTTTGACTTTGGCAATGCTGTTCCTCTCTGCATTTCACAAGCTGTCCTAGGATGTGCCTGACCTAAGCTTGTGCTCCTGTGAATCAGGGGCTTGATCAGAAGCTGCTGGTGGTGAGCTTCTCATCTGACTGCCTGGGTTTGCAGCTGATCCTGAATAGCTTTTCTGCTCTATACAATTGAGTTTTACATGTAGCTTATATTTGCAGAACAGCAAAATGTTTCCTTTAGTTTCTTCTTCTCCAGGTTAAATCTGCATGGGTATGTTTGTGAAGCATGAGGGAGGCTGGATGTTACACATAGTGATTGAAATGGAAGCTTTAAAGGCTCATTAAGAAATCAAATTCCCTGCGGGTAGGGGGTCTCTCTGTCCAGAGGAGTGCGTGTGCATGTTTCTACATACAATACACAGATCATCTGTGATCCCATATTTAGACTTCAAATACACTGTAGGTGTGGAGGAGTATAGGATGTCTGTAGTGACTTAAGCACTTCAGTTCTCTGTGCATTTTAGTGATTAAAGATGCTTTTGTTTTCTTTTGAAATTCCTGGTTGCCACTCTTACTCAGGCACTTGAGGTGCTATGAGGCATGATGAAGTGTCTCATCATATGTATATATATGCTGCACACTCCCCCTACACATGTATGCACCTATAGTACTGCACTTGCCCATATTGATGTGCATGTAATACATGCAATACTGTGAAGCTGATGTTCATTTATTAGGGAGCACAACCATAGGTATGTCACTGACAACCGAAGAGGTTCTGGTTTTACACATCACACCTTGTAGAAAGAGCCTCCTCTTCCACCTGATCCTCAGCTTTTAGCAAATGTGACCAGCTGTATTTCTTACTACATCCTCACTTGAAAGGTAAATAGGTTTCTAAGAATCAGCAGTTCCTCAACTTACAGGCTCCCTGAAACCAGCAGTTATTCAAATCAACATCAATAAATGAGGGAATGAAATGAAGATTGAGGAGATGGGCTTGGGGAGATTGGCTGGTTCTCATGGGCACATGCTTTTTCCTTGAAGGTGGAAGGAGTTAAGGAATGCAAATGAAAAGGAACTCACAAGTTTCCCCTGCCTGAATAGGAGTGCTGCAGCTAGGAAGGATAAAGACCCTTACCCAGAGCGGAGTGCCTGGCTGGGAGCTGGGCTCTGCAACACGGCTGAAGCTGCAGCCTGCTTGATCCGCAGCTGGAAACCTTGCAGCCACGCAACGTGCTTCTGTCCCTGCGGGACTGGCAGGAAGTCTTTGAAAATCAGCACTCCCCAAATGAAAATAACTCATTTGCTTGTGCCATGCCTGCCGGCTGGGGAGGTGTCCTCAGACTGGGGGAGCTCTTGGGCCACACTCGTCTCCTGGAAGTGCACGGATGCACCCTACAGGAAACAGAACCTGACATCCCACACGATTTGGCTGAGCAAAGTGATCTCTGCCCTTTCCATACTTATTTATGTTTCTAGTTGACTGCATAATCTGGCCCTCTAGAAAGTCCCTTCAGGAGGTCACACAGCTGAAATAATAGCTAATGAATTTTTAAAAATGATTTGGGAGTTATTAAATACTTTCTTCTTCCCTTCCCTCCCTTCAGTCCTTCTCTGGCAAACGCTCCTGGGTTATTGCACCACAGTGCTTTCCCTTCCAGGGCAGGGCATGCTGCAAAAGCATCCTAGTGTGTATGAAGGAAGGTTCTACACTCATCTCCGAGTGTTTGCGTGGTGGTCCCCAGATCAGGTCGGGCTGGAGTAAGAAAGCTGCTGGAGTGTGCCATATCAGAGCAGCTCCAGAGACTACGGAGAACTGTTGGCATTGCTTTTCCTTCCAGAGATGTCCTTATTCTTCTCCCATCACCTCACTTGGTTCTTTTGTTTCTGGTTATGGGATGGTCTTAAATCCAGGGGATGGGGCTCTTGGACTTCTCCAGTATTAAACCACCCAAACTATTTCCATCTATGCCCTGTTAATGAAAGCAGCTGAGTTTATTCCTTTCAGTGGAGCTGTGCCTGGTTGCACAAGCTAGGCTCTGACTGCAGAAATTGGTGTTATGTATCTATTCTAGAGGAATCTGCTCCCCCTTTCCATGTCTGCAAAGATCTTCCCATGTGCGTGGGCTGTGGATGAGATGCTTAGCTTTTTGGGGACCCACTGCCTGGTCAGGGGATCACCTCTGATGAGACCCAGCCAACTTGTCATGTTGGCTGAGCATTGCTCTTAGGCACAAGAGAGGCAAGGGGATGTTTGTGGGCTGCTGTTTCAGGGAAGGGAGCTGTGGTCTAGTCCAGGGACCAGAAATGTCTGTGGAGATGGATTGGGCCACTGCAGCAGCAGGACATGTAGGGGCTGTTCTGAACCAGCTTGTGTCTTCTCCTGGGCTTCCAACTGTGTACATCAAACTTGAAAATGTTGCTTTATTCCTACTTCTGTAGGAAGTTTTTCCAAGAGATTCAAAGAGCAACTAAGTGATAAAGACTCTCAGACATGAATGCAGGCTGACGTTCTGAAAAGGATTAAGGAAACCTAGATTCTTTGAAAAAAAAAAAAAAAAAAAATCTTGCCTCTGGAGGGGCTGTAAATCTCTTTGGCCTCACTTCTCTGCTCCAGTTTGTTCTTTGGACCCCATCACTTCCCTAATAACAGATCAGAGGAAGGTAGTCTTCGTTGTTTGAAGGCCAATTTTAGTGCAGTGCCCTGGTGGGGAGCGGGCACTTGCACACAGTGAGGGTGAAATAGTTTCATCAGGCTTCAACTTAATGGTGTTTGACCATGTTAGTCATGATCAAACAACACAGCCTGGCTCCCTGCCTGGTGGGGAACTGCAAAACCATCAGGGTGAATTTTGACATAGCCCAGCCTTGGCAGCAGATGGGAGCTGGGGACCTACTGCTCCTGTGGGAGAGCTGGTGGGGGCCTCAGCTCAACTGGGGTTAAGGTTGGGACCAGAGGGGGAGAGAAAGTGGGGAAACCTTCCCAGTACCCTGCAACTACTCTCTAGGAACCCTGTTTATATCTTTTCTCCTTCCCTGTTTTTTTGTACTCCTGAAGGGTGTGCAGGTGTGAAAAGGGTGTTGCTGGCTCCTGAAAGTCTTTCTGCCTCCAGCCTGTCTCTTTCTTGACATGATGCTAGCGGCAGGTCTGGCTGCTGCTTCTTCATCCCAGTCCGCAACATCCATATGATGCAGTGCTCTGTGGTCGGCACAGCAAAGTGGAGATCTCAACTAAACAGACTCCTTGTGTTAGTGTGATGCTTGGTCAGTCTCAGCCTCTTTGTGATAAATCCCAGCCCAAGCTGCTCGTTCTGCCTGTTGCCTCTCTCCTGGTCTCCAAGGCCCTTTTCCTCTGCTGTTCATCTCTGGGGCTCCTTCTCCTGGTCTGTTCCTTCCTCTCCCTCAAATCCCTTTGTGCTCCATCACTTGCCTCTGCTGAGATGAGAACACAGGAGATGAACCCCCATCCTGGCTGAGATTCCCTCAGCTTTGTGTTGTGCCTTCTCCCAGTTTTGGGCTCCTCGCTGTCTGTCAGGGTCCATACCAGCAGAGGATAGGGAGATGTGTGAGAGCACATGAGCTCCTGGTAGCTCTCTATAATATCACTGATTGCACTTCTTTAGGCTCCTCCTAGCACAAGGCTTCAAAAGCAGTATGAAATTCTCCTGCCGTGTAATAAGTGTGGATTTGTCCTGCCTTGGAGGAAGATGATGCTTAAATCCCCTCTAATTCCTTCCCACCACCAGGCATCATCTGTTATATTTACACTGCAAAAAGGTGCATCTTCCCAAGTTCCCATCCTAATTCTCAGGAGGGGCTGCACCATGGAGGAGAATCCTGCAGTTCTGTGTCTATCTGTAGCAAGGAAATGCCAGTGTGTTAGGAGCTATAGCAAAGGGAGGGAAAAGAAACAGATGAAGGTACAGAAATGCATCTGAAAATGCCCACAATTTGGGAACACTGCTGGCTCAGCATCTGTAATGCAAAAATCTTGATGTTTTCTGCTTTTCTTCCTGTACCAGAAACCTCTCCTGCTGTTGTGATGTCTAGCTTTAACCCTGCTTTATTGGTATTTTATTAAAGTCCCACGTAATTTTTTTAAAAGATGCTATTAACGGAACATTTAATGTCTTTTTTAAATCAAAAATGTATTTTAATAGACTGCTTCTTATATTCAGACTTTAGGTTGAAAAAAGTTGAACAAATTATTTTTGATGAGTTCAAAACTAGCAAAAGAGCTTGAAGCATGGTTTCTGAAACCCTGTCTCAGTTCATGTCTGACATGGAGGGCTGTCAACTGCCTGGGAATGGGGAAGAATCAGGGACACAGGCTGTTCAAAGCTGCAGAAACACAAGAGAGCCTTCACATCAAGGTGGAGAGAAATGCTCCCAGGTACCGGTGTGATTTTTAACAAATTCAGTCTTGCATTCAACAGCCATTATCAGTATTGTACAAATGGAAGCAATGAGGGTTGCATCCCTGATTTAGGAAGGTGAGGTGAAAACTAGTCCAAAAGGTGCTTGAGTATGAGTTATTATCCATCAGCACTACGCAGGCAGTTCTGTCTCTGCCCTGAATTTTGCATCTGTGGGCTTACCATAGTGGTGACTTTTTTTTAAATGCATCCCCAAAATCTCTGGTGGTTTGCGAACCACAGCACTGCTGATTTCAAGCATGCCTAAATATTTAAGGAAAGTCTGATTTATACTGTAAATGATTGCTCATCATTTTTTCTTTTAATCATTGCAACTGTTGGGACTCTAAAGCCCCCTTGGCTCTTCCAGTCACTTTGCGTGGCTTTTTAGTGATTCTGCTTTAACTGGAGACCTCGGGATGGCTCTGGCCCAAGTGAACTCCTTGAGATCCTTGTGCAGTATTCTCCTGGTGGTACCCTGAGATCAGCAGATGCTGGCCTTTCTCTCAACTCCCACTCAGTGCCTCAAATCCCAGGGAAAGCTCTCCTTCCGCTGCTACACCCTGTGCTTTGAAGACAAAAATGATTCAACAAGATCTAGGGGGTTTGTATGGTTCAGCTGCCTTTAAAAATTCACAGGGGTTTCCAAAGCTAAGGATGCCGCTATGCTCAGTGTCTTCAGTGCCAGCCCTCTGCATAGCTTCCCCAACACTGATGCATGCATGCTCTGCCTGCATAGTAAGACTTGCCTGCCTGTGGTACAGCTAATTCTCCCATAACTGCTCCTGTCTACCTGCATGCGATGCTCATTTACGATTATGCACTGAGCTCTTCCTGAGGTATGCAGCCAGGATGTCCTTTGCCTTCAGCCTGGTGCTTCTAGCCCCAGAAAAGCAGCAACCAAACTGCCTGCAGATAAAAAATTTGGGATTATAATGGATGTGTACAGTCTGTGCAACTCCAGGGAGTATCTGGGTGCAAATCACTCTCCTGCACAAAGTGGGTGCTGGCACCCATTGAACCAGAGTCTTGCTATAGGCTTCAGCAGGAGCAGGGTATGGGCTGCATTTTGTGTTTTGGGTTTTTTTTATATATTGTGCTGTGGCTGTGCAACCTCCCTCAGCTTGTTTGGAAAGCTGTTGCTCGCCTTTGCCGCGTTGTGCTGCCTGGAGCAGTTCCCGGAGAGCAGTACAGCTTGCTCTCTGTGTTCTCTTCGTTATCTGCTCCGCTAATGCGTGTGCCTGCCTCTTTGCCTTTCATGCCTGTTGCTCTTTCATTTTTTTTCTCCCCCCCTCCCACCTTCTTTAGGTCACTTGTTTTGGGTCACTGTTTTTTCTTGGTACTAAACTCCACTGCAGGGTTTTCCAGATTTGTTGCTTTTCTGACTCTGGAGGGATGTTTTGTTCTCCTTTATTTGTTTTGCTAACCAGAATACAAAAGGTTAAACAGTTGGGAGAACTTTATTCTGTATTTACTGCCGAGGTAGGCTTCTAAATCAACAGTAGGTCGTGTATTGGAGTGACTCACAGAGCTGCTTAACCTTTTTCCTTCCGTTTTGTCTCTCTCCAAATCTGAAGCGCACATCTGCAATTTAGATCGCTGAAAGGAGAAGCTGCGAAATGCATATGAATTGCTGTAGATAGGTTGCTCAGCCTGGCCCCCGAGTGCAGAGCTGGTTTCCATCTGGCAGCAGTCGGATCCCTCTGGGATGCGAAAAGCACCTAAAAATACAGGGTACTGAGAGGATGTTACATGCCACGGGGGGACAACCAGCAAGGAGGATGGGCAGGCTGGGAGGCACCAGGTTGGGCAGAGAAAAACCAGTCTGGTTACATGTGGATCCCTTCTCTACATGCGCTGTTTGTAGGAAGGGTCTGTCTCACGGGAAGGTTACAAGGTGGGCAGGCAACAGGCACTCAAAGGAAAAGTATTAGCTTCTGCTTTTCAGAGGGGAAACTGAGGCACCATCCATCAGTCAAAATTGCATGGGCAAGTTGGGTCTGACCCAGGAGCAGGTTCACCCTGGCCCCTTCATTTTGGGCACAGTGGAGATGAGTGCCCCCAGGGTGGGCTATGGGTGCAGGGAGAGCAAAACCTGCTGCCCTCACTGCATCAAATGGCATGAAATAACAAGAGAGCTGCTGCCCTTACAATTAGCCCTGAGACTCTGGTGTAAACTGCCCCAACGAGGGAGCTCAGCGAGCTGGCCGGAGCAAAGCCAGCTCCAACATCCCATGGCACTCGGAACCAGCGTGCACAGTCCCCACCAAAAGCAGTGGTGCGCAAAAGGCTGGAGATGAACAGAGCAAATGGGAGCAAGTGTGGGGGCTCCTTCGTCAACCATCATCTCCTCAGAGGCTCTCAAATTGCTGCCCTATGAAACACCCCATTTCCTAGCAGCCAAGTGTATGGTTACAGACACCCCCTTTTCCCTAGCAGCAAACCAGGGGTGAGACATCTCTGCTCCCAAACAGCCACCCAAACCCCACATCTCTTCTATTCAGCAGGTCTTGGTGATTCTCTTCTAAGAAATTTATGGAACAGCCATATTTTTGCTTTTGTCCCTCTTATCTTCCCAGCCCACTATCTTGACTATTGTCCTGAAAGCTCTCCTGTGCTGTTTTCAGGTGTCTTGGCTTTAAAATGCAGCTTTTGAGCAGGGGCTGCTGGACAGACTGGCTATGCTGGGATGCTGCTGTGCTGCAGTGCATAGAGCCCTGTGGGTACAGCATCTTGGTGGGGCTCAGCTTGTTAGTATGCACCCTGATCTTTATATTTTAAAGGAGTTCAGTCCCTCAGTGGTGGGTACCTGTGGGTACCAGCAGCTGGGGGCGATGCTCATCACATCCTGTACCTGCACTGTGCTTGTGGAGCTGCTAGTAGGAACAGGCTGCATCCTGGCAGGGGTTTGTCATGCTGGTATGACCTGATCAACTAGCTGCTATCATGTATTACAAGTTGTGATGTCAAAAGAAATATAGCTTATTGAGGGTGCAACCTGCTGCTCCTGGCTGTCAGCCCACAGTATTTTCTGCAGTCACGTACAGGGTATCTGCATCCACCACGCTGCAGGGCGGCATGCCCTGGTTGCAGGATTAGGGCTTCCCTACAAAAGAGGCCTGGGAGGCCTGAGAGAAGTTTTTGTGTTCAGACTATGAATTACCTTGCTCTTGAAGCCTGCAAATTCTATGAGGTTTTCACTAATGCAAGGACTGCACTGCATGACCTGCTTGGAGTAATTTTAAAAATTTTAGTTGTTTATTGAAGTGGCTGTTGATAAAGGAATGGAGTAAACCTGTACTTGTTTGGAGCTAATCTAAAATCTCCTATTAAAATGAAGACAGTACAGCTGTAATCAGTATGTAGAAAAACACAACAGAGAAAGTAATGAGATTATAGAAAAACAGTGTGGGGTTTTTTTTTTTAAGAGAAAGAGTATGTTGACAACTAGCTAAGCATCAGCTGGTCAATATGCATGAAAAAGGTTATTTCCAAGAATCTGAGCTACAGCACTTGCAGTGTAGCTTGCCTGTGCCTGCTGCACAAGTCTGACAAACGCTTTTGATCACAAACTGCTGCACAGTGTCAGTGGATACTGTTCAGAGCATCCCCCTTGCCAGGCAAAACCTTTCACCTTGAATTACATGACTGGCAAAGCAGCAGGCAGCTGTGACTGCAATGTGGTGGAAGTGCCTCTGATACCATTTGGCATTCTAACCCGAAATTAAATAACCTGGAAGACTGTTGTCCTGACGATCACTGCTGTAGGATGGGCTTGGTGCAAAATTTGTGTCCTCCTTGCTTTGTGCAGTGGGACAGCTCCTGGCTGCTCCCAGATATGCCCTGTACTCCGTTAGACATACATGAGATGTGCCCTTTAGATGCAACCTCAAACCCACCTTACTCTTTAATATAGTGTATCCTGCCCTCTAGTGCCAGCAGATGCTGAGTCAGCAAGAGCCCAGGAGCAAGTTGTCCTGTGCTTCTGTGGCTTTCCATCTTTTTCTTCAAACAGATCTCTCTGAGCTTGGGAAACTGCTAATTATGGGGCTGCTAGGATAGGGAGAGCTGCTAAATACATTTGCGCATCATCACAATGATTGTGTAACAGTTTGGGGACAGGGTAGCTCAGTATGGCTCTGGAGCATGCACAGCTCCTGGGAGGTGTTTTGTGGAGATGTTTTCAGGGAAAATGAGATTTATAATGGAAACAAGAATACACGTGGCAGGCTATGCGAAAGAAGGCTTTGGAGGTCAGAAGGTTGTTTCACTGATGAGCTTAAAAATAAGTCTTGAAGCCTGGGGAGTGCTTGGCTGTCATGCAGGGATAACACCTGGAAACGGGTCTCCTGCTTTTCTCCTAAAGAAAAGGAGGGAAGAATAATTTTCTGTTTAAAAAGAAATCTGAGAGCCTCTCATCTCATTTTGTTACTCACCCTCCTGGGAGGGGAACTGAGGTTTTCCCCAGCCATTGCCCAGCACTTGCAGGAATGTTCCTGGTGGATATCTGCTGCGAGCCAGGCACAGCCCCTCAGGGCTCCCCAAAGCTCCTCCACGCTCATCACATCTCCCTTCCTCCTCCTGACGTGACCCTTCCCTTCTGCTATTTTTAAGACCCCACCAGGCAAAAGCTGGAAGACTTGCAGTGCAAGGGCACAGGCTGGGCTGGGTCGGTCCCCGCCACAGAGCTGCGTGTGCCTCCAGCCAGCGGGGTTGGACCCGACGGGGCTTTTGCACAATTTCCTGGGTTATTTCAAGCCGTCGGGAAGATCCAGCCACGAAAGCGCTGCTGGGGCCATGAATGGGAGGGGCAGACGGCCTTTTTGTACACGAATGAGGCTGCAGAAAACGGAAAACCAGTTTTGTATAAACTACTCTCCTCCTCCCCTGTCCCCTCGTCTTGGATCAGAAATGCTGGAGCTCAGGGAAGGGGGGGACGGGGGACCAACACAAACCCCAGACCCTGAGAGGTCACCCATAGTTTTCCTCTGATGCACGGTGGAGTGCGAGTGCTGGCGTAGCTGTTAGGGTGGGTTTGTTTCTTTAAGGTGTCTCCCAGAGGGAGGATCAACAAAATGCAATGTGGCAGCTATGGTAACTCCTCTTGGCTTTCAGCACAGCCCTCGCTGATCACACAACTTGCTAGTGAAGAAGGTACAGCTGTCTGGGCCTTGGCAGGGATCCCCACTCTCTGCTCGCTGCCAAATGCTGTTCTTTTTTTTAAATTTCTTAGTTTCCTAAGAAAATGAAAATGGGAGGAACAGCCTCATCTGCCTCTCAGCCCCATCTGATCCCTCCTAGATCTGCTGGGTAGAGGCTGATGGTGCTACATCCCTACACGGTATTGGGGTGTTGGCAGCCAGGCAGGTAGTGAGCCTGAATTCGAGGGCTCCTGTCGTGCTGTGGGATGCTGGGGCTGGGGGGGATGACCAGGATTAGCAGCTGGGGTCCCAGCAGTGCCTGCAGAAGGCTGAGCACTCGGGCTGGAGCTGTGCTCAGGGCTGCTTTGTCTTTCCCGGCGTGGGCATCCCTGTGCCATGGCCAGCTCATGTGCACACCTGCAAGAAGTGAACCAGCTGGAAGCGGTGGGTTTGCATGGGGGCAAAAGCCCTGCTGCAGGTTGCACCGCTGGGCCAACAACTTTCCCCAGCCACTTCCCTGATGGTGCCACGGCTGCGGAGCTGCAGGTGCCTCACCAGCTGTGTTTGCACGTACAAAGCACAGTGGAGCAACTCCAAACACCCATGTTCCGAATAGTCCCGGCAACCAAATCCCCTGCAAAGCTCTAGGCATCGAGGCCTGACCTGCGCTCCCTGCAAGAAGTCCAGGAAACTTTCCTCTCCTCCACTCCCTCTTTACATCCACCACAGCAGTGCTGGCTCTTGCCTCCCAAAGCATGTTTTGGCTATGCTGGACTTGTCCCATGAAAAAGGACTATGCCCAGCTGCAGGATGTGACCAACACCACCCCATCTCCAGGAGCTTGCCCTGTGCTTGCTGCCGGCACTGCTGCAGGACCACTGCGTGGTCCCTATAGCTCGTCTTCACTGGGGGCTCCTGCCAGCCCCAGGGGACAAATCAGTGGAGCCAACAGCATGGGCAAACACCCTTTGCATGGAAAGGATGCAGTTTGAATGACTTCTTTAAGATGCCATGTTAAGATGAGCTGGTACTGGGGGTGCCCAGCGCAGGGTGCTGCAGCTTGCATGGATGAGCTGTGTATTTGCATGCAATGGGGAAACCTGCATGGAATTGCTCCCCTGAGCTTCTCCAAGCTGCTTTGTCAGGCTGGGTCTGCTGGTGTGGTGTGGCAGAAATGCCTGAAAAGTCCCTCATTTTGAAATATTTTGGCCGCATGTGTGATTTTTAAGGATGTGTCTGAAATAAAGAATAGCTGAAATGCAGACTGATCGGTGCAGTGGATGAGTAATTCAAGGGGGGCGCCTGTGGACTTCCTATCTAGAAAGAGGTTTTGTATTTTAACATAATGCGAATGCTGCTAGAGCTTTGTAAGAACTTATGTAGTAGCTTTTAAATGAAAGAGTAAGAAAAACCAGCATGGGGGAAGAAAAATCTATCACAACTGATTTGCACAGCTGGTGAAATTATGGCATTAGGAAATAGTGCCAAGCGTGCTGTAAACAGGAGGGTTTTTTTCTGTGGGAACAGGGATGAGTGGGCAGACCTAATAAACATACTCAGGGCTTGTACACCTACCCGCTCAGGCGTTGTGTGGCGTGTATGAAAACCTGTCTAATTGCAGCAGAAAATGGGCCAGTAAAGACATATAAGAACAATAAACCAGTATCAAAAAAGGGAAATACATTTGAAGACTGCTTTGAAAGCAAGGTGTTTTTCTCTCTTATTCTGGCATAATTAATGGCTAAGAAATAGCTACAATTTTCAAAGCCACATCCGTTTCCTTAGGCTCCTCAACCACTGTAAAATATTTACCTTTTGCCACCCATCGAGAGTGAAAGTATCGCCTGGTTTACAAAATAACAGCGCTTATGAGTAAAATTTTCAGATTAACTCACTCCTATTGAAAATCAACATGTTTTGAGCTCCCAATTCACAGCTGAAACTGCTACCCTGTATCCCCAGCCTTCTGGGCACATGGCATTGGCCTGGGGGTACCTGTATTTGTGGTGCTCTCTGCCACTGATTTCCCTGGCATGAACATGTAAAACAGTGGTGAGTTACTCCTTCATGCACATTAAGCTATTGCAAGCAATACTGATCGCTAGGTTGTGTGGGTTTAAAATTTTGGAGAGGTTTGCTGGAAGGAGATGCTCTGATCTCCCTTGCTCGGTTTGTGTCTTGAACAGTTCAAACCCCTGTGCTAAGAACCACCTCTCTGCACCGAAACCCAAATACAAATTCATCACTTCTCTACGGGGAAGGTGGTGAGAAAGCAGATGCTTAGCTGTGCTCCAGCTCCCTTCCAGCGGTGAACGGTTCAGACCCGTACAGTATAAAAGAGAGGTTATTTAGTGCTGGCAATAACAGGAATCTATTAAACAGCCCTTCTTGTGGCAAGGAATGAAAAACCTCTTGCAAAATATCTGGCCATTCAGTGCATAAAAACCCCACCAAGCTGGAGGAGAGCTTTGAACGCGGAGATTGCAGGGTTGTGCCTGAAGCGTGGCACTTGCAGTCAAAGGCAGCAAAAAGGACTCAGTGATATTGGAAATTTCCTGAGTTCATCAGGCAAAATAATAAATTGCTTTAACAGATGCAGAATAGCCGTCTCATCTAATATGTAAAACTACACATTAATATATTGTATGCATAGATTTCTTTTTTTAAGACAATATTATCTCATCTGGCCTGCTTTTATCATGTAGTTTTATGCCCCGGTATCTTGCTGGGAAGTTTCTATGGTGGTGACTCCCTGGTACTGCCAGAGGCACTGCCATAGCCGAAAATTCTGTCCGTGCAGATGCTCTTGCATGGGCTCAGTCCCTGCCACCCACCTCATGCCATGGCACCCACTGATGGCTGGTGTGCCACAGCCCACAGGGCGAGCTTGCCTGTCTGTTTGTGGGGGAAGAAAGACTTCAGCTCACAAGCGCTGTGGGGTGCAATTTGGTGTGTACGTGGCATGGAGCTGGTGCTGGGCATCCCAGTGGGAAGCATGAGAGAGGGACAGGGAGACAGGTGCTCCGTTTTGAAAAGCTGTTTTCCCTATCCTAACTCCTTTGATGCTTCGATTGTGCCCTAGATATTTTCTCCTGGGAGCCCCGCTGTGCCTGCAGCGATGCTGGTATGAGGGTGTATTGCTCACATCCAACAATGTGCTCCTGGGGAGGGTGACACCCAGCTCTGCCCTGCCCTTGTGCTCAGGGTGGGTGGCATCGCTGAGCACCCACAGACGCGGGGGCTTCTCCTGGGCTGTGCTGCCTGTGCGACTCAGCCTGCAGCACCGCTTTCCTCCACAGTCTTTGCTCTGAAAGCCCAAGTAGGAGCTTACATTTTATATTTTCTTAAATGGGCAGAACTTATATAATTGCTACTACGTACATGTTGCCCTTGGCAGGGGCATGCAGCAGGCACAGTGGGATGGGACTGTTCAGATGTCAAAAGGAAAGCGGTGAAATGCAGAGGACCAG
>JAVJGI010000064.1:6638827-6660450 GCA_035590275.1 Ibycter americanus
ACCAGCAACAAAACACGGTTTTGTGGCTGGTCCTCTGCATTTCACCGCTTTCCTTTCGACAATGAAATGCTGTTTTATTGCTTCTCTGTCCTGAGCAAATTCAGGGTGGGTTTTTTGTGGTGCCGGGCAAGCACACTCCTGACAGCATCCATGGGGTGATGGCACAGGGATATGGGGGTACCACAGTGCTCCCCCGGCATGCTTTCTGCAGAGGGATTAAAGTTCTTTGTTCTTAACAGGATAGTTTATCTTTAGTTACTAATGGTAAATCGTATGCTGGGAACCATAGGCCTGTTTGCCTTTCTCCTGAGTCTGCCCTTACTTTTTGTGGGGGGGCTTTTTTGTTGTTGTTTTGGTTTTCTAACATTCCCATGATTTTCTGAGCTTTCCTTCCCGGCCAGGAATTTCTTCTAACAAGCCATATTACACAGCAAGATTTCATCACGGTGCGCATGAAACATGGTCAGTTTTAAATGTTTTTGTGGCTGTGTGAGATCTCTCTGAGAGATTAATTTTATTAAGGAGCTTGGCATTGGGGATGCTGGATGCGGGTATGTCGGGGAATACCTAAGCCACCCAAAATGCAGCTTTCTGTGTGAAAGCTTCACCCTGGCTCCATCCCACCCTACTGAATTTTCCAAGAGTGATCAGCTAATTTTTTTTTTTTAACAGGAGTCTTAGTACAGCTGTGATCCCCCCACATCTCTCTTAGCTGAGCAATTAGGTTTATTTACATTTAAGCACAAACATACGATTTTTGAAAGAAGGCCCGAACAGCTTAAACCAAAGTCATAATCACATAAATTACTGCATGAGGATTTTTGGTGGCTAAATTCATCCAAAACTTAATTCATACATTTTAAAGCATGCGTTTGGCAACTCTAATATCTCTGAAGGAAATGGTAAAGCTTCTTCTTGGAGGTGGCAGTTAACAAGGCAAAACTATCTTATTAGGAATTCAATTAAAGCTAGTACAGGCTTACTGGACCTCTTCCAGTAAATATATATCAAGCTGAACCAGTAGACATCTGTCTCTTCCCCCTCCTCCTTTTTCTGTTTTCTAAGCTGTGGTTAAAAGATGGAGAAGAGAAGATGGGAGGAAGAGGAAGGACTGTAGCTCGCTTCCAGCTCACCGTACAGCACAGGGCATAAGGGTTATTTTCTTTTCGATGCCTGATCACTTTTGCAAGCTGTACGCAACTGGATCGGCCGAGCTCCCACCCCTTGCCAATACACAGAAGCCAAAAAAAATCCCAAATCACGCGAAGGGTCTCAGACAAAGCCCCTGGGGAGAGGTCTGGGGGTCCCCGCTGCCCCCATCCCAGGGAGACCCCAGCCCGGGCAGGCTGAAAGCCTGGGCGCTGACGAACACCCGCTGGCCGCCAGTTTGGGAAAGCAGAAAAGCGCCTGTGCTGCCTTTCCTGGGTTCAGTTTGGAGGATTAGATCAAAACACCCTTTCCACCCAGAAGGCTCAGACCTCAGGGAGGGCCACTGGGGAGATCAGGGATCTAATGGCCTCTTTGAAACCCTGGGTTTGCCGTAGGGCTTAACAGTTGTTGCTTATTGAATATTTTTATGGGAGTGGTACCAACAGCCTGTCCCTTCTGCACCGTCCTCCAGCAAGGTCCTGTCTCCACGTTCCTGATCCTGCTTCCCATGATGTGACGGCTCATTTTTTTAGAGGAGAAAGGCTGATTATTATTTTTTTTTTTCCCCCTTCCCAAGGGAAAACCCTCCTTACTGCTAAACATCAAAAGCCTTGAGCTCTAAGGGTGACAGATCGTGGAAAAAGTTCGAGATCCTCTATTTTACCAATCAACCCCCCAAAGAAAGCCATGTTTTAATGCAGGAGAAGCAGCACATCCCGAAGAGCTACCAGGGCCCCGATGCCCACCTTGCACACCTGTCCAGGTGCACACCGAGAAAATATAAGTGCCAGCGGTGGCAGGGAGGTTGAGCAGAGCCTAACAAAAAGCCCAGCCAAGGGGGGTGATTGCTGGAAAGGAGTATCTTTGCTGCTTAACTGGTTCCCCTTGCTAGCAGAAGGACTAGGACATTGCAAAAGCTGGCCCCAATGGCACAGTTGTGGACCGGCTGCTGTCGGCTGGGTCTGGCGTGGAAGTGGTTAAAGAGATGGGTATGAGGGTAAGGGCTGCCTTGCTTTGATTTATTGGCTGGCTGAGTTAATTTGTTATTTGTGTATGATTAGTTGTTGCTGCTGAGTGGTCATCTTCTACAACTACAAATCTAATTAAATGCTAGGGTGCCTAGAGTTGTTTTTTGGTTTTTTCCCCTGGCAAATATTTCTACAGTTTTAATCCTTGAGAACTAATCATTAATTAGCACAAGGCTGCTAGTATCCAGCTGGAGGACTTCTTGTTTTTCCTCGCCTCTAAATTTGCCTAAGTAAATCCTAAGCAATGGTGTTTAGCCCTCTCCAAGTCACTTACGGCAACCCACGGAGATGTCTGATGGGATCGTCAGCTAGCGAGGAGCAGCAAGGTAGCTCGGAGCCAGCTGAGGATCTGGCCCAGTATGTTTTTCGTGGCACAGCACTTTATTCTAATCAGCTTTTCTTCTCCTTCCTAATCTTCTGCGAAGCCGGCGGGGGTGGGGGGAACTACCCGAAATGTGCGCTTTCCCTGACCAGCAGCTGTAATTCCCTGATTTACATGTCGAGCTCGCTTTGTGCTCGGGGTTGTGGTGGCGTTCCCTTACATGTTCATGGCCTCATCAAACTGTTCCTATGGCTCTACAGCAAGACATAAATTCTGGAGATTTCAGGCTTGGAGATTTCAAAGTCATGCTGAACCACATGGAAATGATTCTCAGAGCTACAGCTATAAAAATAATTATATTGCTGGGGGAAAGAGTGACAAGAAATGTCCCCAAAAGAGATTTCAGCAGTGGTTACAGATCTGTCCTGGCTCTGTAAGAGGCTGCTGTGATCTCCGAGGTTAATTTATTACCGCTACCTATACCTCTATGAAATATGCTCCAAAAAGCACTGAAGGAAGGAATGTGAAGGGAGGTTTCAAAGGAGAAGCAGCGCAATCTTCCCCTTTCTTTTAATGAGAATGCTTCATATGCTGTTAAAATTAGAGCTCCTCTGCATGGATGACCGGTGTGAGGGTGACTAATCTGAAGACAAATTAGGGCTACTTAGCTGAAATGTATGCCCTGACTGTTCCCTTAATGACCCTTCAATGCACATCTCTCCTGATAGGACTTTTACCACAGCCCTGCCTCCGGCAGATTAAGTAATAACATGCTTTCACCGCTCTTCTAAGTGGTCCGTCGGTTTTGATCCAACATTTTCCCTCCACCGTACGTGTCTCTGAGTCTTTCGCATCGGTAATTAGCTTATGTGCATCTAGCCCATGGCAGATTGCTTTTGCATGTCTCCTTCTCCGGAGCATTTCCCTTGCACCCTCTCTTTCAAGGATCTCTGAGCCTGAGTGTTTTCTGGCTGACTGCAATGCATTTGGTGTCCGCCGTGTAACAGATTTATTCTTTCCCAAGAAAAGACATGAACGTAAACAGAAGATCCAACATGCGTTTTGCTGGGCTTTTAAATGCACTAAGATGAAACACCCCCCTGCTACAAGCCTATTAATGTAAATACCAAATTTTACAATCCTTCCTGTCAAGGAAACATATTTACATTTTCCTAAGGGTGCGTATAAAAAAAATAGGGCTTTGGGGACAAAAAAGGCTTAGTTCCAGTGTGACAGCACCCCTGGTTAACTGTACTGCTCTCATATACTATAGAATTAGGTTGTTCCCAGGGCCAGCAGAGATAACATCTGTTTGCTTCTTTAAGGACAAAATGAAATAGGATGCTGGCGTTTTATACTGGAAACAGCCCTGGAAGTCTGAAGGGGCAATGGTGAGAGGGTTGCGTATCAAATGCACATGTTGCATGCAGCTACCCCAGCACAAAAAAGATGGGAAAGGCGTTAAGAAGTGCCAGTGCCAGCCCAGGGGAGGCAAAGGGCTCATCCCAAGCCCTGCTGTGGCGAGCGGGAAGGAGGAGGTTGCTGACAGACTGGGCTTACTGGCACAGCTGTCAGGGCTACGTTGTCCTTTGCACTTTGCTGATGCTCCTGACATCCCAGTTGGGTGGGGTTTTTCCCGCTAAGTGGAATTGCAGGGAACATACTTTCTTTTCTCTTGATTATTTTCGTAGTTTAGAGCATCCTGAACGTTTTGAAGGACAAAGAGAAAGGTGACTGCGAGGGAAGGGGCACAGGTGCCGGCAATGAGGATGGGGAGATTTGGGGGAGGAAGGCTCAGCTTCGCATGTCTGCTGAGACACCTTATTGCGCTAATTGAAGTGCAAATCTGCGCCTGTTTCTCTTGAAACTACCGGAGTAAGTTGTCTGTAATTATGTGGAGCAGAACAGGAAAACCTCTCGTGGCCAGAGGAGCGAGCAGCAGTGACCTGCTGGCGTTCGCGGAGGCCAGGTGGCATTTTACCAGTTCCCAAGGCTCTGATTTTCTAATCAAAAAAGTTCCTCTGATTTTTTTTGCAGCCAAAGGGGAACGATCGTTCCTCCAAGTAGAAAACCTTTCCTTGCCTATCTCTCCCCAAAACCCAGGGAAAAGGGGAGGACGGCTGCGGCAATCCAGCCTGAACGGCACTCAGCCTTTCGTGCTCACCCAATGTCTGCAGCACTCACTGCTCCCAAGGAAAGGCAGAAGCTGATCCCGAATTCAGACAGCTATTTCTTAAAGGGTTGGGGTTTTTTTTGCTATCAAGAGTGCACAGGCCGCTCCCCTGTAATGCATAAAAACTCCTCTGGCCAGGACAGACCCATGCAGAAGTCCGTGTCTCGCCACCCAGCTAAGTTTGCTCATTTTAGAGGGTTTCGGAAGGATCTTGTCGTATTTTTTTTTTTTTGCTGGCAGACGTAATTTTTGTCGCCATAAACGATAGAATTTGACACCGCACCACACCAGGCCATTTGTCAACAACGTTTTCAACAGTTCAACCGCATGCGTGTGTACGCACACACGAGCGCAGAAAGTAGAGGCAAGGGGGGAAAGTCTGGGGGCTCAGGGAAAGGCGACCGTCCTCTGAGGCACGCGAACGCGGAGCAAAGAGCCACCTCTAACCACCGGGCTGGAAGCTGGGTTACGGCAAAGGTGCCGAATGCCGATTCACCCCGAAACAAACCGAAAAAGTGTCAGGTTTGGCTCTATGTCATGGTTTTCTGTGCAGTCCGAAACATCGCTCGCAATTTCTTTTGGGTAGGGATAAATCTGAGCATCTACGTATAAAATGTGCCTCGTTGGAGCGATGGTAATAATACTTCAACCAAAGGTGGTGGTGTTTTAAATATGCTTTAAAAAAGCAGGGTTTGCTGCTAAGGTACTGTGTGATAGAGAGGAAGGGTTGTACATTAGGTAACAGTTTTTAAAGCATCATTGGCTAATGGCAGCACATCCTTTGAGAAACAACAGAATATATGCATTGTTCCATCCCAGCACTTTACTATTCAGCCAATCTAAGCTGCTGAAGAAATATGTGTTCAGGACATTTTACATCTGTTTTTGACAAGAAGCCTGGATTTTTGCGTGTGGGTTTTTTTTTTTTTTAATCTATTTGCTGCAGCTTTTTTAGCCAGATTAGCATGGGAAAAGGCACGCTGTTTTATAAACGACAGGGTTTATCCTTTTAAAAAATGACTCGCCTTCAGCTTTTTTCAGCTGAAGTCAGGGCACAGCATGTAGAAAATAGTAATATCAGCAATAGCCGTAAAACCCACAGCAGCAGTGTTACCTATTTAAACAAAACTAAACAGACAGCTTGTGCAATGGATAAAGTAACAAATTTTTGACCAGCCTAACATTTTGGGGGCTCCCTAGAAGATTGCATGGAAACTTTAACTGCAGCACCAAAGCACAAACCATTTCAGGATGCAAGCGAAACATTTACTAGAAGTGGTTTCTAAAATGGTTTTAAGTCTGCGTTTTACACTGCTAGTAAGTTTGGTTGAACACTTTTCAGCTTTTTCAAACCAGGTCCTGAAGTGGCATCAAGGTTTTGGTTTTTTTAAACAGCCCGTTTATTGCTGCTAGAACAAAGATGGATTTGCCTCTCTTAAAAAGCCTGGCCAATGGGCTGGGATAAACTTTCTTTTTGTCCTTAAGGAGCCGATAGTCTGCATGATGAAATTATTTCATTTTACATCACGCGCAACGTTGCGGGGAGGGGGGGCGAGTTTCCCTTTTGAGCGTTTGCTTGGCGAAATGGGTTTGCGGGCTCTGCTTTATGTACCGAGCCCCAGAGAACGACCGGCTGTATGCAAACTCTGGCTGACACAGTGCAGAGCTGCTCTGCTTAATTAGCCTGAGATGAGGGTATTATTAAGGGCCTTTCCCCCCCCCCCCCTTTCTTACTGTTTATTCCTCCCTCCCTGAATATTACAAAAGGAACTGAAGAGGAAGTAGTTTTCCGCTAATGGAAAACGATGAGGAAGGGTCTAGTGATGAGAGTAAATAAGAAACTACATCTAACACCAGGCTTCATTTTACTGGCACTTTGGGGAAGGGAAACCGAGCAAATACGAAAATTTGGCAAAGTTTCTTCTATCTTTGTTTGCTTTTTATTGTGTGAGGGGGAAGGGGCACAGCCTGGGGTTGCAGCCGACATCTGCTGCTCGTTTCTTTTAAGAGAAGCGCAACCTGGGGCAAACTCATCGCCTAACCCTGCCTGGGTCCTGCGGACCCCTTGGTCCCCCCGCAGTCGGCAGAGGATGCGGCTGCTCCGGCGCTGCTGCCCCAGCACCGGGATTTTCGGGCGCAGGCGCCCATGGAGAGGGGCAGCAGCTGTTTCGGATCCCCTTGTCAGCCGGTTGTACTGATCGCCTTTTCCTCTTAAAAACCTTTCCCGAGCAGCGCTTTCTGGCAAATCTCATGCAGCGATGGTTTCGCCCCCATCCCTCACCAGCCAGCTTTCAGCTCCCCCATCCCTGCAGAGCAGAAACATGCTGATTTTTATATTTTTTTTTAAATGGGTCATATCTCATTTTTGCCTGCCTGGAAGTTTCTTTTTTTTTTTAATTTTCACAATACTGGGAAGCGGAGGGGGCTAGACACATCTACGCTGTCCATCTCACCTCCAGGTCCCTGGCCCCAAACCCCTTGCCCAGCAGCATCCCCGCATACCACCAAGCCGTGCCACCTCTCCCCAGGCAGGATCAAACCCCGCGGCAAAGCCGGGCTGGTGAAAGGAGCCACCGGCACCCCATCCTGCAGCCAGACGGACGCAGAGCATCATCCGGGAGAAGAGAAATCGGTACCTACCCCTTCGGCAGCTGGGCTGGCCTGGCCCGGGCGGTGGCTAGTGGGAGGCCGACATGGACCATGCTCCCTCCATCCTCCATACGGAGAAGGCATAACTCAGCCTCTCGTGAGCCACGTAACTACAGCTCGTCATCTTACTGTCCATCTCGTCGCTCTGTAGCACCTGGTAGAGGAAGTCTATATACCGTGCCGCCAGCTTGAGGGTCTGGATTTTACTGAGTTTGTCAGAGGGCAAAGTGGGGATGATTTTCCTCAAGGCAGCAAAAGCTTCATTGAGCGACTGAGTCCTCTGCCTCTCTCTGACATTGGCCAGGATCCTCTGGCTCTGCAGTTCTTCATAAGATTGGGAGCTGGGACTGGACTTTTTCCCCCTCTTCCCTGGGTTGGGGCTGCCATCTTCGCTGGACTTCTTACTGTATCTTCTCTTCCTGCCAAATCTCTTTGGCTGCCTTTCCAGCTCCTCTTCACTGGTCCCCAAGCTATCCACAGGGGAAACAGGAGAACTGGAGCTTTCTTCCATGCTTTCTGCAAGAAGGGGAGGGGAAGAGACTTTCCCCCCCTCCTTATGTTATGTGAGTGTGTGTGTCTTAAATGTGCTTTAAATTCCTGAGACAGATCCTTTGGAAAAACAGGAGGGCTGCTTTTTTTTTTTTTTTTTTTTTGCTGACCAAACGTTTTCCAGGTTGCTTGAAGGGCTCTTATTTCAAGGACCGGGGTTGTGCAAAAAATTGAGGTCTTGGAGAGAGGAAGTTATTCTAACTTTTTGGAAACTTTAGCTGAGCTCAGTTGCTAAATAGTTGTCAGAAGTGAGGGAGGTGCGGGGCTCCCTCCTGATTGGCCGGCCAGGTCAGTGGGAGGAAAGCTTTTCCCCTGCTAAACTTTCACAGTTTTATGTTACACTTAACTAAAATCTTGGGAATGCACCTCGAATAAAAGATAGCTGGCCGCCACCCCCACCCTTACCCCTAGAGATGCTGATTTCGCAGCACCCCTCCAAGGTAACCCCCCTGCTGGGGGGGTCTGGGGGGCTGATCCGCTGGCTGAGCGCTTGCAGGCTGCATCCAGCCCACGCTGCTGAGGGTCCTGCTCCCAGCTCCATGGCCAGGCGGCAGTGGTATCTTGCCCCAATTGGGGTGCACACAAGAAGGTGCCCCATTTTTGCAAAACGATGCCCTGTTTTGCACCCCCCCGGTGCTGCAGGTCTTGCAAACCCCCCACTGCCCCTGACAGCACCCTGCTCCTCAGACCCCCTGTCCTGCAGAGATGGGGTGGGGAGCTGCCTCAGGGTGACCCCGGGGTGGCAGAAGTCCCCTGGGGTGCGTTGAGCTGTGGGAAAGGTGGAGGTTTGGGGGCAGGCGGGGAAAGCTCCTTCAAAACCCCTGCTTGTGGGAGGCATGGAAAGACCCTCCTGGACTAACCCAGCGGAGCCCAAAATATGGGTCATCTGGAAAGCAGCTAATAATTTCTATAATTTACAGAAAACCCCACAGAGAGTACCCCAGAGAGTCAATGCTGGCCACGCAGCCCGTCTGCCTGCTATTTTTCTCCCTGTTTCCCACCCCCACCTCCCTATTAAATATTAAATAGTACATTTTTGGGGAAGCAAGAGCCAAGGTAGGTAGGAGGACATCTTTTCCTTCAGAATATCCTGCTGTTGAAATCCTGGTATCCCAGCGCATAAAAATTGTGGTAGCAGCTCCAGGGTCTCTGATGTATCAAACAGAGATGACGGATCTCTTTTTCCCCTTCATCACACTAGGGAAAATGTGGGAAAACTCTGCTTGCTTCCGTGGAGCTAAGGCAGAGCGAAATCAGATTTGGACCTCTGATTTCAGTTACAGCCCAAATTGCAGGAACAGACGCATTCCTGAGCAGCAAAGATCATGTTTTCAATACGGAGCAGGAAAATAAAACAATAATAATAAAAATAAATAAGACAAAAGAAACCCATGAAATGTAAATGTTGTATCAGAAGAATTAGTTTGGAGTGGATTTCTTTGCAAAGTTTTCCAGTAGGTATCAACACTCATTAATGGAAAAAATAATGTCTGGTTTGATTGGAAAGTGTTCCTTGGTAGGAGAAGGAATTTTGGCTTGCCTGGGGCTGACTCCACTACTGGTAGGTAATGTTTATAGTGGAAAGACTTCCCCAGGCAGCCCCTGGGGAGAGCCTGTGTTTGCTTTCAAAAGGAAAGGTTTTCAGGTGCAGCACAGAAGTCGGAAAGCAAGGCAGTTCTGCAAATAGATTTTTAATCCAATTTAAGACCCCGGCGAGTCAGACAGGACGGGTGCCTCTCCTGCTCGCACCCCAAAGCCAGGTTTCCAGAAGGGTTTGGGGCTGGGGGTTGCCAGCTGCTCTGCGTCTGCGACCTGGCAGTCCATGCGTACAGGGGGTTGGGATAGTGTTTACCAGCCCTGTGGACCCAAAGGCAGATACCATCCTTGGCTGACTTAGGGCAAGCAACACTTATGCTGGGAAAACCTGAGGAACAGCCCCTCGCCTGCCCCGTAAGCGGAATAAACTGCTGTCGATAGTGGTGCTGATGTGAGCTGTGCCTCGGAGGGCACAATGCCCCTCGTAAGGGGTATTTGGTTTGTACTTGAGGTATTTAGAAGTCTACTCTTCTTAGCGCATGGGATCATTTCCAAGCATTAAGAGAAGTCACCAGCAGAGACCGGAGGGGCAACTCTGCTTTCTAGCTGTGAAAAGCACGATTTTCCCAGTAAGCAGGTTCCCCACTAACGGCAGCGGCTCTTTGGTGCTTGCACTGTGTTTCTGGTGGTAAGCCATCGTGGATTTGCAGGGATGCATGGAGCATGGGAGGGCTGCAGGACTGAGCACCCAGAGTGCGCTGCCCGAAGGTGCTGTAGGTGCTTGTGAGAGGCTGCCTGGGGAGGGAGCATGGGTTTGGGCTGTGTTTGAGAGCACCAGCAGCAAGGGGAGCAGACCTGAGCTTGCGAGAGCGAACAGAGCTGCTCATTGCTGCCTCTCCTCTCCCCATACCCTGTAGATGTGCATGCTGATACTTATTCTGCATCTTCCTTTTGCCCTGCTGTGACCACCAAAGGCAAGACTTCCCGGGGAGTGAGGTGTTTCCATGGAGAGGAGCTTGGTCCTTCCAGGGGTTGGGGACAGGGGAGTTTTGGGGGTGGACTGTGTGGATGTATCTCAAAATGCCCAATTCTCAGCTGGCACAGGCATTTTGCCTTTGTGATAGCCCCTGAGTCCATCCCATACAGGAGCAGCCACGGGTGGGTGCACAGGAGCCATGCAGCTCCTGGGCATCATGCTGGAGTCGCGGTGGCAAAAGGATGCAGCAGTGTGGTGCAGACCTGGTCCAGCCGGGTGGCTGCTGCTCCTGGCGCTCTTGGCCGTGTCTCTCTGAGCTGCACAGCACAGAGCTCCCACGGCAGAGCAGCCCTTCGCTCCTCCACACACCGTGGCTGTATTAAATAAATAAATGAGCAGCCCCAGCCCCCTGCCTGGCTTCTGCAAATGAGACCGAAGGAGTGTTTGCACGACAGAGTGAGGCAGGATTTCTCCCTAAGGGGGCTGTTGCTGTGCGTAACCTCTAAATGTGCAAAGCTTTTTAGTATCAGGCAGGCTTCATTAGGGGAAATTTATGGTGAAACTTGGCTGTGTCGTAATTATGAAGTCTATAAGCCCGGCTCCAACGAGCATCGCTCCAGAGCTGCTGTGTATGTGTGTACTCTTTACGGCCGCTGAGTCCCCTAGCAGTACTTAGTGCCAGAGCTAAGTACAGTGTTGACAATACTGCAAATATCTTCCCTTGGAGCAGACCAAAGGCAGGGTCTACGTGTGCGCAGACCCGGGTGAAATGTGATCTGGCTCTCCTGAAGGAAGAGGGAGTTTTGAGAGGTTTGTGGGGGAGGCACGCGCTACGAAGGTACCGCTGGCAAAGGAGGATGGGGTGGATGCATCCTTCCTGCTACCACTGTGGGGTGGGAAAGAGGTTATGGGATAAAAACTGCTATATGAAAAATAGTTTTGATGAATGTTTAATACCCTGTTTAAATGTGACATCCACCATGCTGCTGCTGCTGTTCCACTGCCATTACCAGGCTCCTAAAATTTCTTTTTAGAGGGGAACAATGAACACAGACTGGGCTTTGGGGGCAGTGTTTATTCTCTGTAGGAAGCCTGTGGTCCACTTGTCCCTGTGGCAGGGCTTGGCCAGCAAATCACCCTTCAGCCCCTCTGCACTGCAGAGCAGAATGTTTGTATTTCTGCCTCCTGCCACCCTCCCCTTTGCCTGCAGCAGGAACTGGGGGAAGGCTGGATGCCCTGGCATTACAGGCAATAGCATTTCCATGCACTCAGTCTGCTCTACCAGCTCCCCTCTGTTGGGGGAGCTGCCAGGGTTGCAAATTTTTGGAGTAAACTGAAAGAAAGATGCTGTTATGCTTGCTGCCTTTCTCCTCCTCGCTACCTGCTGCTATAGAGAAAAGCATCGTTTATTTCTCCTTTCAGAAATGTCCCCACTGCAAATTGCATCCAGTGTTGAATGGCCTCTACTGTAGCCAGGTCTAATTAAGCTGATTTTTTTTTTCCCCCTCTTGCCTTCAGTGTGATTTAGTGGGTAATTCCTTAGTGCTTGTGCAGCAACTACTAAATGTGATCTGGTGTGTGCATCTTCCGCATGCTGTCTTTGCAAAGGCAGCCACGTTTTGCCTTGTGCTTCTGCTTTCTGGGCTTTGTTTCCTTATTCCTCGCCTTGCACCGCAGCAGCGGCCAGACGTGGCAGGCGGATGTTTCCCAAAGCATTCACCCTGCAGTGACAAGTTTATAATCAAAAGCAAAGGAGCGGTGAGCGAGCAGTGCAGATAAGAGGCAGGAGGTAAAGGAGAGCGAGGCTTTGGGGATAAGACAGTTAGAGCAGAGCATGGTTTCAAAGTAATTGGATACGCTAACTTCGGAGTTTTGTGCAGGAATGTACATCTGTTTCTGAACTGTTACCAGCTGATGTGCCCGCTCTTCCTTTCTGCTTCCTCAGTTATAAACCCTCAGAGCAGCAAGATACAAGCAAAGGAGAGGCTGACCCGGGGACAGCAAGTCCTATTGCTTGCTAATCCTGCCAATAAATGCAGTCAAGGTCAAGGTGTGTGTTTGATTTGCAAAGATGTTACTGGGGCAGCTGGGTGTGCCGATGCCTGCCCTGTGGGGAGGTGTGATGGTTTGATGGATCCACCTGGCTTCCTCAGCTTTGTGCTGGAGGAGGCTGGAAATACGGACCTTTTTAGGAAAGGCTTGAGAGGAGAATGACAGAGAGAAGGGACTTAAAGGTTTTCCCAGTGGACATCTCTTTCTCCTGAGAAAGCCCCACAGGCCCTTTGTCCATCTCTTTTATGAAGGAGGCAGCTCCACCCAAGCTCTGACCAAGCAAGGTGTGAATTGCAAGGGCCAGCCTTCCAGCCCGTGCTTTATCTGCTGTGTATACCATCAGGACAAACTGTCTACAGTGCAATAGTGATTTGCATTTATCAAAACTTTCAAAAAACCACTATAGTGAGTCAGATTGTTAAAACGCGCTGTAATTCACAGCTTTTCCGAGGCCCAGGTTCCGCAAAGCACTGGAGCATGCCTTGGAGAAGAGAGGTGCATCTGAGTCCTATTAACTCCTGTGGGATGTAGGCAGGTGTTCAGAGTCATGTGTATGCTAAACACAGGCCTGAAATTCTGATCTGAACCCCCTCTGAAATAAGAGAGATTTTCAGTGGCTTCAACAGGTTTTGGAATGAGATCTCAAACATTAAGATGTTGGAGGATCAGTTCACATCTCCTGGTTGTCCAAGCCCCATTGTCAGTAGGACAAGGATAATTTAGACCAGACACAGCTCTGCCTCCAACGCTGAGTGCGGTGTTTCAGGTCTGATTAGAAATCCATGCAATTTCTCATGTCAGTAGCATCGGAAAGATAGCGTGTGTCCTGCTGTAAAAAGAAACCAAAAGGCAGTGGCATCGCAATTGTGGATTCTATTTTTAATGATCGTGCAAAGCAAAAAGAAGAACTGGCATTTGGGGGAGTAAAAAGTAGTAGCTATCACGATTCCAAAAATAACATTTCTATTTTAGATCATTTACCCGAGGCTACCACTAATTGCAGATCAGAGTGGAATGTCTCCCTGGGAATCCGTGGGGAAGACAGATTTTTTTTTTTCGTTTTTTTGGAAGGTGAAATATTAATTGCGGCTGCAGCAGTAGTAACTGTAGCTTAAAACCTGGGCTAGGAAAACTGGAAGTATTTTTTCATGAGCTAGAAAATCAAAGCATGTGAAATATACTTTTCTCCTTGCCTTTTCCTCCCCCATCTCCAGCCTCATTAAACTGGGAAGGAAGGGCTTCCCACCAACGTCAAGGAGAATCCAAAACCAGCCTGGCTGTTCCAACAGTGTTCGGGCACTGCTGGGAAGGGTCAGGCTTCTGTGTACTATTTTTTTTGAGTGCAACAGCCACTTCAAGGCAGGTATATTCAAAACAACATTAAGTTTGCCTTCCAGTTTTGAGCATTGATTGACAGCCGCTCCATCTCCAGAAGATGGAGAACTGCTTCCACTGGGGTGCCAGTGCTTGCTCCTGGGATGAACCTTTGTTTGACTTTAGCCATGCAAATGTGGACTGTGGGCTGGGAAGGGTTTGGCCAGGCTGACACTAGTATAGGGAGCCTGACCTCATCTCCCTGTCCAGGCCATGGAGAGAGGGACTGTCCTTTCTGGGTCCCCATGGTGGATCCTCTCCTTGTGGACTGCAAAACAGGTCTGCAGAAGTAGATGGCCTCAGATCAGCGCTTTGTCTTTAATCTGCAAAGCCCCAGAAACAATGTAAGGAAGGCACTGATCCCGTAGTTATAAGTCTTGTAAGTCCTGTGTCTTAGACGTCTTCCACAGCCCCCTCTGAAGGCATCGGCAGGATCCCAGGGTGAAAACTGTTCCCACTGGGCACAGGCTGCCTTTGCAAACACTGTGCTCCTTTGTGTATCTCCTCTTTTGGATCCAACCACTGACTGTAGTGGTGGGCACAGCAGTCTGTGGTTCAATTACTCTTTTTACACATCTCAAAACCCACAGTTAATGTGAATTCACATGGCTGGAAAGCCCACCAAGAAAAAGTCCAGAGTAGTGTTGCTTGTATTCCTGCATCTCAGTATTTTTGAGGATTAACCATGACCCTAGAGGTAACTCAGCCTTGTAGTTGGACTATGTTGTGAGGTGAAAGGACAGCAACAAGGGACTGGAAAGTAAAGCCCTGGTGTAATTATACTGCCGCTTCAATAGATGGCTTTCCCTATGGTCCACATAAGAATCTTTCTCAAAGCATATTATAAATCAGCTTTCCCCTTCTCCACTCAAACTACTTTGAATGCTATGTCAGGGGGGATGTGGCACTGGTGATACATCTCCTTATTGCTGGCCGGGGGGGCTGACAAATGCCTCCTAACTGCATAGACACCACCTGAAAAATTGCACTCATTGATGTGTGCGAAGGCAGATCTAGAAGCAGCTTTGTTTGCCTGAGTGTTTCACTCAGCAGATACGCACACAGAGAGGGGGTATTCGTTGCCCTGAATCTTAGCCAGCTAAGTTTTAACTGTTGAGGATACCTCTAGACCTTAACCACCAAGGTACAGCATTCTGCAGTTCAGATCTTGGGTAAAGGGGAAGCCAAAATGATGAGCTAGGACACAGACAGCTATAAGATAGCTCTGCCCGGAGAAGGCAAACCCCTCCCAGGAGCTGGATGCATCTGCTGGCCGCCCCAGGGCAGCCCCACGAACAGCTGTGGTGGAGCTTACTGGGGTTTTTAGAAATGTCAGAATTTGGAAAAATCACTATTTTCAATGCCAGGGCAAAAGAAGGGGAAAATTTTTAAGGTTTCTGAAGTGAGAAACCCTGAATTTTCGAGAAGAGGATGGGGTCAGTTAAAATAAACTATTTGTAGTCTCTTTGGCCAGTTCTGAACTTTACCTTGGCTTTGGCTGATGTCTGAGCCACTCATAGTTTGCAAACCCTGGAGCCCTCCTTTGCCCAGATAAAAATGGACATCTGTCCTCATTCCTCATCCCACAGCACTATAATTCTCCCACCATTTCTTCCGGGGCTTAAGCCATAGTTGAGGCCACGTATCATGTTGCATATGTCTTCTGGTTAAGGGAGACTGGACAGCTCATTAGCAGCGCTCGTTAATGGGCTGGATGGGTTGCTGCCGAGTGACAAGTCATTCATCATGGTTCCCGGCAGTGAAAATTCTCACCTTTGAAGTGTTCCCACTTGCCGTCAGCCTGGTAGTGGGATCCCAGGGATGGGACCTTGGTTTCCTGTACCGGAGAGGAAGCGCTCTACTGGTTGGGTCATTGTCACCGTGGTGCCAACTCAAGCAATTGGACTAAACTTCCTCTAATATTCATCTACTTAAAACAGCAAGCTATACTTTCTGCCTCCATACTCACACTGGAGCCAGTTACGAGCCAAATCACAGCTGTTCTCCCACACCTTGACAGAAAAAACCCAAATGCCTGCAATTTGTTTTCCCTTTCTTGGAAACACTGCTCAAAAATCATAGCCACTCTCCCTTTCTTATGCATCTTTTTAAAACACAGTTTAACAACAGTGCTTCTCTGTGGATCTTCAGGCATTAGTGATGCTCTCACAGCAGCAGGACAAAATATGGCATCCCAGTGCCCAGCCTGCTGCTTGGGTTTTGTTTGAAGAATATGGGGCTAACTCGTAGCCCCAGGAGAGCTGTGGCTCACACTTTTTGAAGGTTGATTGGTGCCGTTTAATGTATTCAGTAGTTTAGTTTCTTAGAAGGAGGGTGGGACCTGGTAAGGATCCCTTGGATATCAACTGAGAAGTGGAGTGAGTTGGTTTAGGTCTTCTCTGTCTTGCTTTCATGTATTTAAATGGCCTGGAAGAGGGAAGGAGTATCGCCTTGGAGAACCCCTGGGTGACTGGTGAATCTCTTGCTGAGGAGATAAAGAAAAACCTGACAGAATTAGTTATTGAGGGGAAAATGTTTGTTTTCTAAATAGAATAATATTTCGTGAAACATGTCAATGTTCCTAGGAAAATACGGTTTCTTTTGGAAAACCAGGCACCCTAACTCGGACTCCTTTACCTCTGTGTGTTGCAGTTTAGTTTTACTTGTGTGTCCAGGTACTTTAGCTGCCTGCTGCCCTTGCTCCCTGCTTTGACATTGCTGATAAACCCCAGCAGCTGAGCAGGAGGGGGTTTACCATGTCCCGGGTTGCCTGGCCACGACAGCAGTGGACATGGAAAACCAGTGGCTCCCTTGGATTTCTGCTGCGGCAATGGGCTGGTACCTTCTGACCAAATTCCTTGGTTATCAGCTGGTTTGGTTTCACTTTGATATTTAATTTGATGCTGAAAGGTTAAAATCTTCCATTTAAGAAAAGAAAAAAAAAAAAATCACTAAGTACACTTAGAGCATCAGAAGGGACAGTCAGCCAAACCTGCTCAGCTGAGAGAGGAAATTATTTTTCTCAGACTGATTAAAACTTCTGCTTTTTTCTTTGTCTTTACCAACACCTGTTTAACTCAAGCACCTGAATAAACTTTGAGGAGAAAAGATAGCTTTGTTAAAGATGCAAATGGACCCCAAAAGATTGAGTTCCACTTCTGGGACCCTCAGCAAATCCAGGGGAAACCAGGCTTGGCATTCCTAGTGAGATCTGGGGAGAAAAAGCAGGAAAGGCTCATCATTTCTTTCAAAAACAATTAGGTGAAAAAGCCCCAACCCAAACAAATTCTCAAAAGTTAAGGTTGGCTGAATTTAAAAGAAGAAACCATAAAAAAATCATAAATTAGCATCACTGGCTTTGGATTGTTGTTCCAGAGATATTAAGTGAACTGGCTGTTTTCTCAAGGGTAACAGCCTTTATCTGTGTAGACCATATTGTCTGTCAGGACCATGGCACAAGTGTCCTTGATGTAGAAGGTGGAAACACATGACTGGATATAGACACCAAAGCTGGTGTAAAGGAATGTATGTGTCCTAGCTGAATCACTGGAAATGCAATTATCAGGAAAGCAGCTGCATCCCTCAAAGGGCCCCGGAAGGGCATTTCTACAAGGCATCTGTGGATTTGCATGTGCAGCGTTGGGGAAGATGCGTGTTTGGGCGAGGCAGCAGGTATTTTAACCTCCCAACCCTGCTGAGGTGTCCTTCCCAACCTCCATTGCATCCCTGGTGTTCTTTGCTGGGCAAGGGTGACTTGCTCAATATTATCCTGAGCCTTGCTGTGTTGGGATTGAATGGTGGGAAGCAGTGCTCCAGCAGCACTGTAAGAAGCTGGGCTCTAGTTTTTCTGTCCCAGCTGCCCACATCTCACCTTCAGCATCACAGATGGGAAGTGGGCTTGAGAAATACTCCTTCTGGTCAAGCTGTAAGGTGCATTATAGGGCTGGATGCACTACCATGCTTTTCATGGTCAGGCAAGTTTTCGTCTCTGTGGGAGAGTATGATGTCCTATATGGTCAGCTGCAAGCATCTACGTCCTTACATTGAAATTAAGGGGGTGATGCACGTGCTCAAACCTTCTCCCAGTTCAGGAGGTGACATGAGCAGCAGCTGCAGCCCAAGGATATGGTCTAGCTTCCATGTTGTCAAATCCCTGAATTAAAACAATAACACTGTGTAACAGCTCTCTTTGTCATGAGGGCAAGAACAGTGGATTGCAAAATATTGCATTTTTGTGTATTTTAGCTCAAGAGGTCTTTTAACTTGCATTTAATTGCTGAAGGAGGAGAGCTATAAAGCATACCTGTCCTCAGTCTGAACCTCCCCCAGCTTTTTCATTATCAGTTGAGCTTTGCGATTTTTTTTTTTTTTTCCTGGCATCAATACTACTGTGATGTTTCATTTCCTTCTCTTTTGCGCTTTTGGCAAAGATGAAATTTACTGTCGGTTCCACTATATGCTCTATCAGGTGACTCGGAGTCTGATCCACAACTTGCAAAGTCAGCAGAAAACTTTATGTTGCTCTCAGCAGGCTTTACAGCGACCTTTAATAATTCTGCCCTCCCAAGGGGGCTGAAGTACGAATCCAGTAGGCATTTGTCGTGTCTCAGTCTCCTAAAGGGCCAATAATTTCTTGCAATATTTTTGTAGGCCTTTGATCCATCACTGTTGCTTGATTGTGCTTTGAAGACTTAATAGCACCCCATATCCCACACTTATTAAATTCAAATTCTCCAGTTGCATTTCCCTGGAAGATACATAAAAATAACACATGGAGGAAATATAACTGGAAGATCCTTTGTATAAGCTGGCTTACATTTCGTATGTGGGGAAGACACTGCTTTTGCACTCGTGACAGAACCATCTGTATAATTTTGATATAGCGGAGTATTTCTGAAAAAGCAATAATAGGCTGGGGAGCTGTGTGCTGGCTTCAAAGGCTCAATTTTCAGTATGCCACCAGCCAGCCTTTCATTTAGAAAGAATTAGCATTGGAGGCATCTAGCTGTAGAAGTTGCCGTGGGCTCTGACTATAGATGTCTCTGGTGGGATTTTAGCGTGGCTCTTCTGTAGTTCTGCCGTTGTTGGGAGATAGTTATTTTGGGGTTGGGACGAGGATGTCATTGAAGGCTCCCAGAAATGCTCAGCTGATTGAAAGGGAAGGGTGAAGCAGGGTGGTAGGCTGTTTTCTGGAGGATGGGAGTGGGAGATGCAACCTAGTTTGGGTGGAAACACTCTCACAGATGATCCATTAGCTGCTGGAAGGATGGGAGAGGGAGAAAACAGGAGTCCCTTGGGGATCCCCAGTTTACAAGGTCCCCTGCTCATGTGAATGAGCTTCTGCTCAAGAGTGGCATCCTGGGGACAGCACAAACCCACAGTGAAACTGGGGAAATACTTTTAGTCGCTCTCTGTTTTCTGGGGTCTCACCAGGAGGCAGGTGGGATATCTCATAAATTCCAGTAAAGCCACCTGATTTCTGTGCAAGGTCCCTTGCAAGCACCAAGCTACCCGCAGGCACGCGAACAGCCATTTGCTCAGACCTCACCTCCGCGAAAGCACGTTCTCCACTGGAAAGCCGTTCTCCATGCCTCAGCCGGGAAAGAGGCCTGAGGAGAACAGAGAGCTCGGTTGCACCAGAAATAAAACAGCGATGAGTAGCCTTGGGCAGGGTGATGGAAACACTTCCATTGCCTCTGATTTGCCCTGGGTCAGCCTCACCTTGGGAACTGTGAGATTTGGGTGGTTAATAAAGAGCCGAGGTCTCCAGTTCAACAGCACACAGGCGCAAACAGAGCTTTTTGAAACTTTGGCGGGGCTGGTGGGATGCATACCTTCTAGCTTACGAGGCAAAGCTTAAATTAAAAGCTAGAAACGTCAGCATCTCACAGCATATTGTGCAACCAGAGCTCAGCAATATTTTGTAATTAGAGTTGCTCCCCGGTTTTTGTGTTGGTTTTTTTCAGTGGGATCTGATTTTCTGATGGGAGCACAGGCTGAAAAACTGATTCAGAAAGCAAATAGAAAAAAAAAATGGTTGGTTGAAAATAAACACCTTGTTTTCAAGGAAGTGGAGAACTTCCTAAAGGAAGTTTTCACAACCATGAAAAATTTTATATGGGGGAAAGCAGAAGGCTATATGCAGCAGTGCTTACTGCAAGTATTACAAAAGATGAATTTTCAGCCTGCCCTCACGATACAACAATTTTGAAAGCCCCAAAATGTGACTGCTCTTTTAATAGAGTCGTCTTTCTCTGTACAAGAACACTTCTGTGGACAAGGATGGATGGGTTTTTATCCTGAAATCTTTGCGAGGTTGGTGTTGCCTTGGCAAAGGTACATAGAAACAAAACGTGCGGCTAAGGAGATGTGTGGGACCCTGAAGGAAACGGCTTTTGGGTGCTTTCTTTTGCTGACATGAGCCTGCTAACAGCAGAGTGGGCTTTTCCAGCAGCGCTTTTGGGACAATCAACAAGCCAGATGTGCTCAGCCTGTCGGTGCTGAAGGGCCACGTCTCAGCCCCGATGCCCCCAGACCCTTCCTCCCAGCCCCCAGATACAGGCTTTATGCAGGAACTTTCCAGCCTGGGCACCTCTCTGCTTTTTTTCTCCCAGTGCGTGTTCCTAGCACCGTATCCCACAGCTGCTGTAGGGGTTTATATCCCTGCAGCAGGAAGGAGGCAGGAGCGGGCAGAACGCATCGCTCCCCACGTGCAATGGGGTAAAACGCCCGGTGAATGCAGCGGGAGCAAAGTCAGGCCGATGCAGACCGATTTAGAAATTTGCAAGCAAACATCTGTCAGGCACTCAGCAGAGATAAATAACAAAATCAGAGCGGAGCAGACATATGACGAAATCCTTCCATGTGGAGGGAAGGGGGAGGGGGACGGCAATCCAACGTGTACTAATATTTTCGTTATAATGCAAGGCATATCAGTAACAGACACACGTGAAGCTATGGAAATGTGGGGTACGTTGTTGTTCCATATGTTTTAAATATCATTAAGTAGGCCGGTTTTGTCGTATATTTGATATTCTGGCTGTTGTCGCTAGGACTGGACCAACCATTTCATATGGAATATGAATTGGCCTTGGACTCAGTCTCATCGCTGACCCAAAGAGAGTTTTGCAAAATGCATTTCTAACCTGAGAAACGATAGGCTGAATCTCGTGCTGTGGGAGGAGGGCGGCTGGTCGTACACTTGACCTAGATACAAATCTCTGGGGTTAAAAATAAAGAGGCTCTTGGATAGCGGGGACCAAAACATGTCACTGATAAGATTTGTTTTCCTTTTTTGTTGTTTTTGCTAGAAAACGCATCTCAGGCAAAAATAGTGACCATCGTTTTTTGGAAGTTACAGTTTTCAATATTTTCCTCTTAGTGTTTCACAGCAAGGAGGAAGCAATGAGATGTTGATACACCTACGTTTTTAATTTGGAAATTCATGTAAATCTTCCATTTTCTTTCAGATTCCCCACAGTTTTTCAGGGAACAATTAAACGTGGAGGAAATCTTACTTGTATTTTTATTTCTTACATCTTAAAAAAAAAAAAAGGGAACCCCACCTAACCCCCCATTTTGAAATACTCATGTAAAAGTCTCTTAAGTCTAGAACAAAACCAGAGAAATATTTCTGGGGACAAGTCCTTTCACTCCTTTACTTTGCTCCTTTTTGCTTTTCCTTTGGGAGGGTCTCCCTGTCAACAGAAAAGGGGATAAAGCAGAGAAAATCAGGGTGTGGAGAATATATATTATGTTATAGAGCAATTCCTGATTCTTTCCCCCTTTTTTTTTTTTTTTTTTTTGACCTTTTGA
>JAVJGI010000064.1:6660550-6670592 GCA_035590275.1 Ibycter americanus
TTCCCCCCCCTTTTTTTTTTTTTTTTGACCTTTTGAGAAAAAGGATGAAGGAATCTGTGATAGGGGTAGTGGGGAACACCCACGCATGACAGATCCTCTCCCCTCTCACCCCCACCTCTTGGCAAGGAAATTGAATTCAGGGCAAGTTTCAAATGAAAGCACGATGCTAGGGGGGGTTTGGGGTGGGAAAAATCGGCTGCCTTGTCTGGGCAGCCCTGGTGTTTCTTTGCAGGACGTGGGCTGGGACCCGAACATCTCGCAGGGCTCCTTCCTGTTCCCACATCCGTGCCAGGAATCAGACTCCGCGGGAGGATTTCGGATAACGTGTCCTGGGAAGACGGCAGCCAGAGGGGGATGGAGCTCCCTCTCACAGAGCTGGCCCAAATCTGCAGCTCCAACACGCCCAAGAGCACGAGAGCTGGGTTTGTTGCTGGAGCTGGCAGATACGTGTGCGAGAGGATCACAGAGGGTGACTCGGAAGGTGCTGGGTTTTACAGCCACTTTGCTGACTACAAAGTCACTCCGAGAGTTTTGCTTTACTCTGAAAAACCTGTATGTAAAACGTGCTGCCTTTCCCCAAGAGAAATCTGTTTGCTTTCAGATTTGCTTTTCTTTGGTGCCATTGGTAAATGCAGAATTAGCTCGTCATTGAAGTCTAATGCTTTCAGAGACGTGAAGATTTCCTAGCTCCCTGCATGTTTTCTTTTATTTTCTCATCAGCTTCTGCTGAGGGAAATCAGCGCAAGGTAGTGGCTGCAGTGGACTTGCCTGGCTGTGCTTCGCCTGTAACTTGGTCTGCAAAACCTGCGTTGCCGGTGATGCAGAACAGATAGGGAGAGAAAAGCATCCTTCACCCTGATTTTCAGGATCTGCATTGATGACTTGGGCTGCTCAATAATAATATTTGCTGCCGGTCCTCTTTGCTGAGACTGCTTGCAGCTCATTTCACAGGTTAGCGTTGGGTGCAAAAAGCACGCAGGGGCAGAATTCGTGGGCACTTCTTTGCACAACGGCCTTCTTTTGAGCAAAACTGAGGAAATACGGGATGGGCCCAAATCATGCTAGTCTGGTGAAAATTCAGGCTGACCTCCTGGGAGCCATTAGTGTTCTTCACTGATTTAATCAAATGTTCAGAAGCTTAATGCCAAAAGGGACTGCCTGATCGCTCTGACCTCCTCTTTATGGCAGGCTGGAGCACTTTGGCCAGCCACCTGTGCTGAGTCCCCTGACACGTTTGCCTAAAATTTGTCACTCCCTACCTCCCTCATTCATCTTCCCTTTTCAACTTCACCCATATTTTTTTTCCTGTGTTATTTTTCCTTTCAGTCCTTTAAACAATACCCCTCTGCAAGGTCCCTAGCACACAATGGCATCCCCGCTGCGGGGGAGATGTTTCGCCCAGCCCCATCTTGAGCCACTGCACAGTCCCCAGCTGCATTTCAGTCCACTTCCCAAATGTGACAAGAGCGATCCTGGCTCCTTCAATACAGTAACTCATAAGGACAAGTTATTAAGATATTAAGTCCCAGGATGGAGGCCAAGAGTGTTCAGACACTGCCTCCATCGCTGTTGCTGTCTCTGTCCTTCTCCACGGTGTGTTTACATATCAGCTGGAAATTTCCTAAATAAGCTGATTCTAACTATCAACAAATACCGCTCAGATAATGCACATTTCATGGTAGTTTCCAGTATTCGGTCTACAGGAGGATATAAAAACTTCTTTTGTTATAATATAGCCTCCTTGGCAGCTTGTAACTCAGTGGGAAAGGCTCTGGATTCCTGGAGGAGCACACTGTGTCAGCGATTTTGGGTATTTCAGGGAGCGTGAGGCCTCACTGGGGAAAAAGGAAAGCCCAAGAAAAGCTCTGCTCTCCTTTTAAGATGCATCAGTAATCAAATTAGGTCAAAAATCAAAAAGTGCGAGTAAGGGGTGCGAAAAGACATTCTCTCTCTCAGCAAATCTGTTGGGCTTTTATAGGAAGCGGGAGCGCTGCCAGTCGTCTACTGTGTGTCTGTGTCATATTTAATTTCAAAATGAAAATTCAAAGGAGCAAAGGCTTCTATGCGTGCTTTTCCCAGGGCTTTTGTTAGCTTAACAAGGTGGCAGCAGGGGTAGCTCCATCCCTGGGCAGGCGCGCCCTGATGAGTGATGCCCAGGAGCATCTAGGGAGCAAGAACACTTTGAAGGCATCTGTGGTCTACCTCCTCTCTGAGACAGGCATAAAGGTGTCCCCAGTCAGGATTTATTCCACCCAGGGAGTTTCCCATTCTTTATCTTCCTTCTTTCCCCTCCTTGTGCTGCTCTGCACAGAAAAGTGTCTTTTCAGACCAAGGCTGGAGGGTTGCTGGGTAGGTGTTGTGCATGTCCACTAAAAAAAAAATTTTTTGCTGAAGTAGAAAAACTTTCATAAAAGCGTAAAGCAGTAAAAATGTTTAAAAGATGGTTTAAAAAACCATCTCTTGTGTTTTTTCTTGAGCCTGTGTCTTGTAGGGTGAGCACACCTTGGATGCTGTGCTCTTTTTGCTTTCAGATGTGTAGCTCTGCCATGCAATGCTTGTATGTGGGAAAGGGGCAGGTGATCCCTGCTCTGAATATAAAGTTGAAAAAAAGGTTGAAATGGCATTAAAAGGTGGAAGAAGAGCCTGCAAGATGAATTTAGGATGGAGCTCACTTCCAGGGGTCTTCCCAGCCCCCTGCTCTGGGAAGTACTAAAAAAAAAAAAACCTACTAAACTCCTTGGGAAAATGTGCCTATAAGTTGTTTTGTTGTTGTTGTTTTTCAGCTGCCATACTGAAAACAAGAGAGAAAGATCCTCCAAAATATTTTCAATAAAGGGCCTTCTTTCAACAACAAAAAAAGACAATTCAAAGGAACGTTTCATACAGCTGTTTTTAATTAACTCACGTGATCAGCTGGTGGAAGAATTAAATTAGAGTTGCTTGATTTTATTATGGGTCCATTTTATCTAGACCAACAAAGGTAAGAGGCAAAGCCTCCATGGAGGGGCCCGATCCGGAGCATGTTGGAGGCTTGGGAAGTCTTCCTCTGACTCCCAGCATCTTTCAGCTGGGCTCACTGGTAATTTGAAATCTGCCTCTCCATTTATCAGCTCCATATCTTGAACAGAGTATATTCTACACGAATTTATTTTTAATCTTGTGCTGTGGTGCAATGGGCTGCTTGGCGAAGCAGCTTTATAGACCCAACGTGTGCGCTTTTTTGGGAAGATAATTACACGAGTTCAAAGTCTCGTCAGCCAATCGTATTTTGGTATTCATGCAAGCTGTTTCATAATGCCGTTTTGAACCCTGTTGGTGGCATAATTAAGATTTAATTAAATACAGGAATAGAAACATGTTGTTCATTTGACCATCTGTGAGTCAATGACTACAGTGGTTTTCTAAGTTTCTACGCTACATGCTGTTAGTGAGTGTTTCATATTATTTTCCATCTCCCCAACCATACTTGCACGTTTTCAGAGCCACCGAAGAGCCAAAGAAGATATTATAATCTTGTGTTGATGATCATCTCTTTCTGCTGTTCTTAGCTATCGATCGTATTGAGCAAAGGCAAACCTTTCAAATGTAGCAAAAGCTGCTAAGATGATGGGGAACAGGGATGCTAAAGAAAATGACAGCCTAATCCAAAGATAAAAAGAATCAAGGGGGTGCATTTTATTCCCTGGATTTTTTTGAAGGTTGAATGTCCAAGCCAGACGCACCCAGGCTTCCATCATAATGATGATGATGATGATGATGATGCAGATACTTGTATTTTTTTCTCAGAGCTTTCCTATGGTACCTAGCACAAAGCAGCCTTGTTCTCAGCCGCAGGACAGGCAGGCAGTGATGTTCAAACTGTGGCAATGAAGTAGCCAAAGTGCACGTCAGGGCCCCAGAGTGCCAGCTTCTACACAAACCAGAGCTCAGAAGATGTTTCGCTGATGTGTCCAAAATACGTGTTTTTTGGTTTGACAAAAACGATTTGTGAGTTGGTGTTGAATATAAGTTAGATTTAACTGAAAAGGGTGGGTTTTTCCCTAATTAAAACTGCTTTTTGCTGAAACTTTAGAAGGGAAATATTTTGATTTCAACAAGATATTATGAGACTAAATTTGGTTAAATGTTGTGTTTTTAAATACTGCAAAATTCACCACAAGCCAAAACTGAAACATTTTGTTTCAGATACAATGAAATGTCGTGTTTGATCAGAACATTTCTTTCCCTACTGTTTTCTGGTTTAAGGGATAAAAGAAAAAAATAAAAGTTTGAGTTAACTCAAACAATATTTATGCTTTCTTGGATTTTTCTTGGGGAGGAAGAAAGAGGTGGGGTCAACCACCTACCCCCAAAATAAATGCCTTACAAAGCTCTTGCTGATGCACGTACAAAAGCAAAGAAGAGGGATTTGCCTTTGCTGCTGCTGATTCCCTGTTGTACACGCTACCAAAATAGGTTATACATGTTCTTTTCTTACAATACAGCTTTTAAAACCGGAATTTTAATACATCAGACTAATCCCTTTTTCTGTATTTACATGCCTTTTATTTTTTTTTTTTCATTCACTTTTTGGTTTTCTGCTTTGGGGCACAGATGAGGGTGACCGATCAGGTTAGTAACAGTAGGATACTTTCAAAAATGTAAAAAAAAACTGTTTCAGAAAGTGAACATTTTCCAGAAGCAGGGGGGGTGGTGGGTGGGGAATGGGGGGAAAAATACTAGTGGCTCATTTCAGCCTCAACAAGAAGAGACCCATGTGCTTTCACTGTCATGGTCTTGATAGACAAGAGTTTGTTTCAATGCTTTACAGTGATGTTCTTGCTAACAATGCTCTCTCATGAGCATGTAAAGGATATGACTATACCATCTCCTCTGATTCTTAATTTATCCCAATTTCCACAAATTTGCAGAGCTCCAGAAATTCCTATTAGTTGCTGTATCCTTCCAGCTGATTCTAGCTCTTTGCTAAACAGATTAGAGATGGGGGGATGATCCTGGTGCTTCAAAGATCACTGATGGGCATTTTGGTCCACACCAACATCAAGTGGTGACAACCGCCTTGTGATCCCAATTCAAACCAACCCTGCTCTTCTCTTGCTGCAGTATGTGCCAACCATCTCTGGCTCTGCTGCTGTTCTTCGTCTCTTTATCATCATCCACGTCCCATTGTGGAGAGCTCATGGTTTCCAGTAGGTTTTGGCAATGCATAACGGGATGCTCCATGGAGCTGCGGGAAGGGGACTATTAGCACTTTGCTCTTAAGATCCAAGGATATTGTTGAAAGAAGTCTCTAAAGTAACAAGGAGTTGCTTTCATTCTTATGTTTGTCCCCTATTTTAATGATATTTGAAATTCCCTGCTGGTTCCAGCCCCACTCTGTGGCAAACCTTGGGATTTTGCAGGTGTTAGGACAGCGGGAGTTTTAAAATGTTTTGTAGTCTGTCGCCGCTCCTGTTCAAACCACTGCTGCAAATATCACAGGCTCAACACCGAGCGCTTGGGAAAAATCCCACCTTTGTTTCAACAAATGCAGGTTGCGCTAGAACGAGCAGAAAAGGTCCATTTTGCAGCTGCACCCCGGTCAAGTCGCTGGCTTGGCAGCCGGTGAGCCGATAGCGTGCCGCTTGCCTCGGGTGCTGATTTGCAGCAGACGGGGATCTGGCTCCGTGCGCCGTGCCGGACGGTGCCTCCAGCCCCGCGCTGTGGGGATGGACATGACCCGAGAAGCCCTGACCCTCCCGGCCCCGCAGGCACTACCTTCTTTCCAAAGACCCCCAGGAGCGAGCAAAGCTATGTGAAATGCAGGAGCTCTTGAACACCTGAAGTCATTTTCAAGGGGCAGATATAGAAACCGAGGTATTACTATTGCACAGTGATATTGGTAATTTATTTCAAGCGATCAGCCTATAATTCGAGTACTATTTCTATTTCAAATACCTTTTCATTTAAAAAAACCGCAGTGCGTGAATATTTCTTGTCCTTAAAGTAGAGTTTAGCTACATCTTGTGACTCGACATAAGTCTCTATAAGTTGTCCTGACGTTATGCATTCACAGGCTGTGTATAGTTTTCATTGTGCAGCCGTGGCTGTGAAACGGAATTTCCTCCAGTAGAATTTGCCTCTGGACAGATGTGGTTAAAGTCACCTTTCTGTCTGCCCGAGCAGACGGGCGCTTGCCTTCTCCGACTTCCCTAGGCAACTCAAGGAATGATAAGAGAGGCAGAACCGGGACCTGTGTTTCTGCCTTATTCAACTTTGTATCCTCTCCCAATTGCCGTTAGAAACGGTCAGTTTTATATATATAAAATTATTTTTTTTTTAAACAAAATTAAATTTTCCATAGGAGAAGGTGAGTGTTTTCCCCTGCATTTTCATTGCAAAATTAGGAACGTACAATCAGAAAACACCGTTGGTTATAAACAAAAGTAACCTCAGTTGTTATTAAACATTTTTAGTGTGCTGTGAAAGCAGCGATTGGCTTCTGGAAATGTAGGTATTCGGGTGGAAAACATTACTTTTGGGACAGGTACATCCAATTCCATTTTTTTGGTGAATTGCCTGACACCAGCAATTCACATAGGAAAGCTGATTGACGCTTCCCTTGCAAAAGCTGCAATTTTCAAGCAGCTCAGCACATTCTTGAAGCCTTTGCTTCATCTTTGACCTAGTGGAGGGGTGCGCTTAAGCCTGGCTTTACTTAGGATCCCACTTAGCCCCGCACTGAGTGTGGAGGGTGTTAAGACCCTGTAAGCTGTATTACCGGGGTGTCAGAGACCTCGCCGAGGTTTTTCTCTCTAACTTCTTTATTTCTAACTGTCTACGCACCGCGAGGAGCTTCCCTGAGCTCAGAGGAGCTGCTCAGAGGGGATAAAACAGAGCACGCTGAATAAACCGCTGCAGGACTGGGCTCACCGTGCGTACAGCACTGTCGTAAGCAGTAATGCTTTCCAGGCTCGTGGCCTCAGCTAGCTGCAGCTATCCGCCGAGCATCATTTAACCTGTTTTGAGTGGCAGTATTGACAGCATTGCTTCTAAAACACGGCGTTTGGGGAGGAATATTTTCTTCTAACGTTTTTCTAGTCTTTGGAGTTTCTAAGTGGAAGGGACAGATGTTTATTTGCAAACCGATGAAGAATACTGTAGTATTTTCCTCTTTTCTTTTTTCCCCTAGATGTTTTTTGGCACAGCTATGAAGTGAGTTTAAAAAAAAAAAAAAAAAAGTCACAAATGCTTAAAATTCTGGTGGTGGTGTGGTTCCCGGAGGGACCTCTCCCAACTGCAGCCCCCATGTGCTGTTACCATGACGATCTCCCATTTTCCTCTAAACTCTGGCACGCCGCATTCCATAAAATTTGCACAAAAAGTGTCTTTATTATAAGCAAAATCTGGTTAGTCAGGTACTTAACATCCTGTATCAATAAACATGCTGGTAGAGCTGACTTTTCCTTCTCCGGGAGAGCCGGAGGGGTTGTGTTAAATCTATCTACGGAAGATCCCGAGGGCTGGTTTACTGTGGAGGTAGGAAAGGGGACAGAGTGTGTTGGCTGTTTGTTTTCTCTGCAGTAAGATACGCACTGTGTACACCTCCAAACAGGCGTATATTCACGTGCTTGTATTTATCCGGGTTTCCCCTTGCAAGTGTGAAACTGCGGGATCGTGGCAGCCTTGCGTTATAGCCTTGTGCCTCTATCTCCGCTGATAAAAGCATTTCCTCTGTTTAGGTGTGCGGTTTAAACAGAGCTTGCCATGTGAAATAAGTGGGTATTTCATAAGGGAATGATCCCTATGTCACGATAAAGCTCATTTGCAAAATATCCCATCCCACATCCGAACAGGCAAAACTCAATTCCAGATCCAGGCATTTTCTCGGATGCCAAACAAGCAGGTCCAGCCGCAGGAATTAGAGCAATAGACTGACCTGAATATTTGGAAACACCGACTCTCGTTACTAAAATCTGTATTTATGTCTGATGTATAATTTTGGATAAATTATCAGAGCAGCAGGTGTGTTACTCAAATGCTGTCTTTCATTTGACGTACAATTTTTAAGTGCTTGGTTTTCTCCTAGTGAAAGATGTCTTGAAAGTGCATTTGTGTTTTGTATTGTGGTATTATTGAATGTAAAATAAAAATCAAGGGTGTTGTATTTTGTCTCTTCATTACAGGAGGCAGGGAAAGGAGAGGTCTTCTCAAAGAAAAGTATTTTTGTGTTAAAAATAATTTGTAACGCAGAAATAAAATGATGCTCTGGAGAGCATAACAAAACAAAATTCCTTTGCACGCTTCCCAGTAGAATATATATTTTTTTAATTTAATGGAGTTAATCCTTGTTTGTTTACCTTCCTGATTGTATTAACCAGCAAGGCAGTGATTAAAGGCAGGAGTGTAGCTCATGCTAATTATATTTAAACCCACTGAACCTGTTTCTTTTTAGTGGGGGATGATTGCAATAAACACACCTGCAGTATTTTACAAGCAGGCTGGGTGCTGGCTTGGGATACCGCACTGCTGGGAAAAGCCAGCACTTAACCCTGCTTGGGGACACTTTCATGCAAAAAAAAAAGAAATAAATCCTGGGTTTGTCTCCAACATCCCAGGAGCTGCCGCGTACAAGGATGTGGGCACACTGCATCCCTGAGGGTGCTGGCTCTGGGAGGAGGACAGCCCTGGAGGGACTGGAGCAAGCAGTTTGTTGGGTCAGGATTGAAAACTGATTAAATGCTGTAGTTAAATTTGCTAGATCCCTCAGTATCTAAAGCAAAAGGTAAGCATGTTTAGATGTGAGTGTGGTATGTCAGTGTCTGCGCTGTGGCTGTCAAAACTGACTCTGAAGGGCCCGTTTTGGTGTCAGCCCAAACCAGTACAAACCATTGGCGCTGCCAGCTTATACCCGCTCAGGAGCTGCTGCCTTGTTACCGTGGAGCATATAAATATTCTCATAGAAACTAGATTCTCTTTCTGTCTGATGGGTTTAGATTGATATGTAGCGGATTTAAGAAAAAAAAAAAAAAAAAGCAAAATAACCCCAGCAAAGTTAATTCACCGCGGCAGAGTGGTTTGGGGAGATAACATCTTATATTCCTGCTGTTTAATTAAACCCAGATTTTTGTTTGCTATACCTTTTAATTAAAGAGGAACAAGATATTTGCCCTTCTAAGGCATCTGGTTGATTTTATGAAATCAGGGAGGAGGTATGTGTGTGTTTTTCTTTTTAGTTTGAGATTCAAATGCACCGAACCACTCCACCACAGTTTTTATCGAAGGGAGGCTAGACAGATTTCTCCTCAACTCTGGAGGCAGGGAGACAGCCACAACCATGAAATTCCCCTCCGGATTCAAGCTGATCTGCTCACAAAGCAGGAGGGGGGAAAAAAAAAGCCCTCCCTGCAGCTGTGAACTTGAGCTAGCAATAAGTAGCAAGGTAACAGAAATCGCAAAGAAAAAGCAGGGGTGGGGGAATCGAGTAAGCCAAAAATCACTTCCATCGCTGTTTATTCAGGGTCTTAAATTTATTTAAGCAGTGAGAGAATTTTTAAGAGTACCTATTTTGCATTCATGTGCTAGTAAAGAATTAAAACAAATTCCCTGAATACTTTTTTGATGCTGTTTTCTAACTACTTTTTATTACTTTGAAAAGGTCAGTACTTATTATGAATTTGGTCTCACTTCTAACACTTTGTGCTAAACACCTTCAGAAGAGAGGGTGCCTGGCTTTTCCTTAGATAACGTTTGATTTTATGAAAGCTCTCAAAAGATAAGGGCAGCATATTTTAACATCAAAATAACCAAGGTTAAGATGGCTACAAATTTCACTTCAGTGTTCCAAGAGCAAGTTATTTTGATAGGGTGCAATTCTTCCTCCACAGTATTTAAGATACCTTGAAAGCTAATAATTTCTAAATGTTTATGTAAATATGCACCCCTTGAAGATTGCTGGCTGGCAGTTCTGGCTTGAGTGTCAGATTCATTCTTGACTGTAGTGTTGGCTTTACTTATTTAATATTTCATGATAAACTTAAAAGATTTACAGCTTCAGGAGCTG
>JAVJGI010000064.1:6670692-6682337 GCA_035590275.1 Ibycter americanus
TGTTTTTTATCGGGGGGGGGGGGGGAGAAGGGTTTGCCAACCTCTTTCACGGATTTAATTTTGCAGTTTTGTAGGACTGTTAAGCTACTATTGATTTTTCACATTATTAATTCAATTCGCTGGGAAGATACCAACCACGTATTACTTTCATTTTGCGAAGCAGTTTGGTTTCAGTGCTGAGTCGGAGTCGTGCGTTTTGCTGATGTTTTACCCCACGGAGAATAGCTTGGCTGTTGGAGAGCTGCGCCGGGGTCGGTTCATGAAGATGTAAGTCGGTAGAAGAATACAACGTGGAAAAGGAAAATGAAGTTATTGAAAGACCTTTTCTGGTTTTTGTTTGGCTTTGAGGATTTTTCGCGCCCTGGAAGCAGATCCATCATTCTGCTGGGGCAGTGTAATGTTTTTAAGCCTGAAGTTTTCGTACTGTCACGATGTTGCAGAAATCCTAGTCCGTGATGTCAGGAGAGAGTTGGATAAAGTGTATAGGAAACTTACTGATAATATGGAATGACCTTCCAGGAAAAGGCTGATTTAAGAGTGCAGCACATATTTCAATAGCAGAAAGGAAAAGCGATAAGCTACTCAACGTAAGGTGTTGATCCATCAAAACCCCGGAATCTATCCTTCGCACTGATTGCACCCTCACCCCTGCTACAGCCAGCTCAGCCTAAGCACACACTTCTATTTAAACACATGCTGCACCACCTTCCCGGACTGCTGAAGTGGGGTTAAAGAGCAGAAATGCTGCAAACCAGCCTGTGAGGTAGGCAAAAATCTGAGCAAAGGCATCTGCTAGCTGGGAAAGTCTGCCTCGCTACAAGCTTGTCAGGCTGCATCACCCAAGACTCTTAAGCACAGTGGTGACTTTGTGTGGGTCAATGCGTATCTCCACAGGAGGAGTAAAATATGGGATGGGGGAAATGAGTACGGTGGTAGAAGTATGCACCGTGCTTTAGGGAGGTGCTTGCAGCAGGGGCTGTGTGAGTCAAAAACCTTGGGAATTGTGGGTCTGAAACACAGGTATCCGAATAACAAGAGAATTTGCTGTTTGTTGAAAACCAGGTCTCAGATTAGCTCACTGGCTGGGTCTAGTGCTATAACATCCAATAATGGTTGCTACAGTTCATATAACTTTATTGTCCTCCGGAGAACTGTGTAAATGTTAGCTTGGGCAATCTCTTCTGCGCACTCGAGCAGGATGCGTGCGTGTGTGCACGCCTGCGTGCGGCTCCGCGTTGGGGGTATCGGGATCAGGTTCCCTTCTGAGGAGCTTTGTGGCCATTTAGCAAAAGTCCCTCCCTGGGAATCCCAACTTAAACCTTGCTCCGTGACCTAGGAAATGGGGTTTTGATAAGCCTCGACTGTGAGCGTGACTTGTTGCTGGAGGGGCGGGCGAGAGGGAAACCTGTCAGGCACTGAAACGCTGTGAAAACACTTGCTGCAAGGAGACTTCACCGGGCTGATGCCACTTCATGACTGATAATAATTGCTGGTCTCTGTATGTGAAGATTTAATATTCCCCCTTCTCCTATCCCACATTTCCAAGAGACAGGGACGCACAGATGAGTGCGTATGCATGCTCCAAATAGCCAAACCCGTGATTGCCCTCCCCATTGCTTTGCTCCATTTTCATCTGTGTACAGCGGTGTCTAACGGGAACTGCTTGGGCTCAAATTTTCCATGCTCGGTGTCTGCCTCAGCTTGATTATTTTTGGAAAGGGATTTTGGAGGAGATGGCTTAGCCATTCGCAAGACTGTGATGAGAGAAAGAGGCGTCTTGCTGCAGCGCAGGCAGCCTGCAGGACGAGAGCAGGGTGGAGGGCGAATGGTGTGCTGCTTCCTGAGGGCATCTGAGATCAGTGGATGCGCTGCCTGTAGGTTTTCCGTGCCAGCTCCTGTCGTCCTGGCTCCTCCGGGTGCTGTACAAGTACTACACTGCTAACTGAGCACTCAGGCGCTGCAGACGGGAGCACTGTGAGGCTAAATAATATTTCAGGCTCTTTCTGTATGCGAGGTGTGCAAATTAGGACTTGGAGAGAGGGCAGAAAGATGCATAAGAATGGCTTTGGAAAGATAAAACGTATATTTTTGGGATGAAGAGGCACAAACCATAATCCAATTACAGAGAGCTATGCACACATTTCATCGGCGTGTTTTTTAAGAGCTATTTCTGCTCACTGAGTTCCTGGAGGTTGATCCGCTTTGCTGGGGCTGAGCTGGAGCAGGGATGCTCGCCGGAGTCATCCTCTGCTTTGGGAAAGGAGAGATTTTAATCCTGTACCACGAGAGGGCAGTGCCTGCAGCTGGATTTCCCTCTGCTCAAACACCCTCCCACTACACAAGCTTTGCTTGTTAGTGAAAAATAGTATTATCTAATTTTATTCCCGCCCCCCTTTTCCCCTCTCCTGGCAAGAAATTACCTTTGAGATTGGAACCGCTTTGGCTGTGGTGTTTCTCTGTTCAAATGCGCTGGGACTTAAGCAAACAGACTGGGTGTGAGTAGGAGTCATCTAAAATTAGACACAGTGGTTGTAATTACACTCTGTTCCCACAAAAGGAGCTGATGTGGCTCGGGAGGCTCTGCCCAAAGGTCAGGGCTTGCTGGTAACCCCTACGGCAATATGCCTGGACCCTACACATGGATTTATTGAGGGTATCCAGTTGGGAAAGGAGGGCAACATGTTGGATTGTTGTAAGGGGACTTCCACAAGACATTTAGGATGCTGACTATATATATTTAACTTTCTCTTGAAAGCCACTATAGACTGCCTGTTTGCCTCCTTTCCTACCTGTGCAAACCAACTATCTTGCTCCAAGGATTGTCCGCAGGTAGAGTCCAAGGTCCAGATTTGACCAAGGAGTTGGCCCTGACCGGGCTGCTTTATGGCCATGCAAAGGGAACAGGTTCATTGCCTCCCTCCCAAAGCCTGACCTAGGAGAAAACATCTTCTGCCATAGGTCCCAAGGCCCCACAGGACAAAGGAACCTATAAGACACCCTCAGGCTGTTGCAGGCTCCTCCTGCAGTTTCCTTGGGCAGGCTTCCTGCATCATACCCCATGCTTTTACACCAGCCTGTGCTCAGCATAACGAGAGCATGGCCTGCAGGCCAAGAAATCCTGTACAAAATGAAGGTCATTGGTTTTGAAAGTGAATGAAGGTTGTGATGAAGTGCCTGTCATGTGAATAATACGTCAGCTTTTTGGTCAAGAAAGTGGCCAGCAGAGCTAGGTAAGAAATACAAATTGCTAATAACAAGCTTGCTGCTGCTTCTGCTTCACCAGCTGGTCTTACATGGCCTGAACTCACATGCAGAGAGCTTCAAAGCTGTACAAGTGCAATGCAGGAACTGTTACCAGCTGCCATATGGCAGCAGCACGGGCTGCCACCTCACCTGCAGATATGTCCGGGGCAGATCATGGTGGAAGCACTCTCAAGGCTAGGGAGTTTTGGCATGAGCGGTAGAGAGAAACTTTATTCCTTTCTGCAACAGGAACATGGTGAAGAAAAGACCACCTGGGAGCTCCCTTGTTGACTGCCCTGTTCCAAAGGTACTGCATATTCCCGTTATTTGAGGGAAAACATTGTGTTTCCTGACCAACCGATGCTCAGCACCCAAAAAGGGACTGGTGCGAAGACACAGTACTCGGTGTTTGGCTCAGGGCAGAGTTTTAACACATCCATTCCCTGCAGTTCAGCCGTCTCCTCTATCTAGCAGGATGCGTATGGTTGTATGAGCGCAGACAGCTACAGCCTGGGGTAATCCATCATCACGACAACAGCTGTGGAGCCACATCCATCCTTCAGAGACTGCTATCCATGTGCAAACTGGAACCAGCCCCTATGACTGATCTTGCATTACTGGAGTGAGTTTTGGAAAGACAGCCATGAAGTGCAGCAGGATGATGTGCTGAACTATGTACCAAGCCAGTGTAAGGCACCTCCTCTCATCCACCAGGACCAAGGCTGCGAGAGGGGCCGGGTTGTCCAGACTGCTTTACAGGGTGCAGTAACCACTATGGAGTCTCTTCTGCATGAAATGGTGTCTGGTACTGAACTGAGATATAAAACATCGTTGTACGGTTGAGCTATTTCTTCACACTGACATGTTTCTGCCTATTAGGACCACGTCTCCATAACAAAACGTTATGGTGCTGCAGCACTTTGCTGTTGGGGTCTAGCCTCCTTTCTGTAGTCCCTGTCCTGAAAATTTCAGTGCAGTCAATCAGGGACTTGAAGAGCACCATGCAAAGTGTCCAGCATCTGTACAGGCAATATGGGAGTGACTCAAAGAGGGTTCTTTTTAAATTAGGGCTGTGGCTTACTGGAAGGCAGGCCTGCCTAACTTTAAAATCTTGAACACCACAGCTCAAGCAGCTTGTGAATCACAAGATCTTCAGTGGCCAAGCTCTGGCAACACTTAAGAAGCAATATGTTGTCCAATTACTTGTCCAGTCTTGTTTCAGGTGAAACATGAAAGTGTTTTCCATGCCGGCATAGTAGGGCTCTTGGAGATGAAGCTTGCTACTGTGGGTCTGTGCCAAAAAAGAAAAAGAAAAAGAAAAAAACAAATTGTCCATTCACCCCCAGGTGTATCCTTTAAAGAAACTACCAATGCCTTCTCCAAAGAACAACTCCTTTCTTCACAATAGGGAGGTGATTTCTTTTGTTCCAGAGTTTCCAAGCTGATGAAGGAGAACCATGGTGTATTGTTTCAGAAAGAGTCAGTAGTTTAGTTTTGAGGGAAAGAAGGTGTAACAAATAATTCTCACTTTTCTTGGCAAGGACCCTGGTGAGCTGGAAACAGGGACTGTGTTTCAAGCAAACAATTCTTCTGCTGTTGATGGGCCCCTAAGCTGGTCCTCAGAGGTTTGCAATACGAGGGTACCATTCTTCAGCACCTCCTGGCTTCCTTCCATAGGAGGTTTGCCCATCGAATTTCTGGTGAGAGAATCCTGCTGCTTTGTTAGACAACAAGGAAAAAGCAGAGCCGATCTGTGCTGCCTTGCAAAGGAAGCAGAACTGAAAAGACCAGGAAGGGGGAGCCTGACTCTCAAAGTGGGGAAGCCATTGAAACCTGCTTTGGAAGTCAGTGTGCTCCTTTGGGAATGTGCTGATGGACTGAAGAGCCGCACATAGGTCTCCGTAAAGTCATCTCAAAATCTTGATCTGGACTAGGGTGTAATCTACTGTGTATGGGCTGCTGTACAATTAGCTTGTGTGTGTATAATAGAATTCGTATAATTTATGGGAACTCTATATTTGTTGTTCCTGGAATAAAATTTCAGGGTTCAGGAGATGAGATGAAGAAACTGAAAAATGTGGGTAAATACCAGAGGTAGTTCCCTGGCAGAGAATCACACTGTGCTGCCAGTCAAGCCTATTCTCAGGAGACCAGAAAACTGGGCTAAGTGCTGTCAAGCGTGACACAGGGAATGAGCCAGAACTGACAGGAGAGAAGATGGGTGAACAAGGAGCATGTCTGCACACAGCAGTTACCTTGGATTGACGTGGAGGGTAAATGTAGTGCATAGAAATAATTTCGCTCCTGGGTCTTTCTGCCTTATAGTTCACATCCAGGAGCTGAAGTTGAGTCAGAAAAGGGTAGGCTTATTTAAAAACAAATGTGCCCAGACCTGGAGTTATTCGGGAATGACTGTCCTGGAAAAAAATCCCTGAAAAGCCAATTTGCCTCTGTACTGGTCAGCGGGAAGAGGGCCATAGCACCAGCTTGGCTTCCTTTAGCCGGAGAGAGCCGATACCCTCTTTATTTGCTTTTATTCATTCCAAATGAATGGGATCATCAGAAAGGGTGAAACAGAGACTGATCTTGATCTGATGGCATGACATGTTCACCATTTTAGCAGCCAGTTGCATCCAAATGACATCACCCAAGAAGCATCCTTTGGTTTAGCACCTTTGGCTGGTGCATCAGCTGTAACAGCCTGTCAGACTCCAGGTAGCTTGGGGAGGGCAGACAGAGGTGGACCGTCCCCTCCAGCCAGCATCAATCAAGCGTGGCTCCACTGAAGGCGATGCAACAATACCGGTGTCAAAGCAGAGTGTGCGTGAGGAGAAACAGCTTCATCAGTTTTAATGGCGGCAATAAATGTATTGACTCCTACTCACTGACTCAAGAGCCCAGGATTAGAGTTTTAACTCCCGAAAGGAACATTTTTATTTCTGGTTTTGACTGCAACCCAAACCCCAATCCTTACATATCCTGCTGCAGGATTTATTGGCTACAGTTTTTCCAAGCTTAGAGTCATCATCAAATTCCAGCAGCCTGTTCCTCAAAGCCATGCCTTGTGCAACGATTCCTTGACAGCAGCAGCAATAGGTGGGAGTGCCTCTGCAGCCGGGCACTTCGCAGAGCTTGCCAGCCTGCAGACCACAGGCCAGCTGCGCTCAAACAGCTGGCAAGTCCTGCAGGAACTCCACGGTGGTGTCGGTGGAATGGGGCTGCAGAAAGCTCAGCAGATATTTCTCTTTCCTGGCATCACTGCTTGGGCATGGAGCATCAGTCGCGGGTGTCTGCATCTCAGAGGACGACTTTGGCTTTACCTTCCTTCCTTCGCTGGAGTCACTACATTGAGGAAAATCTTTGTTCCAGGACAGTTCTTCCTGCTTTTGTCATTACGATGCTTTTGATACTAATGTAATCTCCAGATTAGTTGTCCGTCTGCGGCAAGCAGTGCGCAAACCTGAGAGAGTGCCTGACATTACCTTTATATGAGTATGCTTTCCTGCTGCTACTGCACACCCCCAGCCTGCTTCAGAACTCATTACCCAGGATTTCTAGGCTGGAGCAAAGGGCAAAGAAAGAGATTTCTGCTTGTAGCCAGGTGTCTGCAGCAAATGTGTATTTGTTTCGTGATCTGGCATTATTGTCTTGTATCCAGCACAAACCTCTGCTGCAGTGTAAAGAAAAGCAAGGCAAATTGTCCAATCTCTGATACTATTGAAACGGGGCATATCTGGAGCCAGGGATTTTGGAATTCCAAAATGAGCTTGCTGTGAATGACCTTTTATAACATACGTTCCCAACTGGAGACTATTCCACCACTAACCATGACAACACTAGAGAGGCAGTTATCGCTCCCTGATGACTACACTGTGTGACCTGTGGAGTCTGTCTGAAAGCATCTTGGAGGGATGAGTCGCAGGTCCCTGTTGCCATCAGTAAGGACCTTGAAGAAATATATATCCTGATGAAAATTTGCAGTTGGGTCTATTTGGACGCTTTCTAAATAACTGGCTTGACTCAGCCCTCCCTTTCCCGTGTTGACAGAGATTGTGCTGTTTTTGCTGACACAGGATGGTAGTGGTGTCTTCAGGAGGTGGGAACCTGCAGATCTTTGCATTTTCCATTAGCACAGAGCCGGAGGCTGGCAACCAAACTGCATAGATGGCTAAGCATCACACCTGGGGCTGTTGAAAGAGCTTGCTCTGGCCAAAGGTGCTGGGGGCTGTGGTGTTGGGACAGCCTGCCACCCTTGGTCTGCTGTGGGAAGTCCTGTCCGGCTTTGGAAAAACAGCACGTGGCTGTTCCTGCCCCTGCATGCCTCAGTGAAAGCACTGATCTTGGCTTAATGTGTGACTCTGAGATAGGTACGGGGGTCTCTCAGCCCTGAGAAGATAGCTGTGGTGCCACTGAGCCTGCCTTAATCTTGCCAGGAATGTGGTGATGTGATCACTGCTCCCAGGTGTGTTGCAGAGCTTTAGAGGTGAGGAGCTGGACGGTTTCATTTTTTTTAGGTCCCAGACAAGTACTTGAGCATCCTGGACCCAAGCACCAAGCCATCTCTGACCACCCATTGCTGCTAATGTGTGATGCTTGTGCCACCTTCAGTGACACAGAAGATCAGCATTGCCAGATGAGGTGAGGGAGAGTGACCTTCTCTGGGTGCCATCACACATACTTTCCTAGAAAAAACACAGCCTCCTGCTTCTGTCTCTCTGCCTGGAATGTGGTGTTTTCCCATCCTTTCAGGGGTATAGACACCACCAGTGAGTAGCTGTGGGCCAGGAGGACAGTGTGGAGACCCTTCATGCCCATCACTTGTCCTGCTGGTCTTGCACAGGGGCCTCTCAAGGCTTTGTGGGTGCTGTTGATCTCCTCATAGTGCTTTTGTGTGAGTGGATAGTCAGTAGGTATTTAAAGCACTTCTCACCTTCTTCGCTGCTGAGCCCTGCTAAGCTCAGACTGTGAGGTGAGCTGAAGCAGGGTGATAACACTGACCTTGGTCTTTCAGGATGTAGAAAGGTGAATTCATATCTAAAAGATCAAGCAAAGCATCAGGATTGCTGCGTTGATACACTGTACATATTGTGTGGCCCCATCTGGAGCACTTTACCATTGCAGGAAAAATAGGTGTGACTTCAGTATTACCAGCTGGAGGTCCCAGCTGGGTTCCTGTGTGATAGGCACTGTCCAAGAGCACATAGTGAAGCATTTGTGGGCTTGGAGAGACTGTCAGGTAAACAAAGGAGCAGGAAGGGAGTGGATCAGCACATCAGTGATGTGCCCCAAGTCATGCAGGTAAGGTAGAAACCAGAACCTCAGCCACACGTCCCAATTTCCCAGCCAGGTCTGTCTGCAGGACCTGCTACATTTCTGGTAAAGGGTAGAAATGGATTTGGAGGAATCAGTGATTTCATATTTTAGAGATTGTAAAGGTTTATATTATTTACTTATTCAAGTAAAATCCAATAGATTTTTTTGTGGTGGGATTTTGTTTTGTTTTGCTTTGTGTTTTTAAAACCAAGATGAGTGGAGAAGTACGTAAAAGTGGAAAATTCCATTTTCAGGCGGTTTTTTACAGTTTTCACCTTTTCAGGCACTGTTTCCTGCAAAAATTCATCAGAGTGTCAAGTGGGTGAAAAAGCAGAGAGTCAGAAGTTTGACGTGAAGTGTTTTATTCTAAATTGACTGAAATACATCATTGCAGCTGAGATGAAATTCCCCCCTTTTTTTGACAGAAAACCTGAAAAAGTAAAGAGATTCTTTTCAGGTTCCCCCTCAAAGGCCCCTCTTCATCTTCGCTTCTACCCAAAACCGCCGGAGTTCAACCAGAGCACAAGCGCAGTCCCTGACATGGTTTTGCTCTGTAGAGATCAAAGCTGTAAGGAGAACTAATCAGCATGGTAAAATAAACTCATTCTCTTTGATCTAGATCTAACATCCTACCTGCTGAGAAATGCCATGACGGTGCCCAGGTGCCGGCAGTCATCGGCCTTATCATAGCACAGTGCCTTGCATTCCGGCCTCCCAAAGTTGTCACATTGGGAGGAAGGCATGAGAAAGTTTGGAGCGATGCACAAACGGGCAGACCTGTCTCTCACCTCCGGAAAACCAAGCCTTTTATGGTCTCTGTGCTCTGAATCACTGGTGACTTTTACAGTTGTGGCCCCGGGCATCTTAAGCCCATCAATTCGTTGCAACAGGTGGTGCTTAGTTTTTTCTTGTGATCAGGGGTAGGTTCTCCCACCTGCTGGAAATGTCATTTGGACATAGTTCTCACCCACTGGAAGAGAATATTGTTGTTGCTGTGATTGTAATGACTCTGATTTTTAATCTGTTTTGTTATTTTCAGGCAAGAGCCGTCTATCAGTGTGTGAGAAACCAGAAGAAAGAGAAACAGAAGGCCCTACACAGCAATGAATTAACACCAAAAGGGGATGGATGCCTGACATGCAGCCAGAAAGCGATCTGTGGCCGTAAGTAAAGCTGTAAGTGCCATGCTTTTACTTGCAGTACTGAGAATTTAACAGCCGGTATCCAGCAGTCAGGTCATCGGGTTTTGCAATATGCTGTCTTTAAAGATCTTTCTTTTGGGTACTGCTTAATCCCACTTTACCCAAGACAGGCGGGCTGTTAGATCTGCACAGAACAGAAGGGAGAAAGGGAAACAAAGTAAAAACATACCACATGAATGGAAAAACATTTAAATTAGCGTTTAACAAATCAACTATTCAGTGTCTCCAGAAAAGCAATCTCATTCATTTAGATCTTTCCAAGTGGAGCTCTTCAGAAATATTAACTAGAAGTCTGACAAAAGAGGTGATCCCAATGAGAACGATTTGTGTTGTTTTAAAACCTGTTTATCTATTAAAGGTAGGGGCAGCTGGAAAATAAAACATAAATGTTCTCTGCAGTCAAGAGTTTTGATCAGTGGGTATATCAGGAATCGTTTTCCCAGTCATGTAGCTAATGGAAATTAATAGGAAAGGAGAAAAGACTTGATTAACTATTCCTCTAAAGTAAACTGATTGCTTTTTACCTGCAGACTCTGTCCCTTTGACACTTCACTGTGAAGTGAAAGGGGAATATTCTTTTGCAATGACTTATCTCTACTTATGCTGCACTTTTTGAAGGCTGATATGCTTCAAGACCCATTTCCAAAATGTGACAAAATCCAAAGGAACTTAGACAGCAAAGGGACAGAGTTAGGAAGGATGCTAATTACCTTATAATGCGAAGTGCCAAGAACTACTGAAAACCCCCCTCTGCTCCTCCCTGCACTGCTAAGTAACACAAAACTTGTTGCCTTCTATCTGAGACTTGAGAGCCTGTGCTGGGCAGTTGGGCAATTTCCCATCTTCACCATGTAATGGCCTGATGAAACATACTCTGGTGGAAGCAAGCACAACGTTCAATCCCACATAAGTCAGGATTAAGTACAAGCCAAATAAAAAACAAGGTAACAGTCCTTCACTTTAAAATAGAAATAGTTATAAAAGAATGTAAATTGCAAATAGGCATTTGCTCCCCTGTGCTTGGAAACAAACCTGAAATTTCAATGCACTGTCTTGTGTATCCTGGTTCTCCGTGTTAAGCTGTAACATCTCTGAGAAACTCTCGGCTACGTGAACATGTGTATTTTGAGAAACAAGATTGTGTTTATGTTCAAAGCCAGGTGTTTTTTCTCAGTGAGGTACAAGCTAAAGAAAACTTGTAAAGAAAATAAAGAAAATCTCTACGGACTCCATCAGTTTGCATTATAAAAGAACAACTTTGCACAAAATAAAAAAAAAAATCCCTACAAATGTATTCTGAGAATAAACAAGATCTTTAATCTTGTTTGCAAAAGGAATCATTCCCATGAGCTTAGTAAATTGGGAGAAGGGGTTTGTTTTTATTTAGAAAAAACCCTCCTTAATGAAGTTAAAAGGTTCGATATTCTTTTTCCTGTTGTGACGTTACTTAGCTACTCTTTTTTGAAGGTAAGTTGTATGTTGTGAAAGCCATTTGAAGGCGACAAGTGGATGTTCAAAAGCAATTTGACCGATGCGCTCCTGTTAGCAACGCGAAGCATTGCTGTGATCCCCGAAAAGCCAACCCTTCCAGGTTCACTCACCGCTTGTATTCCAGGTTCACTCACCGCTTGTATTCCAGGTCGCCCGCTGTTGGCTCTGCAAACCGTTCCTCAGGCACTGCTCCACGTAGGATTTGGGATCGCATCCGGAGAGGAGGATCTCGCCCAGGAGAGCGATGTAGGCGATGGCCAGCCGGAGCGTGTCGATCTTGGAGAGGCGTTTCTCGTACGGGAAGGTCGGGACGTGGCGCCTGAGCTGCTCGAAGGCCGAGTTGATGTTGAGCATCCTGCGCCGCTCGCGGCGGTTGGCGGCGTGGCGCGGGCGCGT
>JAVJGI010000064.1:6682370-6730301 GCA_035590275.1 Ibycter americanus
CCCCATGGCTCCCCAGCACCCACCGTCCCCCCCCGCCGCGGGGGGCCCCGGCCAGAGCGGCTCTGCCGGGCGGGACCACTCCGCTAGGAAGTCATCCAGCTCGGCGCTGGCATCCGCCTGCTCCCAGAGGAGGAATTCAGGAGTGCAGGCTTCCTGCTCGAAGCTGTAACAAAGTTCCTCCATCCTCCGACCCGTCAGTCTGATGGAAATATTCGCAGCTTCAGGCTGATAATGGAGAAAATGAGACTAAATTCATTAATCAACCCCACACAAAAGAATATCAGGGTCAGGGAGTCTTGGTTGTGTCCTTGAGGAAGACTACTGCAAAAGTTTCCCCAGTTGCAAATCCAGGTAAGACTCATGATTTAAATACTTCATGGCTTCTCAGCAGGGGAATGATCCTATTCTTCTCCACTCAAAGCTAATTAGTACACGTGCTTCTCTTTATTATCTGTTAACTACGAAACAATATGAATGAATGTAACAGAAGAGAATGAATTTCCTATTGACTTTCTCCTGGAAAATCCATTGAAGCAGCTCTCCAGTTCTTCCACAAGTTCAGTCTCTCCACTTGCTATTTAGAGTAGGGTTCGCACAGGGATTTTGTTGTTATTGTTGTTGGTTTTAGGTAGGAGTGGTTAGAGTAAGAAACAAAACACAGTCCTTTTTCTTTTTTGGTTAAGTGTTAATAGACCCACATTCTCCTATGGCTGGACAAACAAAAACCTATTATAACGCTGTCAGAAACACATGATTCCGCCCTCTTTGACAGCAGAAGTTAGTGACATCTTCTGCACTTCTAGCAAGAGAATAGTTGGGATAAAAATGTGGGATGCGCTGCTGTGTTAGATTGGAGCACAGTGGTATCTCACGTTAAGCAGGCCAACACCACCTCATTTGTTCGCTGCATTTTCTGATTCACACTTAAATTGCACATTTTGTGGGCAATGCAGACACTCAATGCTCTGTCTCAGACCATACTAAGCACTGGAAAAATAACAGCAGCTATAATAACCACAATGGGTGCAGTTCTAGAACGGTGGACCAGGTGGGCCACATCTTGAGAAGTGCTGGAAACTGGGAGAGTAGCAGGTGTCCAGCATCACAGGGATGCTGGACAAATGGGGTGGAAGGTGTTAAGCACCACCAGAACTTTAAAGCAAGTGTGTAATATAAGTGGGTGCTTCAGTCTCTTTGATTTCCACAATACTTAAGCCAATGTTTAAATTCATTCAGAAGTAGTTTAAGTCGTATTTTAAGGACTTAGATGAATGGAATGGAAACGTGTTTTAAGTTAGAGAAAGCCTAAATGTTTTTCCTGAAGCATGTCATAAAGAACTTTTATCAAGACACTTAATCAAATGCTTGACTTCATGCACAAACTCACATCATGCTGTTGTGTGAAGTTTCAAGAGATGTCTACTGTGAAGTTTATGAGCCACAGACAGCTTCCTGATAGGAGAGCTGAAAGCAAAATCTCGGTAGCTTCAGATAAAGAGCCAGAGAGCAGAAAATGACAGGCGTTTTCAACGTACCGAAAAGAATCATCAGGTCCTCCATCTAACAGCGACTTAGGATGCAGTCCTGGTAGCTTTGCCCTGTGAATAGAGGGATTTATTTTAAGATAAGACGTAGGCTATTAATGACTCTTCTTAGTAACCTGGGGTTTTGCCTTGTGGCAATTCTACCTGCTCCAGGAAATTCAAGGCAACAGAAAACAGGGTGCAGGAAAAATTTTTGCAAGGAGTAGATGTGAGAAAGTTGCAGTTTAGGAAACACTAGGACTCTCTTTTTTTTCCTTGTTTTTGTGCAAATTGAGCAAGAAACCAGTTACCTGTAAATCTGCTTGACAAAGGAAAATACCAAGTGCCACAATACAGGGCAAATAGTGGTTAAAAAATGAGAATGTGCCTTGCTTTCTCTGGTCAGCTCAGGGCACAAATTTTGTACTAGCTTTGTACAAAGTGAATAATTTTTCATGATACCAACATAATAACAAAATATTGGTGTTGTGAAAGTCTGTAGTGATGGACAGCTTCTTCTTCAGATGAATCCCAGCAAGGGACAAGGCAGCTGGCTACAGGGTAGGAGGGCATGCAGGAGGGGTGAAAGGAATGGCCATAGTCACAGGTGACAGATCTGAGACTTGAACTCGGACCAACCGATGCGGAGTTCATTCTGCAATGGTTTCTTTTAAATCGTTTCACTGTATTTCCCAGTATCATGTACAAGCAATGTTCCCAAAAGACACAATTTATTACAATGCCCATGCTTGGCAGTGGGGCTGCATGTCCGATCCCAGCAGCCCCTTCTACACCCTTGTAAGTAGATTTAGGGTCAGCTATGCAGAAAAAAAGGCAGCAGCAAAGCCTTCCTGCCTGAGCTCCCTACTTCTACCCAAACCACCTCTGCAGAACTGCTGCTGCATTGTTGGCCTCTGGTGGATGCTTTGCAGTTCACACATTTCAGATTCTCTTTTAGATATTTCCACAGCTCCCCAGTCACTGTTTAACTGAGCTGCTCATTCGGCCACCTTAGGCACAAACGTAAGACACTTGCAAATGCCAAAATCAGCAAGGGAACAGCAGGTTTTCTCCCAAATGGGCCTCTGGAGGAGGCAGTTGTTGTCCACTGGGAGCAATGGGCAGAGACAAGGAGGCTCAGCGAATAACATGGTTAGGTTTATGTGCTGGGTTCCCCTTTCTCAGCAGATGCTTCTTCAGTGCTTAATGTTCCCTTCCAGATCCATCACTGCTAATAGTGTTGCCTGGGGATATGTCTGGCTCCACAGATGGAGAGCAGATGTTCCAGAAAGCCTACTTTTAGCGTGTTCAAGGGGAATTTGGCTTTCAGAGAGACTCTGGACAAAACAGAAGGGGGGAGGGGAGGGGAAGAAAGAGAGAAAAGCAAGAAAAGATTTCCCCTTACAAAGCCAGCTATGAAAGAGGTCAGATCTCAGAAGAGAAGCTGAGGTTCCCATCCCTCATATGAACAACCCTCACCACCACTTCAGATCTCTTGCACTTCCAGTGTTCCTGCAACTCTGTCAGAGAAGGAGGGAAAGTATAACTAACTGGGCTAATTTTGCACTTGTCCAGAAGATATGGGTGGAGGAGTCTTCAATGGGGAAGAAGGTAGCATGGGCACCACACTGAGTCAGGGTGTTGTTGATTATGGCATGTTACTATAATATCATGATCTACTCAACCACCATTTCCCCTAAAACCTCTTCAGACCCAGTGGGATCCAAAAATAACATTTGGCTGCCAGTCATTTTTATTCAGTAGGGTCTAATGAAAACAAATTCTTGAGTCAGAAATTTTGTCCTGAGTTTATGTCTTGATAAGCAAGGGAGCCAAGGTCTTTTGGGTTTGAATTTTTCCAGGTCTAAATATCTACACCTCCCTTTACAATTTTCCCTATTTGTGCTGGGAGCTACCTTTTTCAGTGCTGTTCCCCTTTCACTGTCATCTGAACAAATCCATCCGTAGCAGACTCTGTGATTTTGTCTATTTCATAGAATTTTGGATGAAAACCTGTTTTCAGGGAATATTTCCACTGCATTGTTTTCTTCACAGTGCCTTAGCAGCTGAAAGCTGTTATCCTGTACCTGTATCTCAAAGATAACAGGGTCTCCTGAGCTTATTTTGAAGGTAGAATTTTCTCTCCCCGTCTTGTCCCATGGGCCTTATTTCAGACTCAGCTTAGGGAACCTTCCCAATGACATTTTTAATGGAGTCAGCAAAACCTCTGGGTTCTGGCAAAGTGGCTTCCCTTTCCCCCCCTCCCCCTTTTTTTCCCCCCCTGGAAATTCATTTTGAGCATGTTTCCATCATCCTTAATTGCTTAATAAAGGGAGTCAGTCCTTGGCCTGGACAAAGAACAGATGTAGGAAGGACCAGATGCTTTACTTTCAAGTTAGATGACTCCACAGAACAAGTCCATCATGTCATTGCTGCTAATCCAACATTATGCTGTGCAGCTCATCATCCAGGCTGGGAATTGGTTCCCAGATGAACAGAGAAGACCAGATGAAAGAAGCTAAAAATCTTGGGGAATGCTTTATCCAGGTGGGACAGTGCAGCTCTTGGTGGTGTGGCTTGCTTAGCATGTGTTAGTAATGGCACTGCCAAACTAGAGCTACGGAGAGGGATCTCCAGGACCTGAGCTGGCCTCTTAATTGGCTTGTTGAGCTCCTTACAGCCACAGCTAAAGGGTGGACCATCAAGGTCCTATACCTTCTTTTGAGCCACATGCCATGCCCGGGATACCTGAATTACTGGGCACGTTTTTTGTGAAGTGCTGGGGGCAAGAAAAGTGCAAGTATTATCATTTAGCAATGGAATGTGCTTCTTTTTAACCTAAAACAATAGCAAATGTAACGACGTAATGAAAAGCAGAACAAGGATTTCCAGGGCAAGTGAATTTCAAAGGGATAATGGCTATTTCTGAGATGCTAAAATGATTGTGAAATGAAACCTTCATAGCATATGCAGGATGTTGTTTTTAAGTGGAAAAGGTAACAGGACCTTTATTATTCGCAGGGTAGAAACATCAGATGTCAAAGTTTCTGGAAGAAGGCACTGGTGAATGACTGTTAGTGTAACTTTGATTTATTTCATTATTCCTATAAACTAGTCAAGACAGTCTTTGCTTTAAAAGTCTTTGGTGTTTAAAAGTGAACACGGTCACTTTAACCTTTCTGCAGGGTGTTTGCAAAGCTACAGAAAATTAATCCCAGTCTCTAGGAGAAGGAAGGTATTTTCTCTAATAAAAACACTCACTTGTGGTTTCCCCTTTTTCACAGAGGTTTTTATGAGTTGGGGAATGACCTCTGGACTGTTGCTGCCAAATAGTTCCTCATCCAAGTCACTGCACTGGGGTCTGTGGCTGCTTAGTGGAGTGAATGGTCATCTTTGGGAGACGAGTACATCAGCCTATGCTTAGCTGTACAGTTTTGATCTTAAGGGGATGGAAGTGCTTATGGGAAGCTCTGAAGGAAAGCGGTGTTACTTGTGCAATGGCCTTAGGAAGGCTGCTTGCCCTGCATTTCACTGTGTCTTCTTCAACCATCTGAAGCATACCCCTAGCAAGGTTAATATAAAGCTGCATTCAGGGATTGCAGGTTGTGCCCATGAATAATCCGACCTCCGTAACCAATGAGAAATATCTCTAGGGAGAGGAAAAACTGTCGTTCATGTCACATCTAGTGCTGTTATTAGTGGGTTTATCTGGATATCTCAATGTGGTAACTTTAGATACCTTGTTCCCATTCACAGATAAGTGACTCAGCCACCAGGAACTAAGAAAATCATTCTGCCCCTTCCTTCTTGAAGAAAACAAATTTTTTTTGTTTTCCCTTTGCAGCCCCTTTGCAAAACCACTGTAGAAAATAAGTCTTCTGCAAGGTGCATGAAGAGCTTTTAAAGGGGTGGGTTATCCATTCCTGGAGGTACAGGTGCCCTTTCTGTGTACAAGAAATCCTAAATATCTGCATTGTTTGTATTCATGACTTAATGGGGGGAAAAAAATAGTAATTAAAAAAAAAGCCCACAAATTCTGTCTTCCATACCTGTACTGAGGCTTATTTTATTTTCTTTAGCCTTTCTGCTTTCCCTTAGGAGAGAGCTGATGAGGGGACACAGCTGAGCCCAGCCAAAAGGATGGGACAGAGAAGAGACTCATGCTTGTGCAGCTCCAGCTTACACCCCTGTCAGAAATCTCATGATATTTCCCATTAACGTGTCATCTTTGTGGAATTTCGGAGTCTGAGGCTCTGAGACAGTAGAGCCTGAAGTGCAGGCTGGCGTGGCTGATGGCAGGGCTCTGGCTGGGCTGGGACCTGGTCCCCAGCTCCCTCCGGCCCCGCTCCCCTCCTGCTCGCTGCACCTGCACAGCGGTCCTTGGGACTTGTTAATCACACAGGCGGCACCTCATAAACCTGCCTGGAGACCTCGGGTTTGAAAACAGAGTCACCCGGGCAGATTTACAGAGTGATGTCTGTTTGACTGACAGCTGTTGCCACTTTATGGGAAGCCAGCACATGTTCGCACTATAAAACAGGAACAATAGCTTGGGAAAACCTCTGCCTGTGTGAGATGCTTCAGCCCCGCTGTCCATCCGGGAGGTGGTTCTTCCTGGCTGCTACCAACCACTTTAGATGTGCTTTGGATGCAGTTCAGTTCCTCTTAGCCTTGGTTGACTCAGTGGACACAGTGGCAGGACTGAGCACGCACGAAACCTGGTTCTAATAGAGAGCTGTCACACCGTGTTATCATGATGCTGCACTGGGGGAGGGAAGAGTCTCTCTCTTTTATTTCCCCCCCCCCCCTTTTTTTTTTTAATGAGTTGCTTTGTGTTGCAGAAACATTTCTAAGAAATCAGGAGAGAAAAAAAAGGAATCTGGGAACAAGATCAGGTGCCAGCCACGACAACAAACTGGTCTGGAAAAAAACCTCTCAAATCTGTGTGAGGACAAAGACAGTAACAGATGGGGACAGGCGAAGGACTGTGAGTGGCTTGCTGTACTCCATGGAAAATGCGAAAATTAAGTCTGAAAAGGCAATTTTGGAACCACCTGGATTCTAAATTCACTGAGCATGGTTAGTGAGAACGCAGCTCTGCAGTTGGAGCCCACATCAGAATGCCCTGTCCGGGATGCTTGGGATAACCAGCACCACAGTCCCCTTCCAGGGATGATGATGATCCCACTCTGCTTTTCAGTGTTTCTTCCTTTTTCTTGTCAACAGGTCATTGCTGGATCAAAGCCAGGAGCCTGGGGTCTCTGGGTGAAAGATAAGTGTTTCACAGCCATAAAGAGGGAGCCAGAGTCTTGGGGAAGATTTGGATCAGATGAATCACCCTAAGTCAAAAGCAAGCTTAATTCCATCATCTCCCATCCTTCCCTCCCTGCTCTGAATCAGTGGTGATCAGCAGTGACACCATTTTCTGAGACAGGTGTGCAGAAGAGCAGGGTTATGATTACTTGACCACATGAGAGAAAGAGGCAGTGGCAAACAAATGAGCATCACAGCAAAAGACCTGAGAGCCGTTCCCAGCAGCATGGATGCAGGCTCCCACCATAAAAAGGGTGAAGTGTTTAGATCCCCTGTGGTGGCTGCCAGTCATCTTGGGCAGGGTCCCAAGCGAATTCCTGCTCCATGCATTCAGAATCAACATGAAGGGAGTTTTCATAGTATTTGAAGCCAGAAGGGAATCATTAAGATCCTCTAGTCTGATCGCTGTGATAACACATGCCTTTGGTTGTTACCCAGCAGCTTTGGCCCCGAGCCCAGCGGGTATCTTGTTGTTGCAGTTGGATACTTTTTAAAAGGATACATCCAATCTTGATTCAAAGTCTCCGAGTGATAGACCACCAAAGGATCTGCATATGCTGGCAGGCTGTTACTGCCTTTGCTGAAGGTGTGCGTCTGATTTCGTGGCAGAAGACCGCACCATGCTTGTATTTACTGCCAAGTGCCCTGGTTGCAAAGGTCAGATTTGAAGAATGGCTTGGCACTGGGGACCAACTAGCAAACCCCCTGGAGGCAGAGGACAACCTCCCCAGTAGCAAAACCACTGGTAAGAGGCGGGACCTCTGCCAGCAGCACCTCTGGGCTGCACAGCAGCAGCCATAGGAATGAGCAAGTGGAGATGGACCAGGGAAGTACAGTCCAGTGCTGCTTCCCCACTGAGGTGCCTAATTCCTACTGCCTGTTAAATAGGGACCTGCATGGGAAGCTGGGTCACAAAGTCATCTTCCAGAGCTGACTTCAGCTGCCTGTGAAGAAGTTTCCACTTGAACTGGCTGAATGGGTTGTCTTTACTGATGCTGGCAGGAAATTAGAAGCAGGCAATGGAGTGGGATGAGTGGCTATGAGTGGGAGAAGGACACTTCTGCACCAGCTTCCAGGAGATGAATATCACTTACAGGGACCACAGCCACCCTGGCAGTCTCTAAGCTGGCCTACAGGCTGCTGAACTGGGTCTGTCTTTTCACTTGAGTATTCAGCAAGTCCACAATTTACTGAAGCTTTGGGCGTGGGAGTTTCTGCAAATGCATGATTCTTTCTACAAACCTGCACGTCTCCTTCACTGCCCAGGTTAATGCTGCCTGGTGATATTCAGGCAGCCTCTTGAATCCATGGGGAAAAAAACCCTGACGTTTCAAATAGTTGCAACCTCAGCAAGATTCAGCCACAACTCCAGAAGTCCCTGAATTGCAGGTTGTTGGAAGCTGGGGGAAGATGCCAGGGAAATTACTAGCATGAGCAGATTCCTGTGCTCTTTCCATGAGGATCTGGTATCGGCTACATCAGAGCCAGGAGAGTGCGGATTCCTGGCCAGGCATAGAATGGCTGCTCCTGTGAAACCCATAGACAAGTATCTGCTCCTGCCTAACAGAACTGGCCAATTAGGTCATGATGTTAGCTTTAAAAGCCTTCCTCTCTTTTCCATCTGAATGCATTTGGGGAGACCAGTTGTCTTTAGCCTGCAGGGGCTGTCTATTCTGGGTTGTTGTTTTTTTTTAAAAAAACAACAAACAAACAAACAAAAAAAACAACCCCAACCCCACCCCAAAAAAAAAACCAAACCAAAAAATGCCTGGGCTTTTCATGAAATCTTCTGTTTCCAAACCTTGGCACTCGGAGAAAACTATCACAAATTACTAGCCTTGCACTGAAATTTGAGTCAGCCTTCAAGGAATTTGTCTGAAATATCTAGCCATAGTGAGGAAGACTTAAATAGGAAATCTCTTGAGGAACCTGTACACTTTGGGGAGTTCTGCTACTTCACAGCTCTGGGCAGCCAGTGAATTGTGATGAGAGCAGCTTTTTGCAAAATCTGCCCCCGCTGTTAGCTAGAACTGTGAGTTGCACAAGCCACTGACACGAATAATAACGCATGAGAAGATGTTGCACAACAGTTTCAGACCTCAAAGGCTCTGCAGTTCATGCCATTCATGGGCAAAGGTTGGGTGAGTTCCTTATTCTAGCCTGAGAGATGCACTTAACTGTGGCATGATGGTAAAAGCACGTGGCTGGGATGTTTTGGGGAGGTAGGTCGTTAAATGGTGTAGCTGTGGCTGGTGAACAGAGCGCTGCAGCTCCCAGAGGGCCAGCTGGCAGCGTGCAGTTCCTCCGAGGGTTTATCTATATGCTGTGGTGGCCACGTAACATTCAGCTGTTATGGAGAACTTACGAAAGGGAGAACAGTGTTTCAAAGGTGCTGCATGAAAATCTCTTTTTCAGATAGAGAAACCAAGGCACACCATGGGTACCAGCTCAGGAGGCCAGCAAGCCAGCTACATGGAAGAAGGACTAAATCTCATCAGGCTCTCTCTGCTAGGAAACACCACTGCCCCAGTTTCAACAGCTGAGCTCTTAGTGGATGCCCAGAAGGTACTAGCTGGTTTGTGCCTTACTGTTGTTGTGCTCTCTGTGTAATATGTGCTTCCAGAAAAACGCCATTCATTTAAAATAGCGAGCCCCCTTTTTTAAAACATGTTTTGTGTTTTGAGTGCAGGTCAAATAGCAGACACTTTTGATTAATGCAACATTGAGATATTGCAAAAAAAAAAAAAAAACACATGCCTCGGTGGTAAAAGGTATAAAGGACAAACATTCAGTGCTGTTCAACATTTTGGAGAGGTGGGGAAATGAGCAGGAAAGATCATACCTAAACAGAAAACCAAGCCAATGCTTGCAATTGCCAAGGCATCAGCCAAAAGGAAAACACAACTGTGATCGCAGTAAAATCATGTATGAGTCATGATGGGCCAAGAACAAGTTTGCTTTCTTTTCCCTCTCATTGAACAGATGATGATTAAAAGATAAATCATGCTTGGAGTCAAATCAAATGATTGGATTAAAGTTTAGTTGAGTATTTAGAGACTGTTTGGGACACAATGGAAAGCTAATTGAAAACTTACATTTGCGAGACCCTTGAACTCTCCAACTCTTAATAAAATACTACTGCAAAGTACACAAGGGTTCCCTGTGGGAGAGATTCCTCTCCACAAGTGCTTTTATTCCTCAGGTATGTGGAAAAATGGTATTCATTTTCTCTACAAGTTCACCAAAGAAAAGTATGCTCATGATCGTAATTCAACTATTGCTCATGATGCAGTAACTTAATCTATCCAGCTCACTGAAAATCAGTGAAGCAAGACAAAGGAAAGTCACTTCTTTAAAAAAATGATATTTTAAACACTTCATTCTTTGAAGTAGTCTGTGCTCTTCTGAGCAGCTGGTATTCCAGTGTGACTGGCTGCCTGCATTAAGCTGAAGTGACTCTGGAGTCTTAAAAACTATGTAAAAATTCCTTCTAGATGTGCTGTAGTAGGAAATGTCATGCTTTATTTGTACTAATAATATAATTGCATTCTGGAATCACCCCCAGTTCTTAAGGAACATACCCAGCCTCCAGCATCAAAGCACTGTCCTTTTTGGTGGAAATACCAGTGAAACCCACAAATAAAGAGAATAAACTTCCCCATGTCCACACACACATGAACACACAGAAATGAAAAACCTGATTCTTCATTTGGCCTCTGTGTAACCGAGCACAGGTCTTTCTTGGCAATGCTTAGCATGGAAGTGAAGCTGCAGAAACTCTGTAGTCAGGTTCATTTGCTCCCTTGCACCCACAGATTCTTTATCTGGCTTTTTACTGCCCTGGAGAAAGGGAGATCTTAGGTGGCAACCAGGCATTTTGCAGGCAGACCCTGCATGCCAGAGGGCATTATAAGACAGCGGTCTGGCTTCCAAGAAAGCCAGTCCTATTTAAGCTACTACTGGTAGAATAGAGAAGCAGGGTTATCCAACCACCCTCACACGTGCGGGTCAGATGTGAACCCACGCCACCCAGGTTTGCTTCCAGGGGGAGGAAAGGGGCTGCCCTCACTCTTCATGACGGCAGGACCTGGGCAGGCTGTTGAGTTTCATGGCCCGTTGGTCCAAAACTGGGTGATGAATGAGTCCTAAGAGGAGCATGGTAGAGCTGTCTTCTCCTCCATGTGCAAAAGTTTATTTTTCCTCCAACTAGCTTGACCTTTAGGACAGTTTTTCTGCGAAAGGATGTGTGTGCAGAGACCATAGCTGAAAAGCTTAAATATTAAGTATAGAAGGTTTGAGGGGAAGAATGGGAATAAGTTATACTTATTTTAGATGATGAATATAAACTGCTTTTCAGACACACTTTTCAGATTGGCACAGATAAATCTAAGGTAAACCTGACCAGGTGGTTTAGTTGGTGTGACACCAGTGTGATCAACATGATGCTTTAAACCCAGGGGGTTTAGCGCTGTTCGTAGTGCTACAGTTCAGCCAGAAACAATGCAGTACAACTAGAGAATCAGGTATGTTGCAAAAGAAAAGCAAAAACCCCAAAAATATCCAAAGTCCCCATATTCCCAAAATATGACATTTATTTTGTATGTCTTCCTTTCGGACAGTGTGGCTGCACAGGACTTCAGTAAGCCATGTAATTATTCTTCTTTGCCTAATGCATGACCAATGGCACCTTTTCTGTCCTAACAGACATGTCTTACCTGTTCTTAAAGGCTGGCAGTGACTGCAAGCCTCACTTAGTGCTTTCCCATCCTCACTAACAGAAGACATTTCCTAATGTCCAAAATTATTTTTCCCCTGCTTCCACTGATATCTGTGACTCCACAGTCTGTCCCCACATTCTGTCTTCCTCTTTGCCTTTTACTTTTACTTAGTTGATGGGCTTAGCATGGCTCCATTTGACTTTTCCACACAGGTCATGTGTCCTTGACCTCCTGCCATTCCCTTTCCTGGGCTACGTTTCAGACCAACAGGTCATGCAGTCACAGCAGAGCGAGCTGGTACCAGCAAGAGTCTAACTCCAGGCTCTGCGTGAGCTGCCTCGCCTTTGCTAAGGTAAGCATGGCTACCTCTACAGTGCACGGCTTTGTGCATCTTGGCTCTATCTGATGTAGACAACTGAGACAGAGGTGAAGACAAGGCATGTGGGGTTAATGTTTTGGGACTAATTCAAGTTACTGAACTGGGTTAAAATCTGGTCTGTTGAAGAGTTCACCTCATTGCCTAACCGTTGTCTCCCACTGAGTTCAGCGGAGCTTTCCTTGAGCACGTTGCTCTTTAGCATCAGTGTCTCATGTGAATCAAACAAAATGAAAATATTAGAATAATCATAAAGCTAACCTTCTGTTTGTGCCAGTTAATGTCAACTGCATGCATCAAAATGGGAAGTTCGCTATAGTAGCATTGCTGTATGATATGCCCACAAAAGCTAGCCTAGCATTTGCTTTTTCTTAACAGCTGTAGTTTGTTCTTCATTAGAAAGCTTTATTATGTCTTAAAGTGATTAATGTGTTCTGGGAGGACTGGGTAATAAGCCAGCAGTCACAAGCTATAGGACACTCCTTGGTGGATTACAGAAAGATGGATCAGAAAGATTAATGTGTTTCTATTCGTTGTTGCAGATTCTGAGATGTTTTGTCTAAGAGCTTAAGAACTTGGGATGGACACAGTGCTGGAGGTGACACTTTGTCTTGCTCAAGGTCAGTTGCATGTGCGTGGTTTCTCTGTGGGGAGCTGCCAAGAACATGTTAGAGTGAGGAATATTTTGAAGATGGAGAAATAGCTGCTTTGAGCGTGATGGTACTTGTACAGCATTGGGAAGAAGTGAAAAGGCTATGTTTTGTGATGCCTGACATGACAACAGTGTGAATGAACATCTTCTTGTTTGGGGAACCTGTGGTTTATACTGATTTCTGGCCTGAAGTATGATGGGAAGGTGCAATGCAGATACATGCAATCATCTCAGCTTCCATGTGGCTATACTAGGCAACAGGAACGCTTTGTACCCATGTTGGCTGGGTGATGTGACAGGCTTAATTAACACTCACTGGAATCAATATGCTAGTAGTCTGAGAAATGCTCTGTCTTATAGGATGCCAGGTTATGGTTTTGCTGTGCTTGCTTCAGCCATGAGCAGATGCTCACTCTGCCTACCGTGACTCCTCTTGCTGCCAAAGATGTCCCTTTGGCTCTGCTAGCAGAAGACATGAGTCACTGCTCTCAAACCGGCATCCCTGCAAAATCCAGCAGTAGGAGCAAACCAGACTGGGTTTTGGTGTGCAGCCTCTGGCTTCGTGCTTTCATCACAGCAGCCTTGGTCTTTATTTTAGTGGAATAGATACCCCAGCTCAAAAACTGTTCAATTTCAGGGTGGAATATTTTAATTGATGGAGGTCATGGTGTCAAAGCACTGCCGTGCATGGGAAAAAATTACTTGCATTTCCCTCTCACTGTGGGGAAACAAAGAGTTGAGGTATTTTTTTATCTGATCTTGAACAAAAGGGAAACACCCACTTTCTTCCGAATAGGCAGCATTTTTCTGAGCTTGGAAAACACCGCTGGGTGCTCTGAAATAGCAAGCTGGACTTGGACTGAGAGGCAGCAGCTCTCTGTAAGAGCCACAGCTGGGAGCAGCTTTGAAGTCCCTTGTGTCCGAGGCCACAATATCTCATAACATGCCATTTTATCAAATAACTCGTACGTCTCTCTTCACTACCACTGCTGGATTTGATGAGATAGGCTTTCTGGGTGCTTTGGCTTGGACCACAGTTTGTATTGGGTGTCATAAAAAAGGTATGCATGATTTCAGGCTCTCCTCCCCTTATGGGTCTCTCATCTCCTCTACTTTAATGAAAGTAACAATAATTATAACAATAAGATGCTATGCATTATCCTAAGGGCCTGTACGCTGAGTGGTAAGCCAGGAGCCTTTGCGTCACCCTGAGAGCTCTTCTGTCAACTGCTCTTAATATTCCTGCACTCTTTGCAACCCTTATGGTTAGCAAACCTCCACGAGGGGGAAACTCCTCCAGTTACATGCAGAAAATATGACCAAGAAGCTGAACAAGATCACATTAGGGACACACGGCCCTGGATGGATGCTAGGAGGACGGCACAAATGTCCTCCTCCTCGCCTTTGAGAACAACTGTGTTCGATTACATGTTGCGCAAATTCGTTCTGGTTTGGTTTTCCCTTCTAAAAGGCCAGGGCAGATGTTGTCTTATGAGGCTGCGGTGGGGTTCCAGCTAACATCCCTGGGCTGCGTTTCAGGTCTAAATCTCCTGCTTTGTGACGCTTCTTTTGGGGGTGGGCAGGCAGCTGAACAAAAGGCAATTAACGGCACTGGACATCTTTGCTACCCGCCGAAAACTCTATGCTTTGCGCCTACAGACTCATATTTTGCAGAATTAAAGGCAGTTTGAGAGAAGTGGGATATGGGACCAAGGGGCACCGAGCATCTGAAGTAGCTGTGATATACAGCATGAAATAAGGAGGAGGTCTCTGTGCTGAGCTCTGTGTCATCTCCATGGGAAGTGCAACAGGAGAGATGAGTATTACAGGGTACTAATATGTGTTTGCCTTTGGAAAAAAGCCTCCTAGCTGCAGGAGCGCAGAGTTTGTGCTGTATTCATGGAAGTCCTTTGAGAAAGCAAAGCACGTGTGCTGGCCATTTCCTCAAAGAAAATATTCTTTGTGAAAGCTAATAATTTTAGCAGGGATTCCTTTCTTCCTCTTGAGGAGAGTTAAATGAAGTTATGGGTCAGTGAGAGGGCATCTGTACAATGCAGAGGAAGAATTTCCAAAGCTTGAATGTAGTCCCTTCATTTGGAGAAGACCTGGTCAAATTGGCTTTCCAAAACATTTTCTTTATTAAAGATTTTATGGGTGTTTTTTGCTGGTTTGCAGAGGCTGTTAAGCCCCTCTGAATCGGTAGGACTCAATAGGTGGAACCAATAGAAAACTTAGGAAAGATTTAACAATTTTCCTTCCACAAAGCTGAACTTCCCAGTAGTCTCCACCATACTTGTCCAGGTTTCTTGATACAAATACTGTGTAATTTCCAGCTGTGAGCAACATTGTTCCTCCTCGCAGCTGATAAAAGAGCATTGCCATCTAGGCTCATGAAATGCAAGGACAGGTCCGGTATGCCAGGGTCCTTCTGCATTTGTATGCTCAAGCTCACCTAAAATCCGATTTCTTCTGAGGTACGAGATGGGAAGCTCTCTGAGCAACTTTACTGATAACATTCAGACCTCCTGTGTGTAGGAACTGGGCAACTGGTAGCTCTCTTTTGGGCTGTAATTTCCTCACTCAAAAATCACTTTAAATCAGACTCAAAGCTTGATGAGGACTGTACATTCACAAGTGAAATCAACCACTAGCTGTTGAGTTTGTAGTTCCCTTGAACGAGGGTACCCTTGGAAAGGCATTGAGTAAAACAAAAATGACTTGTGATGGGAGAGCAGGGGCCAGAAGCTGAAACTAATCTGAATGAGAAAGGGTATCCAACAAGCGGCTGCAGGGCTGTAAAGTCTGCCTGCTCAAATCTCCACTGGACCATGCTTCTTTGCGTCCCAATTTTGAAAGCCCAATTTCCTGAGAGATTGCATGATTATTATTTTTTAATCTAAAATGTATGGCTGAAAGAAAAAGCATTAAAAAAAAAAAACCTGGCAATGCAAATGAGATCATTGAGCGGTTTGCTGGAAATGCCGTACATTGTGTTGCCCAAAACTTGGCATTTATGGAAGTGACCAGAGGGGAGGAAACAAAACTGTTCTCATGGCTGGTGTCAACTTGGATCATCAAGCCACACCGCAGATTTGGCGTCTCTGATGGAAAAGAGAGGCTTTCCAGTCCGGTACAATCCCGCTTCACAGCGTCAGTCATTGCGTAGATTGGGGTCGCTGAGGATTGACAACTGGGTGGGAGAGCATTGTATAAGTCTGGCACTTTCTTGTCTCAGATTAATGATCTTCAAATCTGGTTTTCAGGCACACAGACTCACTCACACGTAAATAAAAAACAGAGGGAAGCTTTTTAAAAGACTCAGATGCTTGGTATTCCAAGCAACAGCTAATGCAATGCCTTGCTAAGAAACCCCACAGAGTGAGAATATAGCGATCCTTCTGCGTCTTACCTATTCCCTAGAATTCTTCTCTGAAGGGACTCGAAGCTTCTTTTCACACTGAGCTCTTGATCCGGTTTCCTGGCTTCAACTAAAAATGTGGCTTCCCTTTAGCAGGCTCCTGCAAAAGACAGGTGCCTCTGGAAGGTAGTACAGCCTGGCCAGGGTCTGACTCAACCCCTGGAGGGGTCTCTCTATCAACAGATGAAATCTAAAGCAGCTTCTTTTACTTTGTTTAGCTGCTGTAGAGAGGCAACCATAGCTGGGAATGGTGGACCCAGGGTCAACCTCATGCAGATCTGACCAGTTGTGGTCCAGGAGGATGCACCTGAGCAGAGGTACAGCAGGCTGAAGCTTGTGCAGCCAAGGTAAAGAAGGTGAAGCAGTTGTCATGTGGCCCCTCTTGTGTTTGGTATTTCATGAGCCTTTGCTGGAAGAACCCCACCTGGTCTGGTCAGGCTGTGCCAGCAGCGTGGGCCAAGATCCAATAAAGTTGTTGTTTCCAATTTAGAAAAAAAAAATACTACAGCTATAGAAACTGAGAAGCCCACATCTTGGCAGAGGATGGGCTTGAACACCATTTCAATGCAGTAACAGCATTAAAGCCCCATCCTGTTCCCATCGAAGTCGGTGGCAAAGCTCCCATTGACCTCAGTGGGAGTAGGATCAGGACCCATACGTAAGCATGGTTTGGACGGATCCACCAGGGCCTTACTCCTGGTTTGGAGTCTGTGGATGTCAGCGGTGCTTCCACTGAGGCAAAGCCGATGGAGCAGTGGCGTGGGTCAGGACTGGAATAGAATCTAATCAGTGCCCTGTGGCTCTCTGTGCATTTATCAACTGGAATTTCAGGCTGAAAACAAAGGGATTCAAAGGTTGAAAAACAACGAAGGAATGCGCACTTGGCAGCTCTGCTAACCAGATGTTTGTTTCTTTTTCCTTGTTCTTAACAATGACTAAAAAACTCGTGAACAGTCTCAAGCCCAGCGCAAGGTCAGCCTGAAACTAGGTAAGAGGTGTCGCAACAAGGCGGAATGAACATCTGGGAATGGAAAATGTTAATTTATACCAGGATCCGGTCCTGTGGCTCAGAAAACACGGCCGAACCTTCAGTAGGCTGGGTACATGTGTGCTTCCCCTTCGTACAGCAAGCCACATCGGTCGTGCGAAGCTCTCGCAGAAGTTCGCAATATTCCCTTTGTGCTGTTGTGTGAACTGCTTCCAAGAGCAGTGGAGCTGTTGTGCTGGAGACAGAGCCGAAAGAAGCCAATGGTAAAGTGGATATATATGTACATATAAACACATGCATCCATTTCGTGGAAAATGCATACCTAATAACGGAGCATCAAGCTGTACGCTGTACTCCACAGAGCTTTTAAGGGAGAGAATAGCCCTTACAGAGTTAGTCTTATTAAATACCATTTTTCGCTACATTGCAAGAGTTGCCTTTCTGAAGAATCCCTAGGTTTTTTTGATAAAATCAATCTAAAAAGGGAAAACGACTGGGTGGGAAGCAGCAGTATAATGTTCTGAGGCTGCAGAGCAGTAAGTTGAATCTCTGGCCTCTCTGCTCTGTCACCCCTGACAATATGCACTTCTTCAGCAGCATCTCCCGAAGACTGTTCCCAGGACCAGCATTGTTTCGCCTTGTTTCACAGAAAAACACCTCATTCATCAGTCTGCAGAACATCACAGTGAAGTAGATAAATTTAAAAAAAAAAAGAAGAAGAAGAAGAAAAAAGAAAAAGTTACTCATTTTTATTAGTAGTGAAACTAAGCCAGAGAGGTAGAAGTGACTCATTCGTGACTTACTTGATCATTAATGATGGGATTAAGAGCTGAGCTCTTGTTATCTGACCAACTGGCTTTTTTTCAGATCACATCTGTCCAGTAGTGATCCACAGCCAAACAGCATGCTTGGCCAGGAGGCAGGGTTTTACTAAACCCGTGTGTTTGAGATTGTGATTGCCTGACCTTACTCTTACTTAAATCAATGTGGCAAACAAATCGTCTTTTAACAACTGGTTCTATCAGGTACAACCAATTTCAGGAAAAAAAGAGATCATGGGTACTTAAGCTCAAGTTGTATAGAAGCACTTTGTTGGGTTGCATGGGCAGTGTGTGACAGTGAATTAGTTTAATTGGTTTAGATTTGTAAGAAAATAGTACTGGCAGCAGGGTTAGGGTTAGGGCCAGCAGGTGCTCACTAGTACAACTCACAAAATTCATGCAGCTCAGTGCATGTGAGCATGACATTAATTAATCTGTGAGTAAAAGCGGACTGCACTGCCCGAGGAGGATAATCCCGGACAAAATCAAGCTGTAGTCCCCAGAAGAATATGCTACGGGGGTGGTTTCAGTGTGGGAGGAGCCTGGACAAGGGCAGTGAGGATGCTCTAACGACAGCAACAATCCCAGCAGCTCTTAGGAGGAAGGAGAGGAGGAAACTGTTTTATTAAGCAGTTTCTTCCTGAACAACTAGTAGCTTGCAGGTCTGCTTAGAGTTTCCAGCTGGGAAAGCCTGCCTCACCATAGGTACTGGAGCTCTCACACTCTCACAAAGAAAGGTTTCCTCTCAGCCCTTTCATCTGCTTTCCCTGCCTTCCCAGCAGCTGAGTGGCCTCCCAGGCTCAGCCTTCACCCGCTTCTGAGCTGGTTCCTCTCTGTCTCACAGCTCCAGTGTAACAGGCACATGGAGCAGCATGAACTCTCCTTCTGCCACCCACCAAGCTCAGGGACATAATTAACGTGCTCAGGGAAGAGCACTTATTATCTGGACCACCAGAGAAAAAGTTCCTTCTGCAAGAGCTCCTGTGCAAGTAGTCCAAGTTGCTCCATTTCCATCCATGATCCAGTAGGGATGCTGGATGTGCCTCCACACCTGGAAAAACCCTTGCTTGATCTGCCGTGACATACCCTAGCCTGTCTATCCTTCTGGTGGCTGAAGCAGCATGTTTCCTCAGGCTGCCAGCACCGTCTAATGCCCTAGAGCAAGGCATACCATCGGGCAAGCACGTTCAGTGCGCTTGGCAAGGAATCTGTCCCTCACAAAGAGAGCACCTTGTTGTCGAAGCGGGGTGTCGCGATGGTGTAATGTGCAGGAGAGGTGCAGGCTTGGTTTTGTTGTGTCTTTGGGAGAAACGCTCGCCAGAGCTGAGGCTGAAATCCCCCCTCCTCCTCCTCCTGCTCCCCAGATCTCTGGCTCTCTTCAGAACCACATTGAAAAGAAATCTTTGTTTGTTTATGGAGTTTCTGGGAGCCTCAGGTTTGTTTTCCTCCCTCCTCCCTCCTGCCAACACTGGAAGTGCCAAAACATAAAAGAGAGGCATTTCTCTTGGAGTTGCCGGCCATGGTTGGAAGGAAGAGTGCCAGAAATCTCAGGAGAAATCTGCTCCTGATCTTCCCAGCACAGACTTGCAGAGTGGAGGGATGGGGAGAGTTCAGCAAAGCATCTGGGCTGCTGGATGCCAACACAGCCTGCGTTCCAGCTGGGGATGTGTCATTACTCCTTTCGATAAGGACAGTGGCACGCAAAGCCGAGGCCAGAGGCAGGACTGCTGAACGCTCCAGAGGTGGTAACCATCTGCTTGCAGATTTTCTGTTTGTGAAAGCGTTGGTTCGCCATGTATTTAGTGCAGATGTTCAAGCCAAAGGCTCCAGATCCACACTTCGGGCCGCTTCAGTGGTACGCAGGCTCCAGCGATGGGCTGCCTTTTTGCTGCAATGTGTGGTCTTACCCAAGCCCCGCTCTGCCGCCTGGCTAGCGTGTTCCACCACACCCCAAAACTGCTTCGAAAGCAAAGCTCCACTCCCCCTTTGAAGATCTGAGGAATGAGGGTGACTCAGAAAACGAGTTTGATTCTGCCTTAATGGACTTCCAGAGTGGAGTTAAGCCTCCTTGTTCCCAAAGAGATGCTGGTAGGAGCCAGTGAGACATCGGAGGAAAGGTGTTGAGTCCTTCCAACAAACTTGTGTCCGAGCTGCTGTTGTGCTGAGGTACCAAAGTTCCCATCATAAGGCATAATACAGGGAAGAACCAAATATTCTTGCAGTCCAATGTAGATGGCCACAGAAGACCTTAGGTTTTAACCTGGGGCTTATGGGTGGGACCAGTTTGAATTAAACACCTCACATGCCAAAAAGCAGACTTTTGCTCTTGCTTTGATCTGCATGTTACTCTGGTAGGTGGGAAGGATACTGTGCAGATGTAGGAGCTTCAACTTCCAGCATCAAAGTCATCTGTGAGCACAGGAGATCCCGCATGGGAAAAACTCTGCTTCAGGCCACCAAGGACTTGAAAGAATCAAACAAGAGATGAGCTTTTGTTGGTATGTTGCTTCTGTATCCTGGAAGACACTGCGGAGACTGAAAGCTGGTGGCAACACAGGGGAGCATGGTCTTTCTGCGTCCACCAGTTGCTGTGACCTGTTGCTGAGGGCGGCCAGGAGTTGAATAGATTTCTAACTGTGTGAGAATCTTTCCTTGATCTCACTCTATTTACTGTTGCTATTATCTCATTTCGTGGATTTCCTTGGCTGTGGTCCCAGCACGATTCTTCTGAAGAGGTCTTTATGTAAGCTGAGAGAGGGGCACCATCCTCAAAGGTGGGTGTTGGGAGGGATTGTCCCTATGCCTTATTCCCTTACAGCATTAAGATCTATCAGGATTGGACTCCTGCCTGACTTTCTTCCTCTGCTATCCAACCCTCCTGCTACCTGCCCCATCAGAGAAAAAGACTGTTATCTTTCAGGTATCGCTCAGAAGACTCAGAAAGTCATGGGTCAAAACCTAGATCGCCTCCTCTTCTTGACTGGTACACAAGTAACTTCAGTGAGCTGTACCCCTGCAAGCTCCCGACCCTGTGGAAGAAGTAGGGTGAAAAGTTCAGCAAACCACAATCCGTTTTACAGCAGACCTGCAAAGCACAAATATTAATTCCAATGAAACAAGGAGGGGGGTGATGATGGAATTCAGTTGCCAGTGGCTGATAGACCTTCCAATACTTAAACTGTGAGCAAGGCTTTTAATCCACGCATAATAAACTGTTTTACCTCCAGCATCAGAAGAAAACTGCTTTTTTTAAGCTGGATTATCACACACAAAAAAAAAGAAAAGGAAAAAAACCCACAAAACAAGAACACCAAAACCTTGACATTGCTGAGCTTTCCTGTAAACCATCAGTCTGGATATATTTTATGATGTGATTTATAGAGAGTTTGTTTCTTAAGACTCAAAGCAACACTGCTATAAAAGTATAAAAGATGCATGTTTTGGTAGTGGATGAATGCCATTGCTTTTTTTCCCTAGCGGGGAACCTGCTGAGTGGGTTAACACCACTTGGAAAGATTAATTCTTCATGGGTGGGCATTCGTTGGCAGCCTTGAAGCAACACAGATTACAATGCCATCATCCTTCTGGTCAAGAGCAACACCACAGCAACTACTCAAGCTAAGAGATTAATTAATGAGTTGCAAGACAAGGGGTATGTGCTTCCTTGGACTTCCAGCACCAGTTATGCTGATTCTTTCTTCTGCAGGCATTTTCACAGCACTTTTTCAGCACAGTTTTAGTGTTGCTCTTCTCTGTTCAAGTCATGGAATAGATTAGAGGATCCCTAGGCCTTTTCCACCTCTAACACTTGTGGTTCTGGTTAAACAGCTGTCAAGTTCTGAATTTAAAAGAGCAGAACAAGCCAAGGCTTTTGAGGTTCTGCTGGGAGGATTACAACTTGTAACACATTCCATAGCCTTCCAAAAGTGCCTGAGCTTTTGGGTTTCCGGACAAAAACTGTTATTCAGCTTTCTGCAGAACTTCTTTGTAGTTCACCACACAATCCAACTTTTCTTTCTGCGTGAAGATACTGCTAGCTTACTAAGGCTAGCTGCAGTGGAAACCTACCCTCCCTTTCATTGTTTATGACTGAAGATGTTTGCCTATTGCTGAAGCAAACAAATTTCCTTACAATAAAAAATGGTCTCTGCCAATTCACTTTTAAATGTGGCTCTTGGAATTTATAGGAAAGTAAAAGGTCTCAGGGAAATGAATTGTTGTCTTGTACCCTTGCCAAGTATACATAAAAGAGCTGATAGGTCTTTGGCCTTCTTGCTTTTATTGTGATCTATAAGCTGCACATAAATATTGTATCTCAGATGGTGCAGTTTAGGGCTGTGGGGTTTTCGAAGTAGGTTAAGGAGCTTTTCACCTCCAAATCATTTCTCTGAACCTGGCTGGCTGCTGCTTTTTTTAGTGAGTCATCAGAGCAGAGAAGCAACTGATTTGTGGTCTTGATGGAAAATGCCGAGGAATTACCAGGGCATGAGACGCACATTGGGGTAGCATCACTGGATTCAACAGGGTTGCACCGATGTCGCTGGTGGATCTGATCTCTCACCTAGAGACATCTCCTGGTGGAAATGCTGTGGGGGGACAGGACGGACAGGCCCTCTTCCCTTGGCCTCCAAGAGATGTCCTGTTTTGGTCTCTCTTCTGCTGGGACCCAAGTAATAGCCAGCAGAGCATTGCTATGCAGCAGGAAGCCGTGTCACGATGGTGCTGGTTGGTGCTGCAACACAAGCGTGACTTCTCAGAGGTCTGACCAACAGACTTGCCATCGGCCAAATGTTGAAGTTTTTATTATCTGGGCATTTTTTCTTTTCATGATGCTGTTTGTTTACAGCACAGGAATTTCAGCCTTGTCTTTTTGAGAGGCACCTCTATGCTACGAGATCTTTGCACAGCTTTATTAGCACTGGTTGCTCCTTTTTTTGTATAGCAACAATATATATGTGTTAGATCCCAGCTGCATTAGGTGCTCTATAAACACTCCACCAGTGCAAAAGGTATGCGTCTGCCTTCCCTGGGAAGTAAAAAATGACAGAAAATTCATCCTTGGGAAAGAAGGGGTCTCTTTGTTGAGACAAGGATCCTGACAACTTTGTAGGTTTGAGCTTGGAAGCCTTTGGTGGCTGTGAGCTCCGTGGAAATAGGATGGGTTGTCCTATCTTAGGTGAGTGGCTTTAGCAAGCTCTCGTGGTCAGTCATTCTCTTTTATAAGGAAAACCTTGGAGAATTTGGTGGTGAGCCTTGGTCTTTGAAATTGTGCGTGTCTGGGAGAAGGCTTATTAACTTGGCATCTGGATTTGGGGTTGTTAATGCACCAGAGGCTGTAGCTAAAGAGTGTGTGTTTGGGGAAGGGAGAGGTTGTTGGTTTTGTGTTAGCTATATGCCATAATAATACAGAACATATTAATGTTGTAATATTCCTATTATATTTTACTATCGTTCTTCTTTAGCACTGTTGTGGGCAGTTCGTTTGCCTGTCACTACAACCACATGCTGTTTGCTTCCAACGGGACTGTTTTCCAGTCAGTAGCCTGCATCTATAGTGAAAATGGGGCTTCGCAAGGTTTTTTTCTATTCCCTAGGCAATCACGGGGCAATGTGATGGGAGTCAGGAATGTTTGGGGACAATGTGGGAAAGAGGCTTGTATGTATGACAGCACGTACCATATGCTTAGTTTCTAGTTCAGCTAACCCTGCAAAAACTGTGTTCTGGGTGACCCTAGGACAATCTGGACCACATTTCTATGCCAGTCATAAAAGTCCATTAGACTGGCTTTGGCTGTAGATCGGAGTAGTTCAGGACACTCAGTGTAACGGGAAACAGATTTGGGAGACAAGGGTTCACAAATCCTACGCTGAACTTATGAGATGTTCACGACACTTATCTCTCTCTTCTCCATCACCTAGCTGTAACAATTAAAATTTGGATTCTTCTCTTAAATCAGACCTGGATTTCTCACTCAAAGTAAGGAGTTGGCTTCCTAGTTTTTTGTAGAAAGCCACGACTCTCTTTCTCAAACTTAAAGTTTTGAAATGAGTTGGATATCCTAGCTGACTCTGCGAGTACACCTGCATTTTATCAGTTGGGTCTTCACTGTAGCTGGGACCCTGTGTTCTGTCCCAGAGGATCTAAAGATGGGAAAATGTAGACTTTTCAAACTTCTGATATGAGTAAAGTTGTACTTTTTTACTCAGAAGAATTTTACAAATTGAAAATTCAGTTATAAGAATATCAACACTTTGGGATTATAAAGGCGGCAGACACAATCGCCTCTGAAACAGGAGGCTACAGAGAGGTGAACAGGTTGCCGTGTTTCTCTGACAGCTAGTTTGCATGCAGATACTCTTTTTTTAATAACACAGGGAACGCACATGCAGCTTTGCTGCAAAGTCCCCTCGTGACTCTTCATCTCCAGAAGCGTTTGGCATCAGTTTAACTCTTTTCCTGCTGAAACCAATGGCAGCATAAAACGGCTTCTACCTTGCATTCCCTTGCTTGTATTTTGATAATTATTTTTTTCATTGACTTTAATCATTTGATGCTGACTTGTTGCTTGGTCAAAAAGACTTGGCTTCTTGCTTCTTCCTTCATACTTTTTTCAGCAACCCACATGCATCACAGGGGTGGAGGAGAAATAATTGGCCTATAACTTTGCACAGCTCAGGGAAAACATACAATTAGCATTGCTGCAAATTGCTCCCGGATGAAATTGATGAGTTGAAAAGTAGAAAAGCCAAAAAGCCCTTGAAGTTGGAAAATTTCCCTGTTCGCCTTGGGATGTTTATAATCTTAAGACATCAGCTGTATCTCTGGGTCTTGTTTTCATAATGGAGTATCTCTTGAGATTTCTTCCACTAGCATTGTCAGTGTAGTGTTGGAGACATCAAAGCAAAGTAAGATAACTGGCAACTGGCATGGCAGCGTGGGGTAAAAGGTGAATGCCTTGTGAAATGATGCCTGCAGGCTGTATATTCCACATCAAATGCAGGCTCTCCTGAGCTTTAAAACCAGAGCACCATAAAACTCTAGGTGACTCCCTTAATGGGTTTAAAAATAATTCTCCCAAGCTTGCTCCCCATTGTTCACATCGCCTCTCACCTGCAATGGAGAGCAACGGCAGGCTGCGAGGAAGGGGCGAGAGGGAGAGCAGACACAGAGCAGGCAGGAGCCGGAGGCAGCTGGTAGTCTCGCAGGATAACATAACTGCTCGGTGCTCCCCTGGGCCAGGGGCCAGGTGCAAGGGTGAACGTTCAAAGGAGGCTGAGGAGGGAGGTGCCCAAACCTCATGTAAAATCATTGCAAATTGGCCAATTATTTGCCTTAGGCTTCCGTGGTTTGTAGCAATCACTGTGTGGGGGAGAAAAGGAGTGCATGTATCTCAGGCATAAAGATGGCAGTTCGACCATCTATCTTCCTCTTGTGCGGTTTGCTACGCCCAGCTCTTTCTTTCACAATCCTGTTTTTGTTCCACATGTGAAGTCTGAGGTGGTTCAACCAGCGAGGATCATGCACGAGGGGAGCAGTTCATTTGAGACACGGAGACTTGTATGGGCTTTTGAGGTCAAGGGGCTGGGAAAAGGCAGTCCCAAAGGATCCAAAACATTTACCCCCTCAGCTCTCCATTTGTACCGCAATGTGGTGGGAGGATGCCAGCCCTGACCCACCCTAGGGCAGGGAATAAACCATTCCCTAATTTTGACCAGTTCCCTTGTGTCCCCGGAACACACTCAAGAACAGTTGAAATCTCCCTTATTCTCAAGGAATGCTACCAAAGCTCTCCCAAGAAGCACCATGGGGAGCCAAGACATGGTGTTTCCAATAGAAACAGAGATCTTGGAAAACTCAGGACCTACTTACAGCTGGAGCAGACTGCCAGACCAGATGTACCTGAAAGCTTGCACCAGTGGAAAACATCCCAAAGTATGGCGCTTTTTTTTTTTTTTTTTTTCCTCTCCTTTTATTTTTTCTCTCTTGCTAATGAATTCACCTCATGGTGGTAGAGCTACTTCATGGCACAGTTTTTTTCTTTCATGGTTGAGCTGTGCCCCCTTACTCAAAGCAGGGAAGACCATCACAGTTAGTTACCACACAATCTGATTCCAGGTCTTGCTGTCTCCTAGCCTAAAGCCCTGCCACCAGCTCCTTCATCAAAGAAGTGACATGCATGTTTCCCTGCCAAAGAGTAATTGATTCTCTGCTGCCCACAGGGTCCTCTGCTCAGGACCACTTTGCAAAAGATTACGCATCTCGGGAATGAAGGAGACGAGGAGTTGGCAAGGTCTGAAGTGGTGTGATGTGTACTGGCAGGATGGAACTGACTGTGGTGCTCTGGGAATGTATCAGGAAACCTTCATTTCACTGCCCCAGCAAATGCTACTTCTGAGGAAAAGTGTTTATGACCAGATTATTTTGGGGGTGTGAGCAAGCAGCCAAGGAATGCAGCAGGTCCTGGACACTCGGTGAGTGGGAGGTGATGCCAATGACAGGGAGCCAGAGCCAGGCTCACTTGTAACTGCAGCAAGAAGGTGCCTGGTATCCATGGCTCTGCAGAAATAATGAGTGGTGTAATTGGCACGAGAGAGCAGGTATGAAAGCCCCGAAGGCATTATCCTAAAACAGCCACGGCCACTTAAAAATCGGATCCCAAGCACCGTCAGAAGCCTTTCTCCCCTTGCAGCTCTGTTCAGGGCTTCCTCAGGAGGGAACAGTCCTGCCATTCTCTCCTTCCATGGGCGTCTAATTGGGACTTTTTGGAGCAGCCAGACCATGACGGAACAATTTACTGTGGACTCTGCCTAGGAAATGAGAACCATGCCCCTGCAAGATGGGTCTGCTCTGCCCCAGCCTGCAGCTCTGGGAGCAGGGGCAGAAGAGGAAGGAGTTTTTGCAAAGCACATGAAAATGGTCATCTGGAGACAGCAGCCACTGTGGGGCTGCACGTAGGGGCTTTTTTTACAAAACTGAAGAGAAGTGGGGTGTTTCTCCGTTATCCAGGCTGTTGGAGTTATTAAGCAGAATGTTGTGTGTGAGAGATATGGCACTGTCTCAAAGCAGGCAGGAGGGATTTGAAAGGTCATTATAGGGAGCAACAGCTCATGCATAAGGGCAGGAATCAAAGGGTTGTCCAGTGGCAGCATTACTTAGAGGCAGTGACCAGGACAGTCTTCTTAGGCATGACTGCCTTGTGTTGCAATATAAGACCTGTCCCTGGGGTATTATGGCTGCAAACAGATGAGAGCGGAGGACCACAGTCTCCATAGAAGGCAGGTGGAGGTGTCTGATAGTTGTAGTTCTTGTGTGATATCATTGGGTGTTGGATCTATGTAGTAGAGCTGAAAAAGCTGCTCAAGCACACAGCAGAAGCTTGGGGCTGGGTCTTGGACTGTGTCATCACGAAACTACCTGGACCTGTGTCTTCCCAGGTTGGTGGGAGGGAGGGTCAGAGCTGCTAACACCTCTCAGTCCTTTCCTTGAAGCAGGTTTTGTCCGTACAGCAGAGGTATGACCTTGGGCTTTGAGAAATATCATCTCCTCATCCCATAAGTGGAGTGCAGCATCAGTTAATCACCTTCAGACCCTACCATTTCCTACCTCTACTTTGCAGCGCATAAAAGGATTTTGATAATCTGTGAAAATAGCTCCATATTGGCACAGTTGTGCCTTTAGAAATGCACAACACTGTGTGTTGTGTTTTAGGAACAAGGGGTTTGGAGATGTGGAAGGCCCTTGACTGCTATCCCCTGGGGGGGACGGACACAGACATATGACACACCTCTGTCCCCTCTGGGGTCCTTGGCTGGGACTAGACCACAGCAAAGAACCTGAACACAGCATCCTGCCTCCCCTGGGCAATAGCAGTTGTGTCCTACAGAGCCAGCAGTACGAGTGGTGGCAATGAAGGCCAATTGGAGTTCACACATTGCTGGTGATACGAGCTTCTAGCACACTGCGGCTTTTACTTCTTAAATTCTGCTCCCCCCACCCCAAAGGAAACTTAGGAAACTGTTTAAACTTTTGTAGGTGAAGTCAAGCGTTCAAATGCTAGGAAATGCCAGATTTATAGTTGCCACTGTAATCTCGCACATGTGCTTTGATACAGCCTTTAGTAACCTGACTCCCTGCGTTTCCCAAAAAGACTGCGTAGGGAGCTGAATTATGGCTGCCCACATAAGCTTGGATCAGGCATTTCCAGCTTCTGAGTACCTAACTCTCCCACCTACGCAGCTCTTTGACACTGTGTGATATAAACATGCATACAAGGCAGGCAGTGTGGTGTTTTGTGTTTCCTGTGCAGGGTAGCTCAGGGTGGTGCAAGGTGACAGTGCGCAGGTCACCCCAGTGGCGTATGACTCTGTGGGTGCAGCACCCAAGAGCCGACCCTCATCATCTCTGCTCCCAGAGCACTTAAATTTTGTAGGTTTCCTGCTGCAGTGGTTTTATTTTTGCAGGCAGCTTTGAAATGCGGTGGCGTCTGACCTCCACTGAAACCAAAGGCATGATTCCACTGACCTCTGAGCATCGCCTGCAGTATCCTCTCTGGAAATCCCCAGCGGAGCATTCCACACCGACCCTGCCTGTGTTTGTTACAGTATGACAGAAAGCAAAATATTTTTTCTGAGAGGATGGAGTTAATGTCTTTTTCATTCATGACTCTTTTGGAATTCGTATTACAGATATTACCTAACTACAGAGTCCAGTACCAGCACATTGTAAGCAAGTTATGGTTGAGATAAGCAAGCCATGAGCATGCAGCCTGGACGGGAAGGCACGGAGGACTGGGAAATCAAGTTACAGGCTGGGAAATTCCACCTGAGGTTTGGTTTCTGGTTTCAGGATAACAGTGAGACCTGTACGTGTCTCCCTGTTCATGGTGTGTGGTGCCTGATGCAAGCAAGGGTTAAGGTCATTAGTGGTAGTTTCTAGAGGTCTGCAATAAGCAGGCTGGGACTCTGGGGTTCAGTGGTGTCCATCTACATGGTCTCATTTTACAGTGTTTTGCGGAAAGTATGTGTGGGTTAGGCAGGAAACAGAGCTGCAAAGGTCCAGATCCACACATGGACTGAGGTGATGGATTGTATTGGAGTGGCTCCTTGGGGACAAACTCCAGGGCATGCATACCAGTGCCATGAACCCAGCCTAGGTCTCCTGTGGCACCTCGCTGGCTTTTTAGCTGACGGTCTTCATGGTCAGATAGTGTTTTCTTTTATCTCTCTCCTATATGTCTGCAAAAAACCCCTTCCTACTCGGTACCTTCTTTGCTGTTGCTTTCGTGTCAGAATGAATGCAAACCTTCACGTATCTTAATCAAGTTGGGTCCTTTCTTGTTTACATGCTGCAGGATATAGTAAGGCCTCATCAAAATGTACTTTGCTAACAACTGTGTGTCCTGTGGGCAGGGCACATTCAAGTGTTCCTTCTGTAGCTGTGCAGTGTGTCATGGCAGTCGGTGTGAGGAGTATTTTTGGTATAACTACTCTCTTGCCTTTCTGACGCTCCGTATGCTTGGAGGTACTCTCCAAAGCAAACCAGAAAAAGAACGGGAGGCTTTTTTTCTCTTGGCAGCTTCTGTCTCCTCCTTCCTTCTGCAAAAACTTTTGATTTTGTCTATCTACAGAGGACTTTGACTAGAAAAATAGAGAAATTACGTCAGGAGATTAAAGCTGCCAGGTGAAGGACCTGTTTTAATTTCTCGGTGGTGTACACAGCTCTTGTTCAACAACCACAAAATCTTTTTGCAGGTGTTGCCCCATTTAATTCTGCAATTAAAAGATGGTACGACTGGAGTTAGCTCACATGAATACCCACACCGAGCTTCACCACTGTCCCACAAGCGGCTTCGTGCCTGCTGCACCCTGCTGCAGTGGTGCAAAACCAGTGCCCATCCCTTGGTTTGAAAAAAGCAAACTCTGAACCACCTAATTGAAGCTGCTTAATGAGAAAGACACGAGACATTTCCTCAGATGGGGTGCCAAGATGGCGTGGGGTCACTCTGGGCTTGCGGTTCTGGCTGAGTCTCACAGTTGCAAGCTGTGGGCCCTAACCACAGCCCATGGGAAAGATTCTCCCTGAGGAGATGGTACAAAAAATGCTCTTTGCAGCGTGGGTTTGACTCACCTCTGTGGCTGCTGGAAGAAAAGGAAGACTGCTTGCCTGACAGACTCATGTAACAGAAGAGGTCCAGCCGATGCTGGGGTTGCTCTGACCTGTGCTTCACTCCCAAGCCCCGGGTAGAGGTAAGAGTTTTGCAAATGAAAGGTTCCTGTGTGTTAACCTCTCCTATGTTGAGCCTCCAGTACCCTTCATGTCTCAGAGAAGCTGTGATTAAAGCTAGTGCAGAGGATTTATACTCTGTTCCCCACCTCTTCTCCCAGTAATCCAGACCTGAACTACCTCCATAGGTGCATGTATGCATTACAGTAACTTACAGGAGAAGATATAATTTTGATGAGCTGAGCTGATTCATATCCTTTGAAAGGAGAAATGACACATCTATTTCTTGAGAGGTGGAATGTATCCCAGTAACTCAAGGAACGGGATGTAGGAGTGAATCAGATGGATCAATCGTGAATTACTCACAGAACAGTCAAAATACAGTTCAGTTTCCTTCAGAAACTGGTCATTTGAAGCAAATTGTCAGAAGATCGACTGAAACTGATATGACCTTGTGTTGTCTCAGATCTGAAGGCTGAATAATTGTTGTTGACCTAATTATACAAAAATGTGAACATTAATGACTAATAAAAATTCCCCGCTTAAAGCAAACATCTGCATGTTGCAAAATTCAAATGTTTGGAGATCACCAGTTAAGGACCGTCTCTGAAAAACATTTTCCCTGATTTCAGAACTTTCTTGGTCTTTAACAATGATTTACATTACAGCTGGTGTTTAGTTAACCATGCTTCCTTTTAAGCTATCTGGTGGGATCCAATTCAGGCCATATTTGAGGATTTCTGTCTATCTCAACCAGTTATTTGAAAATTGACTTAATTCTTTCATATATAATACCAGCAGTGAGAGTCCACTTTCAACTGAAGGTGCAATAAAAGGGAGAAGGGATGGGGAAACAGATGGAAAACAGATTTTCCTTGGAAGAAGAGCAAGTGTTGACTCACTCAACCTATAAATACCTCTTCAGGGACATAATTTTGGATATGAAAGAGTTTTATCCAGAAGGTGAAGACATAGGGATGTATCACCTTAGGAGAAGACCATCAGAAGTCCACTGATTCAACAGCAAGGAAAGTAAATCCCATTCTCACAATTCCCATGCTGCTCCTGGATTGCACTAAAATTGCTTCATTTGGATGTGGGAAGCAATACACCTTGTTCTTTTTCAGATTCATCTTAGTGCACTTTAGCACTAGATGAGCTGTCCATGGGGAGAGAAAAGAGGAGGGAGAGTATTACTCAAATGAAAGACAAAGTTCTTGACTACAGATTTGAAAGCAATTACAGGGAGAAGCCATCATCAAGAAAATGGAAACTGAAATGTATCTGATGTGGCTCCTTGCCAGCCAGAGGGGCAGAAGCCACAGGAACCATCAGAGGAGCTCTGTTGTGTCTTAGGGATTGGTCTCCTTCTCTGCTCTATTTATGCTAAGTATAGTAGTCTTTATCGAGCTGTAGGTTTGGATGAGCTGTTTTGCATCTGTTCAGGAGCTCTTGGCACATGTATAAGGCAATGTAAGATTGCTTACCCTGTTGGTGCCTAAAGCTTCCCAGCATGCTGGTCCTTTCACTCTTCCATCTTTTTCTCTTGAGGAGTCTGTTAAATCACAATTGGAAACATCCACTACAATATTTTCATTTCATGTATCATTAGGTATTTTTTCACTGAGTTGCAGTTCTGTTTGCCTTTAATTTACTAATATCACTCAGAGACCGCATATGATGAATCAATATGCTCTGCTTGCACTGGTGGTCATATCTCTGATGCCTTCCTGGGTTGTATGCTGCAGTCAGGTGTAAAGTGTGGTGCCTGATCCAGGGAAGTCCTCTGGTCCGTGTGATGCATGAGGCCAGGGTAGGTTGCCACAGTGGTCTGTTTGGCTAGGAGCTATGAAACAAATGAAATCTTCTAAATGAAGGGCTGACAGTGGAAATTTTTTGCTGAAAAGGGAAATAGCAGAAGTCCTTGCCCACTGACATCTTTGAGATCTTGGTGACAGAGCAGGATGTGGTGGGCAAGGGGTGAAAGCATGGAAATGGAGAGTAAGTGCTCCATCAAAACATCCTGGCTGAGCCAGAAAGCAAAGTGCATGTCTTGAGCCTGTCTGAAGCTGGAAAAAAAGAGAATGTGAGAGGGGATTCACCAAATTCAAATGACCCCATGCTCTGGTGCTAATTATTTACTTCATTTCCATGCTGTGGCAAAGGACAGGCTAAAGCAAGCTAGGACTCCAGCACATTGGAAACTATTGGATGCCCTGGAACAAACTGAGATCAGGAAATACAAGGACAACCTGTGGATCAAAGGGTATGAATCCAGGTTCCCAAATAAAGGGGTGATTATGTGAGCAGTTAAGTAGGGATTAGAATTGTAGGTGATAATAGTAAGCAGCTGGAAAGGGAGGCCGTAAAGAGCCAGAAATAAAATAAAAGGCAGGTGGAAAAAACAGAACAGATGAGAGAAGTGTGATGGGAATCCTACCCCAATTAAAAATATGAAATGAAGTGCTCTGATGCATCTCATGTTCATATGAAAGTATGTGAGGTGCTCTGGCTCCAGCTGATATCCTGGCTTCTTCCACATCTTCCTGGCTTCTGATGTGGGCAGGAGACTATATTCCCTGGAGAAGGGATCTTCTTAGGAGATGTCTTTGTGATAAGTGCGATCTTCGAAGTCTTACTGAAATGCCGCTCCTGATTCATGGGACTGTGGTCGGGCAGACAACCATTCTAGATGCCTCTAGCATTTCCTTCGTAGATGATGTTTCTTTCTTAGCCAGCTGCTGGAGGCTCAGAGCAGCCTGCTGGGATTTTGGGACATCAGAACATGACTGTGTTGAGCTGGAGAGAAAAAGTCTCATGGATTTTGTCAAAGGCACTGAACATCCTGTGCCAGGAACTGGTTTTCATCTTTGCTGCAGGCTTGTAGCTGGGGTCGAACCACAGGGCTTTACAGCTCATACAGTCATGGTTGCTTGAGCTACAGCCCATCATTGTCCTCAAATGTATCTTAGACCCGCAAGACCTGGGTCTAAGTCCTGTGGCTGACCTGCTGGTAGATCCATTGTGAAGGGTGACTCCTACAGGAAGGCTGAGCTGTTCTGGCCTTTCAGCAAAGTTTTTCATTCTTGCTATGGCAAGTCCATACGTAAGGTTCTTAACTTGCACCCGGTTGAGCAGGGTCACCCACGGCTCACGAGAGGAGTCTGTTCTGTTGGGTTCCTTCAATTCTTTTAAAAGAAGAGAAAAAATGAGAGAAAATAAAACTGTAGCAGGGACACTACATTTCCAGGCATCCAGTCTCTTGTGACTTTTAAAATGGTTCTTACTGCTTTGCTTCCCCTTAAAGTGTTTCAGGCAGCCCTAGTAAGTGGTGGTTGAAAGGGTCCAGCCCGAGAGGCTGGCAGTGATTCACTGTTGCACTTTTCCAGTTGAGATGTAAAAAGGTGTTTGACTTTTTAAGAGGGTACATCTGCCTGTGTCCGGCTCCCTGCAGGAAGCCAGGACCAGGGGTGCAGGCTAGCTTTCCCCTAGCTCTTGCACCATGACTAATGTAGATTCAGCTAACTGGTTCTGCTGTCAGTTGCATCTGTCCAGCTTTTGGGTTGAAATCAGTGCTATTCCTTGTTTCAAGTTTAAACTAACACTTAAGTCCAGCAGGAATATTTGGCTTGTACCAGCTGATGCTTGGCCAGGTTTTGGACACTCTTTTTTCCTGCTGATTATATCAAGAAGTAACTGTCTTCTGTACCTACGAGGGTTTCTGTTAACTTATTCCTGAACGTGGGTTTTGCTCTTGCTATCCCAGTGGAGCTAAAATGAAGGCAGCGGAGAGCAGGAGGGAGGTGAATCTCTTTTGGGTTTATGTGAGCATTGCCTCAGCTCTGTGTAAAGTAGGGCTTCATTTACCACTTATTAGTATCAGTTCTAGTATCTACATTGGGTTTAACTTGCACTCTGCAGATCTGGCTTCCCTCAGTGATGGATGCGTGGGCTGCAGCAATGCAATGTGTTGCCCTGCAGCAGCTGTGTCTTCCACCAGCTCCCTAGCTGCTTTTGAGGTTTTGTAAGCAAAAAAAGGGAGGAAAGCATTAAAACCACTTGTCCTGTGCTGCTGGAGGAGCTTTCCTTGCTTTCTTGCAGTTCTGCAAGAACTGTTCAGTGTTCACAATCCTCTGCAAGGATGCACCTACCTTAAAGGAGTCTGTAGTGAGGTGAGGGTCAGTCTCTTCTCCTAAGGAATAAGTGATAGGACAAGAGGAAATAGTCTCAAGTTGTGCCAGGAGAGGTTTAGATTGGATATTAGGAAAAATTTCTTCACCAAAGGGTTGTCAAGCACTGGAACAGGCTGCCCAGGGAGGTGGTTGAGTCACCATCCTTGGAGGTGCTTAAAAAATGTGTAGCTGTGGTGCTTAGGGACATGGTTTAGTGGTAGACCTGGCAGTCCTGGGTTAACAGTTGGACTCGATGATCTTAAAGGTCTTTTCCAACCTAAACGACTCTATGATCCAATGATTCTGTCAGTCAGTCTCATCAGAGAAATAAAAGGGGAGAGTTACAGTGAACAGCGACCTTGTGCAAGAAGGAAAACGATGCTGGAGGGGTGATTTGGAGCACAGCAGAACTGTGAGAAATGAAAGCAAGGGCTAAGGGTCAGGCTGGAATAGCCATGAGACTTACCACCCATTTTTCTCATGCTTCATCCATATGGTTCCAGTTTGACTCCCTGGTTCTCACCTCGCAGTCCCAGCTCTGCCAGTCCCTTCCAATGGCAACAGCAAGTGAAGCAACTGTCAGCATATGCTCAGACATGTTAAAGTGAATAAAAACAGGTACATGCCGTTTTTTTGGCGGTTGAAAGGTGGAGTATGGGGAGAAGGCACTTAGTACAGGCTGCGGGCTGTGAGACCTTGGGAACAGGCAGCTTTGCATTTGCGGCACATGCTGAAGCCATTTTCCCCAGGCGGTGAGGTAGATAGCACCTTGAGGACTGCGGCTTGCTCTCTTGGTTTCGTTTTATACTCTGTTTTTAAAAGCCTGGTGGCTGACAGCTTGTGTGTGAGCACTCGGGTAGGACACCTGGCTTCTCCGCTGGGGAGCTCTTAGATGCAAACAGCTGGAGAAGCGGTCAGAGGGAGTCTTGCTCCAGGGATGAAATTCGACTGTGGTTGAGATGCACGGAGCAAATGGCATTTAGGCGTCTGCTGGCCTAATTGCTTCACTTCCCTGCCTCCCCCCTACATCTTCCTCAACCTGCAGTCAGTCTGGGAGACATAGGAAGCATATTGCTGTGAGTTTTTAAAACACTTGGCAGCGAGGGCAGCGTTGGTTGAAAGATAAAGCCAGAGGTACCTTTTCTTGTGGTGTGAGCCAAAGATTATTGCAGGTTTGGAGGTTTTGGGCAAGGACTTTGTGAGAGAATGTATTTTGCAACTTACCCCCCCCCGCCATGTAGACAACATGCTTAGCTGGCTCATTACAGCATTTACCAAGAATTTGTTCTAGGACAGGACTAATTAATTAGACTGTCAACATGCCGGGTTTTGTACCATAGTTCTGTTTCGCGGTCTCCCTTGGAAGAAAGGCATCTGCCATGGGGAAAATGCTTATGGTGATGGACAGGCTGCAGTCTCCTTTTCCTCAGAAGCTACATTTATTTTAGGGATGAAAAGATGTTTTCAATGCATTTACAAGGGCTTTAACCTAGAACTTTTTGGAAGTGGTTGCAATTTGGGACACTTGCATATGCCAGCAGCAAATGTCATTTTGATTACCTTTTGTTCTGACTTGAGAGAGGACCCAGGGAGGTGACTGGAGAAAATATTTGAGAAAAAACAGCAGAGATCATTCAGCTTTGATCATTCTTTCAAGTGTCGTGGCTGAGAATAAGCCAAGGCACAGGAAAAAGCAACAGCAACGTCTGGGAGAGATCAGCTGGCAAGGCTTTGATGAGATTGACCAAGGAGTCATAAGAAGGACAACATTTCTCTTTTCATGGGTCAGAGATGAAGCCAAATGCAGGGCTGAGGAAGTCTGTGAGTTTGCCTTCAGCCTTCTTTGCCTCTGGAAAGACAAACTTGTGAATTAGAGCAGCAGCAAGAAAACAGGCACTGTAGTTTTTGGTAGGGATGAATGGGCAGGAGCAGAGGTGAGGACCCGCTAGCTGTACCCAAAGGACAAGCACAGTGCCGCTGACATCTGGGCCAGGGTGTTCATGCTACAGTTTCTTCTCTTTCCCTTTCCTAAACTTGGACGTGTGAGACCTCCTGCTCAAAATGTTCTCCAGCAGTTTGTGTCTTGACCTCAAGCTTTCCAGCATAGCAAAGGGAGGGCCATGTGCATCATCTCTGCTTGACTCTGTGCATACACCAGCCAAGTAAGCTCATCAGGAGAATGATACGTCACAGTCAAAGTGGTATGAGGAGGTGGGAAAGCAAATCTCTGCTTTGCTCCTGCCTTCTCGTGTGACTGCAGTCAAGTCAAAGAGGTATTCTGCAAACCACTCCTTGCCAGGTTTCTGCAGCTGGGTCCTTCCAAAAATCCTACTCCTCATGTGTCTGCGTTTTCTCTCTATCTACAAACGGAAATATTTTGTCTCTTATCTTGAATTGAAGCTCTTTGCAGCTTCAAAGTACTCTGGCTCTGTGTCTGGACAGCTCCCAACAACGTGGGTCCTCATCGGAGCTGGGGCTTCGCTGCTATTTCCTTACTATTATGTGCAACCAGGAGCGTCCTGGTTCCCTTCAGCCATGTTCAGCATGCTAGTGACTCACGGCCCTGCTTGCATTTGGATCTGACACCACAGGTGAGTGGGTCTTTGAGGATACTGCCCGTTTTAGGCTGTCACGCTGCAGTGCCCTAGCTGTGGCTGTGTACAGATGTTGCATGCAAGTCTGGATATGTTGTTGAGTCTGACAGATGCCTGGTAGCTGCTGTCCCTGTGATGGGGTTGGTGGAAGCTTGGAAATCTGGTACAAAGGGCTAGAAGTCACTAATTCTACCCAGTCTAAACTTTGTGGAGGGGAAATAGGACATTTCAGAATTTCCTTGCACCAATGGGAAGCCCTGCGGTGATCAAGCTTGCTTCCTTTCTCCAAATGTTCTCCTTAAAGCAGGTCCTTGGCATGACAGCGGCGAACTTTAATTAACATAACTGCTGCTGCTACCTGGGTTTGTTAGCTGTTGGGGTTTTGCTGGCTATCACTGTCTCTTTGCCCCTTTCTTCCATTTTTCTTGCATCTTCCCACACATCTTAGACTGTGAAAGCCCTGGGGCTGGGACCAATTGATATGTCTATACACCTTCTGCCAACATAGCCTAAGCTTGAAGGTATCACCAACTACAGGCAGCAGACAATGGTTATCTGTTGACCAGAGCACTGGGGGAAGAAGGGAGGTGCAAAGGGCACATTAGATGTTTGCTGTTCTGTTGAGTTCTTTGTCCATATCCTAGAAGCTGTGGGACATCTATCAGAAAAGCTTTTTTAACCTAAAGATCATCCAGTCCCAATCTTCACCCAAGTATCCCACTTCTTTTTCACTGCACGTGCTCTTTAACCCAGCTCTCTGAAGTGTGCTCTCTTGCCACATATGACTTGCATTAGCTCTAACGAGAACTATCCATGCAAATCTCCCACTCGGCTAACAGTGATGGCTCCTGGTTGACAAGCTAATCTCATCCATGTGGAGAGCTTTTCAATTAGGTGGCTTTATAGCTCAGTAAAATTAAAACTCGTTAACCTAAAAAAAAAAAGTTTACTACCTTATTTGTGGACAGCAGGCCTAGCACTTGCAAATGCTAACAGCTGCAGTGTTTGATGGCCCAGGATAGACCTGTTGGTAGAGACAGGTAGAGTAGTTAAGGGAGGAAGATCCTAGAGATGACATTCAGAAATGCATAGCATTATTGCTGGCTTTTTTAGGAGCAAAGAAGATCTAGGTATCTGTGCATGGCAAATGTCTTCCTTTATGGGTATGTCTGCATACACTTCTTGCATCTCCTGCTGCATGCAGTAGCATAATCATCAGGCATGGTCCTTAGGGATGCTGCACTCAGTGTTCAGGGTGGGCTGGTAGACTCAGGACTGAGAGCAAGATTCAGAACCAGATGTAAGTATTGGCCAGATATTTTCCAGGATACAAAAAAAACGTGTTTAATATTGCACAGAAGGCCACAGTTCCTGTCTTCTGTGGATTTTCTGTTCTTAAACACTCTGGGACTTTGAGATGGCATGAATGTTGTAAATGACCATGTGAGCAGAAACCGTGCTGGGAAGTGCTCTAAGAATAATGAGCTGACGTGTCCCATGACTTGTATGTGTTCACCTTTACTATTTCTGAAAACCTCTGTGTGTTTTCCTCTTTTTCTTACAGATGAAAGATGCAGATGTGAAGCTTTAGGCTAGAATTGAATGGAATTCCAGTGTTCTGAACCCAAAATCACTCTCTTGGCATCTGTTGCGCAACTACAGCCAATGCACGAAGTACCTTTTCAGATTCCTCCTGCAGGTGAGTTTTCCTTTCTGGTGGCCTTGCAGCCACAACTGTTTGACAAGGCTAAGTAGCTAGATGCTTCACTTACTCCCTTAACTGACAGAAATGTGGAAAGTGGGTATTTCTGGGAAGAGTCGCTGGGAGCGTCAGGCTACAGATCCACTTCTTCCCCCAGCTCTAGCCAACAGTGCTTGCTGAAAGATACCTCTCCATCTGGGCGTGCAGGTGGGCTTAGCCAGCCCTCCAGCCATGCCCAGCACACCCGGCAGACGTGCCCAGAGCTCAGCCAAGCACAAAAATCCACATGCAGTGATGGTGCAGGATATGCCAAACTCCTACCAGGTCAGGAGTGAGAAAGAGAAAGAGAAAACGCAACAGAAGTGCAGCCCAACTCTTGCCACAAGCCCACCATCGCATTACTGTTGAGCCTCTGTGTGTGTGTGTGTTGCCTTTACGGTGTACGGCCCACTGAGTGTATCCGAAAAGCCTGCGTGGTCCCTGACAAAGGGATATTCCTGGACGTGCTGCAGAGACTTTGCCCATCATGTGATGTGTACAGGAATTTTTTTCCCCTTTGTTCCAGAGAGGAGTGTTTCGCCCATGATTACTTGGACATGTTGCAAAAAAAGTAAGGCATTGCGTTGTGAGAAAGGGAGCCACTCATTTTAAAAAAAATATGCCAAAAGTCATGTCAAATGTGAAATAAATATAAAAGAAAAGAAACCCTGTACAAGAGCCAGCTGCATGAAAATCCCCATAAATTGTGAAGATTTCAGCGCTGCGATGAAGTCATGCAATCAGGAAGATTGCGGCGTCTTGAGGAATGACGCAGCCCAACTTGCAGCCCACACGTAGCTGCCTGCCCCCTGTCACGGCAATGCAACGGGCCAGGTAAAATCCTGCAGCCATCAGACTCCCCCCGCCTGAGCCCCTCACTCTGCATCTTGGCTGCCCATAGCGTTCAGGTCTGGGGATAAAGCTGGATGTGGTCAAGCAGGAGAAGGGAATGCAAAGCCAGGCAGGCAGGGCTGTCCTGACAGTGTTTCTGAGAAACAGAAAGAACAGTTCAGGGTTTTTGCATTGTTTCTTGCCGCAGCGCTCACCATGGCTAATTAAGATTACAGCCCTGATTATGACCCTGCAGCTCTGACCTTGTAGTGCAAAGAAAGACCCCGCGTGCTTTGCCCACCCCCTTTCCAGCAGAGGTATCCCTTCCTAGGCATCAAGAAGGGACCGTGCTGCTCTCTTGGCATCATCCCTGGGAATCCCTCTGTGCCCACACAGCACCAGGACTTTGACTCAGACCACGGTCTGCTTACTGAAGCACTGCAGATGCTTTTGATACCCCAGGAAAGGCTTGCTTCTTGTCTGTTTGTGTATACACTGTGCCACATCACTTGTGGAAAAGTCAAATGTGGCTCCTGCAACCATAAAGGACTTCGGATCTGCTGATCTGGGTCAAGCCCAGATCTGAGAGGCCACCAAGGCCGCAGGAAGCTAGCAAAGATGGTGCCAAGTGATGGGGACAGAGCGACAACATCAAAAAGTACCATCCAGTTGCTTCCCAGCCACTTCCTCATGGTGATCTGAATTTCCCCGTTTCCATAAAGCTCTGAATTTCTTCACAGAAATACTTCCAGCCCTTGGTCAGAGAGCTGTGCGTTGCTTGCTTTGATTTTGTTTGTGGTTTTCTTATGGTGGAGGCTCACTGCCTGCTCAGAGGGCTGGCTCAATGGTCTTCATAGTTTTCAAAACCACTTGACCTTAGCTGCAGCTAATTTGTGGGGCAAGGCTGATCAACAGCAGGCCTCCCAGCTGCTGTCCTCAGCCAGTGACAAACAGGGACCGCGAGCCCTCGCCCTGCGAGGGGAATCAGTGCCCAGCAGAGCCAGGAGGCTTGTGGAAGAAGGAAGCTGATGCTACACCACCATGTGTTAGGAACAGAGTTTTCTTCCCAGAAATATCCAAACACTTAAACACTTAGACAGCTCGACGGCAGCAGCTCAACGTTTCTGGTGCAGTGAGATCTCACAGCATCAAAATCAGCTAAAACAGCTCTTCCAGGAGTTGTTTTAGCATTTCTGAACCACACGTAACAAACGCCACGTTGGTGCAGAAGAACTTCAGCCTCCTGTACGGCTGCAGTGCTCAGGTAGGAAGGAGCCTCTCTGAATTACAAGATGAAGGGAAGTATGGTATTCCATACCCAAGGGTATTCCTTGCACCTCTGGAGTGTAAAGGCAACCAAAAAACAACCACTGTGTGTTAATCCTTACTCATATCTGACAAACTGTGCTATACTGGGCATGATCAAAAAATCATTCTTCTAACGATGGAATTTTTATCCTGACTCCCTCATGCATCACAAGCAAAAACGCTGGTATGTTGTGCTAATTACTAAATATGCTGATGCATGAAATTATCATTGCTGTTGCTGACTTACTGCAAAAACTGTGTTTTCTATCTTGTCTGTACTGAGTTATATTTTATCAAAATCAGTAAGGAATCAGCTTCACTTCAGTTTCCATTTGCATCCCTGATCATTCTGAATGATGTTTCTATGTGCCTAAAAAAAATCCGTCTTCGGGGAGGGACTGAGGCACACATCTAACTCTAAAGGTGTGGGGTGAACCCTTTTCTGATATGGATGCAGCCTAAACAGTATGAAACGTGTGCAGGGTTACATGAGGGCCAGGAGAATTGTGTGCTGAACAAATTTCATCTCAGAGTGAAGCTGATAACGCTGCTGTGGTAATGGTCTTCCTCAATGCATCTACATTTTAGATGGTATAGCTGATCCCAGGCCTTTTTTCACTACCTCTTTAGCTACAGGGCCGTAGAGTTTGCTACTGGTATTGCTCTTGAAACGCTATGACTTTGCTCATTCAGCCTTCATGTTTTGAATCACTGTTGCTTTCAGGGGGAGGAAGCTGCTTTCCATCCCCTGGATGTTATTAAGAAAAATCACGAATGGTCTTATGATTATTTTTCTTTTTTTTTTTTCAGTCCTAAAACGCTGAGAGTAATGAATGTGCTAAACCTCACGCCACCAGAAATCCAAGGAGACAGAACATCTATTTATGAAAATAAAAACACAAATTACCCCCAGCATTCACGCATCATTAGAAAGCTAAACCACAGCTCCAGAAATCAACCCCTTCAGTCTGAACATGTGCTCACAGCACGGGGAGGGCTGGACCGGCAGAAAGCCGCTCTGCAGGGAGGTGGATGGAGGAGCAGCCCTGCCGAACCTCTGCAGCATCAAAAACCCTGGAGGGGAACCAATCCCACCCAGACTAGGAAAGGTAATTCACAAAAAAAAAAAAAAAAAGAAAAAGAAAAAACAAAAAGAAATTTGGGGAAAATCTCCCGGTTTTTGTCACTGGTGTTGACACAGATGATTTGGGGGAAAGGGAAGGAGGATGGTGAATGGAGGGCAAGCTTCAGCTCTGGTGCAGGCTGCCTGGAGCCCCAAAGTGCCTTCCTGGGGAGCTGCTGGATCCCACCTTGGACTAGTACAGGCCTGTTTTGAGGGGTGACAGGAGTTCACTCTCTGCTCAGCCTCCCAGCACTCCTCCCTTGTGCCTTCATCAGGCTGTCACTCGCTGAGGTTAAGTGACACAAAAGGGAGGATGCTGCTTGCCTGTGCTCTGGGCTGCCGCTCATTTTGGTCCCCTGAAATCACCTTGGGCTCAGGCACAAGAAGAAGAGTTTCATCTGGCTACGACTCTGAAACTTGATTCAGATCAATTAAGCTTTTCAAATACAGCCCTTATGGCCACTTCCATTTGTTAGCGATGGAAGATTATCTATGGTAATTAGGGAACAAATATAGCCTAAGCAAATATCCCTTTTCTTGTGCCTAATGAAGCTTTTTGATGTCTTTTCAAAAGGATCCGCTACAGAAGGAAGAGCAACACCTGCTGAACGTGGCAGCAAGACAAAAGGGGTGGCAGAAGAAATAAAACAAGAGCTCACAAGGCTGTATCTGGTTCCGACAGCTCCAGTCGCAGCCCTCCGCAGCACTGTCAGCTCAGTCGCAGGAGCCTGAGCCCTTGAACGGGCTGTAAAGCTGTCAGGTGCGGTAGGATCACAGCAGCTTCTACTTCCTAGTTTATATAAAGATGAAAGGAGAAAATAGACACACACACATGCATATCAAAAGAGCAGATGATTGCATCCAATGGCCAGCACAGGCTGCTTCTTTCTTTGCTTTGCAAAGCAAGCCAAGATACAATTAGGGTCTAATCACAATTAGACCCCTAAAAGTAAGAAAATAAGTTGGACTTATTATCTGTTAGAAACTGCAGCTAAAATGGTATTAGACCTTCCCCAGGAAACAATACCTTCTTTTCTCTCACTCTTCTTATTTTGTTTTTTGTTTCACCAGACTTAGTGGGGGTGTACTTTTTTATTGATGAAAAGATAGACTTCTCTGCTCTCCAGTAAAACCCAAAAAAGAGAAATTGAAAACTAGTGGGGGTGTACTATTTTATTGATGAAAAGATAGACTTCTCTGCTCTCCAGTAAAACCCAAAAAAGAGAAATTGAAAACTGAAATTTCTGTGAAAACTGTCTCAAGGGCAGGGTGGGAAGGAAAAAGATGTTTTTCATTAAATGCTGTGAATGAGAATTTTTTACCCTCTCCCTTCAAACACAGATCCTATGGTCTCCCTCCTGATAGGGAGCAGTGTAAATATAGCCTTTTCCTTTCCCCAGCTTGACTCTCTTCTCCACCATGCCAGGATTGCTCCAGCAAATACCCAGGAGGAGACATCCAGAGTTTGCTTGACTCATTCAGACCAAAGTGGAACTCTTTGAGAATGCCACCCACAACGGATGCAGCTTGTGTGGATTTGCAGTATTTGCAGAAAATCTGCGCAGGTCCTTGAGCCAGTCTGTCAACGAGGTCTCTTGATGGCATCTCTAGCTGCATCTTCTAAGGTCTAGATGACCTTTTAAGGTACGTTCGCTAGCATGCTTGCAAAGGAAAAGGACAAAGGCATGTTGAGCATGCTTCTTCACGTGGTGACTGGTCACTGCTCCAGTGGCACTGGGGATGCTCTGTCCCCACCCACAGCGTGGTCCTGTGATTTATGGTCCTAAACATGCACAGCGTGGAGGCAGCAAAGCCAGCCGCTAGCTCACCATGGGATAACCACATGGGAAGGGCCAAAGTGATGAGTTTGTGTCCAGCAAATTTACAGCGTGGTTGTTTTCCAGATGTTTGTAAAGTGCCTAGTACCACCCCCAGTGCTGCTATTTGAGGTTAAAAGGCAGATGTGGTGAGTCTGGCTGCCAGGGGCAGATAGGCACGTCCCGCTGCTGGCGGGCCAGTGCCACAGATGATGCTGCTGCTCGACTCTTCCTCCTCCTGCCTCTCGCTGCCCTGGGGTCCTGCTGGGACAGGCAGGAGGGCGAGAAAAAGAGTCCCATTAAATTCGTCCTGCTGCAAACCTCCTGGCTGCAAAACAACCAGATGAAAGCACAGCTGAGCTGCAGGAGCAGAAAATTGCTCTGTGCCTCGCGCACACCCAGGAAGCTTAAAATTCCTGGGCAGTGTGAGAGAGATGTTCTGGCTCTCTTCAGCAGCCAGGCCATGTCTTCCTAGATCCCCATTACTCCAGCTTTTACACCCTGAAATGCTTTTGTCCAACCCTCTTCCAGCAAATGTCTGATGTCTTGGTCAAGAAGAGGATGCAAGTTTCTGGTCCTAACTGTGATGTTGGTGGTCTGGGTGGCTGTGGGCAGCTCCCGCTGTCTCTGCATCTGGCTGCAGAGAGTGTATGGAAACCCTCACCTCGCTGGTAGAGCTGAAGGCTGGCTGCTTGGAAAGCCCATGGCTCACAGGTGGGAGGTGATGGCAAGCAGGACGGTGTCGTTGTTTATTCACCCATCTCTTCCCTTCAGACTGTTTACGGTAGAGCTAATCCATGCTTGCAAAATGAAGGCAGGACGCTCAGAGCTGTCAGCACATGCAGTTCCCAAACCCATGAATCAATCATCGCCAGTCCCAAACACAAGCATAAAATATTTCAGACAAACTCAATTTTCCAGTTTTGAAACAAGGAATTTTTTTTTTTTTTTGTGCTTTTTCATTTTACCATTTTAAGTCTAAGATTTAGTGCTAAACTGACAGGCTTAACTTGTAAAGTAACTGGCAAATCTTGAAAGAATTGTGGTTTTCTTCTTCCCAAAGGACATTGCAAGTGACATGGTTTTTCGCTTTAGCGATAGATGGTACTTGCAGGCAAGTATTTAGATATCTAAGTACTAAAGCAGGCATAGGTCTGGTTCCTATCAATAATACATTTTGTCACACAGAAATTGAAACAGCATGCATACCACACATAGAAATGGAAGGGAGAATTATACATAAAATTAATTTTCCCCATAAAGGCACGTAGTTTCAGCTGTCTCGGTTCACAGGAGAGTCACTGGATGTTCATTTCCTGAGGATTGCCTACCCCTAAGTTTTACCTTTGATTTTGAGCACCAGTGAACAGTCTTTCAAAGCAGCACACGGGTGGAGCCATGCAATTGCAATGAAATTAGGAAACGAAAAATACCAAACACCAATCACACACACGCACACACATCCCAGGCTAAACTAATGGACCTGATTTTAAACAGAATGGAAATATTTTTAAACCAAAGCTGGGGACTGAGGTGAGTAATAGGATGTGAAAGCAAACAAGTGGCATGTGCCCTTGAGTGGCAGGGGAAATATTTCACCCAGCTTAAGGTACCGTTGAGAACTTGCTCGTTCAGCCTGCAGAGCAGTAACAGGAGCTAACAGCTCCTTAGCTATCCCTCGGGCAGCGGGAAAGCACTAATTACTCCTCACCACAGAGGGGATTATCAGATTCTAGGACCAGTCTCAACTCCCTCCTTTTTCAAGTCTTTCTGGAGTCCCTAAATTAATAGCAATTTTAATTACCTGGACAGAAACACACTGAACTGCTCTATTCCGCAAGCAGTTATTTCTTTAAGTTGTCCCAAGAGCTCCCTGGAAAGCCCCATCCCAACAGCAGGATATTGTCCCTTCTTCCCTAGGGGAAGGGAGGTCCGAACCATGCCAGAAATGACCATAGGTAGGAAGAGGCAACTTGTTGTAACAGGCCTATAAAGGCGTATTTTGCTCCCTTGGATGGTTCTTGCAGCACCTTGCAGCTCTCACATCCTTAAATCATCTTCTGGTTTCTCACTCAAATTGTTTCATGGCCCCCTAGGGCCCTCCCAGCCCAAACCATTCTATGATCCCTCTGGTATTAAATGCTCATTCCTTTATGGGATCACAAGTCTGGTGTGGTGGGTCCTCATTTGTGCCCTGGATGTACCCAAAGGAATGAGCCTTTCCAGGAATTTCATATGAGCTCCTGGGACCCACCTGGCTTTCCTGAGGAGATTTCTGTGCACACTGAAAACCAACCAGCTGGTACAAGGAACTTCTGAGGCAGGCAATGAGGCACCCAGTGGCTTTGGGGAGCGTCTGAGGCTTTGTACATGGACAATTTGGAGTTGAACGTCTCAGTGGGCCAAGTCCTAAGCAGCTTGATAGGTGGCATAAAAGGTATTTGAAATGTACATCTCTCTTGTCTAGTGAGAAATGCCCTGCCTTTATACTGTCAAGTGTATCACAGGCATGGACAAGGCTCCATCTCACCCAGCTGCCTTCCAAAGCATGGTCTGGTTTGGTGATCTGTTAGCAGGTTTTCCCCTGCTCAATCTTATTCCACTTTGCTGGTAACAGGAGATTTCTTTTTCTTCCTCTTCCTTTGCTTGGAAGACCAGAACTACGTTACTGTTCCCCCCATCATGATTCCCAAAAAAGCTCTGTCTCATCAGTGATACGGAAACTTCCTTCACTAATTCCTAAAGGCATTTGGATGCAGAGCTGGCTGGAAAGCAGTGCTCACCAACAAAAACGCAGCACTGCATTCCCATTGAAATTTGTTTTCTCAGTGAACAGCAAATTTCTTACATGAAGAAGCAATACTTGATTTGACAAAATACTGGGCTGAAGAGTGTTGACTGGTGCTATTGAGGACAGGTGTGGCCAGTATTTGCTTACCTTCTCTTAATTAACAGGGAACATTTCAAGATGCGTTGCTCTTCCTAGTTCTTTGGACATATCCTTCTTTTTTCTTTCTTTGTGCCATATTTAGAAAAGACTTCCTAAACACTGTTGAGTTTTATAAATTTCATTCCCTGGTGCAGCCACCTTGTGGCTGCCCAGGGTCTGAGGCTTTTCTGCCTTCAGTTTGGAAGCAACTGTTGCTAAGGGACATTCATAAGGCCAGTGAGATGGTTTCCCTTCAGACAAAGGGATTACAGGGGGACCAGAGCCAGGCAGAGTTGCTCTGTGCTGTGTTTGTGATGGAAAAAAAATTAAAAAAACCAGGAAGGCCAGCAGCTGTAGAGAAGAATAAGTCCTTTTTTTACTACGCACTTTCTAGATAATCTTGGTCCAATTTGTCAGCATCTGCCCTTGCCCTCCCACCTTGGAGCAGTGGCTGGGGGGCAAAGAGGGCTGATGAGGTTAAAAACAGCAAGTGCCATATAGTGCTTCTGCAACCCCAGTCGCCGACTCTCACTGTATCCTAAAGGTCAAAGCCCAGTTCCAGCCTTCTCCTTTTTACTACATATTGATCTTTTTTTCTGTCTGGCTCTGCAAAGACATCAGTCTGTGCCTAGGGCTAGATAACACCAGGCATTTCGTTGGTCTTACAGGATTGCAGCTCGCCTGTGAAAGCTGGCCAAGTGAAAAATGGCCAATAATGCCTTTTTTTTGATTGGCTTAAGTCAGTATTTTTAGCTTTTCTATTTAAACAAAAGCTCAAAAACCAGAGCAGGTAATCGCAAAATTCAGCATCAAGTAAATTATTATAGCCACACTATAAACCCATAGGGATTTGGGGAACAAAGTTATAACGAGTTCTGTACCACAGCCGGAACAAGGAGCCCTAGGCTCGCCTTTAGGAAAGAGTAAGCTGGGCACTGATTTAAAAAACCAGCAACTAGCATGGAACAAATTAAAAAGGGAAGCAGCAAACTCCTCTGGGATTCCATAATAATTTAAACATTCCTCTGGGACATCTGAAGTTTGGAGGAAAAGAGGGGGGTGGGTGGTAAAAAAATGTTTTTAACTTATAAGGAATGTTAGCAATAAAAAGGGACCCATACGGGTGTGCCATACCCTGAATTAGTCAGAAAGCAGATGTGTGCATCTGCAGCCTCAACTTTTTCCCCCTTGTTTTCTCTTCTATTTCCTTCCTCCCTCTCTCTCCTCTCCCTCGCTTTTACAGCAGTTACACCTGCGTGATGGAAGGAGCAGGGAGGGAGCTGCAAAGCTCAAAGCGTTTGGTGTGTTAGGTCAGAGTACAGAACAACAGCACCGTAAATCAATTTGGGAGGGACGCCGAGGGTGGGGGGTGGGGGGTGGGGGG
>JAVJGI010000064.1:6730401-6768455 GCA_035590275.1 Ibycter americanus
CCCCCCCCCCCCCCCCCCCCCCCCCCCCCCCCCCCCCCCCCCCCCCCCCCCCCCCCCCCCCCCCCAAATCCAAAAATAAACCATGTGTGAGTTTTATTTAGCTCTGCCGTTGCTGAAGGGAGTTCACAACAGGGTAGAAATAATGCAGTTGGGGGTGGGGGGGGTGGGGGGTGTGTGTGCTGCTTTTGCTCCCCTCTCCAGCATCATGAGCTGTGGGTCATACCCACCAGGTGCACGGGGTCCCCATCTGGCATTGTGCCTTTCCGCTCTCTGTTGCCTGAACCCCTTGGAGGAGCCACTGGGAGATGCCAAAGGAGCCTGGTGTCAACAGGAACTGTCTACTTCAGCCCAGACTGGTGTTTAGCTGACTGTTTACCATGAAAATCATTTTGTCTCCACCCAAGGAGGTAGGTCATCTGCTGGAAGACCTTAAAAAGCCAGTGGGAGCCAGGAGCCCTAATCCCTCTTGCCTGTGAGCTTTTGACGTACCCTTGGCTTGCAGCTTGGGCAGGAGGCAATGGGCATCTGTCGCACGCAAGCGTGTGTGGACACGTGCATGTGTATGTGTTTGGGGGAGAAGCCGAGGGGTCTTCTCAGTCTTTAACACCAAAGTAAAGAACACTAGGTTTTGCTTTATTAAAGGAAGAAAAAGGGAAGAAATAAAAAAACCCAACTGCCCAAAGCCCAAGTGTGACATAAGGAGCCTTGAGGCAACTTTCATCATGTTTTTAATGTGGTTTCCTTCATCTCCCTGGGCTTGCCCATTTGCGAGAGCAGATTGTATTTAGATGATGTATTTACCAGATCAACAGGAGGATGATCCCCCCCTCCCCCCGCCCCCCGTCCATCAGATCCCCTACCCCATAACTGAACCTAACAACAATCACTAAAAGATCCAGTTTGTTCTTTAAAAATACAGCTCTGCAGCACAGTGTCGTTTAGTTCTCGTGCTAATTCCAAAGAAGCACTTGGCCTCATTACTCATCTCTGGAGGGACTGGAGATGAGCACTGGTTTGATCTCTAAAAGACGTCCCAAGCCCTCAGAAGCGTGAAATTTCAATTTCAGCTTCAGAAGATTGCATGTCAGTCCCAAAAAGAAAAAAAAAAAAGCCTCCTCATGCTGGAACGATGTTGATGATTTCCAGGTCAGGTTTTTGTCTGAAAAATAAATACGGCAGAGCAATCTTTCCCAGCATTACCTAAGGCCCCCTTGTTCCCCTGTCCAGTGCGTGCAGCATGCATCCCAGATCTCGGCAGCCGCTATCAATCTCTCCCTGCAGAGTTTGGCTGTGGACATGCATGCAGATTATTTTTCCTTTTCCCCTCATTAAGAAACAGTGATTCATTTGCAAACCGTTCCCATTCAAATTGGGCTTTTTATGTTGTATACCACATGAGAGAGGGAAACCAGGAGCAGTAGCTGTAACCTTGCAGATAGACTGTTCCTCATACTTTGCTGTCTTAAATCTCTTAAGATGTTTATGAAGCTGTGGACCAACAGCTTTCAAACAAGTCCTAAAGAATAATGCCTCGTGCTTCTCTTTCAGAAAGCTCAGCCAGCTGTAAAGGAGTTTTGGAACGTTACCTTTTTGCAGATGGGAAAAGAGCATTACAGAAACGGGGAGTGGAGAGTGCAAAGAAAGCAATCTGAAACCAAAACCAAGGTCTTCCCAGCATTGATGCTGGGAAGCATGGCGAAGCAAAGCACATCTTGGAGGAGTTAAATGAGGCTCCTGATAGCCCAAGATGAGATCCCTTGCCATTAAATCCCAGCAGGGACTGTATGGGTAAGAGCAGTGCTCTTCCCCCATCACAAGATGTCAAGCGGAAGGGAGCTGAGCTGGCCAGGGGTGCATCAGGGCTTGCCTGTGTCTGTGGTCCAAGTGGTTCATGTTTAGCTTGTGCTGGTAAGGGATCCTCTAGGTCATCTCCAGAGGCTGGTGGGTTTCAAATATAAGATTTCATTTGCAATGGACTCTCCATGATCTGATGGAGCTGGGGTGAAGCAAGGAGCTTTGTTTCTGTGGAAGGTAAAGAGAACCTCTTTCCATGATGATTTCTTTTTAAAGCTACCTCAATGCAGAAATGGGTTGATCTGGCCAGACTTTCAGAGGTGTGGGTCTCCTCAGCTTGATAGATAAAGCCGGGGGCGGGGGGGGTGGGGGGAGCAAATTCAGAAGGCCAGATAAGGGTGCATAAGAGCAACCTTCCTTGTTTGGATTAGACAGTCCAGATGTGTGCTTCCCTATGTCTTTTAACAGAGAGATTATTAATGAAGTATGAGTAGGAAAAGGAGGAGCTGGGGATACTTGGGTCTAATTTGGGTGGTTGCACGCAGTATTGGACAGTTGTGGCTTTGGAAGATCTCCAGAACAGGTGTTTGTCTTGCTTTGAGCCCAGCTGTGCTTTGCAAAGTCGGTGGCTTGGCTGAAGCTTACGAACAAATGACTTCACCTAGGCTAACATTTCACCCAAGACCTGTTCATCCCAGCTTGCTGACTCCTTAACCTTACAGACAGAAAGATTTGCCTTCCCTTTTTAAAATGAGGAGCACCAGGTAAGCTGGTGAGTAGAAGTATTTTCATTGCTGTATATGTGGGAGTTGGTAGGTTTGCTGTCACCCACTTTTTCTCCCAAGGGTGCTTGAGCAAGGAGCTGACGGTAAGCCTGTCTGCCTCATCTCCCCCTTGGTGAACTGCTTGTACCTCCTGCTCCATCACATTCCCTATTCACCCTGCCCTTGCTTTGCTAAGGAGGTCTTCTCCCTCCAGCTGTCACCTTGGCTCACCTTCTGCTGCTCTGTCCCACACCAGCTGGCCCTCCTGAGCGACCCCAGCCCCATTCCAGGACGTCTCTCACCACTGGGTGCTCCTGGTAAGCACAAGGTAGTGACTGCTCTGCTCCCTTTGTGCTCAATGTGAACTGCAACAAGCAATTGATGAAAAATCACAGACGAGTACAGGGTGCCCCAGAAGTTAGGTCTGATGAGGTTATGGAAGTGAAATAAAGGGAACATCCAGAGAAAGAAAAACAGATGTCCATCTGCCTGAGCCTGCATAAGCAGTCACCAGGTCAGGAAAACGCGCCGCCAGCTTGCAGTACAATTGAAGCTCTCTTTGGTTAGGGCCAAAGCTTTGCTCCTTAAGCCCCAAAAAAGACACCCTCGAGGGTCCTAAAAACCCCAAGGAAAGCTCTGAAGCTCCAGCAATCATGCCAGTAGCGGGCGTATAGCATTTCAAGGCAACGCAGTGACTTGCAAAATGCAGGGCAGGCAGCCCCAGTGACAACCGCAATGATGAACACAGCGTCAGGCAGGGCAAGCCCGCCTGCTGCCGAGACAGAAGTGTTGGAATTTCCAGGCATGTTCATCCCATGTAAAGGTAATCGCCTGCAATAAATAAAACGGCATCATTGTTTTTTAAATAGAAAGCATATTATGATGTACGAAGCGTCAACTGCCACTGCAGTTGTGGCCCAAGTGTTGGAAATGCCATTATGGAAGTGCTCATAAAAGTTTGGTGGGGCTGGAAAACTCTGCCTGCTGTTGCTATCTGCCTTCAAAGTCCCCTCCTTTTGCACGTTGGACCTGTTCTGCTATAAAACATATCAAGAAATACCTTGATGACTGAATGGGAAAGCATGCTGTCAGCAAACAAAATTCTTGAATGCATCAGAGAGAGATGTGCAGAGTCCCTGTCTGCTGCAGTTGCTCACAGCAGCTGAACCAGCAGCTTCCAAAGGTGGATAAACTGTAAACTCCAGATGCAGCCCTGGGAAAGAAATGGCACTGCAAATGTTGACATGAAGCAGAGAAACTAGCAGAGCAAATCCTAGTGCTCAGGTCCCTGGAGAAAGTTTCAGCAGCCCAGCTCCACTCTGCTCTCCCACACCAGGCATCACTCTGATGCCACGAGCGAGCGTGCTGTCCCTGCATCTCCTCCTCCTGAGTGTTCGCGGGGTTGTGCTCTGCACCACGCCGTTGTCTGGGAGCATCACAGAGCTGTGCAGAGCTGTTCTGAGCTCTCGACTGACCGAGCAAGCAGGGAGGCATTGCCCAGTCCTTACCTTGTGCACCTCTGCATGGTGATGTAAAAAAAAAAAGCCTGCTTCTGCAAGCAGCTTTTTGTTTTCAGTCCAGACAGCATGCAAAGCTCCTTCATAACTGTCGGTACATCTTGGTCTGTAGCTCCTTTCGCAGGTTCTGTTCCGTGTTTTGGAGGACCTGGGTGTTACCCAGCTCTGCCAGCAAAGAAAGTGACTGTCACATTAACAGGCACAGTTTATGGGTCTATTTGTGGGAATAACACAATAAGCAATGTGTCCCCGTGTATTTTTCAGGCCGCTTTAAATCATGCTTCTGGAGCCAAATGATGCCTGAAATTGCATATTACAAGCCCAGTTTTCAGAGGTTTTTGTTTTGTTTCTAAGTGCGAGGCTTTCAAACTGGCTGTTGCCTGTAATCAAGTGAGTGCCTTTTCTCCCTCGCTGGCCAGCCTGAGCCTTTGAAATGTGCAATTCAAATGTATGATTAAGGCCCTCGTGGATGAATTCTGGGCTCCCAGTTCAAACGTGGAATACTGTCTATAAAACTTTTAATATCATCTACAGTAATATTAGAATCATATTCCCTTGACCATCCTTAGAAAAACAGTTCTTGACACACTACTGGGATAAAAGAAGGGGAACACATGGTATCAGTAAAAACTAAGTTAACATACCATTCCAAGCAATAACATTACACTATATAGTGTAGCAACAAGCCAAGAAGTAATAATTATTGGGAGTAAGTGGAATCAAGAATTGCCCCCAGTGTTGCATTACACTCCTTTCAGTGGAAGAACCTCAGGCACACAGTATATAATAACCAGTCCCATTGTCAATATAAAAAGGTTGATACAACCTTATTTAAAATCTCTCTTTTCCCTGTTAAACGGAGCACAGGAGTGATCTGTGCCAGGGCTGCTGAGTGGTTTCGAATGTGTCCGTGAGGTCAAGACCAATGGGTCTGTTGCGTTTCACAGGGTGTTTTCTTGTGATGGCAGCCCTCTTCGGCTGGCTGAGGTCCTCATCTCGGGCTCTGTTGCCCCTTCCCTGCGCACCCCGGGGACTCATCCTGCTCCTCTGCTGGCTTCCTTCACCACGACCAGCCCGTGGAGCAGGAGATGAGTATCACCACAGCCTTCATGGAAGGATGCTGCTTTTCACTGAAGTTCACAATGGTTGAAGCCAGCAGAGGATATACCCTGAAGACATTGCCTGGGACTTGAAGTGGTAACCAGGAGCGTTTGATCTTCCTGTGCGGCATGCAGCAGTAAGCAGGTAGGTGTCTGTTGCCTCTCTCCCATCACCATCTGCCCAGTTCCCCTAGTTCCTCCCCCACCCTTCAGCCCCACCCAGGAAGTCTCCCATCCTCAGCTGGCCACCCTGCAGACCTCTTGCCCATCTCCATGGAGAGTAGCCAAACAAGCCCCTCTCTGAGCCCTCAGAGACAGGGATAGAGAGCCCTGCCCCTCCGTGGCAGAGTGATTCAGCCAGCCCCCCCTTTCCCACTAAAACCTCCCCTCCCCACCCCCCCGGGCTTGAGTCATACTTTCCCCTAAGCCTCCGAGTTGTGAAAGGGGATGATCCTGCTGTGCTGGCCCATTCCCCAGCATAGCCTTCCTCCAGGAGACAAAATGGGGGGGGGGCTTGTACTCTCCAGGGCCAAGGAGTGCCCCAAAACCACCATCCTCTTCCACAGCCATGATGGATAACAGAGGTTTCTCCTCCTCTCCCACCTGCCTGCACCCGTTCTTGCTCTAATTTACGCTTTTCTAAGCTCTGATGACATTTTTTCCCCCTTAAAAAAGAAGAGTGGGGTTGGGTGGCGGGTGGCTGGGGGAAGCTGACATGCATGCCAGGAATGCGGGGTCGAGTTTTGCAGGGTACAGCTCCAACAGCTTGGCAACTCCCCTCCTCATCATCCCCCTCCTGATTTGAGCCATGAAAAACAACTTCCTGTCAATAAACACGAACAAAAGCTTGGACGCATCTTCAAAGTGATGAGTTATGTCGAAAATATGTTTCGGAGCACTTTGAATGTTCCTGTAAACTGGAGGGAAATGATTGTTCCTGGCGCTTTGGTGTTCAAGGAGAGTTTATAAATAACCGCCGCAGGTCTGCGTGAGTGAGTTTTGCCGTGAGAAAAAATGCAATGGAACAAGGAGGAAGAGGAAGAAGAGAGGAGAAAGGCCTAAGAAGGGAAAGAAATAAAGATCGGGTCCAAACCCTGGGGAATGGCATGAATTTTCGAAGTTTGAAATTAGCCGGTGAACGTGGCATCACCCCTGTGCCTGGTGTGAGCTGGCTCTGCCTTTGGGAGAGGGTCTTCTCCCGGTACGTGGCCGTGGGGCTGGCAGAGGAGGGCATGGATGCTGATGCTGGCCTCTGCACTGCCATTGCTGCATGGGACATGGAAGAAGGAAGAAAGCATACGGTTCCCATTGGTTTCCAAAAGTGAAAACATGTGCCGGAATCCCAGCCAGACGTGCTTCTTGTTATTTTAATGAGAAATTCCATAATTAGTGGCAAAAAATAAAAAGAAGCTACACTGCAAGTGAAAGAAAACCCCTCTCTCTCCACTCCAGCACATGATAGATGCATCAAAGAGATGTGGTGTTTTTACAAACAGACATTACTTGACAGGCTATGATGTTCCTTAATCTGTTTGCTTGAGGGAATTAAAAAGAAACATAAAAAAAAAAGCAAGCAAATAAAAATGACAGATTTTTTTACTTAAACAGTCCTTGTCTTAAACGGGCAATGCGCTCCCCACCTGTAATTCATTTGTCAGCAGTTAAACATCATTACAACATTAACAGCCAATCTGAATGCAGAAGAGCTGGGCTTTGTACAGCTATAAACTACAGGACATCAAACTGTACTTTATGGAGTAGGGGCCAGTCAGAAGTGACCCCTTCTAAACTTTTACAATTTTCTGCATTCTTCTGATTATAGTAAAGATTTATTTGAACTTTGATATATATATGTATTAAAAAAAAGAACATTTTATTAAAAACATTTCACCCTGGTTCTTTAGTGAAAGAGGAGAGAGAAGAAATACTGCAAGATAGCTTAAACTGGCAGATTTTATTCATCTTGCGAAGTGGCCGTGGATGGATTTGCTTGGATTCTTGTTCAGAAATAAACACGTAGTATTGCATTACATCCCGTTTACACACTTTGTTCTCCAAACATGTTTGACATCTAATTGCACAACTCCTTGGCTAGCTGGTACAACACAGAAAGTCCTTGTAAGGGATTTGCTGAAAGCCAGCTTGTTGGAGGAGAGAAGGTGCTTCAGTGGCTGAGTGCTGACGGATGCCCTCTCTCACCTACTCCCTGTTTGCTGTTTCCCTAGAACATCCCTTGGTGCTGTTGGGGAAAGCATTTAGCAATTCATGTCTTCTGCTCTCAGAAAAATCTGCTGAAAATCTAATTTATCGTTTCTCAATGTTGCAGCTTGCTGCAGAGAACATGGGGCTAATGACTGTGCACCGTTTTCCAGGCAGGGTCAGAGCAAGTATGGGAAAGATATTAAGGTGGTGCCACGAGTAGAGCTGTGCAGTCAGGAAAGAGGAAAATGCCTTAGGTTTTCCTCCTCTTTTCCAGGACCCTCATGTGTTGCTGTCATGCCTGGCTCAGTGCAGACGGCTGCATTTCAGCACTCTGCCACAGACCCACGTAACAGAGAAAATGTCTCAATGCTGTGCAGGTCCTGCTTCACCTGCTAGGCAGCAATGCTCCCCAAAGATGGTGGTGTTTTCTAGCAGTGAAAAATGTGATTTTACACACACATGTACACATACACACCTATAATGTATGTGTACACATGCAGGTTTTTTTGCAGAAATACAAGTACAAGAAAAAGGATGAGACTGGGGGGTCAGCGTTTGGTGGAATCCTAGTTTAGGTATGGCGTGGTCTCAGGCTCGTGATGTCCAAGGATGGGCATCATGTTGTTGTCTGCAGTGGATTTTGGGAAACACCCTCTGAGCAGGGAGGCTGACTTAGGGGCAGATAGAAGAGTCACCTGAGATGTAATTCCTGGGAAGCCCCCAGATCAGAGCAATGGGCTTTTTAGAGGCTGTGCACAGTGAAGAAGTGCTGATGAGAAAGATTTTTCCAAGGAAGCTTGCCACTTCCACAGATTTGCTGTTTCCCGTGGGGAAGAAATGTGATTGTGCTGAAAACCTGCAGTGTTCCTCTTTTTATAATTTTTTCTTTCTTTCTATTTTATTTTGAAGGGTGGGGGGAGACGAATCTGAAATGAAACACTTCATTTTGGTCAGTTTGACCTGATTGGGGAATATTTCATTCTTTTGATTGGATTGGTTTCAAATCAATTCAGAATACGCTTCAGCTTCCCTCAGGGAAAATGCAGCTCCAGCTCTTTTTCTTTATTATGGTTGTGCTCTCAGGAGGACCTCGCTGCCCAGGAGGCAAAGAGCAACTTTTGTGCTGGCTCAGTCCATGGGAATCGTGTTAATCGAGGGGCACAGTTACATTGTCCAAAGAAGAGCATCCAACAATTATAAGATATAAAACGGACCAGCTAGCCCATATTTCCTCTCAGGTTAGTTATGGGGGCTACCTGAAGGAGTATGATAAAGAGAAAAACTGTATGGAGATCCTTCTCCTGAGCCTCTCTCTGCTTCCAGCCACCAGCAAGGTAAAGGTCATGCACCTTCTTTGAAAGGCAAGGCATGCACGGAAATCAGGTTTAATAATGTAATGACTTGAAAGTAAGTATTTTGCAGTCATTTCAGCTCCTATTCCGATCTTCAGCATTTCAAGCCACCTACATGTCGTGTCAGTTCTGACATTTCTATATAATACAATACATTTTTTTCTGGACAATAATCCTGGAGCCTTATTCGGAATTTCAACTCTTTGTGGCATTTCAAAGCACAGAGCGAATACTGAGATGTCAAACATTCCCCAGCAACAGAAGCTCAGACTACTCTTTCTTTCCAGTTAAAGACTGGGCATGACACTTCATGGCTGAGATAGGGAAGACAAAGAAAAGCTGGAATGAGCCAATAGTTGCTGATGTTTTGGTGCTGAAGAGCTCAGTGATCACTACTTTGAATAGCTGGTCTTTTTTCTGTTTGTTGGCCAGCTCCCTCCAAATCTCTATAGTTGCTTTCTTTAACATGGTTCTGTTTTCCACCAGTAAAATTTAAAGCACAGATCAAATGGAGCAGGTTGTCTTTCTTCTGTTCGCATTTCTTTAAAAAGAACTGGTGTATTTTGAAATGGAAATGTCTTCTAAAAATGTTGAAACAACCTATTTTCAAAAGCACTGTTCTGTTTTTTTGCAGTCTAAGAGGATGCTACAAATGGTGCTGGTTAAAGTAAAAAATGCTACGTTCTAGCAAGATAAAATAACAAAAGAGGGAGTCATGACGTTTTATTGTGAGTGAATGGGGCAGACTGGGGAGCATCACCCTGTTTTGTCCAGGATCCCTGGTCACTTTGCAGCTTCTGCAAGGTGCAATACAACGCACAGCGGAAGAGATGCTGTCTCTACCCAAGGATCTACACCATGCTTTCTGCATGTATTTTACAAAGCTTTTGTATTGCGAGAGTGGGTGTCAGAGGTAACTTGAAGCTCCCCTGAATGTTTTACTCAATGAATTTGCTAGAAGAAATGACAGCGCATGCTCCTGGACTGCCTCCTGCCCCATCTCAGAGCAGGCATTCCTCTCCTACAGCAGGTAAGATACCTCCTGTATATGTACATGGACTTCGCAATAACTCCCCCACCACCTCCCCCCAAAGGCACAGCACACCTGGTTTCAGCATTTGCTCTGAACCTCGTTGCTGAACCTTGGCAAATCTTTCTGCAAATCTGGTCCAAGTAAGAGTAACCTCTGTGAGATAAGATTTATTGCTTTGGATGGAAACCAGGCAGCATTTCATTGTTTTGGAGTCCCTGGTTTGCCCATCTCTGGGCTAGGTTTGCTGTGGGGTTTTGGTGGTGTAGACCCACAGGATCATGCTGGCTGGAAGGGACCTTCAGATGTCATCTGCTCTAGCTTCACCACCCAAAATATCAGGTACAATTTCTCTAGAGGTACAAGGTTTCTCCTCAGGCTAGAGTCCCACTCCTTCCTTCTGAGACTCAGGTTTTTGACAGACTTTCTTCCTTCCTCTCTTTTTTAATGTTCTTACCAGTTGCACAACAAATAAGTTCTAGAATCCTGAGGTTTTTGAATGTTTACTGTAAGCTGGATTGAAGCCTTGATGACTATGATGCATATAAAAGACCAGAGGAAACAAGGAATAACAAGTTTTGTTGCCATAACAAAGGATGATCCAATACCTTGAGATCTAAAAATAGTTTCTCCTTCTTAACCTCTCCATGGTATCTGCTGAAGGATTGCTGCTATTATTTTTTTTAAGCACCATCAAGAGAAAAGAAGGACTAATGAATTCGTGCTATAGAGAGCAGAGTTTTGGCCCGAATGCCAGTTGAAGCAGTGAGCACACCAGGCAGGTTGAGAAGCTGGGCTGAGGAGTGGAAGGATGGTTTTGCAGTTAAATATCTGCGCTGAGATCTGGGAAGGCTCAGTTCTGACCTTGCCTTTGCCCCGTGCTCCTCACATGGCATTGGCCTGATCCTTTCTGCTTCTGATTCCTCCCAGGCTTCTTCTAACCTAAATGTTTAGCAGAAGGCTGAGGGTATCTCTGTGCATGGGACTGTTCCCAAAATACTTTTCCAAAGTGTAGTCTTACTCCAGTCTTGCTAGTCTCAGAACCAAAAGTCCAAGGAAACACTTTTTAAGACCTCTGACCCTGCAGCCTGTCTGGCCTCATGCTCTCTGCAATGCTCACCAGCCTTTCTTGGAAGCTGGGAAATAATTGGGGTTTTCCTCCCCTTCTGAAATTTTTCAGTAAAGCAAAGGACAGACCCAAAGGTGTTGTGCTGTGTCCCTACTCCGCAGCTGGAATTTGATTGGCTTCTTTTTTTCCACCTGATAAAACACACAGGAGAAGGAAGAGGAGACCTAGAAGGATGAAAGTTCCAGTTTTGGAAAAGGGCTGCCTATACTGGACCTCTCCGGAGGTGCGCTGACTGAGAGCTGCCTGGCCTGAAACCCCCATGAGAGACAGCACAAGGTGGCTGCCAAGGCATGGACAGCTTCAGCTCCTTCCCTGGGCAGAAGGACTGATAATTGCCCTCTCCCAATGATGTCTGCAGGCTACAGAACTCCTGAGAAGCTGCTTTGGAAGAAGCGACAGCTCCATCCCACTGCTTTAACACACACAGAGCTCAGGATATCTGTGTTTTAAAGAACAAGCCTCCCTTTCTCTCTCTCTTATGAATGAATCGATTATCTAGCTTTCTGCTTCATTTTCTTCCAACTTAAGAATCTCTCTGTTATTTTCTTTCATCTTTTTTTTCACTGTAAACACACAGAGCAATCAGTAGAAGTGCTACTGGCATGATGCAATCGCTGCCAAAAGCAGCGTGCTCTCAAAACCCCATCCCGGCTTGCAAAGCTGCCCAGGTGAACCTAAGGGCTCAGTCCAGCCACATTCAATGCACACATTCAGCCATTGAACTAGCAAAGAGGTGGGCTGCTGGGTCCCCAAGGGCTGACCGGAGCACCTCCTTCCGTACCAGAGCACACAGAGCAGGGCTGGGGTCTTCGCCCACTTATTTTGGATATCTCTGCTAAAGATCTCATCAATTCCTATTTGTGAAGTTCATACCATAGCACAGCCAACCCCAAACTTCTGGAAAGTACAGTTTATTTGGAGAGCAGAAGGGCCTCTGGGTCTGCAACTGCTATAAACTCACAGGAGATATTTTTGTATTTCTTTTTAACAGTAAGTGGGAAAGTCTCATTAATTTTTGCCTGCCAGTTTCTGAGCTTTTGGGGTATCCCAGCATCTGCCTCTGTGAAGATTAGAAACCCTGTTTCAGTGAAGACTGGGATTCTTTCCCAGCAATAAAAGACAGAGGTTATTTTTAGTGGAGTGCTGAACTTACCAGGGTCACGAGAAAATGGAGATAGACGGGAAATATTGGTTACAGAGTTGTTACGGGAAACCACTTGAAGATGAACCCTACCTGCTCTTGTTTTGTAGGCCTGCATACTCCTGGACTCCTTAGCTTTAAGTGCTTAGGACCTAGTGACCATGCGTGTGGAGCTGGTGGGAATTACCTGCCCCACTGTAAGCAAGGACTGTCAAGAAGGTCAAAGAATCACCAGCCTCCACTGCTGCTCTGTCCCCTTCCCCTCCCTGGGAAAGACTCCCAGACCTCTCCAATCTGCTTCCAAGAGACACTGTGCTCAGCTGATGGATGCTAGTTCTATGGAAAAGCACTCCAAAACCTCTATGGTATTGCTGTTTCTGTGCATCCATCATGTTTTGTATAGCGTTTTAAACAGAAGTAGTCCTATTACAGCTGAAATGTCTGCTTTTTCCTTAAAATGAAAGCTCCAGTTTCTCTGTTTTGTATTAAACTGCATACTGGTTTCTTGCTCTGTTGAGGTAAAGGGAGATGATAAATTTCAAATGGCAGAGTACGGGTTGGAGATCAAACAGGGAAACTCCTCGTTCTGTTCACTGAGGCAGGACCTTGAAAGCTGTTCCTGGAACACTCTGCAGCTCTGTCAGCTCCTGACAGTAGATCCTTGGGCATGTGTAAGCAATCACCGTTATACCATAAAGAGCCAGGAGGTCACCTGAGAGGTGCAGGAAGCCTGGCCACAACTGCTGAGACTGGGAAACTCACGTCCCCTCTTCCACTGGCATGAGGCTGGCAGGACCCATGTCACGGGGTCTCACTTCTGATCCATCAGGAAGAGCTGCTCAGGTAGGACTGCAGGCGGTTGGCAGATGTTAGGGGCACATCCACAACATCCCAGGTTTTGGCTCTGAGGTAAAAGTTTGCTAAAAGCTGCAAGGTCTGCCAAGAAATAGCTGCCTTCATCCTTTTTCTGTTTATTAAGGTGTTTTCCTAGGCATCTCTTGACGGCTGTAATGATGGGTATCTGCCTTGGACTACTGTTGTGCATTACTTCTACACTATCAGCATAGATAGGAATTTGGGCTGCTTTGAGTTTCTTTTGCTGAAAATTAAGCCAATGCCATTGGGTAACATTGAACTGTACCATAGTTAGGTTGAATTTCCCAGACTGGAGACAACAGGGCACACCTAAACTGAGCAGTGGAGCAAGGTCTGCATGCCCTGGAGCTGGGCGGTCCAGGCAGGCAATGCTGGGCTGGAGAGTAACCCAGGGAAGCAGAGGGCTGCCTAGTCTGGGTGTTCAAAAGCTACTACATCACTTCCCCAGTGGTTTGACTCTGTGTTGGCTGTGGCTTTTCTTGTTGAAGCGTTATATTGTGTGGAACCACCTCCGCATCCCTCCAGCCATGATGTAGACATGTCTTGAAGACAGTTTGGCTGACATGTCTGCCCTCCCCCTTGCTGGGAACCCCACAGGTCTGTTGCAAAACAAGTTGGTCAGCGGAAATCCCTACCACCACAACATATGCTCCAGATAGACAAACCACATCTATGTCTATCCGCAGCTCTTTCCAGAGCTCCTGGGTTCCACTTTTTTTTTTTTAAATAAAAAAAGAACAGCTTGGTCTTTTTAGTGACACCAGAAAACCCTCGATGTGCCAGCGGGTGGAAATGAGTCCTCCAGGACCAGCGTGGTCCCTGGATTCCCCTCTCCCCAAGTGTTATCTGGTACATGGACATGAAGAGAGCTCTACAGCAGAAGCGATAACCACATTGCAACAGGCTTCTCCCAGTTATCTTCAAAGCCAAGTTTTGGTACGATGCATCCAATGCCGTGGCATGGAATAATGTCTGCTTGGGAAAACTGGGCAATTGTTGGCTGAAGAAAAGAAAAATATCTTTCAGATATTTTATAATCCAAAAAACATGGGGTTTAAATGAGCTTTTTCCAAGCACATTAGTGCTGCAGCCATTAATAATCATAGAACTCAAAGGAAAAAAAAAAAAATCAGCTGGAAAAGAGTTGAAAGGGAAACCTATTAAAATAAAAAAAGCAATTTCCCAAAAATATATACAGTTTCATTTCCAATTTTTTGTTGTTTTTTGAGTTATTTTTTGCTGTAACTAAAACTTTCAGTGACCTAATAGTCCTTCTAAAAGACAGCTGCACAGAATAAAAATGGGCCGTTTTGTTCCTCTTGCATTGTTCCTAACAGCAGGACCCATTCCTCCTTCTCCTGATTGAATGCTTCCCAGAGTGTCTAGACATGTCGCCACCACCGCTGAGGAACTGAGAGATACCAGGACTCGCCTGAGGAGTTGTAAAGGCCAGTTATCAGTCCTTCTCCCCCTCCAGAGCCTGAGACTTGGGTGAAAACTCAGCTTATGAGCAATGAGATTCCTAAAACTAAGCTTCTGTGTTGTTAATTTTGAGGTTGCACTGGGGTCATATTTTCCACCCCCTCTCTTTCAGCAGCGGGAAGCTGAAATTCCTGCAGAAGAACAGGGCTTCCTGATCAGGGCTTTAGATGGCAGCACCAAATTCTCCACGCCTGGTGACCACACAGCAGAAGTTTGCAGGGCAAACTGGCTCATGCCTCCCCAGCTGCTCACCTCCCCTCCAGCTTGCGAGCCAAAGCCAAGCCTGGGATCGCTTTGCCTGCCTTCCAGGGAGGCTCCAGGGGTACGTACCTGGCCCGATGCTCCAGATGTTTCCAACGTTTACCTTGTGTGAGGGACAGTTTACCCACTTGGTCCTACTCCTGCTCCCACCTCGCAGCACTCAGTAGCAGTCGCTCCGTGGTGAGAGACATGGTGTGGCAATTCCCAGCCTCGTGCTGTCTCCAGTCAGGATGAACTGATGGTCCAGTTCCCCCCGCCATGCCAAATGAGTGTTAGCACATCCATCACACAGCTCGTAGCTCCTCTCCAGGCACACCCTTGGATCCCAATGATCCTGTGTGCTAGGGGCAGGACCCGTCTTGCCGACAATTCAGAGAGCACTTGAGACAATAGGAGTGCTACGCAAATAATAAATAGCAGTGCTAATAATAGCCCTTATCCTTGCATCCCCCTGCAAGCCACTCTAACTCACTAAGTCTTGGCTGGAGCCTGTAATCAGTCAGTTATGATCTATTTCAGTCTTGTGCAGAGGGATCTGGCTGGCTTTCCCGGGCTTGGGCTGCTAACATGACTCATTCCCAGCTGATCGTTTAGTGGATTCAGCCAGGTGGTTCTGGGACTCGGTGTCCTCAGCCCTGCTGCTTTCCATAATAAAGAGATACTTTGGGGCCAGGACACAGAAAGGAAAGGGTGGTGAGGAGCACACCTAGCAGGGCTCTCCTCTGCTGAGAAATAAGCCCCCGTGAGAGGCTTGAGAGAGTATTCTGGAGGTAAGTATAGGAAAGAGGGGAGTGAAAGTCTCCAAGGTGGGTTTGTGTGAGGCTGAGGGAAAGGTGGAGTCACAAAGACCATGGGCAGATATTTTGTGGATCCATCTTTGCAAGAGGCAGAAGAAGGATGAGGTGGAAGAATGACATTCATGGCAAGGTCTCGATGATGAGGCTGGCTGTAGCTGCGTTGCAGGGTGCCGTATGGGAAGTCACGGCCAGGTCTCAGACCTGCTCCCTTCCCCAGGCAGCATGGGACCATGACACAGCAACCAACAGGTGGGTGCCAGCAGTGATGCCTTTTCTTGCGTGAAGGGGGAGGTAGCATACAGAGGTGGAGCCTGTTTGCATAAAGCACTTTCCTGGTCAAAAATAGAGCTGAAACATGGCCAAACCCTTGGAGGGATGGAGCTTGAAGAGGTGTCTTCCCGAGCATCGGCCCTGGCAGCATAGACTGCTCAGAGTGGTGCCCTCTGCAGACTTATGGTGGGGAGAGAGTGGCCAAAGCCCTGACAGTGTGAGGTATGTCCAGGAGCAAGGACCTGCACCAATGTCCGTGAGACCATGGCACATATACATTTCTCCTGCCAGAGGCAGCATTAACATCCTTGGGCTCATCTCTAGCACAGAGATGCTGCAAGTGCTGGCTTCTGCTGCACCGTGGTCACCTGGGCTTGGAAGAGCAGATCTGTGAGCGTAAAAAGGAGGGAAAAAGCACAGGGGGAGGGGTCATGCATGAGGAGGGCAAGCAGCTCCGGTTCAGGGGTCCAGCCCAGGACCCTCCGCGCTGGGGGAGCATGGAGGCAGGGAGGGGTATTCTCCTTCCCATCCGAGCACTCTGCATCCTGCGGTGGGATCCCAGCCCCGCCGGTGACCAAGCAAGATGCGCTTTCCAACGCAGCCTGGAGCAGAGGAGCGGAGAGCTTTGAAATGCCGTCCAGCGGGGACTTCAGCCCTGCGCTGGGCTCCAGCAGCATCGCAAAGCCAGGTACTCAGGCGTGCTTTCCAAGCTCCGTGGTAATCCCCAGCTCACAGAGGGCCATATGGCTCTTTTTATATATAAGCAGATCTTTCCAAGAGCTTCACTCTTGGCCGTGGGAGACGAGTCCTGGACAGTCCTTTCAACTGCAGCTATCTAATCGGTGGGGCGGGGGGGACAGAGAGGCACCACGGCTACCATTGCACAGAGGGTGGAAAATGGGGAAACCTTCCCTGGCACCTCTCCAAACTCAGCTCCTCTCATTTATTGCACACAGAATAAATGCTGCAGGTTACAAATGACAGCTGAGCAAGAAGGGGAGGGGAATGGAGGGCAAGCACCATCCAAAAAAACTGGCACTTGCATCAGTCTGTAAAAGCCAAAGGTAAAGCGAAGCTGAAGGTGAACCGAGATCATAGTGCAGAGCACTGGGCAGGGAGAGAAATGAAATGTGGTCCTAATTACTTGATAACTATCCCACATTTCACAAGTCATTTTAATGGCCCGAATGGATTGCTTTCAAGCTCAGAGCTAATGCTGGAGCGATAGGGATAAAGTTCTCTCACAGTGGGACATATGGTGCCAGAAAGCCCACTCTGAGAAGAATATTATTATCTAAAATGACATTAATACATCCTGTTATTCCCTCACGCCGTATCATGTGCAGGGAAGGGACCGCACTGTTAAAATGTCAGCATTCAGGCAACGTCTCGGCGTGGAGCGAGCACAGTAGCTGATACCGAGAGGTCGGTCTGGCAGCCCCCAAAGCAATCCCCACAGCCCTGAGCAAATCCTAACCCTTCACAGGAGTCGGATGCCCCATCAGCGGGCATAACCAGGAGCCACCCACCTGTGCTGTGCTTCCAGGTAAACTGGAGAAGGGATGGGTGGTACTGGATGTGGGTTAGCCACCGACAAGTGGTTTGGGCCAGGGTTTCTTTCCTCCACTGTAATGCCTTTGTACCCGGTACCACGCCGCTCTGTGGATGATGGCAGCTTTCTTAGGCACTGGAAGATTATTGCCGTGTTGCCATAGCTTCTGGATACCTTACAGTAATTGGAAACAAGTTATGGAAAGCTCAATAAACAGAGGCTGCTGAAGCTCACCAAGTGCCTTTAAAAAGCTAACATTTTTACTTCCCCTTTCCCTTATGTTTTATTGGACTTTAAGCGGGGAGGTGAGAAACTGGGTAGATGTTCTCCCAACTTTGCCTGCCTGATGAGTGTCTCTGCTCTGATCTTGTGACTTAGCTGCTAAGGGAATATATCAGAAAAGGGAAAGGAGACACCAGCTTTGCGTTTCCCTCTGCTAATTATGGAAAACAACGAAAAAATCCCCCTTGTTTATTATGTACAGTGCCGGTGTATGGGAAAGTGATTAAAGGTGTGACGATCTTTATTGCTCAGATACCTAGCCTGCTATGTAGAAAAACTTGTGGTTTTTTTGAGCTGGACCCCAAACCGTTTGCCCCTCTCATTGCCTTAGTTTCTCACGAGGAAATGCATCCCTGGCGTGACTCTGCTGACAGCGGCAGGGTTGCAGCAGAGAAGGATTTGGCCCCTGGAAGGCTCCAGGCCAGATGTTGCTCTTTCAATGCAATAACTGGAAGAACAAGCCTCGTTACCAGTTGGAAGCTTGTTCAATAAAGTCGATGGCTCTGTTCTCTGCTCTAATGTGAGTACCTAACATACTGTCGGTGCAGATGACCTCATATCCCCCTCCCCTCTCCCCCTTTCTGCTTTTCTAATATATCTCCTCAGCCTGTCTTGGCTTGTGTCTCCTGGCGTCGTTTGTACTGACGTTGAGCGGTAGTATGAAGGTGGATGACCTCATGGATGTCAGGAGTGAGCTTTGCTAACACGCTTGCCTTGGTAGCACAAACCAGCATGTGCTGAATCCATTTCCTTTCCCAAGCACCAGGTTTGCATGCATCGCTTTTAAAGGTTTGTACTTCGTTTTCAAGCCTAAAAGCTGACGTGGAAGGAGATGCGCCGATTCTTTTTCTTTGCTTCATTTTTCCTGTTTATAAATGGGAGCTGATATGTTCAGCCCCAACCTGCCTGAACACAGAGAGCTTTATACCAGTGCACGTGTCGCTGCTAAGAACACACAGCATCGCTGCTGCATGCTGTGCCTTGGCCGCGCTCGTTTCCAGCCGCTGCTCGCTGTAATGATTATCAGCGATAAATTTTAAACGTGTTGGGATCCAGTTAACGGGGAGTTTGCCTGGGTCCTGCTGAGGGATTTTGTTGTTTTAGTTGGGTCTCCTCATCGGTTCCTGAGATCTGATTGTCGACACCCAGCAGTAGAGGAATGGAGGTAGCTCTTGGCTAGGGAATAAGGTCTTAATTTGGGAGTGGAAATTGCTGCTCGCAGCATTACCCTGGGTTATATGGTCTTCTAAAGCACACGGGTAACGCAGTTTACATTAAACAATGGTCCATCCTGCACTGTATCCTCTCAGTTACATCCTACAGCTGTGCCGAAGTGGGAGCCCTGTTCCCAAAACCCACCGCAGCAGCTTTTCCATCCAGGGCAGAAAGGCTTATTGCAACTAATGAGAGAGAGAAACGTCACGTATATACACATCTCGGCTCAGCTTCCCGGGGAGCTCCTGTCCCATGGTGGAGATGAGATGTGTCTCTCACGGTCTGACTGGCCTTCCAGAGCTTCAAGCCAAGTCTATCTCTCTTGCTCATGAGCTTCATCAAGGAATCATCAGAATCAAATAAAAAGCTCGGAAAGCTCTCCCGGTGGCCAAATATGGACTCCCAAGTCGAGGGCTATAAAATTGTGCGTTATTTGCCAGATGTACTGACAAAACGCATCATCATATTGAATCAAATTTCCTTCTGGACTCTGTGCAGGAGAGGGATCGCTTCTGGGGAGAAACATTAGCTCAAGGACATCCAAATGAAGCAAAATAGATTCTTGACCAGATTGGAGCTGAAGTCCCATGGACAAGTTTGAATCAGATTTCTCTGTGCAAGATTAGGTTCAATTTTGAAAATCTATTCTCAAATTCCAGACCAAAAGAAGGAAAGCTCTGGGATTCATTTGCCGTAGATTTCTTGCAGAACTACCGAGCAACTTGACATGCAGCAAACCAGATGTCCCCTGCAGAACTCATGCATGTGCAGAGTATGCAAGCCAAATTAGATTGAGACGTTCTCCAAAAGTCCAGCCATGATGGAAAAGGTACTACAAGATGCAACTCAACAAGGTGTTCAACTTGCAAGCTGAAAAAGGCAAACAGTGTACAGCTGTGTGCTTTATTCCTAAACAACCAGTGTGGCTCTTTGCTGAGAGTTCATAAATGCTAATCTGTGAAAAAGTTGAAAGATTAACTTCAGATTCATGGATTTATGGGAGGCAGTGATTGAACTGATTCCTGGGTCTTGGAGAAGACTGACCAGGAAAGAGTCGTCCTACCTGTTCTGTGAGAAATGCTGATGGTTTTGAGAACAAGGAAGTAATTGAACAACAGCAATGAAAAAATCACATTTTGATGTGGTATCGAAGTCGAATCAAGTCAAAATTTTACCAAAACCACCAGCTGAAATCTGCAGGGGAAAAAGGTCCATTTCAGACAAATTATGATGCTTCATTTATTTTTTTTAACATCCTTCATCCCCAGTAAAAATACGACTGTCTCACATTCTAAAGAAACCTGGAATAATTCTTTTTAAAACTAGAAATGGGACTGCTTAGCAATTTGGAAACATTAAATGACAGGTATCCAGAACCTCATTTTAAAAAAAAAAAAAATAATATGGGAAATGGTTTCATTCTCAGCAAATCAGTGAAGAACAAGCAAAGAGTGCTTACTGGAGAAAAAAAAAAAAATCCTTCAACGCTCAATACATGACCTGTTTTCCTGGTAATGTGGTGTGAAACCCCTGCTCTGTCAGCTGTTTGTCAGACTCCAATGGGCAGTGATCTTGGAGGTGTTTGAGAGGATGTCCTGCCTTGCAGCGCTCAGAGCCGTTCTCACAGATAACTTGCAACACTACATGCTTAATTCAAACACGTCCAGGAATTTTGGCATCCAGTTCCAGATCCGTATCACTCCTTTGATCTTGTCCAGAGCAGTGTGATGGCTCTTCTACTCCTTTCAAGCCCTGACTTCTGGTGGAAACAGCACACTAGGACTGCTTATCCCCTTCTTGAGGCCAGCTCTCTGCTGTAAACTTCTGCCTCCTCTGTTTCACATCACAGTTCCTGTTTTGCCATTTACCTAATTTATGTGCATTTCCCACCAAAGCACCTGAGGAGCCACTGGCAGGTAGATTGACTGTTCAGAAGTATTAAGTTGTTTTTAAAGCTCTATCAAATGCATCCTTGGTCTCTCTGCCATCTCCATGGTTGGTCACAAGCATCCGCTTCAGCCCGTGCCTGGTGGCACTAGTGGCAGAGCAGGGCAGCTCACATGGCAGGCTGACAGCAGCCACCAATGTAGCCAGATGCTCAAAGCTTGGTGGTTTAAATTCTGGATAGTAATCTCAATCTCAATCTCTCTCTTCCCCCCTCCTCCCCCCCTTCAATAAAAATGATTCTGGAAACATGAATCAATTATTCCCAGACTTCAAATGCTGGCACCACTCCTTGCGCAGCTGCGAGCGCAGCATTTAACCTCTTCAGTATTTCAGTGTAAATGGCTGCAGTGAGGGAATGCGTGATTTCTGTGTTTCGCCTTTCGGCTGCATGCCCAGCCCCAAGCTCAGGATCTGAGGTGCTCTCATCTCCGAGACCATCCTGCTCTAAGCCTGTGTTTGGCTCAGCTCTCTGCAACTGGCTCAACCAAAACTCCAGGGCACAAGACACTGAAGACTCCAGAAAAGTTCAGTACTGTACCCAAACCTTCCAACTTCTGTTTATTATTTTTTTCCTCTTATTTCAAGATAGTGGAATCGAGTGGGAAACAGTTTTGTAGCCCCTCAGAGTGAAAACTGTTTCCTGAGAATGGACAAATGCTGTTGCTCTGCTTGAGGATCAAAGTTTCACATTTTCTTGATGACTGCAAAGAAAAATGGGCAGTCCAAAAAGCTGATCCGTCAGAACACCCATGGGGCACCCAAGACCTGAAACTCTGCCACTGTCTGGGGAGGGATCTCACCCAGGATTCAGCTGATCTGGTAGGTCCTCGAATGGCCAAGGGCTCTCCTGGGAAAGGCACCTTTGGTGCTGGCTTGAATTTGTGTGATTTGTATCGAAGTGAGTTGCTGGGGGCTTTTTCTAGTGTTGGCTCAAGGGGCGAAGATGTCTCACACCCCTTTCCCACTCAAATGCAGACTGAGGCACCTTGGGATTGTGGGTTTTCTTTTTCTTTTCAATTAATAAATAATTGCCTTCCCCAGCATCCAAATCTCCAGCTTGGCAGGCAAAAGCAAAACTGAGATCTTTTTGGCAGGAGGTGGAAATCAGCACAGCACTACCTGAAAATAAAGTGATGGTGTTTTAGAGAGATCAGTTCATCATCAGGGACAGGTCACAGAAGAAGCTGCTCAAGACCCTGTTTTTCTGAGCTCCCTCACCACCATGCGATGCAGCACTGTGCCACGGATCTGCCAGCCAGCTTTAGGCAAGCCAAGATGTCTCGATAGCTCGTGGCAGAGGCTGGTGGGGAGAAAAAAACAAGTCCTGGAAGCAGGGTGGCTCCAGCAAAGGTGACTGGTGAGGGATTTTGGCTAAGCCACTGCTGGTTCAGGTTGGGGAAGCTGTGCCATATGGCTGGGGACTTTGCAACCCCGTTAGATGCCTGCCTGATCCAGATCCAGGGGATGGATCATCTTCTTTCCCTGCCTCTTGTAGGCTAGGTAAGTGTTGCAGCACACGCAAGCTAGCAGGCTGCAGCAAGGCTTTAGTGTCAGTCAGATTCTACTGTACGTACTGATCTTCCTTCCTCCAGAGGCCAGACCACACTGCTCCTCCTCCATCCAGCTCCCTTTCCCACAATCCTCAGAGCTATTTAACTACTTAGTAGGAACGAGCTACAGCTGCACATCGTCCATGTCAGTCAACCCAGTGCCTTCAAGGCAAGGCCACAGCTGCATATTATCAATGCTAATCAACCCACTGCCTTCATTCCTCTACAGGTAAGCAGCCCCTCCTGACCTCAAAGCCTACAACTTGGAAAAAAGAAGCCAATTCTCTTACTCATCGTTTTCCTGGCTGTCTTTGATAAACTGGTGTGACGGTTTTCCACCAGGGAGCGGTACCACAGAAGCAGGGTAGAGCTGCAGAGGCCCTGAGTCCATCTGCAAGTCATGGAGGAAGATGGGTCAGAGAAGGTAGGCAGGGAGATGAGATGGACTGAGAAGATGAATTTAGACAGGTTTGAGCTGATGGTATTATACGCCTCAGTGGCATACAAACTGACTGGTTTAATATCTGGTGGAGGCAGAGAGCGTGCAATGGCCAGCTCTGTAGGGTTTGGTTGTGTGGGTGCAGTGGCTATGCCCTGAATTTTGGCAGGCTTGGTAGCCTCCATCTGCAAGATGGAAATCAAGTACCCATGATGGGTACAGCATGCACTTTGTGCATTGCAGACCCCTTGGCACCTGTTCATCCCCTTTGCTGATGCCTAACAGCGAGCTGTGCACTGGGACTGGGGACTACAGCCCCCAGAAGCCTGCACAGGGTTGTGGTGTCAGAATAAACAGCGCTCCCCCAAATAGATGAAGTGCTAATGACCCTTGTTGGCTTTTCTTGAGGGAACAATGTTGTTTCAGCAGTAAATCGGCTTCCTCTTCATTAAAGTGGCCACCTTGGGAATGCCGACTTTGAAAATAATGCCGTCACCTCCTCCAGCTACCTGCCAGGCTCTGAACACCAGAGGGCTTTTTATAAAGGCATTAAAAAAAAGTATGTCCCAGAGTCCTGTGCTTTTGGAGAGGTCCGAGTATCAAGCAGACGCATAATGGGAGCGAGAGAGCTAACCAGCAACTTTTCTCCTTCAGCTACTCCTTTTTGCTTATTATTTTTAGATTGGTCCCAGGTTGCCATGTTGATTGATTAATTGCTGGTGGAATGGAAAAAAAAAAGAAGAAGGAATAGCCTGCAAATTTGAGAAGGCACCAGAGGATTTGGGGAGGGAAGGGAGGAAAGGTGATCCACGTTGCAAAGCCAACAAGGGGAATTTGCCCTGTGACTAATTTTTTTTTTTCTTTAATGGTAGATGGTGGAGTTGTGAGAGTCTGAAGGAAGAACAGGGAAAATTGGATTGACAGCCAAGTCAGCCACAGCAAGGGACCAAAGTGAGCTATGGGGAAGAACCAAATGAAAACTGAAAGTTTCAGCTGGAAGGGGGGGAAAGGGGGATGTCTAAAGAAAAGATGGGCTGAAAGACTGGGAATTAGCAAAAAGAGTAAATGAAAAATTGTGCATGACATCTTGAAAAGGATCACGGGAGCTTGCAGACTTGGCTGGAGAAAGGAAAAGGTCAGCAGGTAGCAGTGGGTGTTATGGATCAGCATATACACCTGTGCCCTCCCTGTGGCAGACCCACACTCCCACCCAGTCAACACGGCTGGCAAGCAGCTCTTAGGAGAATGACCAACAAGGATCCTTCCTCCAGGTCATGGCACATATTTAATCCCAAAGTCTGCAGCCAAAGTCTACAAAACTCCTTAAGACCAATGGAAAAATAATGAGGCTGAAGTGACCAAATTTTTCTTAATTAGCCATTCCCTCACTTTCCTGATCTTTACCAAAAGATTTGATTTTCTAAATTGGCCCTTCTTAGAAATAAGTTCTCCAGATGGAGGTGGACATGCTGTGCAATGATGGTTGGCTGACCTGGTGACACGAAGAGAGTCAATCTAAAGGATGTAGCTGTGTGGAAGGGAGGTTTTCCTTCTCCAGTGATCAGCTGGCAGAGATAAATTGATGCTGCTATTGCCAGGGGGATGGAGAAGATGTTGTTTATGGCTAACCTTTGATCCAAGGGTGGTCTGAGATGTGGAGGATAGGGAAAATGCCCCCCTCTTGTGCTGGCCCATCATCAGAGGCTGGGCAAGGCTTGGCCTTCAAGGCAGAGATTGTGCCTGCTGACTTTGTGTGCAGAGGAGCTCCATGTGTCACAGGCACCTTTGATGCACAATCTGTTGTTAGAAAATGTGCCTGAGGTGCCCAAACGAAAACACCCAGCACATCAGCAGGTCTGGATGTCCAGACCCTTATTTCAACATCACAATGAGGGCAGGGGACTCGTTCAGGCTGGGGACCGCTCTCACTCCAGGTTGGGGAGAGTTGGCACCCTTTGAACAAGGGGTGCCTGAAGCAAATGACCCTGGATATTTTAGTTCTTGCAAGAATGATTGTGCCATGAATGCCTCATTGTGAATCCCTGTAAAAGGCACAGAATGTCTTAAAATCTGAGTCAACAAACACACGCAAGTCTTGGTGGAAATGCATCCTGGTCAGACAGGTCTGGATCCCATAACTATAAAGGTGTTTTATTTCCTGGAATTATGACATCAAAGGGTGGATTTTCAAGACAAATAGCTGCTATTTTCATTTCTCTGGAGAAATCATATGATGTGATTGACAATTAAGATCAGAAAAAGATTTGATGGGTAAAAGATCAGGAAATAAATCTCCCCACACCACCAAATCCAGGGCTGTTATCAAAAGCTATTCATCCCTGCTCAGCACTATGAGGATCACAGGAATTTGGGACCTAATTTAGGGGTATTTTTTTTAGTAACACTAACAGAGGATTGAGGAAATTGGGCTTAGTTTTACCTGCTACAAAGCTCTGTAAGTGCTAGAGTGAAGGAACAGATATTGAGCCAGATTCCCCAAAGATGGCACAGTGGAGACATGGGCTTGCAGCATTCTCCACCCTTGACATTTTAACCCTTTGGGACCAAGAGCGTTTCCCACATAATGAGCAAACATCACCACCTTCCTCCATCTACATTTTTTCAGTGGATGAAGAGTTACAGCACTGGGAAAAAAAAGTACCATTTAAGACTCCATTGGTAAGTGGCAGTGACAAATGTTGGGGCATGTGGTTGCTAGCTGTGATCTGCTCAGGGATGGTAGGAGGGAGGGACAGGGGGTGATACTAGTCACAGCCATTCCCCCAAAAAATCAGGAGGGTTAGCAGGGCTACATTTCTACAGCTGAGCCTTGTTTCCACCCATCTCTGACCATTCGGGAGCTTGGGCCAGATTTGACATTGATTGACCATTTTAGTCCAAAGAAATAGCATTTTATTTCCTGAGACCATTACATTTGTGTGTCACAACCACATAGGCCAGACTTCTCTGGTAACAGGCAAAGGCATATGGTTTTATTTCTCTGGTAAGCCTAATGGTGTCCAGGAGGCCAGGTTATGATGCTGTGCTGGTTTTCCCCCAAGGGAACCCACAGATGGTGCTGAGTCCTGAGGTGTGGGGCAAGGTCAACCTGAAGTTGGGTTTGGGTCCTCTGTCCTACTTTGGTCCTGGTTTTAAGGGTCTTTGAGGAACAACCTCAGAACACGGACGGAGGGTTAGCAGATCAGTATGGTGATGGAGGAGATATGACTGACTGTGTTGTTCCTGCTGGCTGCTCTTACTCAGGCCTTGGCTAGGGAAGGGAAGGTGATCTTCTCAGCCCCATGACCAGGAGTATCCAGGGCAGCTGTGTTGAAATGCAACCATGGCATCAGAGACAACAATTAGGTAGGGGCTGAGAAGTCCTTTCTCCCTCCTGCATCATCCCTCCCTCCAGACCAAGCTGTTGCACTGATGGTGGTTCTTCTGTCAAGCAAAGGGTGCTCTCCTGATCTACCATCACCTATCGCTTTTTTCAGAGCTCTTCTGTGGCCCTTCAGGGTGTCCAGATCCTAATAGTGACATGGGGATTCTAACATCGCTCTACAACTCAGAAATGCTGTCAGTTATACGCTACAGTAACAGGAGTTACAGAGGTACAACAGAGGCTTGGCTTCACTTTCTATTTACTGTTCACGATCTGGACAGAGTTAGATAAAACTGCTTTCAGGTGGAAGACCCTGCCACCGTCAGAACAAACAGATGACTTTTTCCCAATTTTTTCTTTTCTTTTTCTTCAAAACCTGCCCAAAGACAGCATCATTATTTTCCGATTGTTCCAACCTGAATCCAGGAAAGCACCTTAAGCACATGCTTAACTTTTGGTATGTGAGTAATCCCGTCCTCTTTGGCAAAGCACTTAAGCACATGCTTAATTTTAAATTTGTTCTTGAGCGCAGTGAAATGTAAGCTGGTGTTTGAGTGCTCTGCTGGATGGGAGCCAGCGCGCTCAGCACCTTAGAGGGCTCAGCTCCTCAGAGAAAGATGCCATGATTCAAGAAAGCTGTTAACTTTAAGTACTTGCTTAAGTTTCAGGTGTAATATGGTATAAAGTCTTAACCTGTGAAGCTGTAAGTGAGTAATGTGGACAAATGCCAACCAGAGCTGGCAAAAGAATGAAGAAAAGTTCCGTCATTGTTTTTCACCAGTACTTCTCTTTCTCTCTTTTTGCTAGTATTCTGCTTTTTTGGAAACATTGACAGCTCTCTGTCTGAGCTTAAAGTAGCCAAACTTTATTCGAAAAAACAAAGCTGGTCAAGATCTTGAAAGTCCCAATTTTTCTACCCACTCAAAAGATGACGACCTCTTTTATAACTTTGTTATGCAGTCAACAGGTACGTATGTTGCAGACAATTGACTGTAAATGTTTTTAAAGAAGTAATGGATTTCTACGTGCATATATATGCACACACACACACACACACATATATATATGCACATATGTTCCCCTTCTCATAAATCCCAGACACTTGCTTAATAAGGGATGCAACTTTGCAAGGGCATGGCAGAGAAAAGCCAGCTGCAGAGAGCACCTCAAAAAATGTCCCTGCTCTGAAGGTTTCCTGACCACTCCAGCATAAGGGCATGCACTAAACATCCCAATGTGACAGCTTGTCTTCTTGGTGGTTTTCAGGCGCCGGTGGTTTGTGAAGCATCAAACAAGTCTCTGGCTAAGATCTGAACGTTGCCCATCTGAGCACACATGTCAGTAAAATTTTATGGGGGGGAAATTCCACATTTTAAGGAAAAAAAGAAAGGAGCGGAGGTTTGGGTCTGGTTCTCTTTAAAAAATGGCAGCTGTTTGAAAGCTGCCTACAAGTTCAAAATGTTAGAAGCTGGTATTAGGAGCTCAAACCTGGTGTTAACAGAAATGAAGGAATGGATATCACAACCACATATGTGATACTGATGCAAGAGCTGATGGGAAGTCAGAGAGACAGCGCTCTTGTGTGGATGTAACATACTTGTAAATTATGTTTAGGGTCCTTTTCAGTCTTTCGCCCGCAGAGGATAGCTGCCCGCCATCCCCACTGTGTCAGAAAAGGCCAAGCAGCAGAGCTGAGGAGCTGGTGAAGCCAGTGGTGAGGCAAGAGGGTTGATTTCTCTTGTGTGATGGCCACACAGACATGGAAAAGAGTTTGGTCTGAACATTAAGCAGAAGTCAGAGGACTTTTTTCTCCAAAACAAAACAAACAGAATGAATTAAGGTGAAAAAAACCCTTCTGTTTTAATTAATTCTGGTCTATTTTGGATACCTTCCCAAATCAGGCCACTTTTAAAAAGAAAAATAATACCAATGAATGAATATTAATGATGAAATAAAACGTTTGAAAATCTTCCAAGTGAAACCTATTCAATTTTAATATGTCAAAGCGTAGCATTTTGACACCTAAGAAAATTTAAACATGTATTTTTCTCCTTAAAACCCACTGTCTTGCCAAGCCTTGATTCAGCATGATTCTGCCCTCCCCAAAATGCATTTTCTGGTGGTAGTAACTGCTCTGGCAGTTCTCTTCCTACAGCAGGGGCAGCAGTGGGAGAGGAGAGGACTTCTCATTGTCCCGGGGCACCAGTTGTCCCACAGATGTGACCCATGGCAGGACGTGGCTGCTGTAAGAGCATCTCCTCCTGTGAGGACATGTCTACTACCCTTGTAGATGTGTGGAGCTGGTCCATAGCACCAGCAGAAAACATCTGCCAGCTTGTTTGTTCAGGTCTAGATCTCCAGCTCAAACCCTCCCGAATACCCAGTTTCCCAAGGAAGAAGGAGTATTCTCTACATATGTTTGCTCTTAATCCCTCTTTTTGTAGGAACCTGTTAGAGTAAAGGGTTAACACACCCACAGACCAGCCAAGGGAAATGGGAGAGCCAGCAAGCCCAGGTCTTCACTGGTGTCTGTCATTGCAGGGTCTGTCTTTCAAAGCCTATATAAATAAACTTCCTAGTAAACTCAGCGATTTTGTCATCATAAAGGCTGGCAGCCTTTCCTGGCAATAAAATAAACTCTAATCATTTCTTCAAATAAAACACAAATAGCAGCAATGCGTTCACAGGAGGCTCTGGCTGATTTTGCTTCTCCCCCTGCCCCTCCAGCCACCCCACCATGTGCGTGCCATGCCAGCCCGTGATGGATGGAGAAACGCAGGGGCACTCTGCTGCTAAATGCTTAAAAGGAAACAGACCCTATGTCTGCAACGTAAATCAGGAATGGGCAAGGAGCTCAAACAAAATAAGAAACCACTCTGATCCTCCTGCCATGCCGCTCAACCAGATCAAAAATACCCCTGCCCCCTCCACAGATCCTGAGGATGCTTCCCTTCCCTTTCTCAGGCACACCTATTTCCTTAGCAGCTCTCTTTTCCTCCAAAAAAAAAGCTCTGATAATCTCAGGAGAAGCCTGCTCTTGCCATTTCTCCTCTGTGGTGTGGCTGATTGAAAACCATGCTTTGCAAAGAATACGTTCGATGGACAACGACCGCTCCAACAAAACGGAAACCTTGAGTCAAGAATTTAAGCTTGTCCAGGATGTCACATCCCTTTCCCTGTAGAAAACCAACCAGAAACCAGGTAAACATGAGCAGAAAGGATTGCAAAAGTGAAAAAGAAAGAAGAGCACATCAGTCCTACCTGCCCCTTGTGCAGCTGAACGTCCTCCTCTTTTGAGGCTTGCTCTGCAAAACGTATTGCAGAGCGGAAAAGGGAGCTGGAAACGGCAAAAGAAGCTGAACTATCAATTTTTTATAACCTTTTATCTGGCACGTTGTTTTTTAGTTTGAAGACAAGGAAGAAAAATGATGGATTTATGTACAGACCTGTGGACATCAGCAGATCACATCCCACCCTGGCACAGCGTCACTCTGTCCCCAGGAATGTGCCTGATCCCTGCTGCTAAACATTGGAGACAGGCGTCGTGGCAGGGGGTGCGCAGGGACGCCGAGAGCGCATCACGAGCACTCTTGGGTTGCGCATCCAGTTCAAAAACAAGCACAAGATGGTCCGGGTTTAGTCACCTGTAAAACAGAGCTGTTGGCTCTTGTCCTAGCACGGCGTCAGCCTCTCCAGATGATGAAAGCATGTCACTTGGGCTGGGTCTCTGGCACGGTCCATCTCCCTCTGCATTAGATCTAGTTTGCCAAGCACTTTGTGTTCGGTGGAGGGCTTGTTTTGCGATAAAAACACCCAGTTCTGGAAATTTCAGAGCATTTTGTGAAAGTTCTGCAAAAGTTTCACTGAGCAGCTCAGTTGAGAAATGTTTCTTAAAAATCTGACGACATGAGTTTCTTCCGACATACACTGTGAAATAAAACATTGAGGCTTTTCCATGCAAAACCCCCTTTGCTTTTTTAATCTCCTTATTTTGTTTTGCTTCAATTTTTGAATGCAATTTTCACTTGCTCAAAAGTGCAAGGCAGTGTTTCTCTCTTAAGCTTAACCAAAATAGTTAGCTCTACCTGGAATTGCTATCATTTTGGTTTCGTTTGATGAAATGAAAAAAAAAAAAACCAAAAAAATCAATGTAATATGACTTGATTTAATTGCTTTTATCAATTGCTAATGAATCAGAAACCATTCATTTGGACAGCTGGCTTCTGCCAATCCACTCTTAGCAACTTGCAGTGCAAGCACATGGCTGGCATGGGATAGTAGATGAGAACATCTGCTGAGCACTTCCATTGCTTCAAAAAAAGGGAGCAACTTCTCTGGAAAAGTTTCTGGTCTGGACGATGCTTAGAGAATTGAGAAGAGGGACTGGTTCGCCTTAAACCCGCTAAAATCTGCACCTCACTGAAAAACGTTTTCTTTTTGGAAATGCATTAAAACAGGGGTTTGAGGGCTATGAAAAAACTTTTCAATGAACTAGAAATATGCACATACCACAAACACACTCCCTAGGATTTTCATTTGCATTAAAAAAAAATAATAAAATACCACACTTTTTTCATTTCAGTAACAAAAACTGAATGCTTTCAGATTGGTTTTCAGCTTTAAGCCAGGTTGTAGTTTTATATAGAGTATTATTGTGTCATTGATTAAAATCACTTAAATTAAAAAAAAAAAAAAAAAAGAAAAAAAAGAAAAAGAAAAAGAAAAAAAACCCTTTGATTTTAAATTAAACAACTTCTGGACAAGTCAAAACCTCCCATTCAGATCATTCCTATATTTCACAGTGCTGGTAACTATAAAGTTGCAGGAGAAAGCACTGACTTAAAAAACAAAGAGCATTCTTTCATCCATATGTATACTGAATATATTTTCATTTTAATTAGGCTGCAATAAATATTTTAAAAAGTAACACACCCAATGTGATTAACATGAGATGTAAATCAAGGTTAGTTTTTCATAGTCATGACCATGGCACAGAGACCCAGAAACATTGCTGAAAGCACCACCACATTTGTCCAGAATCTCGGAAATTGGTGCAGAAGTTGACCTTGGACACGGGAACCACCGTGGGGGTTGAGCCTGGCACTGTCCTGCATTTACAGTGGGAAGCTGCTGTCACAGGCACTAGCCTATCATCATTTATATGAGACTTTTCTTCATGACAGGTGGGTTTAAATGCATGGATGTGGTGATGCAAATCATACAGCTTTGGTGAAGACTTTGACATGCCCAAGCACAGCCATTTTTTGTGGTGAAAGCCATAGCTGCAGCAACTCTCAATGGGACAAGATGAGATATTTGTGAACAAAATATCACACTTTTTCTTCCTACCTTTGCAGTATTCTCCTAGGCAATGCTGTTCCACCATCAGGAACTCTCCCAAATCTCCTTAAAGGCAGGAGGCGGTGGGGGCTGGTACTGAGGACACCCACACCAATGTCCCATCAGGAAATGACTGTCCATACGCTGTGGTTTCACCATCCCCCAAAATGCCGATGCAACAGATAGCACCCGAGCACAGGTCCCCAAAGGTCTCCACAAACGAGGCAGCTCAGGGACTCCAGCTCCCAGAGCTCAGTGCAGTCTCGTTTTCTCAAGTTCTTGGCAGTCTCTGAAGCTTTCTTGACAGAGTAAATTAGGCAGTGTGAAGCTCCATGGCTAGACTTCTTCCTGCTGCTGAGTGCACTTAAAGATAGAGCAGATAAGTCCACACTGGAGCCCATACAAACCCAGCAGCAGCGCAGTTTGATGGAGAGAACTCAAGACACATTTAGAGCTGGAATATACGATACGCTCAGCATCTTCCCTGCTGCCAAAACAAGGGTGAAAGGCCATTAGAATAGCAAGGGCGAAGGTTTCTGTGTTTAATTGCATTCCTTGGATGCTGAAGGAAAGCAGTCTTCAGAACAGCCACCCACCAGACAAGGACGAACACAGCCCTGCTAGCAAGGCTGAAGTTCCCACCAGCCTGCTGGGATCTTCTCCAGAGTCCCTCACCAGGAAAGCATGCACCTTCTTAGGGTCATCTCTGTACATCTCTGCTCTCCTTACCCATCACCTCCTTTCCACTCTCTCTCTTCCAACTTTGCACACCTCCACCATACCCTCACCTCTACCAGCCCTTCATATCAAAAATGCTTCCCCAACAACTTACCACCCACGTTAGAGAAGTGGTAAGAGCACATCTGAGAAGGAAAGGTCCCGTCTGGAAGAACCTGGTTGTGTCACGCTTGGCCATTCTTGTCATACCTGGGATGCTGTCATCTGCCTGAAAAAAATTAAAAGTAATAATAATACTGCCCTCCCACTGAAGGATCATACAACCTGACTGAGTCAACCATATTTTGAACTGATAATTGGATTCTTCATTCTAGGAATTAAGAAACACAGCCTCTGTAAATCTTTCTTTGACTTGTAACTCTGATTATGTGCTGATTTGTAGGATCAGCTTGGGGAGTTTTGATACTTTTTTTTTTTTTTCTGGTATATTCCCAGCTCTTCTCCTGGACAGCCATTTTGACTTCCTGGCTCATATTGCATGAACATTTTTTATAATACTTCTTTCATCTGATTTTAAAAATGCTTTGATCAAAATCTCCCTTCTGAAAACGGAATGTGGTTTGAATCATCAAGCCGTGGCTATTGCTAATAAAAGGAAAGAACTGACTTCTAATGACTTTGTTGGTGTTTGTGTGATCTAAAAAGAAATCACTGGGAATATACCTGCAAGTAACTGAGGCCCCTTCCTGCTTATTTTGTGTGAATTGTTTTTCCAGGCTTTTCTTTTTTTTTCCTGCTGTTGTTAGAATTTTTACGGTCATCCAAGAAGCTTTGTTTGGTTTGATTTTTAAAGAATACAAATTTGCTTGACTTTTGCTTTTTTCTCTGGGGATATCTTCTGTGAAACAAAGATTTTTCACTGCAAGTCTGTTTGCAGAAAAATCTGTTCCGTGAGCGTTCACATTTTGAAGCAGCTCCAGAGAGGTAAACACATGGTGATACCTGTTAATGAGCATTTTCACCCTTCAGCCTATGGTTATTCTTTTTCTCCCCCCAAAATATATATGGCAGAGATCATTACAAGGCCTCTCATCCGCACAGTCCCCCCAGGCCACCCCTTGGTGGTGGGACCATCCCAAGATGTTTTCATTCCCGTAGAAAAGAGCAAGCCAAGGACGGTCTCTGTGCAATGCAAATCCCACCACAGCTAAGACAGCCAGCTACCCCTCTCCGACATGCTCAGCCCCACATGCGTCAACACCAGGGTTGGAAACTGAGAACCAGAATCTTACAGGGCTGAGGGCAATCTGCTTTATGTCTTCTCATGCGGTGGAAGCGCACGGGCATCTGCTCTTCATTAAAAGCAACTATTTTGGCTAGATACAGGTAGTGTGTTTTCACTCGGCAGCTCTGGCATTAAAATCTTATCTTGTGATTTACTAATTTTAGGGGAGAAAATGTCAAATCTTCATTTGCAGATGGCCTGTGTTGAAGAACCCACCAAAACCATAGCCAGGCTGGCTGAGAGCTTCCCTGTGTCCGGGTACCTCGCCTGCAGCCTGAATCGGTTATGCATCAACAGCTAGATCTCTTTATGCCTCTGCCTGTTCAACCGGGGAGTTGTCTGCTCTCAGAAGCACTCCTGACCTAAGACATTGTAAACTGCTCTCTTCGTCATCTCCAAATATACAGTTTGGTTCCTGATCTCAAGTTGTGCTCATCATTTTTCTGCACTTATTCTCATGTCTTCGTTTGCCAGAGCCACCCCCATCCATCCATTACACTCCCATCCTGGACCTTGGTAAACCAACATCTCTGAAACTAGCCATGAGGGAAAAACTATTATTTTATGCTTTTTTTTTTTTTCCTCTTAAGACACCATCTACTACATCCAATTCTGCAGTCTTCCAACCACTTGATTCTGCCCTTGAACAATACTGCAATTAACTAAGTGTGGGAATGACGATGTGGCTCATTTGAGGTTTTGTTTCCACTCAGATGAGAGTTAATCTCCCCTGCGAGTTTGAACATTTCTTTTCCTGCTGAACTGTTTATTTTTCGATTCTGGATGATTTCTAAGAATAGCAGTTTGGGTTCCATAAAAATTTACTCTTGTGCTTTGATTCATTGCACTTAAAGACCCTGTTGTCATTCTCCCAAGTGTTGGCATGCAGTATTTGACAATCTTCAATGGAGAAAATTCCTAGAATATAAGAACAAGACCTTGCGCTTTGACTTCATTTTCTTTTCCTTTCTCTGCAGATGCAAAATGGATGTTTATTTTTCATTAGCAATGCCACAGGATTTTTGAAGGCATGTTCCCTTCGGTTTTAAACTGACTCTTTTTCCGGCGTTAGATTTGCCCAGGCTTTTAGCCTTTGTTCTCTGCGGATGTTATTCTAGCAGGCCAGCGCTCCCGTAGGAAACACAACCATGGCCTTGCTGTGTCGTGTGGTTTCCACAGCCGTATGGGTTTGTTGAACTGGGAGAACTGGCTTGGGACTAGGCAGTAGCCAGTGACTCCATGGCTACAGTGGCTGCCTTGAAGGCAAACGTCTTCTCCTCCTTGCATGTAATGGCATTGTGGGGTCAGGAGACAACAGGACAGCCAGCACAAGCCCACAGATGGGGGTGACACCTGCAATGGGGCTCTTTGGGGTCCCACATCCCCTCCTGTGGTGAAGCTCTTCCCAACCCTATGCAGGCTGGGGCGTCCTCTGAGCAGGATGCACCGTGAAGCAGAACTTGGAGCACGAGGCTGGATGGAGCGCCCAACGCTTGGCATTGCCCCCGTGGTAGCTCCTGGAGGTGCTCTGGTGGGTCTGCCACCGCACAGTGAAATCGGTCATTGTCATCAGGGTTAGCCCTGGCTCCGACGCTTGCACAGCAAATTGCAGTAGAGGTTTCTAACCTAAACCCTGCAGATTTTCTCCTATCTGATATAAATCTCCAGCTTGTCTTCCAGCACCAGCAACACGTTTGCCATGGGATTTACTATACAGCATCAGTTCTGCCCACTCAGTTCTTTTAATACACTTTGACCTAGGTACCTTTGTAAGAATCTCCTGTCACCCAGATTGCTTCCACTGATGCCTTCTGATACGAATCACCCTAGCTCCAAAGATTTGATTTTTAGTATTTTCTTTTCCGTCTTTTTAAGACTAGCTTTCCTCATCTTTCACCCCACCAGGAAGCACTCGGGCTCTGGGGTAACATCAGGTTCCTGCAAGTGCTAGAGAGCTTCCTGGTGGCCTGGAGCTCCAAGCCAGCATCCACCCACATTTGTGGTGTCTTTGAACCGCTTATAAATAGATCGCGCTCATGCGGCTGTTTCATGTGCAACCATGGGACCGAGGGGAAGCGGCTCAGATCTCAGGCACAACGTACAGGCTCTGGTGTCATCCTGGCCATCCATCAATGCTGAAACCCTTATGAAATCCAGAAGAGATTCTGACATGTGATTTGCTCACTCCATCATGGGGGGCTGGGGCGGGGGGGAGAAATTTTTTTTAAGGAAAGCAAGCGAGCAAGCAAACTGGCAGAACTCCTGCCACAAGGAATGAATTTGCACACACACTTTGATCCCTTTATGATTTTTTTATTTGTGTTAGCCACATCCTCTTCGCTGCACCACTCAGCAAAAGATGCTTTAAATTAGATGAGGCTTGGAAAACACTCTCTTTGTGACTCCCCCCCCCCTAGCCTTGCCTGCCCCTGAGGCTTAGTATTGGTCTGGTAGCCAGAGCTTTGCCTAACATGAAACTGGCACAAATGAAAAGGCGGATAAATAAACGTCCAGGAATCTTGTTTGTCATATTTAATCCATCACGTTTCCCAAACAGCCTGGTCAAAAAATTCTGCAGCAGTGTTTACATCATCCTGATTGAAAGCTACATCCGTGCATATAAATACCATTCCTGGATGTAGCTCCAGTTTCACATGAAGGCAGCTATCACCCTGTCTGCCTTCACCACTGAAAAAAAAAAAAGGAAAAAAAACCCTTTGCATTTCTTCCTTCTCTCATTCCTGCCCAATCCAGCCTCCAGCACTTGCACACTCATTTTTTTCCTTCCTTTTCTCAAGTCTTCTAGTAAGCCTTGCCCAATTCTGTGATTTCCTGGTATACGCGAGGGATGATGAGCAAGTGGAATTCACAAGACCACAAGGAGATGTGCTGATGAAAGTGGCACGATGCAAGCACTTAGGCATGCAACCTGGTTGGGCTTTGCATCACCACGGGCTGTGTGTCTGTTACCGTGCGCTGGGGCTGGGAGCAGCAATCCTGCTTTGAGGTGGGGAAAACCACCAGAAACACACGTCAAGCCAGTGCCAAGGAGAGATGTTTTCCAGTTCAGTGACTGGAAGGCATGACTGGAAGAGGAAAAAAGCTATTTACTAGATCAAGGAATAGGAGATGGTCACTGACTCTACAATCCAGGCAATCAAGGGCAAGCCATCATGGTGGTGAAATTTAGAAAGGACCACAGAGTCCAACACCTCTGCATGCCATGGGCCACCAAACACTTCCCAACAGCCCCAGCTCTTCAACAGACTGAACAGCTAAGAATACACCAAACAAAAAAAAAAAAAAAAAAGGAAAAAGAAAAAGAAACTAACCTGCTTTTGATTGGATGGTACATTTTGTCCCATTAAAAATGAAGTTTTCTGTTTACTTCATGGATTTCTCCTGTTAGAAGAAAAACAACCAAAACTGTCCTTTTCCATTCTCACCTTCCCGCTCCCCTCCACCACCCCAACTTTTTTTCCCCATGGCCAAAATTATTCATCACACTGGACACAAATCATCCCCTGTAAATTGCATTTTTCTGTGGTAAGTGATTTCACCACAAAATGTCACGCTGTATTGCCTCCAGTCGTTCTCATGCCACTCAGACACACAGATTTCTATAAAACACTTTGCCCACTCCGCTTCCTTTACAGACTGAGTCGAATATTACAACGCATTTTGACACCACCACACAGTTAAATAAACTCATTTTTTAAGCCTTACCCTAATTTGGTGGCATGATTCTTCATCACATGTATTGGCAGTGTTGTCCACAGGTTGGATTTCGCAAACGGATCGGAGACAGACATCCTAGAAGTGAAAGGCTTTGCAAAACTGGGCTCTGATTTGGGCATCCCCTTGGGTTTGGGATGGTTTCTGAGCCCTTATCGTTGAAAACCTCCAGCCCCAAAAGGAAACAGCACCTGTTTTATTCAGCCAAGCAGCACAGACATTTCCCAGGTGCCTCTTAACACCCCTTGGAATAAAAATAAGACTGTCAGATGATGCATCACAGATAAATCGGTATTTTGCCTGTCAGAAAATACCCACCTCTTTATTTATAAGTGCTGTTAGCATCCCTGCTTCTGAAACCAGGGCCTTGCAGAGGCTTTAGACAGACACCACTGTCTCAAGTAACAGCAAACTATAGAACTTTATAAAAACTTTTTAATCCCAGTAAAAAATAAGAGACTGTAAACCCACTTTTACCCTTCCTCCTTCACCTCTTGCCTACTCAAAAGCAGGAGCTGCTTCTGGCCTCCAGATGTCAAACCCACAAGCTCTTCCCTTCTTGCTATTTTTGCCGTACGCTTTGATCTTTCGCAACGGCTGCCCGGGGCAGCGGGGGGAGGCACAGGGGGCTGGGGGCAGTGCATGCTGCCGTGCCCCCTCCAAGCCCACGGGCTTTGCCCCCTCGCTTCCCTTTGCAGGGCGGGGAGGGAAATCCACCTAAAGGTGGGGTGAAAACCAGGGAGAGAGGTGGAGGAACAGCGGTTGGAAGAGGTGGGTGGCAGGGCTGGGAGGATGCGCAGGGGGAAGAGTGACGGGCAAGAAGGGAGCTGCTGGGGGGGCATGGCTGAGCAGGGGGGGGCTGGAGGGCACCTGCCTATGGACTCAGCCTCAAGGGCTGTGTGGGGCTGGGTCTTGGGGGGGGGTGGGAGTT
>JAVJGI010000064.1:6768555-6807821 GCA_035590275.1 Ibycter americanus
CCGCGCCCCCCCCCCGGCCCCCGCCCGGGAGTTTGTCCCTTACAGCACTTTGCTTTGGGCCAAAATGGGATGCAGGACTGACAGCCAGTTGCCATCTCCAGCCATGGGGGCAGCTGGAGGTGCAGAAGACGGCACTCCTTAGCCACCCCAAATAAATCTCACCTGCTTCAGGGACATTTGATCACTCTGGACTTCTCCCTGTACTGGGGGTTGAACACCATAGCATTAAAGGCAGGGGAATGTGCTATATATAGCAGTGTAAGTACGGTGACATATGAATCACTCGCTACCGGCGGGGTGCCTGACCTCCAGGTGTCCCCAAAAGAGAAGGGATTCCCTTTCAAGGCAGCTGAGTCATGCCCAGAGCAGTATCTCTGTTATGATTCACTGCATGATCAATGGGCTGCATCACCCCATAGTGTCTTGGACTGACTAACACCTTGAAACCCACCCTCTCTCCAATAAAATATAAATAATAAATCTTTTTCATGCCATACCATAGAAGGAAAATGAAATTATACTATCAATGGGACTCACTCCTGGAGCAAAGGAAGTAATATTACAGCTGGAGAGTCAACGTCCAGTTCAAAAGTCGTGAATATCTTCTTTCTGCTTCCCTGCCAGTGTTTTATTGTTGTGGTGGGTAATGTAAGAAAGCTCTCACAGCACAGCTCAGCTCGCCTTGAGAGACTCACTCAACAGCTTCAGGCTGGCAGTAGTGCTGAGAGGATTGCGTGTTTTGATGCTTTTATGGCCAAAAAAGATAAAGGGAAAAAATTGGCGGATTTAAAGACCTATGGGGATGGGGGGTGGGTGGGAATTGATGTTTGTGACTGAAACAAATCGCATCAGGTATTTGCCCAGTTTCTGCATTCCACACGCTCCCTGCCGAGAGAGCCTGGGGTGAGGAAACGTTCAGGCACATTGCGTGGACAGGGACGGGCAAAGGCAGCGCAAGCCACACTGACCAGCTGCTGAGGCGCAGGCAAAATGCTGGCCAGTGCAAATCTTTGTGTTTTAGTTGCTCCAGCTTTACTGTGGGAATCAGAATAGAGATTTTGTTTGCTGTGGGTGTGCAAAGATCACAGAAAAGGAAATTTTTCATACACGCATCTTTGCCCCTTTCACTTCCAAACTGATTGCTACATTTTAACAGCAAATATTCCCATTCAGTTTGTTCCAGGAAAAACTCCTTTCCCATGGACTTTTCAATTTTTTTGGCCAGTGAAAAAGACGTTGGGGTGAATTTATGTGCATTTTCCTAAGGAGCAGCAAATTTAAGGCCTCCCGTGTCACCCTTAGATTTTCCAGCTGACTTGAGACTAAAGAGGTGAGTGCTAAAGACTTCAGTGCTCTAAGTCAACAGGAAAAAATATAAAAACTCAGGTGGGCTATCTGTTTCATGCAGACCTTCTTGAATACTAGCCACACAGAGCCAGCTGTGATGGCTGCACAAGTGACCCAGGTGCCTGCTAGTACAGACGGTGCTGGTGCAGGTTTCGAGCAGGCGAAACAGCTCCAGTTCTGCCTGTAGTTCCTGCCTGACCATGCTTCCTACCTCCCCAAAACCTAACTCCATTAACTCTGTCTCAGCCCCTTAATCCGATCCATTCTGCCAGCGGAGATCCTGGCACAGCTCAGCTGCCACCTCCCTCCCATGGCCAGCCACACCGCTTCCCGACACTGGGGATGCCCATGCTTGCACATCTGGGCATCCTCACACACTTGATGTGGCCCAGGCAACCTGCAAGCTTGCAGGCAGCTTCCAGCTCAGAGATGCAGTGAGTTTCGCCATCTCCAGGGCACACCAATGCGGCAGAGGGTAGCTGAGCTATCCTGAAGCCTGTTTAACCATTTTCCAATTGCATGGAGGTAAACTGGAAAGCAACAGCGAGTTGCTTGGGAGTTACGCTGAAGCATGAGAGCGGTCCTCCCACACAAGCCCAACCCTTATTTGAGATGGGGGCATGTGGGTGGGAGAATCTGACCCCAACATTCTCCTGAGGAACCTATGGCTGGAAGCCCCAACATCTCCTGGGGTGACCAATAACTGGGTTCAAAAAGTCATCAATCAGAATATTGAAGAGAGATGGCACAGATTTCCAGAAAGACCAAGCCAGAGCAGATTTTGGCTGCAGAGCACTGAGATGATTTAGGAGGTAAAACGCTTGAGTTTGTGTCAAATTTCCCTCTCCTCTGCTCCCCAGCACCCACCCGGTTGCCTGTTATTCTCCAGCCCGCCCTTGCTGCTCCCACCCGGCTCCAAGCCACCATCACCTCGTTGCTCATTGTGGCACTGGCCGGGGTGACGACAGGCAGGCTTCGCACATGCCGAGGGGCTGCACAGCGAGTGCTCGCAGGTCAGAGCCCCCCTCAGCCACCTCCTCATCCCTGGAGGGGCTCCCTTTCGCCTGCAGGGCAAGGGACTGCACCTTGGGGATGCTGCCTCCTCCCAAGTACCCACCCCCTACCTTCTCCTGGGCATTTCATGGTAGCCACAGTGGTGTAAAAAACTAAAAACAGCATCAACAATGTGCAAACAGGTGTTTCCTATATATGCATATGTGTACATATACATACACATATATCCCTGATGTGGCACTGAAACTACTTGCTGTTTTCTGTTTAAAAGCTTCAGTTTTGCCCCGAGGCACTCGCGAGAACAAGTCCGTGATACACATTACAGACAGATACCACCACAGAAATCTCCTCTCCTGCAGCTGTAGCGACTCTTTCCCTTGTAAACATATCAAGTTGAGATCAAAATTCGCTCCCTCCAAATGAATTCCTGCGTCTCCACTAGCTGCATATTTGTGGCTGTTTAGTATTCCCAATTTAGGCATTGGCAGAAACAAAGAATAAGTGAGTATAAGAACACATATGCTGAGAAATGCAGTGCTGAAGGGTATCCCACCCTTAATTTAAATAGTAGAACTAAAATATCTCGTGTGTGTGTGTGTGTGTGTACACACATATGCACATATGTCATGGTACTTAAGCAAACATTAGATCCACAGATCACTGAGCATTTGCTTCTCCTATGTCACATTTGGAAAAGTGCTAATGCCTTATGGGAAATGTGGAAAAAATGTAAATATTTTGTTCCGAAGCAACATAGCTTACCACTGTGCTTTTCTGACTTTCTCCTCCCTTGCAGCAAACAGCGAGCAAATAATGCACCGAATGCTTCTGCTTTCTCCAGGTATAAACTAATTCTGCCCCTTTGAACCAGCCTAACTGGGAGCAGCTTTTTTCCAGGTGTGTTTTTCATGCTTTACAAACCATCAAATTCATCAATTCATTAAAAAAAAACCAAACAAACAAACAAAAAAAACCCCCACCAAATCCATCAATTCCTATTGCCTGCCATCTTCTTGGGGGGGAAAAACCTCTACCCAAGTCAATTGCCAAGTAAAGGGCTGTAATTGCAAGAATCGGACTCAAATCACCCCATTTCTAGGCTGATATAGACTCTGACCAAGAGGGAGGGGAAGGTTCCTCTTGCAGAAACAGCCAGTTTAGGGTTGGTACCCACCTGGGCTATCCTCTCGAGGACCACCAAGGATATCTGGAGGGACAGCAGGGTTGGTGACCCCATGCTGCAAACGGCTCAGCAGGTGCAGAGAGATGCCATGGGCCCCCATCTCCATGGAGAAGCTGATGGTCCCCGCATGGCAAAACACACTCAGCTCCGGATCGGGAACTACATCAAAAACATTCTGTCAGTGCAAAAAAATAAAATTGTTGCAGTTTTAGCCAAGCTTGCATGGAAAATGGGGACCTTGACACCAGAAGAAGACTGTTTAGCAAACACTAGCTACAAAATACCTCATTAAACATTGCTGCTCTCCGAAAGAGCTGTGGGCTGCGAGGCAAACCCGCGCACCAGCCCAGCAGAGGTTATTGGTTTAACAGGTCCCTACCACGCTGCGCTTTATGGGACCCTTCTGTATTACTGGATATATTTTGGCTTGCTGTGAAGAAATCGTTCTTGCCAAAAGGGTTACTGTTACCTCTGGCTTCTCATTGCAAGAGGGAGTCAGGCAATGGTGCCGTGCTGGGATCGAGGAATTTTCCGCTGCTCTCCCGCCGCGCTGGGGGAGTGCAGTACCGAAGCTACTGCGCTGACACGCTTGTGAGACAATATCATATTCCTCCGTCATATCTTCTCCTGCCCCTTTCACTGCATTATTAAGGTTTTTATTTATATTACGTTTGTGCCACAAGCTCTCATTGCGCTCAGTCCTGGAAAAGCACAGAGACATCCCTCTCTCCTAGTGCTGTGGATGTAAATGGATACATCAGAGCAAAGGCAGCAGCAGGGCAGCTATTGCTCATTTATTGGGTTTTTTTTCCTTTCTTTGTATGGAAAACTAGCTCCAGCTAAGTGAGCCACAGAAGGCTGCACTGGGAGCCAGTGGCACTTGTGAGAAGAGGATCTGACACGTCACACAGAGGTTTTAAAGCAAAGGATGTGCCGCAGCCAGCAGGTTCAGGTGAGGTGGGAAACGGGGGCCCAAGTCTTTGTTGCGAGGGTCTTGTTTTGATGCCTAGAAGCCGGAGAAGAGAAGCGAGCCTCAATGCAGGGAGGATCTGAACCTGAAAGGCAGGATCCCTGCCACCAGTGAATGGGATAGCACTCTCCGGTGGGAATGGTTTGGTGACCACAGCCATGCAGTACGGCCTCTGGGCTCCCTACCAGCTGCCTCTGCTCAGTGGGCTTAGCTTAAGCAAGGTGTTTGCAGAGGAGCACACCAGGAGATGAGACATAAGCAACCAGGAAAACAAGGCTCGATGTAAGCATTTGTCTCAGACACGCTTTTTCCCAGTGATTTCTATTCTCTCTAGATGGAGATGACACCATGTGGTCGCTTGCCTTCGGAGTCAGCATTGAGGGGGAAAGTGGCTTTTCTCCGACAGCCAGCAATCTCTCAGGATGAGTGACCTCTGAGGCCACAGAGGGTTAAAAGGCACGGGGGAATATGTGCTCTGAGGGTGAATTTATGAACCCTAATAAAACTGCTGGGGGAGGAAAGATAATCAGGGCAAACTGAAAAATGTTTCAGCATTTGCATGCCTCCACCTTCTGTCCTAGAGGCGGGGAGACGTTCTCCCTCATGTCCTGCCAAGAAAAGAAATGGCTGTAAAACTGCTGATATCATTTTCAGTTCCTCCCCCCACTTTGAATCTGCAAACCTCATCCCTGCTTCCCTCTCAGAGAGTAGGAAATGGTTCGGGTTAAATGAGCGTGGAAGCTGGAAAGCCTGGAATTGGAATCATTTCCCCGCTGGCCTTCCAGGGGCTCCGACGGGAAAAGCCCCCAGGCACAACCGGAGAACAAGATCTCCTGCCAGCTCTTCTTCCACTTACACCTCCCAGTGCTTCACCTCGCGGGGTCTGCTTTAGCACTTAGGTGGTGGGGCAGAGAGGGGGAGAAGGTTGTTTTTCTTTCCTTCAGGCTTTGCAAATGGACTTCCAGGGCAAACAAAATAATTGGCTCAGGCAAACGCAAGAGCTGAAAGGCATCACTTGGCAGGTGGAGCTGTCACCTTTCCCATCACTCCTTCACCTCCTTACTGCCAAAGCACCCGCCTCTTGAAGGAAATGTACGCCCTGAACGTCCACCTGCTGGCCTCCAGGCTGATTATCTGGAAGATTGTGGCACTTTCTGAGCAGAACCCTTAGGCTTGCACCTTTCAGGATTGACTATACTTCACCGTAGGCTTGGGATCCTCAGAGGAACCAGAGGATGCTGAGAAAATACAGTTATGCTTCAAAAAGCAGGGGAAGGTTTCCAAGAAGCAAGCCAGAGGAGGAGGGAGGGATGACACAAGGAGGGGGGATGCACAGGGAGCTCAACTCTGAAAATGTGAGGCATCTACAGAAATCCTTGAAGGAAGCTCAGTCTGCACTATCTGTGCGAGGTCTGTTCCCCTGATCACACACAGAAAATTAGCTGATTAAAACAAAGGGTGGTGCAGCTACAGAGATGACAGCATTGCGTTGGAACACCTGGAACAGAAAGCCATGGGAGGCCCCTGGAAGAGGTTCTCATGGAGGATGTCCCCAGAGAAGTGATGTCATGAAGGAGCCCCCAAGCCTGGGTTGGTGCAGGTCTTTCAGCAGTGAGGCTCCAGCTGAAGATCTGGGACTCAGGCTCTTCCGTGCCAGGCGCTGTACGAACACAAAGGTGGTCCTGCCTTGTGGGATTTGGACTCCGCTTATTTAAGACATGCCCCATGCATGCAGGCACCGGCTTTGCCCCCCCACCCCCGCAGCCCGGGAAAACAGCCCTTTCCCCCACCTTGCAGGACTACATCATCTCCCCGGGCTGACACGAGGAGCCTGCAGCAGAGGTGGGTGTAGGACCCAGGCTTCATGAGCACCAGCTCTGCCTGTTAAAACACCACACCAGCCTTCTCCAGATGAATAGGAGGCAATTCCAGCACTCTGGCAAAGCTGCTTGGAGAGAGGCGATAGACCCCCAAGGCTACCCCTAAATCTGTCACACAGCACGTCCTCCTTCCCTTAGCACTCACATATTGATATTCAGGGGGGGAGCAGCCCTAGCTGTCCCTGTGGGTCCCAGAGGAAATGGTTTTATAGGACTCTGGTGGATGCAGAAAATAACTTCCACTTAACAGCAGGCGCTGGCTCAGCATTTGCTGGCCTGAGACAGATCAAACACTTCAGAGCAATTCCCAAGTTATTGGTCCTCCAGCTCAGAGGTTCCCAGCCAAATCTCTATCCTCTGCTTCTAAAAGCTGGTTCTACTTTATATTCAGGAATAATACCCCGAAAAACATGCATTTATGAATGAGCAATATTTTCCTCACCTCCGCAAAAGCCCGGCACTGGGCTGGAGTCCAGGACGCAGCGGCATCTCTTGCAAAGGTGCAGAGCATTTGTGTCCAGACCCCTCAAGCGCTCCGGGAGTCAGCCCCAGCCTAGAACTGCCACCTTTGCAAGCCAGCTATAGGGACACAGACTCTCCAGCCACGCTGTTTAGTTAATGAGCGTCTGCACAACACATTTTTAGTTCTCATGACCCTTCGTCTCTTGTTATCCAACACGCTTGAACCAAGCCTGTATGGATGCGACGCAGTCCCCCAGAGCAATCAGGCTTTTGAATGGACTCTGCATTTCTGAATGTCATTTGAATGGACATCGCATTTTTTAATGCACGTTGCAGAGCTTCAGAAACAGTGCCCAAGCCGGATGAGTAGAGCAGATTAATCCTGGTGGCCAAAATCTTCACACTTCGGGAAAGGCCATGTGCACCCCAGAGAAAGAAAAACAGCACAAGGTAAATGGAAAACTCTCACCCAGAGAGAGCTATGCTAATCGGCACCAGCTGGCGCTCTGCTAATATTTTGATAAAGTCCTGTTTTCTCTCCAGAACAGAAACTTTACTGACATTTTTTTTTCCCCTTCCCCCTCCCCTTCCCTGCCCTTTCCTTCTGTCATAGTTCTGGCATGGTGTAAAGGGGAACATATGTAGCAGACATAAATGCCGGATGAAAGAAGAGAAAAATAGAGGAGAGTAAGAAACCACTCAGCTTCACTGACGCATGAAAACCCGGATTATATCCCCACGCTAAGCTGTCCTCCCGTTGCTCCATCCCCATCCCATGCATGCACCTTGCCCTTCTGCAGCCTCCCTCCCAGCCTTACAGGGGAGCAAAGCACACGCAAAACCCATAACCAAGGGTAAACAATTCCTGTTGTAAAGTTGAACTCATGTGTTCAATTAAGGAAACGAAGAGGAACCAGTTTGACTATTCATTACGTACTCCATGCTAAATCGCTCTTTCCAGCCAATGCCTAGAGAAGCTTCAGGGAAGTCATTGGTCTTGGTTTTCTCAAGGAAGGTAATCAGCCTCCCAAACAGACATGGCCATTTTGTCAGGCTCCAGGGAGGTAGATTTCAGGAATACGTCAGGTTTTTGCTGATTGCATGTAGGAGAAAAGAAAAGAAGAAAAAAAAGAAGACATTATGTCAATGTCTTCCAATGTGGGGTTTTAAAAATGTCATATTTTCTGTTTTTAAAATTATATTAGAGCCATCAACATTGGAATTAAGCCACATCTTAATCAAGCAGAATCTGTTAAAGCATCTCCTGTCTACCACTGCAGACTGCCAGCAAGCTGCAAGGAGGGGGCTGCTCCATGCAGGGGGGCAAGCCGGGAACCAAGGAGGACCCTGGTGCAGGGGGGTTCCACACCACCACCATGCTCTCCCACAGCATCTGCATGCAGTGGTGCAGAGAAGGGTGCTGGCAACAGGCTCCACCAACAGCCCCAGACAAGGCAAAGGGATGGACCACACCAGGACCCAGCCAGGGGTCCAGCCAGGACCCCCAGGAGATGGAGTGGACAGGGCTGGAGAGATGTCTCCAAGTGCTCATCCAGGAAACAGGGCTAGAGAAGAGACAAGGTGTATTTACCATGGTATGGGTGCCCTGCCCTGAAGGTAAAAGGAGCCCATGAGCCCAAGGACAGGGGGTGCACGGGGCGGGTCCCTGATGAGGCTGTTCAAGGCAATTAAGGTGCATTGGCATCCTCCAGGCCCTGCTCAAGAAATCTTTCCGAGGCTCAGTCCCCTTGGATTATGGCAAAACCTCTTTTTCATTAATAAGGCAGTTGACCTGGGGCTCTCACAGAGTGCGTCTGAGCGCATCTATGGTGCAAATCTGGGTGACAGCTACTTTGCAGAGAAGGTGGTGTCCAACTCCTCCACTGTTTTGGCAGATGCAAGGGCATGGGATGGACTTTCTCCCCACTGAGTCCCATTACCTTGTTCATGGATAAAAGCTTCTGGAAGTCCACTTCTTGTATCCAGCTGCCATTTATCTACATCTCTCCCACAGAGACCGCGGAGTTTATTTTTTTTAACCTACTGTTGGATAATAAGACAGATGTCCGCACTGGGTCTTATTTTGAATAGATCTAAACTAGAAACAAATGTATTGGATGGGATGACTGAATGTGTAGCATGTGCCCTGTTCCAGCATGTCTGACTAAAGCAATAAAGAGTGGCTTGCTCCCATTTTATTTTTTGAGGGAGCTGCTTTTAAGACAGGAAATGGAAGTACCCCAGCAAAGGAGGGGATCCTTGCAGTAAGATGTGACTCCTGTAGGGAAGAGTAAAACATAGATGAGAAAATACAGCTGAAAACATGCAAAATACAAGAAAAGTTGTGCTTGCCTACTGCCTTTGCCTCCTCTTTCGGTCCCCTGGGGTGGGCTGACGTATTCAGGTGGGGAACAGGACACCCTCTAGGTGAAATCCAAGTTAATTCTGGAAGACAGACATGTTCTCAGGTGCCTTTGAAAGGCCAAGGCTGTTATGTCTGAGGTGGAAATCAGCGCTTGAACAGAGACCAGAACCACCCAGGGAAAGAAGAGGAAGAAAACAAACCAGGGGTGAAGTGGAGCAGCAGAGGAAGGTAAGGGTGAAGATCAAAGGAGAAGGGCAGGTTCAGAGAGCCACCGTGCTGCCTCTGGAGCCAAGGAGCTCTCTGGTTCTGTTGGGTCTTCCTCCACCAGTCCCAGCACACGTGTCCATCTGTTTGGACAGCTGACTGTCACTGACCCCGGGTGCTCGGAGTGGTTGGTGGGCTCAGCAGTGCAGGTTGCTCACTGCCTGGGATGCTCCTGGGGGCTCACCAGGGCAGCCCCAAGCCTGTGTGTGGTCAGGGCGCTGCCTCCCCTGCCAGAGCAAGAGATTACAAAGAGCACAGCTGAGAAACTCAAAATGCATCAGAAGGAAGCAAACTGGGAACTGGGGAATTCAGCATCACAACTGCCTGGGGCACCGGCATTAATCAATAGAGTCTATTTTATTTTTTTAAAGCAGACATTAGTGATGCATCTGTATTTAATGCCTGTCCCCTGTCCCAGGTCCCAGGAGTCTTTGTAATTTCTACAGCTGAAAAAGGCAACCAGATGACCCCAGCTCATCCCAGGCTAGCAAAAGCAGGACAGAGGTGAGCCATCATGCCACAGGACTGAAGGGTTTGTCATCCCATCTGTCATCTCCTGCCTACAGGACTGGGGGCTGCCGTCTCAGGACAAACATCTGATACTGGGTGCTTGTCTTCACCCAGACAGCCAGCTGCTGCGGGATGTGAGAAAATCTCTTCCCAGCTCTCCTATTAGCTTCTGACTGCCTGGGTTTTTTGATCAGGAGGTATCAATATTTAAGCTGCTGTTCAGAGTGTCAATAGAGGCCAGGCATCGCCTTTTCTCCAGCTACCGTGAAAATCCCTGTCCCAATCTCCGCTTTGGAGCTGATGGTCCAAATCTCAGCAGCATTCTTCACTATTGCTTATTTTATTGGCAGGAACTGATGTGGCAAGCAGGCCATGCTGGAGGACTCCAAACATCATTAAATACTCTTGGATGCCAGAGTTACCTTCTGCTGCTCCTGAGTTCAGAAAATACCTGAACTCACGAGGCCACAGTGTCACCCTCAGCAAGGTCCCATCTGAAGCTCCTCTCACAATTTTAATTTCCTTTAGCATACTACCCTGTCCTAAGAGCTTTACTTGACTTGTTAGGTTTGGCATGTCTTTAGTACTATTTTTGGAGGATTCCAGAACATGTTTCTGATTTTGGCCATCTTCATCTTCTTCTTATAATTATTAATAATATTTCTCCTTCCAGTCACTGGACTCATTCCCATGTTGGCTGCAAGGCTTCAACACCAATTGCCGCTTAATTCAATCTTCCTCTCTTTCAGGAGCACCTTCTCACAACACTGCCATATTACTGCTGCAAATCCATGGAAAATAAAATCTTGGAGAGCCAGGGAGATTGACATGGAAAGCACCTTGAAATACATGCCTGTGTATGCTTTGTACCATAAATGCTTTCTCTCCCTTTTCCATGAAACAGAAAGTCCCCCATATTATGTACCTGACAGGACACAGGGAGATCCTCAAAACCCCAGAATGCTTAAAATACACTTTTTCGCCCTGAAAAGTTGGGATCTCTCAGCCTGCTGCGGTGGGATATCAAAGTTAGAGCAGAAGGGATCTCCTGGTGTGAACAAGTCTCCCCCATTTGGGACCAGCCAAGGATTCACCTCTGGAGCCCCAGGAACCAAGAGAAGTCCTGAGGTCCCAGCAAGGAAAGAGGAGAAGGGGATGTGCCCACCAGATCAGGGGAAGCAAAAAAAAAAAAAAAAAAGGCTGGAAGAAGCAGCAGGTTTTCCTGAGCTTGAAAAATGTTCCAAATACCTTCCTTTTCTCCTTTGGTACTGAACTAAATGTGACGCAGATGTCATGTCAAAATCCACTGTCTTCTACTGTTTGCAAATAAGAACACCTGCGAAACAGCAGGCTTAGGTGAAATGAAGGCTGGCTAATTTGGTCTCCCTGACCCTTACGATGTGATGATGAGGTTCCTCCTATGCTCAGGCCTTTGCTGCACTTGGTGCTCAGGCCCATTATCAGCTTGGAAAGTTGACCAAACCCCATGAGGCTCTCTCAGGACAATGACAGCTCAGTCCCTCCATCGTATGAGAAAACATTTGCACAGATGTCTGCATTCCCCCTGACTTCAGTGCCAGTCTGCCAGCAGACAACTCGGGTCAGAAGCTGATATGGATGGAGCAGGGAGGACATCACTGCTGGCTCGTATATGGACAACACATAGTGCGGCAGAGAGACAGAACGGAAAGTTATGCATCCCAGCTGAGTAAACATTAGACTGCAGCTGGCCAGAAAACTGACTCCGAGAGAGAAAGGACCTGCACAAAGGAAGAAGGGGGGAAAGAGAGATTTCTGAAGGCCAACGTAATACTCATTTCAAGTCAACTACAACCAAATCCCTTGGTGTGCTCTACCAAGACTGATCTCAGTGGGGAAATCCACAGCTGGGCAGGGTGAGAGTAAATTGCGTATGTTGACAACCACAACCTTCCCCCAGTAAGTGGAGACACAGGTGGACTGGAGATACAGAAAACTACTGCAGATAAAGAGATAGGGTTGCCTGCTTGTAGCCAGGGCTTCAGCAGCTTTGAAACTGTTGGTGTCCCAAAGGAAATGCCTTGCAGAATCCAAACCTATTGTTCACCATCAAGACTCTTTAAAAATGCGAAAGAGTGAACATGTACAACTAGCCATGCTGTGGAGGAATCTAGCTGCCAAGGTACATATGTCATATCGCATCAGCTAAAGGAAAAAATAAATCAGACCTGACCCTGGTTTCTGCCTGTGTGTGGGTCAGGTCACCCACGGCCATTAGAGCCCTTCCTTGTCACTATCCAGCTGCCTGGCTAGAGTCCTCTGCAGACGCACAAGAAACTTAGAGCTTAGATGAAACTAAGGCCATCTAACTCTGCCCTTTGGTAGCCCTGTTCCTTAGCATGTGATGATGAAGTTCATCCTGCCCTCAGGCCCTTGCTTCATGTGATGCTCAACACTCACTGCATGGCAATGCTGTGATGCTTGCCTGAGACTGTGCGCCAAGCACTCCTCCTTGCTCCCAGGGACACGTGACGAATCAGAAGATCTATGGGATAAAACACCTTCCCAGAGACACCTCTGGATCCACTCCTGTAGGGGTGACTGAGCAGGGACCCTCTGGGGATGCTGTGCAGGGCTGCTGGATGAGGAACGGAGACCTCACCTCGTCTTGCAAGAAAGCCAAGGACTCACCTTGAGGTCTGAGGCACAGGCTGAGCTTTGCACCCACGTGGCAGGGAACAGGGCACGTTTTGTGTGATGAGAGGCTTCCACAGAAGGGAACCAGGTGCTGGCTGGTATGAGACAAGCCGGTGCTCTCCCCTCCAACCACGACATGCCCCCATCCCTGCGGCAAGGAAAGAGAAGCACAGAGCTGTGTCTGCAGATCGTGAGCACGGCATAAACGAAGGCATTTCTGAAGCAGATCCCCAGGTCTTTGGCTGCAACATCCACGCCCCTTCTGGACTTTTTTTAAGTTGAATCTGCAGCATTTTATCAGCACAGAGGTATTTCTGCCCTTCTCTGCAGTGCAAGGCATCACAGGAAAATGCATGTGATGGTGGAGGTGACAGCTGAGCTAACCCAGCTCTCATCACCATGCTCTCTGGCATCCTATAAGTGCGCTCACTACATGTCTGCAAGTTGCACATCATCCAGGAGGTCTCTGATGGCACAAGACTTGTGCCTACCATCCTCCCACTTTCTCCCAACGACTGTAAGCCCTGCCCAGCCTCACCTCCAGCCCCAACAGCCTGCTAGCTGCCGGTGTTCCTACTAACCAGGTCCCATATTCCCTGAGGCACAGAGCGGGGGGGATGCACGACCAGGGCCACAGCGCTCAAGTCACCCACGAGGACCCTAAAGCATTCAGGGGGCTCCTCTGGGTGTCCTCACAGGAGCAGGGACCCGGAGTAGCTATCCACTTGGGAGGCCAAGACTAAGCACAGCCACTAAAGATCACCACAGTGTTTCCAAGGCTGGTTGCTCTCCTCATCACCTCTGTAAAGGTGGGGGTGCACAAACCAAACCTTTTGTCTCATCCTCATGACACATCTTCTAGAAACCATGGTTTGCAAGGCCAACTAGGTAGAAAAAGACTCAGCATAAGTCTCCCACACCACCTCTAAACTTCAATCAAACAATCAAACAACTCTTAACTTTACTCAGGACATAAATAAACCTCGTTCTTGTAAGACGGCATCTCTTTGTCTCCTCTCCTTCATCCTTGAGGAGACAGCTCTCATGGCAGCTGTGCAACACTCGCAACACATCCCCCTCACCAGTCGCCAGAACTCCCCAAATTCCCTTCTCCTAAACCTTGAGCCACTTCTCTTCCGCAGCGACTCAAACACTGGCCTGTTGCTGCCCAGTCTGCCACGATGCAGAGACCCCAGCAATAAAACCAAAGACATGCAACACATACTAATATAATGGTGGCACTTCAGCTGCCAACGAAAGGCATGTAACGTGCACGCATCCACCTTTCCTCCTGCCTGTATGTATTCTCACACAAAATTAGCAAACAACATCTTATGGGAAACCCTAAAACCGCTTAAAAAAGTATTAATGGGAAAATAAGATACTTGCCAAATGAAAAAGTACCGAAGCAGGAGAGTGATATGTCATTCCCAACAGGCTCCCCTGGGAGCAGAGGAGGACTTCAGGGCTGGGGGAAGTGAGGGATGCTGTTAGAGAAGGTAGCTGATGGGGGCCCGTACAAAACCTTCCCAAGGAATCTGCCTTAGCGGCTTTTCCCACAGCATTACAGAACGCAGCACAATAAAAATGTCGGCGATGAAATAACACAGCTTGTCTTCAGACACCCCCGCCCTGCCTTTCCTGAATCAAGCAGTATGATGATATGTTAAGGCACTGGTGAGTTTTCCAATAGTAAAACAAGGGAAACCTTCATTTTGGGCACCTGGGGTCCAACACAAGGCAGGCTGCAGGAGAAAAAAATGCTCCTGCCTCTATATAAAGGCAGCACTGTGCAATCAGGTGAAAACTCTTTTTTTTTCTTTTTTTTTCTTTTTTTTGTGGCTGCATTAAGAACCTGAATTTGATATTCCTGCTTGCCCTACCAAAAGGTTTCCCTGCCCTCCATAGGCTTGCCCTGTGCAGCAAGTCAGACCAAGGTGATTTATAGTATTGGTTGAAACTGAGATGAAATTCCGTTGTTTCCCATTTGAGCTTGAAACGGAGCAAACTTGGGCTTTTCTTTGGGGTGAAACTGAAGCACAAAGGAAAACTTGGGGGGCAAGGGAAAGGCAGAGAGAGAAACCAGGTAAGCTGAAATGAAAAAGCGTTTTTTTTTCCTGAACTCACGTGAACCCAAACCACTGACCTCCACACATCCCAGACGCTCTCCACACCAGCCTATGGCACATAAATCTAACACTGAACTTGGAACTGAGCTTCAACATGGTTTCAGCCACATGCAATTAGATCAATTAAAGGATTTATTTTTTTTTTTCAGGGCCTGCATTTTAAGTGGGACAAAACTGGTGTCGCCAGCAGATGTTGCCACTTTTGCAGCGGGGTGTAGTTTGGGGCCACATATGCATGGAAAAGTTGCGTGCTCAGGCTGTTAGTAAAGGCAGGGAAAAGGTTCACTGTAAAGATGAAATGCATTAAAGAACTCACATGCTTTCTGGCCGTGCTGTGCCAGGCGTCAGTAAATGTGACCAGCTGAAATTGCCTCCAAAAAAATAAAAACGGGGGGTGGGGGAGTGGGAGTGCTGGAACCCAGAATTATTTAAAAAGAAAACAAAACCTGGAAACATTTGCCGAGTAAAACCAGACTTCGGTGATTATTTTGTAATTATTCATGGTTGAAGGGGCAGAAAAACTCCAGTATTTAAATGGACTTATTTGTTTGTTTGAGTGCAATTGCTAATGGTGATGGTTAATGGAAAAAAAAAGGAAAAAAAAAAAAAGAAGAAATGTGTATAATAGACACAAAGCGCTTACCCACTGCATTAGTTCCCAAGTCAACCAGCAAAACCATGGTCTTATCGCTATGGGCCTTGTGTGGACTTTATTCGTAAACTTGTCTTTCAAATCTGAGTAGTTGCCAGGAATGACTCTATTTAAAAAAAAAAAAATATATATCCTGGAGGTTTATGAAATATACTTCCCTGTAAGCCATACTCCATCCCTGTTTTTGACATGGAGAGCTAGGGAAAAAGCACATTTCTTTCACATTTTTTAAATACATATATTTAACAATGACTACGGGTTGCTCTGAAATGGCTCTGTACTCCTTCGAAGTGTGCCTTCAGTGTGAAAGAGATCTCAGGAGTCCAAGTGTGTCTTGTGAGCAACAAAACTTGTGCCTCGACAATCCGAGGCAGGATGCAGCGACTCAGGCTGCCCCTGATGCTCCCCTGGTATCCTTGTCTGCCACCTGTGAATATCCAAGGAAAACTATTCTGCAGGTACTCCCCAGCTGGGAAAAGGTGTCATGCTGCCCTGCACATCTCCTCTGGTTACCAAGAACAGCTGCATGGATAAAAGAAAAAGGCAGTGAGCTCTTCCTTAGTAGCAAGGATAAAGTCAACACTTCTTCCCATCAGTAAGATCTTGAATTCTCTGCTCAAGCAGCAAAGACAAGCCAGCAGGACGCCATGCACCAAACACCCTCCAACAACAGAAGGTACCAGCTCAGGCAACAGTTCTGTTGGCTTAGGAGGTGACAGGCTTTCCTGATGCCCACCAGTGATTTAGGAACATACATTCGCCTGACACACAAGACATTTAAGTACTTCTGAAAATGCCTGTCTAAGCAGGAATGAGAAAGTCAAACCTGTGACTTGTGCTGCTCAAATAGTGGCCTTGGGCTGGATCACATCAAGACCTCCCAAGGTCCCAGATACGATGTCTCGGATGTGCCTGACGGTGGTGAACCTTTCCGTTCCTGGAAGAGCAGCTGCTGCCTGAGGCTGTTCTTGTTTCCTGTTGGAAGCCACCCAAGCTGTGAACAAACACCATGGGTGGGCACTGAAACATCCAAGGCAACCTGAGACCCTTTGGGTTCCTTCCTAAACATGGGAGCATCGTGCATGGAGCTGCTCTGGTTTACTCAAGACAGTGACACTAGCAGATGTGACAGAAGTTCCGTATCCTTCTCCTTCTGGAGCAGTGGTGGGAGACTTGGCAGCCTAACTCACCAGTCCTAAAGTGGCAACATCTTTGAGCAACTGACTCCAGTCCAGGATGCCTGAAACATTTTTTCCATCCAGCGACCTTATCCCGGCCCCTGCACGTGAAACACATGGGGAGGGTTGTGTCCTCCTCCTGCAGCGTGGCATGGTGAAGAGCAAAGCACCAGCTTAAACTATAGCCAGATGGGTTCAGGTCAAAAATTAGAAAAAACTTTCTATTAGGAAGGACAAACAAGTACAGGGATTAATTTTCTGGAGACAAGCTCACTCAAGTCTTCCTACCTGGCCAAGCAATCCGCTTTCCTGAGGAAGGAAGGGACAAGACAGGTTTGGGGCTCCTTGGAGAAATGGAGGCTGGGGGAAATGCTGACGGAGCCCTTCAAGGCTTACTGGGACAGCAGATGCTGACCACAGGAGTAGCAGCAGCAGCAGCTTCCTCACCTGTCCCTCCCCAGGGGACAGGGCTTGACTGCCAGGAGCCCCCAGAGCAGTGGCGGTGGCTGTTGCACAGGGATGCTCTGTCTTTCTGAAGGGATTCGGACCCACCTGGTGATCCGGGCTGGACGGAAAGATCCCATTCAGGCAGTAACTGCCAAAGGGGCACTTTGACAACCACCTCCTTGCAGTCACCAACAGTCATTGGCATTAGCTGGATTTATAGTGAAGCTTTATCTGTTGCCTGCAATTCTAATTTGTGGTTCATAGGCTATAAAACTCCAAGTTTTCCAGGCAGGGGGAAAAAAAAAAAGTGACGATTGACTGTTACTGCTGCTTCTTTTTTTTCCACTAGAGCTGTTCCTTATGCAGTTGTAACCAAATAGTAACCAAATAGACTGTCTAATGGCCAGCGCTGTTTATTCCAAAACTGTATGGATTTCCCATTTGTAATTCAAAAACCATAGGGTGTAACTTTCCTTGCTTGGCATGAGGCATGGTCGAGCTTCTAGGATACAGAGACAGTCCTGAGGAAAACTGTTCCTGCCTGAAGAAGGATCCATGAGAAATAAACTGCCTTTCACTTTTGGTGAACTATGTATTTTTTAAAAGCATCTCCAGCCTAAGCTGCAAAACAGGCATTGGCTTCCCAAAGTGAGTATTTATTAGACTCTGCATAGTTAAAAGCTTTTTATTCCCACCTAAAAATTGATTTTTCTTGCCCCATGCACGGATGGGCCTCCTTCCACACTTGAAATCGGGTTTTGAAACGAGCTTCAATACCAAACTAAAAGGAAACCACAGAATTACAGAGAAATATTAGCCTGTATCATTTAATGTGAGACATAGGATGAAATCAGAACAAACTCACTATCAAACTGAAATCTGGCTGCCCACATTGAGCACTGCAGCTATTTCTGCTTTCCTCCAAGCGGGTGTTATCAGACCACCCAGCCCACCGCACAGCAAGGATGCTGCTGCGGCAACACACTCAATGACTGAGCCCCACCGAGTTTCACCTGTTGAAACGCTGCAGTTTTGGGGGGGGAAGGAGCAAAGTTACTCGCCCTCCTGATGGAGGAGAAAATCTGGCAAGCATTTTAAAATTTGCTAAGTAGTTGTGAAGCTGCAGGAACCAAAAGGAAGGTGGGGGTGGGGAATGCAACAGCTCAGAAAGACTGTGTTTGTAAGGTGCGGGCTTTTCCAATATTCCTGTGATTTCTGAAAGCCTGAAAAATGTTGGCATGTTTACCTTGCAGAGTAATGTCTTGTGGGGGAAAAGCATCCAGGCTCTGGTGTACTATTCAGCACAGGTAAGATCTGGGGTTGGGTCTTGCATTTCAAGAAAGGTGTGGAGCAATGCAAAGGTGCAAACAAAGGCTCAGGAGAAAAGAGCCGTCACCTCACACAGCAGTACCTGCCAGGCAGGACCGGATCCCACCCCATCTATGGGAAAGACCCCACGGAATGGACAAGCTCAGTAGGTGTAAGATGATGTAAGGGAGATTTAGGGAAGCTTTCTCGTGAGGAACACCAAGAATTGAAATAAAATGCATGAGAAGAGGGTGGGTTTGCTGGGGAGGAGGTTCAATGCACAACCCTGGGAATAGGTTAGACGAGGAATGCAGCAAGCGTGCAGGCGAGCGCCGGGGTGGAATGGACTGGGCAGAAGCGCAGGGTCCAGCCCAGGCACGACTCAAGGGACCACAAAGCATTTTGGCAAGTGGACCCTCCCCGGGAGCCAACGGGCAGAGCAGGGAAGCTTCCTTGCAGTCCAATTACCTCGGCGGGAATCTAAAAGATATTCCCATTGCCTGCGAAGGCACATGCCAAGTCTGGTGTTTGTTTGTGTCTGTGTTTATTTCTCAGAGAGTTTCTTTCTCTGCACCCCAGGGAACTGGCTGGATGCAAGCTCTGGCCTTCTCATGGAATAAGAATTAACTCCTGGATCTTGGCAGCACCAGGAAGAGACCGGCTCCTGCTGAATTGCAGCCTGACAAAAGTCCCACAAGCTGCAAGACACTCAAAAAACAAATGCTGCGTGCCTCCCATCTGTCCGGTGACCCCCAACACCCAGGGCCATCTCTGTCCTGTGTCACTGTGCTGCAGAGGGGAGCCTTCAGCATTCCTTGGGGACCTGCTGAGCTCCCACTACAGACATAATCACCCAGGCCACTGCGGACTTGAAGGGCCCATGAGTCAAAGCTCCTTGTCAAATTTGAAGGTGAACAGGGGAGCAAAAAACAAGAGCAAAAGGCGCAATACCATCTCAGGCTTCAAAGTAAAACGGTGTTTGCCCAAGCCCCGTTTTACACTGGGCTTTCAAATTCCTGAACTAATTAAAATCTTCTGGTACAAACTGGGTTTGCTTCTCCAATGGATGATGCTGAGTTGCACGAAGGGAGGCTCTGACCCATCCTTTCAGGGGCTACTTCTGTTTTAAGAGAATGTGAGTAATAGCTGAAACACGTGGGGAATTCAACATTTGGGGAAGTTTGGTGAAAAATCCTTTCTCCCTACCCGCAGTGGGGATAAACCAACGTCAGCGCTTGGCGGTTCCAGGGAAATGAATCGCCAGTCTTGGACTTCCCGCATCCCAGCACCACACATTCCTGCCGGCAGTGAATCACATGGAGCAGACATGGCACTTGCCCACAGCGACCCAGCTTGTACTCAGGAAAGTCTGGTCAGAAAGGAGGAAAGTGACGTGAAGGAAAAAAGCCGAGTCACTGAGAGTATGGGTCGGGAGGCTCCCAGGCTCGTACCTACCCATGGGACCTGAGCACTGCACGTGCCTGAGCCACGTTAAGCCAGACAGCTCATTGCTCTACCCCCTTTCTTGCTGGCTACAGAGAAGGCAAACAGGCAGCTTTATGCAATTGAAAGATAAAATGCTGATGCACTGATGCACACCTAGAGTCAACTGGACAGAAACATCAAGAAAATCTTGCCAGCAGCAGATGCTGCAGGGAGTAGTGGGGCTGTAGACTTAAAACACCAACAACTCAGGAGGCAAACAGGCACTCAAGCAGCCAGGGCTGTTTAGCCAGCTCCATGTAGTAGCCTACACCTCATGTTAAAGAGAGGTGGTCTCTGGAAGAACACAAGATCCATCTGATTTGTAATCTAATCTTCTAATGACATTCATGGCATATAAACCGTTTTCCATGGAAACCTATCTGCAGAACGATATGCACGCCAGATGCCTTGATTTAATTACCCGTATAATACCCTTAGTTATGTTTAAACATCTGACCCATGCTAACAGGACTGGGTACTTCAAAGCCGGGTGAATCATTTTTCATACCAGAGAAAAGGAACATCAGAAGAGCCAAACTCACAGCGGACACCCATTGACGTCCCATTTGCCAGCACATTTACCATTTTCACTGACCTTGGAAATGAATGCATCACTAATTAAGTCATTTCTTCCAAATGGCAGGGTGGTGTTGTCCATACTCCCATTGGATCCTGAAGAAGATCCCACGTGAAAGGACATCCAGCCAAGGCTACCCAGCGAATTCTGCGCTGGTTCAGAGCAGAATGATGCATACTCACCATGTTTTCATGGTATTTTAAATGCTCTCTGCTTGGAAGCAAACACAAACCTGCAGCAGTTCACACCAGCACAGAGCCTCTGTCAGTGTTACAGAACTCTGAATGCACAAATAACCTTTAACTGTCCTGTTTTTTGTCTTTGGATAGCATAACATTACGGAATTCATATTTACCTGCACGTCACATCTTTCGGCCCCTCTTGACACACGGACACACACACAGAGTGAAGAGGAACAAGGTTCGTGCGCCAGCAATGGGAACAGTAAAACTTCCTAGCGTTGTTTGCATTGGCACAACAGGTTTTGCTGACATCTTTGCATCCTTCATAGTCTACGATGCATGAAATATTTAGGGTTATCACTAAACCAAAAGTTTATGGACTAAACCCAAAGTTCACTGAACACCCAGCAAGAACAACTCCCAGCAAGAGGGACCAGACACTGTCTCAGGCTACCAAGTTAAAAATAATTCTCAGCTTTCAGACTTCACAGATGGCCTTTAGGCTACAGTTCTGTTTGAATGATGGGTGATTCCACTACAGTACTGTGTCATGAAGGCCATGGAGATGCTGCAGCAGGCAGGGAAAGAGCAGCTGGCACATGTGAAAGCACAGACAGAAACACAGAATCATTTAGGCTGGGAAAGACCTTTAAGATCATAAAGTCCAACCATAAACCCAGCACTGCCAAGTCCATCAAGCCCAAGATGACCCACCTCCAGACTGGTGGCAGTCACCAACTAAGGCAAAAAAGAACCTCCGCTTTGATGCTTTGACTTTAAGAAAGTTTGCATTAATGGACATTGGTAATTATAGGAACTGATATTAGGAGTGGAGCTGGGGTAATTGGAAACTTCTGCTTTCCTAGGTAGTATTTATAGGAGGCTTTATTGGTTGCTTTGATGAAGGTAAGGACTCGAACGCCTTTAAACGACAGAAACCCTTACAACACATTTATTATAAAGCAAAATTCCTTTCCAGCTTGACAAAAAGTATCTGGAGGTGCATGTCCAAGCGCTAGGGTGGTGCTGAGATGCAAGGAAGATTGCTGTTACACAGCCACAAAGACTCAAAGACTGCAGCACCCTAAGACTGAGCCAGGCTTTCCACAGCACAGCAGCTTCCTCCTAGCCAGCACAGCCTGGCAATGAAGCGCTGCTCAGAGATACCACCAGCACCAGCACATGACTGAGGCTTCGTCGGTGACCTGTGCAAGATGGCACCATGCTGATATGCCCTGAACTGCTCTTCAGAGCATCTATTCGCGAGTCTTGTTGGTGTCCAAGCAACCCCTGAAAACACGTTTGGTATCTACTACAGCACCCATTCTTTAACCTCATCCTAGGACAATGAGGAACAAAGCAAAGCAGCTCTCAGTTGAAAAAAATAATTTAAACAAAGTAAACCGATGTATGTCCCAATCAAGACCAAGCTGCAGTTACCATTAGTAATTTGAAAATAAAAAGTAAAAAAATAAATTTAATTCAATAGCACATCTACTGCATCACAAGACTTTCCACTACAGTGTCATGCAATAACATGGATATGATCAAATATAAGAGAAAACTTCCAGAAGCTGCTTACATACTGATATGAAATGCTCAACTGCTGAAATTTTCCAAAATTAAGACTTGTTGGTAAGAACTGTGTTTTGTGGGAAATGAAACAAGGGATTAATCTATTAGTACATTCCAACTGCAAACAAAAGCAGGCTCAGAAAGGCGAGAAACACCCACAAAGCAATCCACCCTGCTCCCTGTGCCTCCTTAATCTTCCGTGCCTCCAACCGGTACCACAGCTCGCAATGCCGTAAGTGACACCACTACATGGAGCTAACGGTGCTCAGGGCTTTTAAAGAGATTTCTTAATTTAACTTCCAATTTATGAAGGCATTTTACCGTCCTTCAACTCTCATTTTCTTTGAGCAAACGCAGACCCTGCTTTGCAAAATGTTAAATAAGTGGATGTCGCCAAATTATTAAAATTAAAGGCAAGTGCAGAGTTGGCCAAGCGAATCGTGGCTGGAAACCAGCTTCCAAAATTCCCTTAGCAGCTTTCAGATGATTGTGGAAAGACGCCATCAGAGAAAATGCCGTGTCTGCAAGCATCACCTCACCCTGGTATGTTTGGAAAGCTTATAGAAAGCCTGTGCCACGGGGAGTGGACTGTGTACAGATCGTACATCATCCTGCTACCTTCTGGGGGATGGCCGAAGCCATTAATCAATGGTTGTCCTATTCCATCTTACCCGCCCTGGCTTTATTTTTCTCTCTGACTTCCTAGTGACAGAAGCAGCCTACGAAAATATTTGGAGATGCTTGCTCCTGGGGCTCACAGGTACGCACCCCCTGCCACTGTTCCCTTCCTGCACAGAGCTTTTAGGCAAAGGCTTACTTGAGCCTTGTGGTAACTCACAGCCTTCACTATACGTACATTTGATGGGAAATGTGAATTTCCAGCATTTTACCTGTAGGTTTTCACCATCGTGCAGCACGTTTGGCTGGTACTTTCTTGGTTTGGACTTTTCAGTACCTTTTTAGGATAAAGATCGTGGCACACGTGAACTCCTGGCCAGGCACACTCAGGCTGGCTGATTTTCTGTTGGAAAGATTCGTCGTGCATTTTACAAACACCAGATGCTTGATGATGGGAAAATAAAGCATACTTTCCAGTAAACAAAAGCAGATTTCATTTGTCTCTGAAGCATAAACAACAAAAAAAAAAAGCGAAAAAAAGTGCAAAACAGAACAGTACAAATCAGGCTCATACATACGCGTCGGGGGGGGGAAAAGTGCTGAAAGCAGCGGGAAATGCGTGTACCTGGAGACGGGTTAATGAGCTCCGCAGCACAACTGTGGTCTCGGGAGGCTGCAGCCTCCCTTCCCCTGCGTAGGGCTGGCTGGGCGCAGGAGCCGGGCACCCCCCATGTGCTGCCCTGTCTCCCAGGGCACGCCACAGGTGAGCCGCAGACCTCTTACTTTCCCTCCAGGTTGCAACTTGCAGGGGACAAGAGAGCTCATTTGGGAGGGAAGGCAAGCCTGAAGGAGCTGATAGGGAACAAAACTAACAACAACAACAAAAGTTAAACAAGTAGGGGTTTCCCCAGCAGCGGCTGGGGGAGTGGAAGTAATGCATGCTAGAGGAAATGCTTTGAGACTGCCTGAGATTTACTGCAGTCTTGATCGGTTCTCATAGCCCAGAGCAAATATTTGAGCATCACACAGTGCAAGGCCAAATCTCTTCTCTTCCTTGCTGCGGCAGGAAAGGGAACTCCACATTAGATCTTAAGATTAACGAGTGTGAGTAATAAGGAAAATGTTGCAATGCTGTTATATAAACCAAAGACACACTCACTCACGAGCTCTTCTCCCCAACCATACATGAAATTCAGTGAGAGGTGACCAGAAACCCCAGCCTGTCCACTCCAGAGAGATAACTGAGAGGGGAAAGGGGAAATAGCACGCAAAATCACGGCTGGAGCCTAGCAGCCCTTTCAATTCCATGATTTTTGGCCCAAGGTTTGCAGCTCAGACACACAGATCTCTCCCATCTGATGATAAATCTGTTCTTTCTAAGCTGCAGCACAGAGATACTATCGCTGACCCACCACCCAGCAAGGTTATCGGTACCAAGCTGGGGTGGCTATTGCAACAAGCCTGGGGGGAGATGCACTGGGAAGGAGGTGGCAGCCACCTCTGAGCTAGAGGAATATTGAGGCTGGAGGTGTTTGAATTTCAGATTAGGGCTTGCTGCTTTGTTTTTAATCACCATAATTCCAAACCATTTGATCGTTTTCTTCCAATTTAGGAGAAACTCATCTTTTTGCCTTTAGAGGAAATGCTGGCACCAGCTCAGACAAACATCTCCCAGGCAAAAATAGCAGAAATCCTAAGAGAGGGACTGTGCTCTGGACTGGAGATAGCTACAGGGACTAAATCCTCAGGTACCTGAAATGCTCTTTCTACCACCTGAGCTAAAGAACACAAATTGCACAGGTGTTGCAGATGGCGCTTGCACATCTGCTGACCCCTAGGAAGAACAAAGCAACCATCAGAAATGCCTGCAGCTTAAGCTTGTAGGGGGTTTTCCAATGAAAACGCTGGAAAGGGAGAAGTTATAAGAATCAAAATATTTTGAGGAATTACACCAACTTCACAGCACTTCCATGCCAGGACAAACCGAGGAGCTGCATTTCCAGAGCTGGGTACAAAGAAAGCAAGAGCTGAAATGAGAGGTCTAAAGAGCCCTCTTCAGCCTGTTTCGAAGATCCAGGTGGAAAGGCGAGAGCTTTGGGCAGCGGGTGACAGTAGCCACCTTGCGCTGCCACAAGCTGCCACACAAGCAGCTGCCACACCTGCGGAAAGGCAGGCCAGCACCGTTGGGAGGATGGGCAAGCTTGTGAAAGAGGATTTGTGGGGGGGACAGGGAACTGAGGCTCCAGAGCGGGGCCTCGTCTGCTCATTCAGAACGGTTTACATTTTGGTTTGTCTGCCATATCGCTCCTGACACTTGCCCAGGGGTGGCAAGGCAGGAGCTGGCAATGGTGCAGCAAACCCCTGCCTGTAACCCCCTTGCAGGCAGCACGGTTCTCCGGCCCCCTCCAGTGGCTACAGAACATGCAGAAGAACCAGCTGCATTCAGGCTTGTGCAAATCCAGTCCCTGCTCTTCACCGCATAGAGCTGTACTCCTTCCCATGGCGAAGCAAATAATTAAGCAGACAGCCATACTCTTGCACTGGAACATCTTTATTCAGCTACACATGGATCCAGGCCCAGCACAGATAGCTCCTATCTGCTCTCAGATCTGATCTTGCCGTTGCGCACAATCATTTTACCCTAGGCAAAACCAACAGACCACTGATTTGCAGTTCTTGAAGTGGGACCTTGTCACCTCTGTTCTGTCCTGGGCAGGTTCTTACGCTGCTTTCTTCACTGGAACAGGAAGGGCTAAAAAGGTGCTGTACCTCAAAGGCTGGTTCTGAAGTAAAAAGTGCTTTACTTGACTTTGGGATGGAAAAAAAAAAACCAAAAACCAACAAACGCTTCAACCCAACAGATGCTGTTCCTCTGCCTTTTGCAAAACTCCCAAAGAGCAGGAAATTATATTTGGGTACCAGCTACCAGTATTTCGTGCTCTGGAAATCCCCCATAGCAACAAAGACAAGAAGAAAACCCACATGAAAAAGACCACTTTGGATCTGCTTTGCTTATTCCAGATCTGTTTTGGGTTTTTAACCATTTTCCAAATCTTGTTATCCCATCCCATCCAAGCTTACAGCAAGGCCACACAACGCACAGTTTACATATTATGCATAAATATAACACGCATTCTTCACTATGGGGGATGTACACTGCAGAAATGTTTGATTTCCCACCTATGACTTCATGACACTCATTTGTTACTCATGTTATCAGAGCATGCCCCATGAACAACATGGAAAAGAGTACCTTCACAAAACAGAATGCTTTGCTACATAGGAGGAAACGGTGAAGTCCGAGTTAAGGCAAAAACAAATGCTATTTATATAGTGTGAAGATGCATAATGCGCACATATTACTCGGATTTCATATTGGAAGACTTGGGTCTTGGGTTTAAAAGGACAGGGACAGCCAGAGGATATAGGTTTTGGCCCTATAGGACAGGACACTGAGGTCTACAAATATCATGAATCTATTTTGAGATTCATTATTATCTCTCTGCAATGAAAATACCAGATCTTGTAAGTCTGCATATTACACCACTTCACTTAGGCAAAGCTGATTTTAAGTAGTCTCAGCAACAATGTCCACAGGGACTTACTCTAACATTAGCCATTACACTTACAGCTTAGTATCATGTAAGTTGTCCCCCTGCGCTGGACTCCCCTCAGGCCCTCAAGCCAGAAGACAGACCATCCAGGTTTAACACCGAGACCTTTGTCAGAGAGACAGACCCTCGGTTAAGATGGGAGTTGGACAGGTAGTCCAGGCAAGATATCTCCTGCACTTCAAAGCTTTGATTCTGCAAATGTCCAAGTGATTGATGAACTTCAAGCTTGTTTGCTATTTGGTTGGGAGAACCATCCTCTGACCTGTAGGTCATGGCCTGAAGATACCCATGGTCAGAGGAATCCTTTGGACTTGCCATTGGTTGGACTGGAAGACTCATGTAGTCCTTCAAGCCTGAGGTCAAGAGAAATACCCACACACACAGAGGCTGAAGTTCCCACTCCAGCATGGCTTGAGCTTACCAGTGGGACCTACAAAGGGATCGTACCAGTACCAGGTACCAACTCCATGCATGGGAAGAGGGTGCTCTTCACAATTTCACTCACGTGGAAGTTACGGTTCTGGGAGGGAGCACAGTTGCTAGACTGGTCAGGGTGCCACTGGCCAGCTATCCATAAGCACATTGTAGGACAGCGTCAGGCAAGGGCACAACAGTCAACAAACCAAATACTAAAGCATCTATAATTAAAAGTGTAACAGGTCATCTGCAGAGGTTTAGCTTTAACTATATACTCCAGTTACATGAGGCACTGAGTTAACAACTGAATTCTCTGAATTTCTTTGGGCCACCCTCCATCATTCACACCACAGCACTGCACCGTAGCTCATTCCAGGTGGAGCCAGCTCTCCCCAGAGGAGCATATGCCTTCTACATCTATCCTACCACCTTCACCCAAAAGGCACTAAGGGGTGACCTGTTTGCAAAACTGTATGAACAAGTAAAAATCAAAGGGAAAAAAGTCGACCCAAAGAAGCTGTTGCCATGGCATTTTCTCAAGACAGTCCACCTCATTTTCTGCCTCTATATGTTGAAACTTGAGAGTATGTTCGGTCTGTGCTCCTGCAAAACATTATGGTTCCACCAGCAAGGTGACAAGAGGCTTTACAACCTGTTTGCATCTTTCAGGCATGTTAACACTTCTATAAAGCAAGCACACAACTCTGAGGCAACAGGCTCATGGGCTGCCCTGGCCTCCAGCATGGTGAAAACCTAAACCATCTGCACGCCTGAAAAAGAAACAGTGCAAAACTTCTGCCTTCTCACCTTGAAAGCATGCCTACAGCTACATATCCTTGCCATTATATCTCATCTGATGAGGGTTTTGAAAGTATCCTTTGCTTTGGTATCTGAGCACCGAGTGTAATCGCTACACTTTAGCCTGCTCTCAGCAGTGCAAATTTTGCTGCCTTAACCTAAAATCAGTGAGTAAAGTGATATAAGGGGCCAGCTGGACCTTCCAGGCCTGGCCATGGAATTGGAATAGCAGGAAACAATCAGGAACTGCCTTTTTCCTGCCCTTCCTCCTTCTCTGAAAGCATCTTGGAAAGGCACGTGTTCTTCAGCAGATCATAAAACACACAAGAAAGTCCATCGCTGCTTATCAAACTCCACCCTAAACACATCCCATAGCAGGAGGACCAGAAACTGAACTGTGATTTTGCATTCATTTATGCTTCTGGAAAAAGAACATTTTGTAACTAGTGTCAAGACCTATAGGGCAAAGCCATGGGGCAAGTCTATGGGGCAGCTTTGAGAATCTGCTCCTATAGTGGCAGAATAAACAGGGCTCTTGGCCAAAGGCACTGGAAACCCAAATGCAAGGCAGCTTAAACAACCCCACTTCCCTGTTACTGCAGCAGGTCGAGAAGAAGAGCGACCAGAGCTAGATCTCATTCCCAGGAGGGGCTGCCTTACTGTCCTCACCATCCCATGCTTAACTCGGCTCTCAACAACAGGTCCCTAGGCACTAATACCACACAATAAATAAATCCCCAACATCTTTAACATCACATCTGGAAAAATACCCTTGCCAACTGCATGAGCACGGGAAGAACATCTGGCAAAGAAAAATTGTCCAAAACATCAACTTATAACACAGGGACTAGAAAGAACTTGAATCAGTAAAGCAAAAGCAAGTACCAATTATCACCTGAGTTTTTACCCAAGGTCCTGAGGGACTATCATCTCTGTCCTTCCAAAGTTGCTATTTTGACAATGTTTCCTATACAATGACTATTTTGCTACCTTTAAGGAGCTGGCTGACCCTGAGATCCTGATGAAAGCTTGTCGATTCACTGCAGAATGACACTTCTGTGAGCTTGTGACATGAAGATAAACAGCAATGTAGAGGCACTGGAAATCAAACGAGCTCAGGCTGCTGGATGCAACACCGTATTCAGAAGCGCATAACCTCCTAACTCTTCAAGAAAAAACAAAAAGACCTTTCTTCTCCCTTTTCCACAATGCTGGCAGAAGCAGTATGCAAACAAAAAGACCTGTTAAGTGGATCTTGGAGGGTTTTCTCTGGTCATACTGCCACCACGGGATATGGAGTAAAAAGCAGGTAGGAACTCCTGCATGCTGTGCATTTTCAGCCACTTTACTGGGCCTTCAATAACATCATAATCACTGCAATATTGCAAGCAGGCAATCTAGAGATCATTCTGGTGTCTTTTTCTTCATAATCACTCAGATATATTCACAGGCATTGCATCAGCTACCACCCAGCACAGCAACACAACAGTTTAATTTAGCAAGTCCTCCACTGTTGCTCCTGGTCACTCTCAAATACTCAAACCCATTTTACAGTGAACAGAAGATTAATTTAACCATTGCTTTTCCAAAAAGTATCCTAGAAATCTTTCAAGTTCACATGCTGGCTTCATCTGAATATCACAGTCCTTGTCCCATCACCACCACCACAGTGATGACTGAACCATTGGGACCAAATCCCCACAACAGGCTGTGTAGCTATCAGTTTCCAGAGGTGAAACTACCTTTTCCTCTTCTCTCCACGTTTTCTTATTCATGCTGTGGCAGTGGTCACAAGACTTGACCCAGTCCCAGGCAGTCAGGAGGAGGACTGGCCAGCCCCTGCCTTGTCCATTACAGTGCTGGAGGGAGAGCAGAGCTGCCACAGCAGATCCGGTGTGCTGCAGAAACGACTCAGACAGGATAGGATTACATATTCTGCTACTCTCCCATCTGTGCGATGGGGCCTCTACACGAAGAAAGCCAAGTCAGCAGCTACCTTACAGCACATAGAGACATGGATACAATTTTCCAAGTAACGCACAGCACTGGACAGGCAACTTGCATTTCACACCAGAAGAGGACAGAAGAAAACACACCCACTTTTACAGCAGCAATCACAAACTTCATACGGAAGAGAAAGGCCAGGTACTGACAGCAGAAAGAGAACAGTGCTGTTGTAAAACCCTTACCAAGGCGAGGAGAGACTCCCTTGTATGCTATAGGAAGAGGAAAGCCTTAAGTACGGACACTTTCCCCACGCAGAAGTGCCACTGAGATCCACGGTGTGTGTAACACAGATCAGTAACAGAGGTAGAGTCAACAAACAGACATATGCTAACAGCTATAGGATATATTGTATTTGCTCATGTAACAGCCACACACACTTACTGGCCTCATCGCCCAACTAGCTGCAAACAGGAGATCACCAGTTAGATAACCGGTAGCTTAAGAATACACACAGAAAATCACTGCACCCTAAATTTGGAGGGGAAGATCACAGGGGCAGGGAATTATGTGCACTCCATGAGCAATACAGTATTTCGCTGTGGGGGAAGGGTTAGGATTGGCACCTGGCTTTATCAGCGCACTCATTTACCAAATCAAACTGTCCCAGAAAGCTGCCAGTTGCCCTTTAACTGTGTTCATGAAGTAAAAATTGTTTAATGGGGTCTGGGATTGGAAGGATATGGATCAGATCCAGACGAGATTTGCCAAGTATTCTTCGTACAGCTATGCGGCAGAGAGACAAGAGGCTCCGGGTGTGGCCTGCAATGAAGAAAGCAGAGAAAAACTATTGAGGGACAGAGAAAGAGAGGATAACAGCATGTAAATTGTGCTGAGCTCTGGCTGACAGCTGAGGAACCATCTACCCTTTCCGTATGCCGAGGCCACGTCCTGCGCAGCAACACGAAGGCTGTGCAGGAGAGCTGAGTGTGCTCCTCCCTGTGAGGGCGTGAAACCTTTTGGGCAAAGACTCGGAACAATGACAGCTGCTACACGGGCAGTTTGGAAGGGCAAGCTGGAGGCTGCATGGGGTTGTGACCACGGAGTCAGTCCTTGCGTGAGAGAGTTCAAAAGATCACTGCCAAATCCACACCAGGGGAGGCTGTGAGAGGCTTTATATGATTCGGATCATTTTAAAATTATGTGGACTTTATTTTTGCCCTGGGAAACAAAAGCACTGATGGCCAGCTCAGGCCTTATCCCAACTTTCTCTTGAGGGCTTCTTTTGAGTTCATGGAGAGCTCTTCCAGTACAGGGGCAAGAGGATGGTGGTGTCCATGTTGATTCAGGAACTGGACCTCCAAGGCACCACTTCATTACCCTGCATGCTCTGCCTGAGAAGCCCCATTTGCCTCCTAAACCCAAGCTTAACGGAAACCACCTGCTCTAGCTTATGTGCGCCTCTTCTCAGCAAAAATCCAGGCAGGTTTAAAAACCAGGTATACGCAAAGCTGAGTAACTTTGGGATTGGGGCTGGGGGTTGTATCCCACAGCCTGAATCCCTTTGAAATTTCTCTGGAGTTCAAGAGGGAAACCCCACTTCCGACCCTGGTGCAAAGCCCTGGCATTCACCAGCTGAGCCTGGTGGTTTTATGAGGTGCTGCCCTTGCTGGAACAAGGGTGCGCACTGTATTGATGTTGTTTCTGTTATAAAAAGAAAGAAATAGCAGGTAAATTTAGGCATGTTCAGGTCTGAGGCTCTGGTTTACTTCTTTTGTAACTCATTTGCTTCCCAGAGGATGTTAAATTCAAAGAGCCAGCCTTTTCCCACCTTTCTCTACCACCATCTGAGTTCCCTCCTGCCACTTGCTACTACTGTTTCTGGCTTTACTTCCCAAGAAGCCTGTCCAGATACAACCACCTCTCGGGTCCCTCCCTGGGCACCCCTGAAGAGCACAGAGTCAGCTCAAGAATGGTGAGGGCACATCTGCATGGCTTTGGAGAACTGGATCTCACTGGCCATGCCATAACCTGCCTGTAGTCTGCAGATCCAAAGCCCAGCTCTGATAGGACCCCACTGCTTAAACCTTATTTCAGGCTGCTGAGAACATAATTAGGCAATGGAAAAGAGCTAGGAGAAAGATAAAAAAGACAGAGGTTGGGCTGCTGAGATAGGTGTTGTTGGTAGCTGAAGGACTCAAGAGGAAAAACACCACGTGACTGTACAAAATGCAACAGGAGGAAAACAGGAGGGAGCCTAGCTGGAGGTTTATGGGGAAGCCATTGGGTTGAGTCATCAGTGTTGCCAGAGCCAAAGGCAGGCAGCAGCTTGGCAACACTGAGGATCCGTGCCAGGGAGCTGCAGAGGCCAGCCCCATGGTCCTCTCCTGCCTGATGCCTGCACGGCCAGCAACAGCTCTTTGGGAGCCATATGAGGGGTGGCGAAGTCATGCAATTAGCTAAACAGCTTGTTAAATCCCAGTTATCTTTTTTGCGTGTTAGAATTGCTTTACACTTTTAAGTTGGGAATAACCTGTTTACACGATCTTTTTGCGCTTGGCTGAAGGCACCTGAACAAACAGACCCAAAAGAGGATAGTAACACCCACCCTACCACCTTAACAGCTCCTAACTAGCGAATAAACTCTCCAATGAATTCTCCTGAATCCAGAGCTAAATAAAACCAGCACCACTTCAGTAAGTCAAAGCCACTTACCCCTTGCTTCTTTGAACACCTGCAGAGCCTCAGGGTTGACTTTGACCCTTCCTGTGGATTCAGCTCCCAAGGCCTCCACTTTCACCAGGTTCAGATTGGCTCCAAAGTCAATCAAGAGGTGGACAAACGCCGCTTCACAGCCATGCCGCAGGACAGCGTCCATCACACACACCGGGGAGCCCCGGGAGAAGCCTTGGATGTTGATGGGCCCACAGCAGTTAAAATCCGGGTTGGCTCCAGCCTGGAGCAGCAGCCGAAAGCACTGCAGGTTGTGGTAGGCTGCACTGATGTACAGGGGGCAGACCACCAGCGTGGTGAGGGGCCGCAGGGAAAGGCTGGGGACCCGCGAAGTGAGGTGGTGGTTCACGTCCACATCTGCACCGTACCTGAGTGGGTGAGAAGAGCAGAGGTTTGGAAACAAAGGCAACAGCACGACGACTGCAGTCCAGGGTGACAACATGGCAGGGAATGAGGCTAAAGTAAACCCGGAGGGTGAGCACCCTGCCTGCCTTTGGAACCTCCGGGGCCCAACACCCAAGAACGGCCCATACGTACCCTCAGAGGGGCCTGGGGGGGGGCGGCTTTCTGAGTGGGGATGCCGTATCCAGCACGGTCTGATCTTCAAGAAGCAAAGCTGTTTCTCTGCCCGCAACAGCCCAGGCTTTGGAGAGGGGAAGAGCAGCTGAGTAACATCTTTCCTTGCCCTCCTGAAAGATGTGCCAAGCACGGCCTTGGCACAAGGGACGGCTCAGCCCTGAGCCAGCACCACGTAACGCTGGATGCCAAAGAGCCAGTTGGGGAGCGGGGATGTTTCCAAATGACTCAGTTGAAGAGATGCAGTGAAATAACTTCCCCACCAGGATAAAACAGGCCAAAAAGCAATACAGGCAATTGATCTGACTGTCACAAACAGCAGGGAAATGGAAACAGAAATCTGTGCTCAATAGCGAAACATGTATGACAAAATCCTGCTCCCGAAGGAGCTGGGGTGGTTGAAATCCCATCAGGGAGTAAAAAAGAGGCCTTTTCCCCAGTATTCAGCTCAGCTGAAGGGATGTACCTGCCAACTCTGAGCATGCAGGAAACTGGAAAAACACAAAATAATGGCATCAGACCTTCCATTCTCCCCATCCATCCTGCACAGCTCCATTCACAGGTTATATATTACACTGGATACTGCACGAGAGATTACAGTTCACTGGCCAGCACTCCAAGCCCTGAAGGGGAGACCTCCATGAGTTGCAGCAACAACCCCCTCAAGCCTTTTGCAACTGGCTCCTGCCTCACCCTACCCCAAAGAGAAACCCATACCTCGTATCTTCGTCGCATGGTGCCATGGTGTCCCAACTGCTCCATAAGCCCTGCAGCCAGAGCAAAGCGGGCTAGGGCTTGCTGTGGCGCAGAGAAGGCACGCTAACAGGCTAAAGCCCTGCTCAGTGGACATCATCATCATGAAACAGAAGCAGCGCCCGCAGCATACTTCTTGGTAAGTACAGACGGCACTAAGTTGTGAACGAGCAGAAAACAGGGCTTATTGGCTTCGGCTCTTTTCATTTTTTTGTAGAAAATGAAGAATGCGGCCAAATAAATGGGAGCGAAAAGGCCAAGTGTCGCTCTCTGGAAAAGCATGAAATTTGAAAAATGGCAATGCTGCGGAAAGAAGAGACGGCAGAAATAAGCGTTTATTTCCCCCAGGCTGGGTAACACCCAAGCAGTGGGGACACTAACTCCATCTACTTCACATGCAGCTTGGATGGGAAGAAGGAGGAAGACAACGCAATTCCCTAAGGAGTAGCTAGTTTTAATTGCAGCACTGCAAAGCAAGCAAAGCAAGCAAAGCACTGTCCCTTCTCCCCACAGAGAGATAAAAGGTTCCTTCACCTGCCAGCCCCCTTCCCAAAATTGCAAACCAAGCATTCAGAGAACTAGATTTTTCTGTCTTCCTAGATAGCATTCTGTTCCTTTCTGGAGTTAATAAAACAAATAAGGAAACGACCTGGGGACAAATCCTGCCTCAAGGCAAGTACAGCTCTTGCTGAACCCAGTAGGGCCTGGTCCCTATCCAGCAAATACTTAACCAAATGCTTCGATTCTGAGGATGGGAATAATCTCATTTAAATTAAGCTCACACAGAACAAGGGCCAAGGAAACTCGCCTAAGAGCTGCAAATGGCATGCAGTGTATTTTTACCCAAACACACAAGATCTGCCAAGCATGAACATCTTGACTGAGATCTCTGGAGACCGGTGGGGTGGAAAAATGCAGGAAAAGGATGGGGCTAGGCAGTAACAACACTGATGAGTGTGAGCTGGTTCTCGCACCAGCCACAGAACTCAGCTTTGCTTCCCAGGCCAGCCAGCTGCCCCAAGGATCACTGCACACTAAGGGGACGTTCCCATCCATCCTTGGGGACGTCCACAGCACTTTGCTGAATCTGTGTCACTTCACCTGTGTTGGAGCACAGAGGGCTAAATAACAAAAGGTGCCTGTTCTTGACAGGCAATCATATATGTTCCCTGCAGATAAACCTCTTAAAATCAGACTATGTGAGCATTTGGATAGAGTCATCTGTGCTGCTGTGGGACTTTCGCAGGACTGTTGTAGGGCCGCTGCCTCCTATGGCCATGGTCCTCACCAGACAGCAGGTATCCCTTCATTCCAGTCCAGTTTTTTTCCATTATCATCATCAAAATTCTCAGTGGAAACCCCCAGTTCAAAGCAAAATACAAAATTCCGCTTTTATCACAGTTAGGCATGCACCTGAGGCATCAGGGTGATTTCTCAGAACTCTTTTTCACCATTTTAGTGTGGCAGATGGATCCTTTCATCCTTAAGATGCTGGGTCAGCCCTCAGTTATGCTGCAAGTGCAACGCTACAGTCCGATCCCATTGCAGCATGATCAAATCACAAGCTGTTAGGAAAGTAATCTATACCCTGGCAATATAACCATACATATTTCTGCCAACCGTCTTATAAAATGGATCACCATTCCATAGCTACGTGTGTATTTACTACTAATGGATACCATTTCACCTATTGCTTGGTTAGCTGGTTCAGCAGTTGTAGTAGTATTCAGGAGTCCTGATTGTGCTACCATACGGTTAAAAAAAAAAAACCAACGAATCAGGTGATGTTTAGACACCTGCAGCAAGCCTGACTGGGCTGGGCTTTCTCTTCAGGACACTGAGGCTCTCGAGCTAAGTATGCTTAAGTATTTCCTTATAACTCAGTAAAAGTGTCTTCCTCATTGCATTCCCCCTGCCAAATCCTTTAAAACAACATTTAAAAAATCTAAGCGAGCTTCATAACATAAGACTGCATGTTAAAGTAAGCAACTCTGAATATATCTTTGAAATCTCTACTCCAAGATATTTGAAATTTTGGGCAATCTGACAATTTGGTATTAGCTTAGCAGCCTTGGGAGAGACACTGTCTAATAAAAAGATATTGGACAAACTCCAGTTAATTTTTAATCCTGAAAGTTTTCCAAAATCTTGCTTTTAATATTGCTGGCAAGGTATCCCGAGAAGCAGACACATAAATCAATGCATCAGCTCTCCATGTGCTGCTGAAATACCATTTGCTACATTTCACCCTGCCTTAGCAGATATATCAGGGGAGATTCTCAGGAATGCAGCGTGTGAGCTGAACCCTGTACCAACAAGCACATGGCAATGGGGACATCCTTCTCTCAGCTTGCTGAGAAAGGAGCAAGAAGAGGGGACTGTCTCCCTATCTTTCTACTTGTCAGCTTCCTTAAAGCTGCACTTGTATGAAAAGTAACTTCTCCGCAAAAAAGGAAAGGAGAAAATCCCCAAGTATTTCTAATTTCTTCTATTCCAATCCCTTTGGTTATTTTCTAGCATTTGCGGTCATTGAAGTGATTCCTTGGAGAGTGCTCCTGTGTGATTCCAAATCCACTTTCTTCTCTGTTACTATTTCTTTCTACAACCTGTATTTTCCCCTTAGTATTTGTCGTCAATGGACCATACAGTTGTTCAGCACAGTCCCTTACACAAAAAGCTTCCAATTTAGAAGAAAGGAAGTATCACAGCATGCCAGAGGAAGAAACTCAAGTTCACACGGCCCACTGCTAGATCTTGAGCCCACTCGCTGCTGGTGGAGGAAATTTCCTGAGGGGTAGGAGGTCACCGGTTACCCACCACCCAACTAAGGCTACCGTTCACCACCTCATAGTGATGGCCATCACTCCCTGCCCCAGAGATGCCACCCCTTTGACAGAGCTGTGCATCAGGTGTCGGGCAATGGGAGACTGATTAGGATGCCACAGAGGGTGTCCTAGTGATGGGCAAACACCAAGCAGCCAAGAACAGCCAGTGCCAATGACAAGCATCTCTCCTTCCAAGGACAGAAAACGGTCAGAGCAGCAGAGTTAAGCAAAGGAGAGATGTGTTTCCAACCAATTTTTGATTCTCTGGGGAATCCACCTCACTCGTAAATCCAGCCAGAGGCACGGAGCTAGCATTCAAGATGGAGGTGGGGGGAAGATACTTTTTAAGATTTGGATCTGTCTGAATAGTGGATGGTGGGCTCAGAAACAGAAAACTCCTCTCTTGGAATTTGTCTTAGAAGAACAGGCATGGGAGTCACGCGGCAGGGCACAGATCAGGGCCAAGCGATGGAGAACACGAGGATGTACCTTTGGGCGCCTCTGCACCACAACTTGTCCGTATCTTAGCCAGCTTTGCCCAGCCTGCAGAGGCACTGGGTGTGTGAGGAGGGAACGGATATTCTGAGTCCCATGGGGGAAAAGATCCCAAAGCAAGGAGGTCAAGCCACCCCTCTCCCCACCAGAATCATCTCCAGCCTGCATCCAAGCTCTCACCTGATCAGCTCCCGGAGGATGTCTGCCCGGCCCACGCGTGCTGCATGGTAGACAGGGGTACTGCGGTGATGGCGGCTGCCATTGGGGTCAGCCCCAGCTTCCAGGAGGATCTTGGCACACTCGAGGTGCCCGTTGACCACAGCTACGTAGAGGGCGGTCTGCCCCTTCACATCCACCAAATCGATCTCAGCTCCTTTGCGGAGGAGGAAGTCAACGCAAGGGCCATGGCCGGCGGTGGCGGCAATGCGTAGCGGCGTGCAGGGCAGCCAGCCGCAGCACCACACTGACTTCTCATTGATCCGGCTGGCATTGGGGGGGAAAAGCATTGGGTCAGAGAAGCCCTCCTGCTGCCCTGCATCACCCTACCTCCCCCAGCCCCCGAGGAGGATGCTGGGAGAGCCCAAACTGCTCCCTTGAAGCTTTTTCTCCCCGTTTTGGCCCTTTATAACAGCCCTGAAAAGCTCCTGCCAATGACCTGACTAGGTGCTGCACACAGGTAGCCAGAGACTACAGCACATACTCAAGTAGTGCCTGAAAGACGGGCTTTATCAGAGCTCTGCTGTGTCAGGACCAGTGCATACACACAGTAAGGGACAAACCCTGCCTCAAAACTCAGTCAAAATTACCGATAAAAAAATTAAATACTCCCTTTTTACAGGGAGATATCCCAAATCAGCAGGGACCGAGCTGACAACCACAACCATTTAATGTAAGCTGCTACAAAGGGGGTAGACAGTCATCAAAGCAGCAGGGAAACAGCAAGAGGACAGGGAAAAGGGGAGCAATGTACGGAAATGCAGGCGTGCAACTGTATCACACCACTGGCAACATCCACTCACCCAGGCACCATGGGATGACATAAACACAAATCCAGGGAAAACAATCCCTGCCAGGAAGGAGCAAGCTTGGGAGGTGCAGCCATCCGGCACTGAGCAGCACAAGTAGGCCATTAGCATCCTGGTTGGATGGCTGTCCTGGCATAAGAGCTTTTTCCAATTTATTGGAAGAGAAGGCTCTGGCTGGTGGCTGCTTAGATCCTCTCTGAAATAACCTGCATTAGTTGTCATGCTCATCCAGATCTCAGGTTAGCCCTACAAATCTCGTAAGCATCCAGACCTCCCTGCCAAATTCTCTGCGGGTACCATTTTAGCGAGAACACGCAGAGAGGAAGGGATTTCTTTAAAGCCAATGTAGGCTGGCAAAAGTGCTCTTTAGCCGGTGCAGCAGTGGATTTGCTATTCTAGCTCACTCCACACAGGCCCACGTAACTGGTAAAGGACAAAGCAGTTTTTATACAGTGCATTTACAGCGTTTTCTGGGACAGCAATGCCACAATTTTTTTTTTTCCAACCATGTTTCAGGAAAAGGAGTCGTATAAAGCACACATCAAGCCCTCAGCTCTCAAATCTTATGACAAACACGCTCCCTTTAACCTTGGAGGCTTGGGGATCTCCATGCCATACCTACCCCCAAATTCAGAGAAGCCACTTCTCTGCTCACTCTATCACCTGTGTGATGGTGCTGCAGGTCCACTCCTGCCAAACTTTGCTTTTTCCTGCACGGGAGGACGCCTGGCCCTGCTGCCACAGGGTTCCCATGTGGCACGGGACAAAAATAAGGCAAAAATGTCACACCAAGGGTCCAAAGAGCCCCAGGTGGCAGAAAGAGGGGCTGGTTCATTCTCTTTTTTTGCTGAAAGGCTGGTTTTTTTTGAGGCTGGGAGACATTTTGCATTCTAAGCAGTTTTCTCCGCGGTGCAGGAAAATTAATTAACTATCCCCACGGTCGCAGACTTAGCACCGGGCAGGTTTTGTAACGCAGGGTGTTTCAGGTTTATATTCGACCGTACTCCCTTTGGTATGTTTTCCCCATCCCAGGCAGGCTCCTGTTTTCACGGTGTTACGTTTCTGGCCCGATCTGAGGAGAGCTCGGCCCGGAGCCTTCCCCGCCGGGGTCCCTGCGCATCCCCCCAGCCTGACGCTTCTCCCGTGAAAACCGGGCCGAGACGGGGTCCCGGAGAGGAGCCGGTTGGGGGGTGGGGGGCGAGCAGCCAGCCCCCAGGGCCTGAGCCACCAGGGCTCCAGCGGGACCCCGCGGCTCGGCCCTGCC
>JAVJGI010000064.1:6814749-6830675 GCA_035590275.1 Ibycter americanus
AAATAAAAATGGAGAAAATTTCCCCCCCCCCCCCCCCCCCTTTGTTTCTGCCCTTTGAAGAACTTCTTTCACCAATTGTGTGGAACTGTCAGAAGAAATACCTCAAGAAAAAGCAAGAGCAGGACAAAAGAAAGGTGCTATAAAAGCTGGGGAGAAGAAAAGTTCATTTCCACAATGCACATGCAAAATGCTTCCCTGCAGCCTTCCCTGCCCCTCTCCTCTTCTTCCGAGTCTGACCATTGTCCGCTTCATCGTGCTGCCCTGAGCAAAGCCATCTTCAGCCCCTCTGCAAAGGATGTGCACCCTTTCCCCAGGGCTGGACCCCATCTCTTGCAGAGAAGAGGTAGACAGGGTCCACCAAGCAACGAGATGGGGCAGGTTTCACCCCCTGGCAGGTGGTCTCTCTTGCATTTACTCTCAATGTTGAAAAATGCCAAAGACAGTGTGCTGAAGAGCAAACCAAATGGCTAAAGCCCCCAGAGGCTTTTCCATTTATAATGTTAAGTAAGCAAAGTAAATGTTAGGAGCGGTATCCTGGCTGTTAAATAATCAGAGGAAAATAAATCAGTTATGGAAAGTATATCTGCCTGAAAATGGGGAGAGGAACCACTTTCAGCAGTGAGAACTATCCAGCAGCATGGATTATTTATTAAAACAGTAAGCAGAGGTGATGTGGGATAGGTGACCCAGCTCCATCAAGTGCCTCTGGTGGTTTTTCCCTCACCTGTTGGACCTACAGCTGTGATTCCTTTCACCAAGCAGATGCATCCCTATGTAAACCTGACAGTGGAAATCCTTCCCTGTTTCATACATTTCCTTCAACAAATCAAATCAACTACTTGTACTCTTAGGAACAATTTTTAAAATAGGTATTTCAGTTAGGCTTAGAGAAGGTGCTGGCTCGAGTGGGACCAAAATTAATCCCCAAATAGAGGAAAAAAGAGACCGTGACAGAAATTGCTGAAAAAATACAGGAATGTTTGTCCTTAACTTTGCTAGCGTCATTGCCGAGGACACTGAAAATGTAAGCTCCTAGGCAAAAATGTCAAATGCAAGGCAACTCCAATGCTTTCATATAAGCTACAGCAAGGCTGTAGACTCTTCTTCTAGCAAAGGAAAGGTTCAGTACAGCCCTGGGGCTTTCTGTATCACAAGAGGAGTGTTAACACAGAGGAGACGAGTTTCATCTGAAAACCTTTCCTGTTTTTAAGATGTTAAACAACAACAGAAAGGATCAGAATCATTGTTCAAAGTTATAGGTAATCAATTGGTTTCTGGACTCTTTTTTCTGGACCAGAACCTCCCATACACCGCGGTGTACCCACCAGAGAGCTGATGCCAGCTTACCCAACAGCTGATAGCAGTCTATCGATGGATGGACACCCTTTCCAGCCTGCAGCATACTGTCTCCATCCTCAGCTGAAAGGAGAAGCGGCTGCTGTAACGGAAACACTTGGTTGGGTTTTGCAGATCAAAAAGGAAGAGAACCTAATCTGAAAGGAATCACTTCCATTTTTTTTTATAACCATCAAAAGTTTCCATCAGGAGCAAAGTGGGAGGAAAATCTAACAAAAAGCAGAAAGACCAGCTCGTCTCAAAGTAAGGCTGCAGTTTAAGAAGCTCAGGGCAACACAAGTAGGAAGAAATCAGACCACCACTCATAGGATCTGGGTTCCCACCCCTGCCTCTCACTTCATGAACTTTGGCAGGTCTCTGAGCCACTGTCCCTCCCCTCAGTGGGAAGATGGAGATTTCCTAACCCCCATGTCATGGAAAGCAGAGCCAGAGATGCTGTAAAAGGCACTCAGCTTTCATTCAAAAATATGTTGTGCACTTCATCATTGGGTAGAAAACTTTGAAATTGCGAAGGGGAAGTAAAAAATGGAAGAACTAAACAGGTGGGTTGTTTTTAATCTGATGCTTTGCAAAATCAATTTCAGATCAGGAACTAAGGGTCAGGAGAGACCTGACTCCTGATTTCCCAATGCTTAATTGCTGGCAATGCTGACATGATACTTCCTCTGCCTTGTGGCTTTGGCTGAAGGTCTCTTAAGTGAAGAACACTATTTATTCTGTGAATGTTTGGTGCCAGGCCCAAAGGGAACAGCAATAACCCTGAACTACTGGCATTTGAATGCATCTGCCTTTTCTGTATCAGTCCATCCACACTGCACAGTGCCAGGCTTTCATACTTCACTGCACAGATGAAAATGTCCCAAACCAGCGTTTGTCTCCTGACACAAAGAGGAGTTTGGACTGTGAATATTGCATAGAAATTGTAGAATGGGCAGTGTTGGAAGGGACCTTTAAAGATCATCTAGTCCAACCCATCAAGACATTTCAGGCAGTCCAGATCCAAGCCCAAGGGTACAGCTCCCAGTGACTTGGAATAGGACTGCTGTCTCAAATGAGGTCTGCTGCAAAATTCGGTCTCGAGCATTGAGCAACAAACTCATAAACCTGCGTTAGCAATAAAAGACTCACTGAGTCCCCCATGGCAGCATCTACAGCTCCACCTTCCTTCAGGGGCTGTGCTTTTGGAGATGTCTGACTTCATCACCACTGCATCCAGCTAGGAACAGGCATCAGGATCTCTGTGGTGTTGGACATCTATGGAGAAAGCACATCGTGAAGGTGGCGAGTTCTGGCAAAAGCTAGAAAATGCCATTAACTAAAAGGCAAGCATGCAAAAATAGGAGACTGTTTCATAATGTGCTCACATAAACAGATGAATTAAGCCTGCTCTCCAGACAGCTCTAGCTATATCAGCCTTGCAAGTGCTTGACTTTCCCACCTTAACACTGTGTTCTTAGCATGCTTTTTTTTCCCCGTGCGTTGTATATAGAAAATACAGCCGCCCGCCCGCACCCCAGCTCTGCAGTAAGAGAATCCCAGTGTTGAGTGAGTGCAGGCACTTACCGGCTGACATAGCGTCCCTGCTGCAATCACAAGGGTCTCTTTATAGAGCAGCTCTCTGGGCACACAAGACCTGGACCAGCCTAACCGAATCAGCAGAGAAAAATAAACATCCTTCTCTTGGAAGTGCCTAGCACAATTTCATTAAGGCAGACTACGACTGTGAAGGAGCCGGATGTATATTTATTGAATTGAGCCCTTGGAGAATAAAAGGGGAAAAGAAGCCCCTGGCTGTTGGGGGGTGGAGGGGGTTTAAAGAAACTAAACAAAGCAAGAACTACCCCCCTACTCAAATCCCAATGCTAAAAAAAAGAAACTACAAAGTCATTTTCAGATGTGATTTCTGCGGAGGGTAATGTGAACACACTGCGGTTTTAAAACAATTACATGAAGAAAGGTGTCTTTTGGAAAGAGGGGCACAAGAATTACGAGCCTGTTTCCAGCCAGCGGCATTCCTGCCTGTTTTACAGCATGCTCTGGACGCCGGCCTACCTCCGAGGTGGAGTGTGAACATAAAACATTTCCCCAATTGTTTTCCCTGCTCAGATGCAGCGATGCTGAACAGCTGTGAAGTGACGCACGAGCAGCATTCCCTGGCCTGGCTTTCACTCGCAGTGGCAGGGCGCGGGGGTTTAGAGCTAATTAAGAAATGAAAATTAACTCTCGACTCCACACGTTTGACCACCTCCCCTTGCTCCCAGGGAAGGGGTTTCTGTCTCAAGGCATTTCAGATCAACCCCTGTTCATTTTTCTCTGCTCTTTTTGTCTTTTTTTCTTTCTTTCTTTCTTTTTTTTCTTATTGGAAGTGGCTCTGGAGAGGCTATTTAAAACCTTTCGGTTACCAACAATCTGCTTCCAGTAAAGAAATAACATTGACTGTTCTAATAGTCCTTCTTACAGCATTTCTCGCATCTCTCCCCTACCAGCGATGCAACATTTTTTTAACAAATGACCCCAAGTTATTACCTCTCCCCTCAAAAACAGATCCTGGACTGGAGATGTGCTAGAAATGTCACCTTGCTGTGCTTGAGACAGGTAAAGAAAATAGGGCCAGTCATGCCTGAAAGACATGAAAATGTCTTATTTGCAATCAGGACAGCAATATAGCAATAAAAACCATTATATAGATATCGTTAATACTGGGATAAAGGTGTAATTTTGACTTTTTGCTTTTAGTTCGTATTCCTACTGAGAAAGAATAAAAGGTAAAACAAACTAATCAAAGAAAAAACAAAAGGTACTCAATCAGGTGTAACAAACTAATGGGAGAGATGGCTTGCGTAAGGAGCACGCAGGGAAGGGCAGGCAGGGATGTTTCTTTGCTGCTGCATGGATTCCCTCCTGCAAGAGCCCAGCAAATACTTCCCCTGGGCCCACCAAATCACTCCCTGAAATGACAGAGCGGTGACCCTCTGCCCAGCTGCACCGAATCTGCAAAGGGTTGCAGGGGCTGACGGGCAACGTCGCAAGATGCCACAACACATAAAGCATCTCTAGCACGTCAGGCTATCTCAGCCCACTTTTAATAACACCAGCATCCCTTCCTCAGGTCAGGAGTATCACATTACACAGTCTGTCTGGTGTGAGAAGTGGGAAGGAAAGACAGAATAGCCTCTCAAGAATATTTTAGCTGGGCTATAAATACTGAGGAAGCAGGCTGCCTTCCCTTCCTGATGCTTCACAAAGCTTCTCCAAAAGCAGGAAACCACACTAGGAAAAAGCTACCTCCTGCCTGGCATCAGGCTGCAACACCTCTGCACCCCAGAGAATCCTTTTCCAGGCAGAAAAGGGGTGTTGTAGCTTAGGCGCTTTGCAAAGCTGGGTGAGTAGATTTGCCACCACACGTTGCTGGACTGGGGCAGTGGGGCCTGGGGTGTGCAGGCAGGGGGCCGGAGGTAATTATTGTGCCTCATTTGGGAGCACCAATGCACCCTGCTCAATGCAGAGATGGATCAATACAAACCTCTTAAGGCTTTGTTCCCCAAAGTGTGAAAGTTGAACTCTAATACAATGCAGTTGCCTCTTTCTCTTTTTGTATAAACAAAAGCTAAAAACAAAGAAAATGGCAAGAAAAGCAGAAAAAAATACAGTCATCAGCACCTGGTTATTGCCAGAATCCATGGGGTCTGGAATCTGATACCCATTGCCTTTATCGGGTCAGGGTTTGACAAGTAAAAGAAGTAGATTATGGTAGATTTTCAAAGCCCTTTTTACAGCGCAGACAACTGAAAAGCTGAGCACTCTAGTCTCAGCCTTATTAAAGACTATTTTCATAACCATAAACTAACAGAACAATGTCTCATTTTATAATTAATACATATTGTTATTAATAGATTTAAACAAAGCTGGCTTTCATTCCTTTATTTAGTGGTGCATTTGGTGAAGCACTTAAAGGGGGCCATTCCAGTGTACACATATAACTGTTTTAATTACATCCTGTGAATTTATTTTTCCAGGGAGAAATATTTCTCAGGGAAAATGTCTATAAAAGTAACTTTAGAAGCAATGTAATTTTGTGTGTGTTTCCTATAGGAAATCTGTTTAGTTTAAGTCCCAGGTTCTAACACTCTCTTTCATGCAGCAGTGCGACCTGAAGAATGCTGCTGACAGCTGCGTTAAATCCTTGTATCTCTTCTGAAATGAAATTGCTGATGGATTTGTGAGTCATATCTTGATGGGACCTTGCCTCCTCCCTCTCGACTGGATTTCACTTCCAGGATGACTCCTTCACAGACACCCCACCCCCGGCAAAAGGAGGCACCTTACCTTACCAGGCGCTCCAGGTGTTGATTTACGTGCCCATGTTGGTGTTGCATTTGTGAGTTATTTTTACCGTCATTTATTTAACCAAGGACAGCCCCACAGGAGCTTGACTGTAGTTTCCCAGATATAAGAAGAAAAACTTTATGGATTTCACAGCCATCAAAGTGAGAGTTCCCAGGAAATGTATCCTCCAGGAGGGGCTTTGGTCAGGCTTGAGCGTTTATTTCTTTCCCCTAGGAAGCAGCAAAGACAGCTGGAAACTCCAGCCCACGGCCACTTTGTCACCTTTAAACTCCTCATTTCTGGGCCTTGCACCTATTGTTTCACTGCTAACTGCAACCTGATCTTAGGGAGTTCTCCATTAGAAACGTTTAATTCCTCTGCCAAGGAAAAGCCTACATTCCTCCGGGTGACTGAACACAGACAACAGGACAGGCACACTCCGGGTCCTTGGTCCTACCTGTCTCTTCTCTGCAGACCGCAGGCTGCTCCCCATTTGGCACAAGTCTCTGTCTGGCGACTTTGCTTGGGTTCTGCTTGTGGTTCTGGTTGTGGCCAGATCTTCAGCAGCTTTGACTTCTAACACAGTGTGATGGATGGAAAAGCTGTTAGCTCCCTACTGCTGGAGCGTGCAAATCAGCTTTTTCTTCCCTGATAACTTACTCTATAGCACTTAACTCATCTTGGTCAGATTTTGCCATGCCTCATCATTGTGGAAGAGCAGACATACCCCAGCACCCTGGTGAAAAGACTCTGTGATGTACCAGCACTGTGACATCCCACTTGGAAAGCCTTTCTCTGCCCTACGTCTGCTGGGCTCTAGTGTGAGGAGTTGCCCCAGGTCACTGTGGAGAAGAAAGCATCTTTCCTAGCATGAGGAAAAGGGCCCAGTTTCTAAGAAAGCCAAAGGAAGGCAAAAGCAGCTCTTCGTCTAGGTAGTGACAAGGAACTGGACACTCCAGAGTGGCCCCTTGCCAGCGAGGGATTTCTAGCACAGAACAAGCATGACTCTTTCCTACCTTCAAGTGCAGTTCTGCGCTTGGTTTTCCTCTAGGAGGCTTGAAACAAGGGCTGCTGCTGGGCACCCAGATCCCAGTGCTGCAGCAAAGGAGGTGCATTAGGATGTGGGGCAGTGACAGCTGGCATGCAAATGGACTCGGGTTAAACAAGGGAGGAGCTGATTGTCCTTCCCAGACTCTGGGCTCCAGAAGAATGGCCAGCTGTATGGCTGGAAACATAGTCCTTGAAGAAAAGCCCACATGGCTTCAAGTCTTTTATGGTAACTGTTACCCTAATGAAACAAAAATAAAAATAAATAAATAAAACAAAAAGTCTTTCAGCTTAAGAGAAGACAGTGTCTTCAAGATTAGTTACATTTTTGTGCATCTTTGGTCCTAATTGCCCTGGGCTGATTGCGCACTGCCTTCAAATCAGCCCTACCTTACCTGCTGTGCTGCCAGATCCTTTGTCAGAAATGTCCTCTGCCTTCCTCTTCCTCTCCACCATTACACCAGAAGAAGTAAATGTAGCACAGGCTCTTGCAAATAGGTGTGATCAGCTTTCGGTGAACTTATCCAGCTCTTGCTGCTGTGAGGTTTCACCACTTTGAAAATCACATCCTTCCAGAACACAGAGGAAAGTTTTGAGTCATTTTAGACATAGGGGAAAAAAAAACCCAACAACAAACAAACTCAAAACAAAACAAAACAGAAAAATCAGCTTTTCCCTATGCAGAGTATGGTGGGTCAGCTTTGCAAGCTGTGAAAACCTGTCCTGGTTACTTACTTACGGTGGTGACAGAATATTTTCACTGTTCACTTGAGATAGTGCATTAGCGGTATCACAGATTAGTCTGTAAGGACCATTATTTAACTTCTGGAATGCGAGTCTTCCAATGCCACAAAATGTGGCGTGGCATTTCACACTGCCAAATCCACTTATGAAATATGCAGAAAGTGCTGTAGGCCAGTAACACAGGAGGAGAAAGACAGTTGTACCTGATCATATATGAAAGCTAGTCTCCAACAGATGGAGAAATAGTCATTATTAGCCCTCTCTCTTCTCTATTGTTACTATTGACCTCTGTTGGCACTATTGCAAGCCCTAGCTTCACTGTTGTAAATAATGCACAAAGATGGTGCTGTGAATTGCTAGCCATTTAAATCAAAGCAATGGAAGGGATGTGACCTGCCCTAGACTGGGGCAGAACTGGAGAGGAGGCCAACGTAGTGAATGTTGTTGTGTTCCCATGCCAGTACTCCTTATTGCTTTGATCTGCAAGTCTTTGGCAGGACTTGATGTCTGACCTAAATTTATCTGGATTTTGGACTGACCTGGATAGAGCTGTGTAATCCAGCAGCACAGCTCAGTGGCATCTTGCAAAAAAAGTCTCATCCCCTCCTACTTACCTCTAAGAAAAGCTGGATGGTGGACTTGAAGTCATCTCAAAAGGCTGCACCTTCACCACAGCAGGTTCTGAAGTAATGGCTATGATCAGGAATTATCAACTCACCTAATTAACTTCTAAAACTCAAAAAGAATGGAAGATGCTGTGTTGAACAGATGAAATGTGGAACAGAAAGGCTAGCAGTTCCTAAACACTTTCCAGTTGGACTGGTTCGAAGGAAAAAGCCAAGCGAGGAGCCAAGACATGAATAAAAGACCTGGAGGTCTCCAGAGGGGTGTGAGGTCCAAGGCTGAAATGGAGCATCCCATCCCCCTGCAGCAGATTTCACACTCACCTTAGAGGAACATTTCAGGCTCACATCTTCTGGGAAAATTTTTTTGCAAGGCTTGGACACACAAAGAGAAAGCCCAAGTGGCTGGACAGGTATTTGCCCAACAGATGCTGTGCCATGTCTGTCTGGGCTTGGAATGAGAGATGCTCCTCTGATTCAAAACTAGGTGGCAGCACAAAGTCCTTCTAGGAGAAGAAGGAGACCTGGTGGAGAAACCTCGAGACCCATCCTGCTTCTCAGGGACTGAAGACAAAGCTGCGAGGGGTCAAAGCACGGTGGTGGGGTCCTGCATTTCTGTCAAGGACATGTGAAGAAAGGATAAGACAATAGGGAAAAAATAGATTAATGTTGTATCTTGCATGCATAGGAAAACAACCTGGTTCTGTAGGAAAAAGGCAACCTTACACGTCTTTCTTGATGGTAAAGACAAGGTTCCAGCTTTTTCTCTGATGAGTACCATGTTCTTTTAATAATTTTTTCATGGTTTGACTGTGAGGGGTCCAAAAGAACCCCAAAATCTCAAACCATCTTTCCATTGCTACTTGACAAAGCAAAGTGTACTTTGCAGCCCAGACACTTGGTTATCCTACCTACACCCAGGACCTGGAGGAAATCCCTTTTAGACTGTCATGGAGCCCACCATTTCTTGGTCACTGGACTTCCCAGGAGGATGCCAGCACACTCGTCTTTACCAAAGCGGAGGGCACAGAGCCTGCATCCATGCCCTCATGAGATAAGAGTTCTGCTTCCTCTGTAGTTGGTTCAAAAGTTTGTCTAATGTGAGAAGAAATGATGGAAATGCTTAGGACCAAGTGCTGCAGGCTGCAACCTTGCCTGAGGTCTTCTTTAACGGCTTCCATGCCCTGAAGTGTTCAAGCAACTGGCAAATTCTCCATGGCTGGTATGCCCCTCCTGGCTCTCCTGACAAAGCAAGGATGCCCACCTGCTCTGTGGCAGGGGAGAGAGGAGCCTCTGGCTTGCCCCTCCCTTGTGTTGTCCCTGGGCAATAACCATCCTGTGACAGTGCTGGCAGTTAGGTCATTTCCTTCCCTGCTTCTTTCTGAGGGGTTTTAATTAGCGTTGCCATTGTACTCCTTAATTTGACTATACTCCTGGCTTCCAGTTTAAGCCCCCCTTTTTTTCTTGTTATGAGCCCTTTAAGACACAGCTGTAAAACTCTGCAGGCCATATATCATAACACTTCATAATCACGCTTACATTTTAGTAACACAACAGAAATCAGCTCGTTCCTAGTGACCCAGAGAGCCTAAAAGCAGTACGCCAGCACATATTAATAACAAAGCTGGGAGTGAGGTGTCAAGCTGGAGCACCACTTCCCGGGGGACTGGGAACAGCATCTCATTCCCTGGCAGGTCCTTGCTGAGCTACATCAGGTCTGCACAAAGGTGGATGCTTCCCAGAGTGTGTTTTCTTGGTGGGGCTCTGTGGCTAACCCTTGGGACAAGCTGGGTTCCCCAAGGCACATTTTGTTGGGGGGGTGTATGTTGGTGATGTGTCTGCATTTCTGAGAAGAAGGGTTATGATGAAAGAGCAAAAATAGATTTCTTTTATCTCCTGAGTGAATAGGAAAACAACCTGGACGTGTGAAGACAAGAGACAGCCTGCCAGTATAGAAAATTGAGTCAAGAATCCTTTAGAGTGTACACACACACACACGTGTAGGCACGTTCATCCATCAAAAATGGACATTCACTCACCGATCGTTCCGCTAATTGAACAAGCAAATGTATTTTCTTATTTTAACTTAATCCACCCAGTGGATGTGTTTCTGAGGCCCCTGGCTCCAGCAGGACAATGACAGCCACACATTGTGCTCATTGGAAACCATCCAGGCAGCTGAACAGCACTGCTACCCCTTTTCTGTGCCAACCAAGATCAGCACGGGATGGGGTCCCGCTCCTGTCATGTGTTTATACAGCACCTTGCACAGCAAAGCCTTGATGTAATTAGCCACTTAAGCTGTAATGACACCAGCAAGGACTGTAAAGCCCTCCCTTCTGATCTCTCACAGCTGCAGACCTGCAACTCACCAAGACTGTTCTCCCCAGGTCCCTATTTCCACCTTCAGCAGTACATCCACTGGTTTTCACAGCAAAGGGCACTGGGGTTCTGGCTCTCGCATGGTGCCAGCCCTTCCTCCACCGTGAACATGCTGCAGCACAGTCCTTATGTGTTTTTCCTCCTGGCTGCACGTTTAAGGCCCTGATCCAACACTTAGAGAAGTTTGCAGAGTGCTTGCCATTGACTCAAGCAGGTTTTGGATCAGGTGCTACAAGTAAAAGTCGTCCCGGCCAGATACCAGTCACTAGGGTGTAGTTTTTGAGGCTGAGTTTAAATACCGAAGCCTGGGCCTGGACTTGGCTCCCTTGCTGACCTCTCAGAAAGCCTCTTCTCATTTTGCTTGGCTTCTTTACCGGGTCTGCAGCCGCCTGTGGGTTTGGTAGTGGTTCAGGTTACTTGCTGATGGCCTGTTCTTCTACCTCTTCCTTTCAAGAAGAGTTCACTCCAGGATTTATAACAGGTTTTTGGTAGCACCCTCTGTACTTAAATCTGTAAAACCATTTCAGTTTAACCACCTGTTTTCACACGCTCATAATTTCACAAAGCATCCACCTTTTGGGATAAAATTTTCCATGCTTCAGCTCTTGCCCAAGGCACTATTTTTTTTTTCTTTAAATAAAATTCAAAAAGAAAAAAAAAAAGATTGATCCAAATCCATTCCACATTTCTGCGCTTGGCCTGAGGCAAGAAACTTCCCCATTCAAAAAAATTTCTAACCACATTTCTTGTTGTGGAGCTCAAAGGAAAAAACTGATGCTCAGGAGCTGCCACAAACACCCTAGGAAGATGACTGGAGCCCAGCCATGGGCTGAAAATGCTGATCCACCCCAAAGACTTGAAAACAAGGTGCCTCTCCTTCCCTTGCTGTCAGGTTGCGGGTGGGACATTGCCAGTGCCGCTCCGTTAGCTTGCAGTTCATCCAGCAGTGATGGTGGTGTGCAGGTAGCTCCTCCATCACAAGAGCCCACAGCCAGGCTGTGACCCAGCTTCTCCTGGAGCCACTGGCAGCTTTTCCACTAAAATGGACTTTTGGTCATGCTTGCAAGTGCATCGCTAATTACGGGTGGGTTCAAAGCCCCTTGAAGTCAGTAGGAGCCTTTCCAGTGGCCTGAGCTATCTGAGCAGCTGTGGTTTAAAGGGTTGACGGGGTCTGTGGGAGCACAGCTTGTAAAATACATGCCAGGTTTTTCTTTTATTTTTCACTCCCTGCTCTTCATGATGTCTTAGGAAATGAAATGCAAAGAAATAACACCAGGGCAATACTCAGGCTGTAAGATCAAGCAGTCAAAGTAATCAAGAAATTGTTTAAAAAAACTTTATGTTGCTCCAGAAATGTTGTCTCAGCTTCCCTGAGCCATTTCTGTTTCCCTCAGCATTAAAGGTAACATATCACTTGTCTTATTTGAATCTGTCCTCATTCCTGTTACCACAGCACGTGGGTCCCAAAGGACCCCCAGGGCCCCAGACATGGCAAACAGAAGAGTCCCGACCCCAAAGTAGGGGTCTGGCTGCCTCCAACGTTTTGCTCCTCCTGCCGTGTAAAGGCTGCCCTGGAGAGTTGTCCCACTCATCACCCCCATCAGATTAATTCCTGGTGGCACAAATCTTTCTTTCACTCTGAGCTCTGGCTTGGAAACCCAGGTGTCCAGCTTGCAGCTGCCAGAAGACAGGAGAAAAGGATATGGGAGAAAGAAATCCCTGGTACCACCATTGGAGCAGAAGAACTGCGAGACAGGAACACTCCTGGATCACGATCTAAGGCTGGGGCACCGCAAAGAGCTACCTGCAAAGCTCCTGTGTCCCAGGCCAACCTGTCAGACCATCCTTCCTCCAAACCAAAAGCTCACTGGGGCAGCCAGCTTTCCTCCAACATGCTTACAACATGCGCGAGGTCCCTGCCCCTCCGTGAAAGCTGCTCTCAGCAATCAGGAGGTAGCTTAGCCACTCTCCTAGAAGATGCATTGACACAGTCCTTGGACTCAACAGCAGCTGTATCACCATCCCCCTTTCAAGCAACCCTGCTGTTCTGAACGCCTTTTCTGCCAAGAAAGGCAGTGTCCATTGAATGGCCTGTTCTGCACTTTCCTAGGGATGCCTTAGGGCCACTTTAGGATTCTCTTCTTGTGAGTCCAGTAATAAGCTGCCCTTCCAAAACCTGAGATTTGGCTGCCTGCCTTTGGATGTCTGCAGAGACATGGATCTTCTTGGCCAGATACAGGCTGGTGCTATAACCAACATAGTGTTTGCTGTTACCAAAAAAAACCCAAACAACAAAACCAAACAAACAAACCTGAAGACCTCTAAGGCAACAACCTCCAGCCAGAGGAGTCAGAGGCAATCACATATATGCATACATTTTGATTATTCCCTACTGGGAACACTCTTGGGATGCTCCATTTCCATCTCCCAAAGCTTTGGAGAAGATGCAGCTGAAGAGAGGACAATATCTGAAACAGCTTCAGCAGTATCACAGTGCTGTAGTGGTCTTTACCACCCACAGACTTCAGAGCAAGCAACAGGCCCATCACCAAGCAGATGCACCAGTGGTTGACCTGCCTGACCTTGTAGCTTTCCCAATCAAGCGTGGCTACAGCCTTGACAATGAGTGCAAGGGTGCAAAAAGAAAGCCAGGCTCCAGGAGACAGTCAGAGCAGGTACTGAGAGTATATGAAGGTGCAGGGGTCCTCAGCAGGAGAGGTAATGGTGTGGCAGAATCACAAATTAAGTATTATTTGACACGAGAAAGGGCACTTTGCACTTGCACAAAATATTAAAGACAAATTTTCTGGCCAGGCTCTGGGAGTGAGCTGGAAGCGAACTCCAGTGGGCATTAGACACTTCACAGAAAACCTCCCTTCTTAGCAAATTTCAGCCTTAACTGGGCACCAAAATCTGCACTTAACCCAACACTTCCCAAAATGATTGTTGCCTTTAACAACGCAACAAAACCTGCCGCTCCCCCGACTTCGTTTCTGCAGAAGCACCAGCAGGTGACTGGGACTCAGCCTGGCATGGCCATCAAGCCATCCCATCTACATGAACTGGGAAGGACTTTACCTGTTCTGAAGGGGCTACTTCCCTCTCCAAGCACACTTTTCTCCCACTGGGGAGCCATCCTCTCTCCTGTATCACACAGTGGCTTGCCCACAAAGTCCAGCCACCAGCAGAGCCAGCCCAGGTGGCAGCAGATGTGGATGCTGAGACCAGCAGTGAAGTTCACACGCGCCTTCCACCGCAGGCTGTCTCCCCTCCACGGCACCGCATTGGAAGCAGCTGGATGCCTTCGGGTGGTCCTGTGCTCCAGTTGCTCTCCGCAGTCGCATACTGAGAGCCCACAAGCCCTGTGCAAATACAGCACATGATACTTGAGAAAGTGACATTTTAACGAAATAACACATTTAAAGCGCATTCCCACACAGCTTCTGGTCGCTCCTACCAGCAGATATAAAACGTAGCACAATAGAACAGTATTTAGCTGCGAGAGACTCCGGTCTCTCGCCCTCCGTTTTGGCTCTGAAAGACAAGTATCCTATTAATGTGGGCTCTGAGTTTGCAGCCCTCCGTCTAATGGAGTTAAACATAAAACCAACCCTTTCTTGACACTTCTGTGGACAGAAATGAAAAGCTGAGAGCCAGGGAGCACTAAAACTGGAGGAGAACACCTTTCCTTCCTCCCAGGCTCCCTGATCGGCACAGGGCTACCTACAAACGGCGGACGTTGGGTGGCCCATGAATTCCTCCTGGCTCCAGGGCTGGTCTCCAGCTGAGGTGCTCCTCAGCTGAGCTCCCCAAGCAGGGATCCCGTCAGGGATGCTGAGGCCATCGCGGGGGCATTTCTTGCTCTCCTCTGCCTTGTCCCACTCTACCCCATGCACGGCAACAGCATCACACTGAAAACATGTCACTATTGGAAAAATCTCCTCTGGCTCTTCTCTGCTCAGCAGCTTCCCTGCATTCAGGCTGCCCAAGGATCACTTTAAACCAAGGTCTCTTAGTGCATCCTCCGAAACAGCTATCCCTTTGCTCTCCTGCCAGGACATTTTTGTTTGGACCTGTGGCTGTTTGCTGAAGACCCAAATGGTTGGGATAGAGAGGTACTTTTATTCAGCTCCCACCCTGCCAGGAGCAACAAGAAGCATGAATAAAAATCTTAGTGTGACTAGAACAAATAAACCTTCCTGCTACATCAAGCTGCATATCCCAGGAAGGGCTATGCATCTTTGTCCAGCCTAAATAACACTCTCTCTCCTTGCAGTCCTCTTCTTCCCTCCTCTCCAAGCATAACTCTCAGTGAGGAGACAGACCTGCAAGAGGTGAGCACAGCGGAGTGAGAGCTGGAAAGGATGCTAAACATAGGACAGGAAGAAAATCCCTCCTGCAAGAACTGCAGAGGAAAATCTAAGCACAGTTGGGATTTACAGCTAAATATAACACAGCAAGAGTCATCTTGAAAGACAGATGAGCTCCACATCAGCTGCAATGGAGTATGTAAAAGGGAGACATTTTTTCCTCTCCTGTCCTATCTCTCCTTCTCCCAGATCTCTGCAGAGAATGCACAGAGAGCCAGGTGTGAGTTTGCCGTTATGACAAACCCAGAGAGATTTGGAAATGCAGATGCCCTCATTGCACTAGACAGTGAATCGGTGACGATGGGGTCATGGGTGACCAAGAACCAACACAGCTATAAAACCAGTGCAAAAAGAAACAAAGTCCCAGCTTGCTCTAGTAGAGGCTGGAGTGAGATATGCCAGGTGAGAGCTCACCAGGCTCACTCTGGCCTGGCTTTACATCTTTCTAAAGTCAGAGCCACCATTTCCCAGTGCCCCCGGGACTTTCCAGGTACAAGCACCAGTAGGGTGGGGATGTCTTTTGCATCAACACCGACAGAAACAGCTAAGTCAAATGCTCTATTACAGTGATTATTCTCAGGTTGTGTACACTGAAACATTTACTTTTAAAAGCATTTTGCACTTCAAGGTGCTGGAGGAGCCATTCTTTCTTCTCCACATCCTCAGACATTATAGTAGCCAACAACTATAAAAACAATGCTTTTGTTTCTTTCCCATCTATCTTTACAATAAGAACTGCAGCACAGACACCTGTGACGGTGTGTTGGGTTCACGTGGCAAGGTTTTGCTAGCAGGGGGCTACAGGGGTGGCTTCTGTAAGAAGCTGCCAGAAGCTTCCCCCATGTCCAACAGAACCAATGCCACTGGCTCCAGGACGGAGCCAAGGCCACGTTCACCAGCGATGGTGGCAGCGCCTCTGGGATAACGTGTTTAAGAAGGGGGAAAAGCTACTGCACAGCAATAGCAGTGGGAGACAGGAGTGAGAATATGTGGGAGCAGCAGCCCTGCAGCCCCCCAGGCCGGGGCAGGAGGCTGGGGGGGCTCCCGGCGCCGGAGCAGAGGCTCCCCGGCAGCCCGT
>JAVJGI010000064.1:6830775-6847760 GCA_035590275.1 Ibycter americanus
CGGGCCCCCCCTGGGGCCCCCCCCCCCGGGCGCCCACAGGGGCGCACCCACCCCGCCCCCCCCCCCCCCCCCAGCCCGGGCAGGGAGTGCCCGCAGGGGGCTGTGACCTGTGGGCAGCCAGCACTGGAGCAGCTCCTGGCAGGGCCTGTGGCCCACGGGAAGAGGAGCCCGGGCTGGGGCTGGGCTGCGGGCAGGGCTGGGGACCCTCCAGGGGCCGGCTGGGCCTGGGGGGCTGCACCCATGGGGGGACCCAGGCTGGGGCAGGGGCACAGTGTGAGGAGCCGGGGCACAGACAGCGTGTGAGGGACCGGCCACAGCCCCTGGCCCCGTCCCACTGGCCACTGTGGGCAGGGAGGAGAGAGACTGGGAGTGAAGTTGAGCCTGGGAAGAAGAGAGGGGAGAAAGGAAGGTGTTTTTAAGGTTTAGTTTTATTTCTCATTATCCTAGTCTGATTTAATTGGTAATTGACTAAACTAATTTCCCCAAGTCAAGTCTGTTTTGCCTGTGTCAGTGACTGCTGAGTGCTCTCCCCATCCTTACCTCCACCCACGAGCCTTTCGTTGTATTTTCTCGTTGTATTGCCCGGCTGCGGAGGACAGTGACAGAGCGGCTCTGGTGGGTACCTGGTGTCCAGCCAGGGTCACCCTGCCATGGATGGTCAACAGAATAATTGGGTATTGTGGAGAGGAGCATCTTGGGCTCTTTCTCTTCCCAGTGCCATCTCTCCAGTAAAAAAACAAAGCTTCGTGCAAATGGTTAACAGCTGCTTGTCTGCCTTTAGGAGGATGTGATGAGACAAAGCCCAGCATCTCTGTGTCCTGGCTGCTCATTCACAACCCCTCATTATCACTCCTGGTTCTTACCTGTCCTTTCTGACACTCCATGCACTGGTGCTGACCCAGGACCTACCTCAGGTTGACACCAGTTTCCAGGTTTGTAACGTGCACTGGAAGTACCACCGAGATTATTTGAATTGGACAGAAAGAATTCCTTTCTCTCTCTCAAGGTTGAAGCCAGACCAGCTTGGAACCTCCTGCTCGGAGCAACTGCTTCTTATCCAAACAGCTTCTCCTTCCCAGACAGTTCTGCAATACACCATGTACCCCCAGCTCCTCCCAAGCTCAGCTGACACTTGGTCTCCAGCATCAGCAGATGCTGTTCCAAAAAGTAAGGAAACCTGAAAGCACAGAAGAAATTAAGCACCTCTTGCCACCAGCCTAATGTGATGTAAAGCTGTTAGCCAGAAAACGGTCCCTGTGGCTAGGCTGCTGGCCTAGGAATTGAGAGATACTGTACAGCTCCTCCATGCTGCTTGCCTGTACCACTTCCCATCCATTTCCTTCTAGACCCAGTCAGTCTTCTGAAACAAAAAAAATCTCTGTTAAAATATGCCTTTTCCATTAAATCAATAGAAGTCCTTTCAGTTTATATCCCAGTCACCTGGAACAGGCTCTTATGGCCTTTTGGGGAGGGAGGAATTTACATCCATAATTAGCTTTTCAAACAAAGGCAGTTACACTGGATGGAAAGCAAGGGCCAGTCCCTTCCACAGCGCTGCAGCACGAGACCTCCCAAAATGTGGTTCAGCAGGGGACTGAGAGAAAACAGGTCCTGGCATACCCTGGGCAGGCAGACTATATCTGCTGTTCTTCTCAGGAAAATGAAATTCCTTCTGTTTGTCTCAGGTTTTGGGTTCTATCAGGTTGTTTAGGTACTTCAGTAGTTTCTCCTGCATAGATTTCTTTCTCTGTATGATTTATGCTATTAATCTAGAACAGACCCTGCAGTAACAATGCGCATGTAGGCCCCCCGGGGTGGACTTGTATCAGTCATTGCCTCTACAACATCCTCCTGGGAGGAAGGAGAGAGCAGGGAGCCTCCCCGGCCGCACATCCTGCGGGAGGGCGATGCTCAGCGAGGTCCCCAGGCCCATCGCGCTCAGCAGGCGAGACCCCAGCCCCACTCACGCACGCCTCCATGCCCCTCAGAAAAGCAACCATGCCTCAGCACGCAACTGCGAGCCGGTGGGGTTGTAGCTGCTCTGTTTTTCAGAAGGGAGTTAGATCTAAGAGGTGCCCCCCACACAGGGACACCACGTCCTCTGCCATCTCTGGAAGCCTGTCACCTGCAGGGTGTGGGACCAGCAGAACTAGTTCCAGTTCTGAAAAGGGCAGAAATGACCTGGCCTTTTCACATACAGGGAAAAAAGTTGTAAAGAGGAAAAAAAAAAAAAATCCATTAACACTTTTCTTTAAAAGAAATGTCCACTTCTTCAAACGCTAGAAAAAGAAAAGGTCATTCCTTTTCCTTGGAGAAGGAGACTCGTTTGCAGAACATATCCCTTTTCTCCCTGAAAGAAGGCGGCTGTCACCATACGTGTTCAGGTGCTGCTTTCCCTGTAGGGCTGAAGATGGCATTTCCACACCACCTTTGCCTTCTCCACCTGATCCAGTGTAGGGCAGAGCGAGACTAAAATAATGCAGCAGGCACAGTCCCTGTCCCCCAGGGCTGGATGCATTTTCACAGGTGGCATCTGCACTTCATTGCACATCCCATGGCCCATTTCCCAGGACTGCGCTTTGGGCAAAGACCCGACCAGGCAATGCCTGGGCACCCTCTTCCCATGTGTCCTGGGTCCCTCTGGTCCAACACCTGGGCAGAATGCCTTGAGCACATTTGCCACCAAGTGTAGATACTACAGTAGGATTAGAGGCTTTCCAGGATCACTGGGTCACTTGGCATGGCCTTGCGTACCTCCCGGACAACCCATTTGGATCCTACCACATTGCTTCCCAAACTTCCAGCAACTGGAGGAGGCGAGCTCCATCCTGGTCCCAGCTCTGGTGATCATTTACCCCTGTTGCAGAAAGAAGGCACGACCAGGATGACAGAAGGATTCCCTGTGCCACCTCAGAGCAGGGCTCCCATCCCCACCTCTTGCCCCTGAGCAAAATAAATGGCACAATCAAAGACAATTGGCACAACTACACTGTTACCCAGTGACGTAAGTCTTCCTGGTTCTGCTGAAGTCCTGAGATGTGCAAAGATTCCGCAGGGGTCAGTTTGGGCAAAACCACTGGGGCTGGGAGGGTACGGAGAGCTCCCTGGCTTCAGGCTGCACTATGAGGCTGCCAGAACCTGAAGGGAGAAGCCACACCTTGGTTCTGCCCCTGACCAGCAGATGGTTACTCTAGAAAGTCTCTGATGGAGGAGAGACCACCAAACAGTGTTTCTCCTGCATACCACAACTTGCCACCCAACTGGCTTGATCATGGCCAGTGGGCCAGACCCCTCCCATTCGTTTCTGCCTGATGCTCCTAGTCACTATCACTAGCCAAAAAAATGCCAAAAAGGGGAAACCACCTGGGAGGGGAAAAACTCCACTTTGCTGGGATGAGCACACGCTCCCCGCACGTCTGAACACACACTGCGCCACGTACACGCAACCAAGAGCCTCAGTGGCCAAAATAGCACCTGAGCACACAAGTGACCTGCAAAAGCAGCCAAAAAAAAAAAATATTGTTTCGAGTCCATTCCTGGGCACACAACAAAGTCAAGTCTGTGGGACCCAGGGCGACATAAAATAAGGCTAACCCATGCAACCTCTGCTTCACAAGTCATAAATCTGGAGTGGAATTTCTCTCCCTTTTCTTCTTGGTGAGCGTTTCCCTTCTGTGGCTGTCAGATGCAATTCGAGGCCAGGCTGCCATCATCTCAGGTTGGGATTTGGGTAGGAGGGGGAGGGAGCTAATCCTTTTTTCATCACATTAAATTAAACTATAAACTATACCTTTTAATTCCTTCTAATTAAGTTTCTCACTGGGAAACGGAAATGTTCTTTCTTAATATTTTTTCACAAAACATGGCAGGAAGCATTTGGGAAGAGGCGTGCCTCAGTGTCGCAGGCAGCTATCCGGGGTGTCGTGGGACATGCCTGGGGCTCTCCGAGGGCTGAAGATCACAGCTGGCAGCTCCCAAGCCCATCACACAGACTAGACTGACTCACCTCCACACGTGCAGACTCTGGGAAGAGGGGAGAGTGTAAATTCAGCAGAGGTGGGGTCCAGCCACCTAAGATACGCAAAGTCCCAGCATTAGCCTACCCCCTCAGACTCTCCCGGAGGATGCATTCCTAAAAACCCTTGAAACACCCAAGCAGCCCTGCAGTTGCTGGGGTTTTTGCAGCCACGGTCCTGCCCTCCTCTTCTGCAACAGCTGTGGTGGTTGCCTCCTCAGTGGATGGATCCAAGGTGCTTTGAGGGGAAAAAAAATTTTATGTATATATATAGATATATCACTGGAGCAATTTAGTTTTTAAAGCAAAGCTGTTTGAAAGCCCAGTTTCAATTAGCTTTCAATGGGCTGCATCCCCTAAATCATGTACGGGCTGGCTGGCTTACAAATGCCCGACTTTTCTCTACCAACGCAGAAATATAGCTAGAGCTCTGCAATTCTAAAGCATTTAAAAGTAATTGGCATTTTCCCCTTATGTTCCAAGATGTACTCGTGAGAAGTAACCCAATAGGCAAGAGACTGTCTCCGCGGCCTCTAAATTATTCTGGCTTCATGAAGGAAGAAATCCAATACAGCAAATTGCAGTGAGGAGTCAGCTGAAAGCAAGGGCAGGCTACAAAGGAAGCAATGCATCCCTCTCCCAGCCCTCCTGGCTTAGAGAGCAGGACGAGTTTCCATCTGTTCTTCAGATCCCCAGCAGCACAGCAACCCCGTACCACTGAGCCAGAGCAGAGGGAGCTACAGCAAGATCAGGCACCAGCTCAGCCATGCGGAGAAACCTGTATCTGACTCGAGGCCATGTGCATCACAGCTGTTGTTGGACTCGGTATGTCCTGGGTTGCACACATGTGATCCGGAATTTCAGATCTCAAGGCAAAAACAGTGATGCTGGTGTTCCTTTTGCCCAAGCGGGTGAGGATAGTGAGATGTGAACCGTGGTAGAACTGTCTTCCCAGGCCAGCAGGCAGCTTGGAGCCACAGTTGGGGAAGAGACAAACCACACGGCGTTTTGCCTCCGAGGGTGAAACACAAAACACTCCAGTGGCAGCTCTAGGAAGAGCTGCTCGTTTGTGATACTGTTAATGCCCCATCTACACGGCTTCAAGCAGGACCATGCCCCACCAGGACCAAACCAAGAGTGAGCTCTGCCCCTGAGCGAGCTGGTTGAATTAGAGAAGCTGTCTCCATCTGGAGGGTACCAGCAGAGAGAGAGAGTTTGGGGGAGAAGGGGTGTGCAGAGCCTGCCACCCCAGAGCACCTGCCTTTGTGATGGGTGAGGAACCCTGGCAGATAGCCTCCATGAGATGGGAAGAGTCACGACACCTGATCTTGTAGCTAAGGTGCAGGGTCTGACGCAGGACTCCTCAAACTCACCAGGTGGTTGAAACATCTCACAACTATCAGACACTGGCAAAGTAAACAGCCCTACCTAAGTTGTCTTGCCCAAGGCTTCTCTTGCAGACAAGGCAGAGAAATGGGCTTTTCTAGGAAGCCTGATTTTTGAGCTCAGCCTGACAATGAGGTGAATTGAAGAATGCTCAAGGAATGGGCTGAGTCCAGAAGCAGCTCAGATGGCCAGCATATTTAGACTCCAGACACCTGTCACTGATGTCTCCAGAATTGATGGGTGAGGTCCCAGGTGAGCAGGGGATTCCCTCACAACCACAGTTGGATGCTCTGGTACCTAAACTCCGTCCGAGTCTCATTTCACACACCTTCAGACTTCCTTTCCCCTGCACCGTTGAATACAGAACTATGCCTCTCCCATTCCCACCCTAGGGAACAGTCTCCAACACCCAGAGCACCCACTGATGTCCTCAGATGGAGACCTCTGAGCTCACCTCACCATCCCCTTCAGCCTCCTCCACCCCTGGACCTGAGTCCTCCTGATCTGGATCTGGGGAGGTCCCGTTGCTGCACCGGTGTCCCTCACTAGCTAGCGACCGTGTTTCAGGATCCTGCCAACAGCTCTACCTTTCCAGCTGAGAAATACTCCCCAGCCCTACCCCAGAGGGGCTGGCAGCCACCTCCCGACCTGCACAAGAGAGGAATGTCAGGCACCTTGTGAAATACAAGTCCTGCTTCCCAGCACCATCAGGCTCCATTAGCACCAGCGGGGCCTGACAATGGAAGGGATTTAAACCCCAAACCACCGCACTAGCGAAGTTTCCTGTGCTAACGAACCACCCACAAGCTGAAACACAAGCCCAAGGCACGGGCAAGGCATCATGTGCAAGAGAGACGCAGGCAGACACATTCTTCTCCACCCATTTTCCCTTCATGAGGCCCAGCTGTTTATTTGCTTTTTCCGTGCTGCATCTTCAACCTGCCTTTAAAATTAAAGCAAGCCTCAGCTCCGAGGCACTAGCTTTGTTCCATTATATTGGAAAATAAAGCAAACCTAGATGGAGAGCCAGCTGAGACTGCGGGAGATGACGGACAGGCTATTAAACCCTAACACTAACCAATTCTTGTTTAAAGTGATATTTGATGCAGAAAGCATAAAAAAACGGGTGCGTAAAGATGCAAGAAGCCATCCCTAAGGTCTCCCAGGAACCAAATCAGTGCCTCCAAGCCCTAGGTTTATATGAGCCCTAGGCTTTCCACCCTGACTCAGGGGACAGTCACTTCTAACGCAAGGACACAGGAATGCACGGGTCATGTCACTGCGCGAAGAGCATGCAGCGCCCGTCAGCAGAGGGAAGACAAGGAGATGGGGTCTGGTGAAGGGAACTTTGTGAAATGGAGTAGCTGAGGGAAAGGAAAAAGTCATGATTTAAATCGGAACTCAGAGCAGAGCTGAAATCACTTCATGTCCCTGGAGAACCCCTGAAAGTCCCTGCTACTGGTCTCCTCTCACCGCTTTCCTGCCAGCCCCGTGCTCCAGCAACACCACGCTGGTCTTGCCGGTGGATGCAGAAGGGGCATGGCAAAGGCACCGAGGGGGTGACATAGGCTGGGGGACTGGTCACAAATCTCTCTCTTGCTTTTAAAGGGTGGCTTCTAGCAGTGCCAACAGAAGCACCAGGGGACCAGGGGCTCACGGGGTCAAAACCAGTGTAAGCCGGGGTCTGAGCAATCTGACCAAACCCTGTATTGTTCAATGCAAGTATTTAAAGGGAGAAGGGAGGGAGCATTGAAACCGCTGCGAAGTTATATATTGACCATGCAGGCTTTCACCATCAGTTCTGGGCTCTGGAGATTCCGGTGGATGTCCAGAACCCCTTTTCCTCCATGTGATGAGACTTGGGATGCAGTGGACAGGCTCCAACTCCAGGTGAGAAACACAGGAGTCATCTTGCCTCTCCGGACCCTACCCAGAATATTGCTTCACGATTCAAGTTCAGATATCAAAATAAAAAAATTGAAGTGACAGTTCAAATGCAAACAGCATAGTGTCATGTCCTGTTAAGAACAGATCAGAAAATTTCTCCCATACCTTCACAAGTCCCCTACTTCCTCTCCACCCCCACCAAAATCCCATGCAACAAAGCATCCTGCCCTTTAAAATCTCTGTATTTAACATACTAAATACTCACGCTATTTGGTGATGATCCATTTGGTAGGTTTTTTGAGGTCCAGACACCAGCAAAAGAAACCGAGAAGAAAATAAATAAAACCCCCACAGACTGCCAATCTCAGGAAGAAAAAAAGAGGCCGCTAGCACTTCGTACTACAACGACTCCCCAAACAACATGGGAAGAGATGTGCTCGCACCTTATAAAAATCTTGAGAGAACAGCCTTGCAGTGGACTACAGCCTTCTGTGCTCAGTGCAGTGTCATATAGTTGTGTCTACGCTAATACGCTTTACAGATTTAGGAGTAAGTAAAGCTAGACCCTAATGTGCAGTACACTCAAGAGGTCATTAGGAAAACAGTACAGACATCTGCAGTTAACTAAAAAAAAATCAGTGGAATTATTCACGTACAGAAAGTTACAGGAACATGCATTTGGGAGGAAACAGGTACTTAAATTAATCCTTTCCAAATGAACATATGCAATAAAAATGGAATTAACACCTGTGCAGATAAAATACTTCAGCTCCCTTACATGGTGATGCTTGTGCTGCATTTTCTGTTGTTTCTAATAAGAGTCCTGATAGCTCTGAAAACATGACGTAATCTCTGTAACGATGCAAAGAACTGCAGGTTACACAAGGCTTTACTTCTTGATCCTGTGGCATTGTTTTGTAGATAATTTTCCCCGTTAATAACAAACAGGATTCAGGAACCTTCTGGATCTGCAGGAGTTTAGAACATTTTTTTTTAAGGGGGCAAAAGACGCATCTAATACCCATCTTCCATGACAGTGTGTTCAAAAGTAACCTCAGTGGAAATGAAGACAAGAAGGAGATGTAGAGAGACATGGCTCAAACTGTGCGCAACAGGCCAGGGAGGGAGAGAGGGCTGTGAAGACCTGGTGAGCGAGTAACGGCTGTTCACATCTAAACAAACAAGTTATTTTACTAGCTCAGCAACTTGAGCATTCAAATGAATATAATTTTATCCTGGGTAATATCAACATCTAAAGATCAATGCAATAATGGGATTTTATATAATTTTTAGGCTTCTGGTCCCTAAACATTTTACAACTAAACAAGGCATATCTTAGCTTTCCCCGCTATTTTGTTTTTATTTGGTAGGAATGTCAGTCAGGTCTCACTCAGTCCCAAGGCTTTTTTTTTTTCTTCTTCTCCCCTCTTCTTCACCTTCTTGAAGACAGGTTTATGCTAAGAACCATCCTCCGGATTTTTTCTTCGTTCTTTAAAATATTAGCTTTTACAGCACAGATCTTGTCTTGCTGGTCTTTAATCAACTGTTCCAGTTCAGCCAGATCAGCTTTTAACGGTTCTACAGCACTGTCTGTGATGCTGAAAGAGACACAAAGAGTGTAATGTTACTGGAAACATTACGCTGCTTCAGGTTACTTGAGCCTCCAAGAAAGTACATTCAATACCTGAAAGTCTGCAAAGTATTTAAGTTGTGCCCACCCTTCCTGAAAGAAAGTTTAGAATAAGAAGCACAAAGGCAAAGCTAACAACATGAACAGAGAAGAATATTGTTCAAGAGAGATCACCCACAATTCAGCAGTAAAATGTCACTTCTTGGCTAACCCAGCTTTTCTGTTAAAACTCTTTGCAGTTATTTCACCCCGCACTATGCATACATCAAGCACCTCTTTCATTTTATCCAGCCAAAAGCTGCAACCACCTGGCCCATGGATGAAGCAGCACCTGACTTTATGGGATGGAACACAGCAAGGACCAGAGCAGCTGTGGATGCCCCATCCCTGGAAGGGTTCAAGGCCAGGCTGGATGGGGCTTGGAGCAACCTGGTCTGGTGGAAGGTGTCCCTGCCCATGGCAAGGGGGTTGGAACTAGATGATCATTAAGGTCATTTCCAACCAAAACTATTCTATGATTTTAAGGACACCCATCTTTTACAGGGGCCTCTGGGTCCTACCATGATACACATGGTAACAGCCATCCCTCTGGGCCTCACCACAAGAGCTTAAATGAGAGAAGCACATGGCAGAGAGGGACAAATACAACTGCTGTGGTGGTTGCTGGCCTGCTGCCTGCAGCTTCCTACAATAAACCAGCAAGCCAGCAGCGAGACACCAGCAACTGCCAGCAGCATCAAGCTCCAGCAGGTAGACATCTGAGAAGAGGCAAGGTATATGAAAACTGACCCATCACTACATGCTGACAAGGGCAGGCAATCCCACACTAATAGGAAATTTAATAAATCCTATGCTAATAAACCACAAGTAGGCTGATGCATCTTAAGTGAATAGGGCTGTTCGGCTTTAAAACAAATGTGCCCCCTTCTGTAATGTTTTGCTGATCTTCAGGAACACTGAACAGCCAGGGAAATGACAGACTGAACTAGCCTGCTGTCATTCTGAATTACCCAGTCACTTTGAGGACTCATTAGCTGAAGTCCACATCTCAAAATCATTTAGTTTTCCCCTCCTTTCTACCACATTAGCATAAATCACAAAAAAACATCGCTAGAAATTGCACTAACATTTCCCCAATGGGATCCTTAAATTGTCTTTCACAGAAGCAAAGAAAACAAAGACGTGCATCCAAATTCCAGTACATATGGGAAGCATTGTCTTCTTCATGTCTGATACTCTGTAATTCTTTCCTGAAGGACTGGACATGCCTTAGCACTACACCCATCTGATTAGGATCTCATACGAACCCTTGTGAAGTGCAGGGATACGCTACGGCAGCCTGAGCTTGTGGAAGGGAACCAAGTGGCTCTGCTGAGGGGACGCTAGCCTGCCTGCAGTCTCGCACAAAACAGCTCGCCATTGTAACGCTCGGTTTGACAAAAATCTGCAAACAAAATCAGCTGGGCAGTTTTTTCTTCCCACTCCCCCAGTCTTTCTGCACCACTGCCAAGGAGAGTCTTGTCCTTAGTAAACTTTGCCTGGGAACTCAGGAGACACACAGAGCCAGTGGATCGCGTACAGTCACTGTGCCGGGAAACCAGCCGAAGTATAAATGACTTGTTTGGCAAGGCCAAAGTGGATCCACTGGGTAAGCACATGCCTGGAGAAAGGCCTGAGACTTGCTCCCTGTCGCTAGGTGTGGTGCAAGCAATGCCTCAGTTTCTCCAACCACAAAATAAAGCCCAACAGCCATTTCCTTTCTCTTTGCAGGGGTGGTGCATTCTGAAGCCAACCAGACTTTTAAAGCCTGTCAAGGTTTTGGGATAGAAGGTGCTAAATAAGTGCAAGGAATTAACATCATTACACTTTATGTGCAAACCAAAGCCCTAATTCCCACCCTAGCCAGTGGACTAAGCCAGCAGCTGTAAATTTCTGACATTTAACACATCGCTACCCACCAAGATAGGGCTTAGCTAAGAATACCGCCCATACTTGCTTCTGCATGAATGAAGCACATCGCTTCAGGGAACAGCAAATCCATCTAGACTGACTGTGAATCCAAGAAGATCAATACCCAGTTCACGTTTAAGATCAGAGGACACACAATTGGAAGGGACGTTCTGTTTTCAAGGAGCATAAATACACATTGGTGAGACAAGTAAGGCCAAAGAAACTGTTTCTAGGCTCAACCTCCTCGTTTCGATTATGCATGTCACCTTTGCTCTCCTGGCTTTCCAATGTTGTTTTTTAACCTTGCACAGATGACAACCATTATTAACACCACTGCAGAACACACTCAATTCAATGGCACAAAGACAGCAGGTTGTGATTTAGGAATTCACTCCTAGACCTGATTCAACATCTACTTTGTTTACTAAGCTCTTCCCCCATTGCTCCTTACATATTTGTGAAAAGAAGAAAACAAATCAAGCCCTCTCATATCACACAAACACTTGCATATCTGCTGTCACGTGCATCACGTGAAATCGAGCTGGAAAAACCTTAAGACTTTAACACTTCAAAAAAAACCAATTCAGACTGCAAAAAAAAAAATCCCCAAACCACAAAAATGACTGATGATGAATTTGCTTTGAAAAATGAGTAAAACTCTCCTCTCTCCTAAAATCAGAAATCTTTCTCGAGATACCAAACTTCTCCCTGACCACACTCACCTTTGCTCTTTCTGTAGAGCTTCTGCATGCTGTCTGTTCTCGTGCCGCCACATCTGCAACTCGTTCTTCATGGCATCCATGTCTTCTTGAATGTAATCCATGATCCTGCCAAGCGTAAGGGCACTCTGGCACAGAGTCTGAATAGAGACCTGAAACTTCTCAATTTCTTTGGCTACCAAGTCTCTCTCTTTCTTCCTAGCTGCTTCCGATACAAAGGGCTTCTCCTAATAGAAAGGATGAACAAGAAGGAAAGCATTAAAACTAAGGAAAACAGATGTTGTTCATGAGATACTGAATGAAGAATGCTTTGGAGACTGCTAACTGAAGTAACTAGAGAAGTGTTTGTGACAGTCTGCAACAAAAGAGAAGAAATGAAACAACAGTCTAGAAATAGATGAATAGAAAGCATGCCATACGCAAGTCACTGCTGCTACAAAACTGTGCAATAGCATCAGCAATGTTAAATTGCTTTTCAGGTCACAAGTGCACAAAAGGAAAATTAGTATTTGATCCCATAAATGATCTCACTGATGTTCTCATTCTCAACATGATCTTTCCCAAAGCGGTGGGTGTAGCAGGGGGGAAGCCTCTTTTACATTCAGTCATGGTTTACTTTGACCTATTTCTATATATTGAAAGGGAAATTTCTGTGGCTTAACGTGGCATCATTGAACAGAAGCTCAACAGACACGTAATAAGCAACAACACTTTTGCTATCAATCTACTGCTGCCACTGGCTGCTGCCGTGTTCGCTGTGTAAATCACACATCCATCCCTCACCGCGACACATCACAGCCCTGCAGCAGGGCATGGTGGATTGGCATTTACTCAATACTGCTGCAAGTCACAACGTGTAACGACACTGAAAAAAAGGTCATGGTAAACTCTAGAGGAAGACGATTACGAAATCCAAAAGGCAGTAATTTGGAGAAGCAGCACCTCCGCTCACCATGTTACAGGCTACCGCACCATAAACATTCATCGGACTTGCTTGCCACAGTGTTTTGCTGTTATTTGGATGCTATGGTGGATGCTGAAGGGCACAGCCTCCTTCTAGTTCTCTAAATCAGTCCTTTCAAGATGCTTCTCGCCCTCCACTGTATCTGGATTTCCAGCTCCTAATGCTGGTCCTAATAATAGCACTTCATGCTGCACAGCTAAAATAGACGGTGGTTATTCCATGCCTTGTACTTCTGTTAACAGTGGTTGTAAAATCATGCAGGCTGCAGATGTGGCCTCAATAAACTCCACTACTCAAAAATAATTTGGTCTTGTGCACACTTCCCTCATGTGCCGCCAGCAGAGTCTCTGTGGTCAATCTCCTGAAGCCTCCTAGCTTACTGCAAGTTAAATACAGAGCAAGTGTTTGCTAAAGCGGCAAAGTCACGAAGAGCAAAAGGATGCCATAAAAACAGCAAAGTGATGCCACATAACTAACGCACTGCAATAATCTCGTTCCAGGAAAGCCTTCCCTGAAAACAACAATCATCATAAAAGGAAAGTCCACTGGGTTTTTTCTCCCCCATCAAGCAAAAACAAGCTAATTTTTTCTGTCTTTCCAAGACCGCTACAGGTCAAATTCCCAACCCGAGTTTTTCTTTAAGACACACAAAGCTTTAAGTCAAAGTTTATTTAAAGTCATTTTGGTCATTTAATGTATGCCGGAAAACTAGAAAGGTCCTTCTCTACCACCCCAACCGCAGGATCAACCAATTCCTAAGCACAGTTCCTCGCGGCTATACAAACACAGAGGTGGCAGTGTGCTTCTCTCTCGTGCTGGGACACCACATCTACCGCGCTGTCCCCTCCTGCCCTCCTACCCAACTGGCCTGTCTTCCTGTGTGAGCTGTGGGCTGTTTGTTCAGCTGCGTTTGGAGGCAGCAGGGACTACTGCCAAACACATTTCAGCAGCCCTTGGCTTACTGATGAACTCAGAGATATATATATATATATATTTTAGAAAAATACTTCTAAAAGATTTGAAGGCTGAGATTTACTTACATCCGATACTTGTGTTTTACCACACACGCAGTGCATGAAAACAGTGGGACTTCTGAGTTTACTGCGATTTTATAATGTTAAAGTTGTTTAATTAGGAACTGGGCTGAAGTGACAAATGCTGCTGAACTTGTGACCTTTGCTTCCTAAGTCAATTCATGAGTGCTGGCTAAACTGTTAAAAATAACACTCATCTTAATTCCTTCTCACTCGACTCATACCTCTCTCACAGAAGCAGGTGTTTCATTATACTACGTTACATAAAACACGTTATTTAGATACTTTCTGAAGCCATCCATGTGTTTGCTATCCTTTACGACGCAAAGATGAAAGCGCTGCTTCTTGACCCATTTCATCCCCCGAGAGCGGGTGAGCACCCCCGTTCCAAGCACAGCTGCTTAGGGTTGAGCAGATCTTCTCCCCTGGGTCTCCTCCTTGGCCAACCTCTGAGCACAGTGGCCAACGATGTTCCCATCAGTGTCATCCAGCTTCTCTCCCTGTTGATCTTGCAGCTCCCCGGAGAAGGGGAAACCAGGGAAACGCTTTCTAAAGGCACAGATCACAGGACGGGGTCCTGGCACACCACCCCTTTACCAGGGCTCAGCATACATCTCAGGCTGACAGGAGTTTCTCTCCTGGAAATATTTTTTTGCCTCACCGCCTTGCTGCAGCTAGTAAAGACGTATGAGCAGATCTGCACTCTCACAGGGTTCCAAAACCCTTTGCCCTCTATTCTAACTCTATTTTCCTAGTCCTTGCTACATGCTGCGCTCCACCAAAGCCATAGGGAAGGCTTAATGCCTGGCACCAGGCATTGGTGCGTAATCGGGAAGTTACTTATATGAAGACAATCACCTTCAGTTCAGCAGCAGAGCAGAGCTGTACCAGATCCAACAGCTTCCCAGGGAGAAGTCCCATGGCCTCTGCCTTTCCTCTCCTCCCAAGTGCACCAAACCTTTACCACTTTCCTCCCTGCCATCCATTTTAAGAAGCCACAGCCAAGAGAGAAGGAATTTGTTTCAAATACAGCTATCTCAGGAGCGAGAAGACTCAGCCAGTCCACCATCTGAGGATATAGTTGGGTGTGTGAAAACTTGAGGAATGCTTCATTTTTCTTTTCCAAATGCTGAGTTCAATGTTTTACGTTCTCGTAATGCTGGTGTGACCTCCCTGATACATAGACAGTCCAAGCAGCCACACTCCTCAACACCAGCAAGTATGGTATGAAAATAAAAAATAAAAAAGAAGTGAAAAACCCACAATTCAGTAAACAAGCAAACCAGAACTGTATGCTTTAAAACATAGATCCAGCTAACAATTTGAAATATTCCATGCTAAAATACACTGCTGCTCAAAAAGCTGAAGTGGAAATAAAACACTGTGGAATATTTTCTATCAATTGGGAAGATGCCCTTAGAGTGTATTAGTAAATAATAAAAAATAATTTTAGTGTCCCTGTAACTCCAGCATACTCTTTGTATAGTTGAATTGTTCAAAACGGATATAAAAAGGACAAAATATTATCCCATCCAAAGTAATTTCAAGTACTGAAATGACTACCACCAAAAATCTATTAAATCCTATTCAGAATTAAAACAGGTACATCAACAGGCTTGTTAAAAAAACCCTCTGTCTTTCAAACACATAATATATGATACTGAAGTGGTGTAAGAACATGCAAAAGTTTTTTAGTGTTCTCTCTCTAAAGGAGAAGCACTTAAATTTCAAGTTCCCAATAAAAATGTCCCAACATCTGAAGGTGCAGTAGCTCAGCTGGCACACTGTTGTCCCTCCTCACACGAGTTAAAAAATAACCATCAATTTTTTTCTTTCATTTCACTAACACTTATACTACCAAGATGCCACATTACATTTCTGCAGCCTACAGGAAGCTGAGCTCAGGACAGAGAATTATCACGATAAAACATTCAAGCTTTGTCAGCTGATTATTGTTGATTATAATTGCTGATTATACGCAATTATGAAGGGTGAAAAAAGCCGTCCTGTCTGTTCTCAGTTTCATAGTTACAGTTACGGGTTAAAATCTACGTGGGACGCTCTTTAAATCACTAAGAATTATGGCAGATGGTTTATTACAACAGGCAACGTGGGTGGTAAGAGTCCTGAATGCCACCTTTGCTCATTTTGCACAAACACGTAACAGGATATATTCAGTTTTAAGAAAAATGCCAGAATCAGAATTGTTCCAGTCTATTTAATTAGGCCATACACCTCAATGAACTCTCCTTTCACAAAAGCCCAAGAATCAATAAATTATCCCCATATAAAAGACTATATCACTTCTGTAGGCCCAACACGCTTCCTTCATGTTTTTCATAAGGCACCAAGATAAATGTTTATTTTGGATTCCTGGGAAAAAGTCTGCCTTTCCCATTACCTCAATGTGAACAGAACACAATGTGGACTCGGATGCAGGGACCTGAGAAATTAAAAAGCAGGAATTTTCTTTTTTATCAATAAAGGGGAAATTATCAACAGGGCACCAGAAACCACCAGAATTTACTTGTGTTTAATTTACCCTCACTAAAGCAATTAGTATAGATATGGCAGTGTGCACAGCTCCATAAAAATGGATCATTCATGACACATCCATTTCCGATAGCTAGGCTGTTCAGGGCATTTTGAAGTACCCAACATCTACTAAGCTAAAAAGGTGATACGATTTTTTTCCCCCCACACTGTTTGGGGGGAATACTAGAAACAGTATTTGCTTACTTTTATAGTTTCTCCTTTCTTTCCATTTTTTTAATTAACAATTTTTAAATATGAATCAAATTAGAACAAACATCCATCAAGCACTTAATAGTTTCTACAGCCCCTTTTAACTATTGTATTATGTCCCATTATGAAAACAGACCCAAGTAACCATAGTTTTATTGAGCTATACCATTTCCCCCCTACCTCTTTCTATAGGACAGGACAGAAACTTCATTTTGGACAAATAATTTTGATACATTCAATGCAAAAACAACAAGGTGGGTTTTTTTATTGTTCAAAATATTTTTTGATCATAAAGGGTGTTTTCTTTTCCTGGTTTTTACAGAGTCTGCATTTTAAGTAGATTGTAACTATCCACTAGGGATCACCATAAGAAACACTTTCACAGAAACACAGGGAAAACAGTAATGTTAAATTATTTCAAATGAACAGGATGCTTTTTCTGCTTATGCCAGGTACCGAGTTCAGTAACAGGCCAAGGAATAGGAGACATAATGTTCTTTACCATTAGATTTACCAGAGTTAGTCTGACCTGCTTCTCGGTTCCAAGGCACCAAAAGAAAACAAAAGGATAGCTCTTTAAAGGGGGTATTTTTCTTCTTCTTTTTTTTTTTTTTTTTTTTGGGACTTTAGGGTATAAAAAAAAGATCTAAACCTC
>JAVJGI010000064.1:6847770-6861070 GCA_035590275.1 Ibycter americanus
TTGGGTGGGGGGGGGGGGGGGGGGGGGGGGGGGCGGGGAAGTGGTTCCCCCCGCCCCCCCAGTTCACATTTGGTACCTCTAAAAAGAGCTGCACTTTTCACACGTACATAAACACCCCACCTCAGCCCCCAGAGCCAGTCTGCTTTACTTCACGTTCAGTCTGAGTTGGGGAGAAGGCAGTTCATAAAACCTCATGCATTTGGTGCAGCATTCAGCACACTAAGCAGAATCCTATGAGTCTGACCACACACATGCCAAGAGACAACTCTAGCGGTAATTAATGATAGCAGAAAGTATTAATTCAGCCATAATGGCATACTGGGTGCCAGTCCTACTCAGCTTTCCTCTTCTGCTCACAGTGCTGAAACTCTGGGTCCATGACCACCTCCTGTTGAAAAAGCAGCCTCTTGCCTGTTCAAAAAGAATTTGCAATAAATCTGTTCCTTGTGTTAAACAACTGCTTTCACACCAATCTCTACTCCAGCCAAATCCACTGATAAGCTTCTCGAAACATATGAAAGTCACCTGTACTGTGTCCTACAACACACCGCTGCTACATAGCTGATGCACTGCATCCTCTCTGAGGGATGGAAATCACAGCTGCCCCACTGCACTTTTATATATCCTTTCTGTTTAACGTATCCATCTGCTGTCTCATGTTGTATTTATACTGCACCCACAGGAGAGAACATTTTGTGCTTTTGTGCACAAAGGCCACAGCAAAGGAGCCATGATACCAGGAATATCACAAGAGTGACAAAAATCCTTTTCCTGTGTTCACAGCTTGTAACGCAATTACTTGGGGGCCACAGGCTTTTTTCTGAGAGTCGGTAGTAGCATAACAAGGACACTCAAGCATACACTCACTCAGTTTAAGCTCCTGTGGTGCTCGTCCACTGGGTACAATTCTGATTTTTGAGGAATTGCATGCTTGCAGCAAAACTTTGTCACTGCAGCTTTATTCTGATCAGTGCATGCACGTCACATCATCACGAACAGAGCTGTCACACAAAGGTGAAAGCCCTTCTGCAGGTAACTCCTACTAAATTTTACTGTCGGCATTTCTCATGACATATTAAGCTGGCAGGATGCTGAGAAGCTGTGGTCTTGGGTGGTGAGCCCTTCAAAATACTTAAATGGTGGGATACATGAATACATCTGGTTAACGTGACATGTTACTAATTGCATTGACTGGAGGGGACACCCAATGTCATGCAGCTGATGGATTAACGTAAAAATCAATGACCTGAAGAACTTTAAACAAAATCAGCAATGATTGTATTTGTTCTAAGCTTACAAGTACATACTTAATTTATCACATTTGTAATTAAATTTAATATTACCCAGGTGCTAAGCTATTTAATATCACTTGTTCCTTGCAGAAACCTCAAAGCTGCTGCTTTTCTGAAGCCCGTGAACTGTATTTGGTAGTGCAAAGATGGGAATTCTGTGATCCCACTTGCTTAAACTATTTAATAACCTGCCTACATTTTCCACACATCAAATAAATGAAGTGGAATACAAAATGTAACATCTGTTTCTTTCTCTGTTTAACATTAGAGAGTTAGATTCTAAACAAATACATTTAGGAAGTCTTTTTAGGAATTTGTTAGGCTGAACAGAACTAATCAAGGCAGCAAAAATCTTGTGTATTTCCAGAGTGACCTCTTTGTTTGACCTGAAAATTGTGTATATTATTTTAAGTTTCTGCACATGCAAAACCTAGATGATGAAAGTCCCAGTCTTCTTTCCTTTTCTCTTTTTCTTTATTAAAACTTCTTAAAAAGCAAATGCATGCTTGGGAGACGCAGCACAAAAAAGGTTTCAGAGGAATGCTTTTAACACAAATAAATGCTCCTCAGCAATCAGCAGTTAGACGTAAAGGTGTGAAACATCCCCAGGAGTTCACTAGTGTTACATTTGGATTAAGTATTAATTCAACAACTTCACCTAATTTCTAGTTCATTAATCCACAATAAATCAGGTAGATCCACTGATCATTTTCTTGCTGAATACTGGACTTAATAAAGTATTACCCAAAAGTTCCAGCACTCAGAGTACAAACATATCTTTTTTTCTCCCTTCATTTTCCCAACCGGCAGAAGAACAAGGCTTTATAAAGACTAATGAATAGAATTGGGAAAATATTTCATTTATTTTGTATGTCTTGAATAGTTTAACGAAATGATGGAAGATGAACATTCTTACTGATAGACACAAGGATAACCATCATTTCATCAGACATAATTTCCCAAAGCAAGTATTCTTTCAAATTTTTGCTGGACTTCTGGTTACCTTACTCCAAAATACAGAAGTACAATTACATTTTACTCTCCAATGCCTAATACGTTTTGGAATACAGTTGCATACTGATGTAGAAGATATTTCTTCTGGAGAGTTTGATGGAAAACAAATTAAATAAGAAAGCTGACAGTCTGGGGAGAAATGGTCAAATCCCAGACTGATACTGCTTCCCAGCAGACTGCAGAGCTAGACCTGGCACAAAACCCACCGCCATTTGAACACAGCATGCTGGCCAGAGTTCATTGACCCATTCTCGCAGTCCCATCAACATAACGGGACGTGGTTCCACTTGCCTGCCTAGACCACTTGGCAGGAATAAACCACTTGAAACGCTTCCTCCTTTTTAATTACTTTTGCTGTCTTTCTCCAAAGAGATTCCACAGACCAGTAACTATTCCTCCCAAAACTGCTGGTCTGCAGTCTCGCAAGACAAAAAAATCGTGCCACTGCCTTCCTCCTGATGTTAGGAACATCCCTCAAATACGAGACATGCTCACGATGCTAGGGTGACACGAGCATGCCGGACCTCCACCTGCCACCCTCTGCATATCTGGTCCCTGAAATATTCCCAGAGGCAACGCCACGTTGGAAATATGTTTTTTAATTTTACTGTCTCCTGCATCACAGTGTCTCTATCCTCTAAAATAAATTCCCAGGATTCACTAATGTCTCCAGCTCATGTTTTCTTAACTACATCTATCAAGTCCCAGTCACCAGCTCTGAGCATTTTTAATCATCTTTTCCACTGATTTTTTTTTTCTGCTGTCAGGAAAACTACGCTTCTCCTCTCTGGATTGCAACGACTTCAACAACATAATTTGAAAAGCAGTAGCAGCAAAGAAACCTACTGCAGTAGCAGCCAGCTGCTTGGATATGAGATCAGATGATATTCCAGGAGCTTAGCATTGTATGCAACTTTTCACGTGATGGACTAGGAAGTCAGCACGTTTTTTTTCCAGAATTAGTTGTCTATTATCAGTGCTGCTAACGCAGATCAGTGCTTCAAAAGATCCAACAAAAGACAAACAAGGACTGAATGAACGTTGTAGAGACTGAAAACAGGCAACAGGACTAAATGGTTATTGTAGGAGGACACCATTGTCCACGTGCATTTAAAAAAATCGAAGGGGTTAAAAGGGAATAGTTTTAATTAGTTACTCTTATTCAGAACAAAAAACCCAGAAAATTTAGCACAAACACCAGAGGAAGCTTCCCGAGCATGAAATCTATGCGATTTTGTAAACCTTCCCCCACTGCCCCTTTCCATGTCCAGTGCGTAAGTTGACAGGTCACAACACCAACCAGTACAGCCTACAGCGCAATTATGTACTGGTGGAAGACATTATTAAATGAACTGCTAATGCTGTCCCCAAACTTGGTCTTGAGACTGATGGTTCAACAGCACCATCTAGTTATAAAAGCAGGAACAGGAACAGCTGTATCGCTTGTTCTCACAAGCGCCAGCTCAACACCCGCTCCAGCAATGAGCTTTAGAGCTACTGCATAAACAGAGCGATAGCAACTTTTACCCCTTCTTTGCTCCCAACAGTTCGATAATGACAGAACTTACTCAAACAGGCACATTTTCACATCAGACGTATTCATTAGAAATAGTCAACCGTGTTTCAATGCTCAGCACACAGACGCTACAAGCTGCACATTTATAATAAACGGTAATTCAACAAGTTGGATAAAGCTGTAACTACTCATAATCATTTATGAGCGGGAAACTAAAGGTGCTTTCCTATTTTAAGGATTCATTTTCTTCATTAACCTCAGCCTTTGCAATACATGAAAGGAGTTTTCTCCCAGGCAAGGAGGCCTGTAGCTCAGACAGTCCCAAACTTCAGAGAGGAAGATACTCCCGCTAGAGTCTGATCTGCCATCCCAACCTTCTCAGCGTGCTAGGGAAGAAATGAAAAGGCTGGTATGCATGGCAGCATAACCCATTACCCCTGGACATGAAAGCATATGGAAGTATCTCTATTTAAGGGGACAGAATTGTTGATTTCACCCTCCCAAAATTCCAGTCCTAAAAGTTAACACTGTGTCCCTTTATAACCACCTCTACAATCTGCAGCAAGTCATACAAGCTCTAAGAAAGACCTTTTTTTTTTTTAAAAGTCTACTGCCTACCGTGGTTTTAGTCCCTCAGTGACATTTTTTTTTCTGCTGCACACTTTGCTTATAACCTACCACAACATCATTATTCATTCCCAAATTACTATAGCTGATAAAGCTGAAAGAGGCAGTCAAGTGGTCAATGCTTCAGAAGTCACTACTGATTTCAGACAGCTTTTTGAAAGAGCTTGATGCTCTGTGAAAAGCTGGACTCTAGGTCTGAGTTGCAGCATCTTAAAACAGAATGACAAATTATAGATCATTCCTGAAAAAGGATATTGGTAATAAAAATCTACAATACTGAATTAACATAAAAAAAAAAAAAAAAAAAAAAAAGATGTGATTGGAATTGAAGATCTAAGAGTCCATGAAAAGCAGTCGCCTTTCCAAAACATTACATACCTGTCTATTTTTATAACAGCACTCTGCAATGCATTCCTCAGTGCATCATCTAACTAGCTTAGTGATTTAGAAACTTTCCAAACGGCCACTGGATCAGAAAAGTCCATCTAAATGCTCTGCCTTTTGCTGCTTCTTGTAACATGATCTCTGCAAGGCTGCAAAAAAGCAAGAGCTCTCCAGTTGTAACAAAGACACTGAAATCGGGGGGTAAACTTTTTGCTTTGGGTTTGTGATCACTGCTAGACCCTTTCTAGACCTTCTACAAGTGATCAAGACAACAAAAACCAACAAGGAAACCCAGTTAAAAGCAAAATTACTTTTCCATTCCTAACTACTGATTGTGGGAAAAATCAAATCAAATCATTTCACAGATTCAGACCTGAATGCTGGGGTAAGCTAGGATGTTACTAGGGAAACATTTGGTGAAATGAAATATATACATATGGTTAACTGCACCAGAGATCCCATTTTTTTTTAGGCAATGATAATGACTGCTGGGCAATAGGATACTGCTCTTCAAATGCCCAGAGGACAAGTAAAACTGAAACAGTAATGGTGCAGCTGTACGAACGCACAGCGTGTCCTACTACATCGAGGGCAAGGCTGAAATCAGCACTTTGTTCTGGAAAACAAAAGAATAGGCTAAAGAAGGCTCCCTGAAAAACTGTACTAAAATAGTAAAAAAAAACCCTCAAACCACAAAAATTTTGTGAAAGAGAGCACTATACAGAGAAGGTAACACCACCATCACAGAATCATTTAGGTTGGAAAAGACCTTTAAGATCATCGACTCCAATCGTTAACCCAGCAGTGCCAAGTGCACCATTCCTTTACCATCAGAAGTAATAGCAGCAGTCACTTCATTGATTTCAAGAGAAAAAAATAATCTTTCAACATTTCATTCTTATCCTCCCCTTCCCCAAAACCCCACAATGTACTCAGCAAGCCCTTCTTTTGGGCCACCTTCTTCTGTCCAACCACTTTCAGGATCCCCTAAAGCAAGCATTGAAATCCCATGTAAAGAAGCTGGCTCAGACAACCTTAAGACATCTGACAGACTAAAGGAGAACAAAAGCAGCATAACACATCAAGGAGGAAAGCTCGATCATAAATGGAATAAAACACATTTGAGGCATAGAAAAAGGTCGTGATTACAATATTTAATATTCACAGTTCTTTGAAGGCCGTTACCATCTTACCCTCTCTGTTGTCTTTGACGATTTCTGTGATGCCTCATAATCTTTTTTCGTTTCTAGGATTCTTTTTACAAGCCCACCTGTTGGAAAATCAGTATATTTCTCAGCACTGGTTGGCGCTAAAATGTTGTTTTAAACATTCAGACAATAAAATCAAAACAAACTGCTTAATTTTTTTTTTATGTAAATAATTTTTAGAGCAACATGAACAGCATTCCATTATGTATTTTAATTATTGAGATAGAAGGTATTTGTTGTTTGATCTTTTTTCTCCAATGTCGTCTAAATCAAACTATCAACAGTATCAGTTACTGAACAATTCCTGCTAGAGAACCAGGTCTTTGAGCTGTATTAACACAAAGGCTTTTCCTTTGCACCTCTCTCTGGAAGAATTCAAGAACTGCACGATATGTATATAGACAGATGTTCCTTTGTGAGGAATTTTGGATGCAAAGAAGTGTATCTGCCTAAACCACACCCAGTACAACCATAATGGAAGCCCCTGAATCAGTGATCTGAGGTCACAAGTAAGCATAAATGTTGTTAAGATCTGGTCCATCAATTTTTCTAAAACTTTTCTATAACTTGCCTTGAACAGCTAATCTCATCTCATATGTCAGAGCTGACAAGCTGTACCTGACACTGTAAGAAACATTAATTTATGAGTTTTATGCAGAATTTTAAATCCTGCTGACATTAAAGATGTATAGAAAATCTGTACTTAACACCAGTTGTAAATCCAGCTGCACAAGTAAACAAGACTGCATTTGATAAATAATTTCTGTTTTTCTTGCAAAAGCTGCAAACTCCTACCCTCAGGAGGTATTTTTCTGCTTTATTCAGCATTTTAAGTGTTCAGCATTGGGTTTAAACCCATGGTTTTATTCTTTGGATATATAAATGTATATAAAAGCAAACATACCATGCTTTTGATCCTCAACCAGCTCCACTTCTGGCTCCTACAGATGCAGGAAAACATCTTTAGTTGCAAAACGCTGGCATTGCTATAACATACTATTCAAAACAACTATTCAAAAATATTCAGCCAGAAGCTACTTAAACAAGTCAGTTACAAACAAAGTATGGAAAAAGGTTCTATAATTTGTAACATGAACAGACCGTTTCCATATCTGGCATTTCTGGCAGCGGCGGTGCTGCCTCCACCACAAACTGGTCATCATCATCATCAGAAATCTGCTGGTCTATGATCACGCTTGAGACCGTTTTACCACTACCACTCCTGTAAGAGACACAATGAAAACGAAAACCTATGAAGATCTGTCCAAACCTATTAAAATCTATCCAGAAGAGAAAAGACAGCAGCATCCTCCCTTCCTCCCATAAAATAAAGCAGCACCAACTAAAAGCACATCAAATTCTGTCATTTCCATTCACTGCCCAACTCTGAAAACAGTTAGCCATCCTTCTCTCCCAAAAGGACGCATATTTCCTTCTAAACATACTACTTCAGTGACTGGCACTTATCAGAGATCAAGTAAGCCATTTTGTCCGTAGTTTCAAATGGCAGTTTCAGCCTTTTTTGGACATCAGATATTCACTGCATGTTTTACAGATCTCTTCCAGTGGTAGTTTAGATTAACGTTCTAGGGTTATCTGTTTCAGAGCTCCCAAAAGCAAAAAAATTAAATCGTATTTTTGAACTTCCAGATATGGCTGTCAACCATAACTTTTAGATAATGCACTGGATTTGCAGAAACAACAAAAGAAATAAAGCAGGCTTGAATTTTCCAGTCTGAAGCAATGAGCAGTGAGGTCATCCATCTCAAAGCCGTTCAGCAGCAGGTGAGGCACAGAAGATCTGAGAATAGCACCGCACAAGAGCTAGAAACATCTGCTCCGCATCTCCCACATTCCTCACCTTTCTGGAAGTAAGACCTCTGCACTTTCTTGACGTTTTACTCGGGGTGGTGCTGGTCGGGCACTGCTAGGACGGGGAATACGTCTGCAATAACAAAGAGGCTTTTTCATTTATACTATAAAACGAAGCCTCACATGTCCTCCAAAGGACCAGACATGTACACACACATGAGCTGAGTAAATCAGTCAGTAACAACACTGAAGACACCCCCAATATGCGATCCAATTGTGATAGCAATATCACAATACTTGCTATCCTAAGAGTCTATGAAAATCTAGAAAGTGTCCCCTAAAACAAAAAACGCTATGATTCCATGTAAAACCACCTGTTGATTTGCTCACTAAAAAAATAACATGTATACAGCACAGTTAATTATCATTAATGATAAATTTAGCAGTAACAGTACACACTGCAATGTAAACGGAAAAAAAATTATTTTCACAAGTGATGCAATTACAGAAGCCTTCCCTGGGTAACGAAAAACTAAATGGGAATTTAAAAGGCAAGTTCATCTTATCCGTAACACCATGCTTATGAAATGCATGTACGTAATGCAATCTTCTTCTCATTAGACTCTCCACACGTCCCTCATATTTTAATAACATTACATCGAAGCACTTTATGGATTAAGAAAGCAAGTCCAAAATGTTTCACAATGTTCAAGTTTTCTTTATAGAAGGAAATGAAAGTGAATAAAGGGGAACCATACGTGGGATAATATTCATTATTTGGTACCACTAGAAGAAGCATACTGCTCCAAGTTTCCTTACTCTCTTCAAATGGCCTGACTGTATTACCTCTAGACACATCATAGTTTGATTCAAACAGAATAAAGGATAGGAACAAACCTTTGGATAGGCTGAGGTGGAAGATCATTAAGCACTTCACCGTTTTCAGATACTGCAGGCTTTTCAGCAGCTACATTCTCCGTTTCTCCTTCTATCAAACAAAACAAACATACAATTTTGGCTTAGCAGGCAAGGCAAGTCTAACTTCTGACAGTATTTCGAATCTTATCAGCACTATAATTGAACATGTGCTCATGAAATAATATCACATGACAAACTTTTAAAATTAGAAATAAAATTCTACAAGCTTATATTACAGTTAATATCTTGTGAAATTCCAGTTTTTAAACACCTTGAGGCATTCACAATTCAAAAGGGACACTGAAAAAACATGTAAAATGTTCTATTTTTTATTTGTTTCTTAATCTTATGAATTTCTCTCATCTATGAAAATGACATCATCTCAATTCTTTCATAGTTGCATGGTAACATTTGCAATATTTCAAGTTGCTCCTTATACAAAATTGTAGCAGGAAAAACCATATTAAAAACCTATATTGTCTGTGCTGGGGTTTTTTTAAACCTTTCTTTTGTTTACCTTAACTACTTATTTTCCTCTACTGCTATTAGTTGACCCAGATTCGAGCAGGGGTTTGGACAGGCTGACCTCCATCTGTCCATCCTTTCAACATCAAGGATTACATGATTTGAGGATGAGCGCTGCTTCTGTAATCCCACCATAGTGATGCTCTCCATAGGGTTGACCCCATTTGCAATTTAAATCTGACAGAACCAGTTTAACCACACCTTCCCAGCTGATAGGTTTCCCACCAAGTTACTCTGACCAGTCCAGTGCAGTTACACACCGGCCAAGCTCGGGTTAAACCACTCTCTCTAATGGCAGAGAACAAGATGAATGATGTCTTTGCCTTGACAATCTGACTGTGCAGAATTATGGAAATCATTCACCAATTTCTGCTTTAGCATTTCTACAAATAATTTTGGTAGGTAAAAAGCATTCAGTGTCCTTGGATTCCATCTAGGAAGCTTGCTCAGATGAATAATCTGTCAGTAAGTATTTCTCCCGTGTAATGCCACGCACAGAAAGAACTAACGCTATTGTCCACTGCAGTGTCTTTCTCTGAAATCACCAACAAATGGCACCATTGAAAGAAAAAAGGCCAAGGCAGCTGGGCTTTTACCAGCCCAAATTTAGGCAAAGAAATGCAAGCATCCTTCCCAGTGCCTACTGCATCCCACTTTCCTAATGGGTTTGTGCATATTCTCTGAACAGCCATTCCACAGGTAGGGCCTTCTCATTTAAAAGTACTGAACAGTACATATGCTGCATTTTTATACAGCATATTAATTCTACATATGGTCCACCGGAGAACATAAGGAAGACAGGTAAATGCACTTAACAACCGTAAGTGCTGTGTTAAGTTTTCCCTCAGTCTTACTGGTACAGGAACAACCACCATACATCAACCAGCCCTACAATCGTTGGGACGCCAGCTGGAGTGGTCCCCATGGTAAGACCAAGCCAGGCCCGATTCAGAATGCTGTGCTCTGTTGCTGGCTGTACCATAAGCTTCCTGTGATTCCCTGGGTACCTGATTTAGCATCCCTGCCTCACGGATGCGATAAGAGATTTCAAAATTCTCCTTCCAGACAGTGAAAGGCATTTTCCCATGTGATGGAGATCACAGAAGTACAGAGAAATAAAAACCAGAGGTCTGCTCCTTAATAAATTATTTGATTTTAAATAAAGACTCTGCTTGGAGCCTGCGTATGCAATTGCAGGAGCCGAAACAGCCCACTGGTGACCATGGGTATGCTGGGTAGTCAGACCCAACCAAGAACTCTTTGGCAGCCCTTATGCAGATGGGCTGGGGAGAGGCGTGAGCGCGTCCAGGATTTTTAATTTTTTGTGTGTTACATTCAGTCTGTTAATAGTACAGCTTCACTTCTCATACTGGAAAGCCATCATTGACCTTTGGCACAACAGGTTTCTGAAGGTTTGTGGGATGCACACACAGTCCTCCCTTGCCTCTATATCCACCCAGCTCCCAGGAAACACCACCTGCAAGAACCACTATTTGTGTTTTCAAAGAAACAGCTACCATTAAGCAAGGATTATTTAAATTTAAAGAAATTTAGCTTTTGGAACAGTTATTGGCCACAGGCAAGGTCTCGGCTGATTTCCTGCTCTCACTATGTTCTGATGTGCATCACACTGATGTAACAGCTGCCCACAAGATAAACAATCAATAGTTGCAAGGGGTCCCACAAGCATTCATCTACTCTGTGTGAAAAAATGAGCACCTCAAAAAAATCTCACTTCCCTGGTTCATCCCAGTCCCACAGCACCAGTGGGGACAGAGCAATGACAGTATCACAGCACAGTGCTGTGGCACCTGCACAGAGCAAACAAGAGATGCTTCAGGGACCTCCGATATAGCAGATTTCCAGGAGATTTCCAGATTCGCTATTACTGGCCTAATTATCCAGGTATTTGAGGAAAGGTTTTGTGGATCAATTTTAGCATGAACAGAAGCCAGAAACGCAACAAGTAATAGGAGGAGGGAAACAAAGTCATGTACTGACATCAAGACAAGGGAAAATGTACGTTTTATTAATCTGGTTGATGCAATAATTACCTGTAATAGATCTCAAAAAGTTCCCCATAGGTTCTGCTTATACTCAAGTTAGAACCCAATAAAGTGCTCATAAACTATTTTTTTTTTTAAACACTTAACCTGAAGCACTTTCATAGATTGCTTTTTGATATTCTCTTAAATAGAAACTACTTGGATAAAGTCTAATCAAAGTATTCAAACACAACTTGATTATATTTTGTTACAGTTTAAAAATTCTTTAGTACATAGCATAAAAGGAAAAAAGCACTCAAGTAGAGAAGTGTGGTTTTTTTTAATAAATTAAAAAGCAGTGGGTTTTCTATTAGAAGTTTTTAACTATCATTGGTATGTTCAGTGCTGTCACTATAATGTTCCTGAGTCACTGGCAAATTCACCTGAAAATAACAAATACATACATACATTCCTCAATAATCATCTGAGCAAGTTAGGCATGAAGCAGACAACAACTATAGCCAGCTTCTTACTTGGGAACTACTACTGGAGCTGGAAGAATAGGGACAAACACATTAGGGAGCGTTTCCAACAAACTCACACTTCTGTGCTAACGACATCAATTTTCCTGTCACTAAGCTGAACACATCATCAGACACAAAACTTTTTTTAAAAGTCAAAATACACTGGAGGATCGAAATGTTTGTCTTGACAGAATAGCTGAGTAGACACTCCTGAAAGTTAAATGAGATGTGTAAAAAGTGAATTCTATAAACCTGTACAACAGATTTGAGAGGCAAAGCCATGACAATCTGCTTTGAACTAGGAAAGCACAGGGACTGCTCACCCCTCAAAGGAGTTTACACAGTCCAGAAATGTAAAAATTAAAGGTCCAGAGGAAATTCAGAAGCAGTTCACAGAATGTAATACTTTTTTTAAAGTAGTCCCAAGTACCCCCTAAACCCTTGAAAACCTTGTGGAAGAGCTATCTCTAGTTCTTCTCTGACTAACCTACTCTGAAAGTAGGTTTGGAGTTACAGAAGGGCAGCAACTGTGATTTTCAAGTAGTTTCAACGCTCAAGTTTCCATTTAATTCCACTGGAGTTAGCTGGAGTATAAATCTAATGCACAATTAACCAACCAAAACCTATCATGGACCAGCTACATAAGCGAACAAGACAGTGCCTAAGCATCTTGCAAGGACCTATTTCCAGGATGGGATGCAGTGACAAACTAAGCAGTGTTTCAGTAGTTTCCTAAACTCTTCTGCGAGTGTAAAGTGGCACTGACACCACGTAATGTCTTCTCCTGCCTTCACACGTCCCACTCCCTCCCATTAGCACATGCATTCCCACACTGCCTGAAGAACTGGATCGGCACGACTGTTTGAGATGCTGCCCTCCCAGCCCCTGTGCCAAGCCGGTGGAAAGGACGTTCAGATTTTACATATATGCCAGTTCTCTGCGGATGGGTGGTAGGTGGCTGTGACAGCTCAGCTGAATGAGTGATAACATCTTAAGGTTACTTTGAGATAAACTTTAGAAAGGGACCTGGCATTACTCCTCCACAGAGAAGTGCACCTTAACATAATTACCAAAACTGTGAGAAGATAAACTGCACCAATGAAACGCCCAAAAAAGCTCATTATAGAATTTTAAAAGGCCCAGAAAAATCTTACATAATCATCGGTGTCTGAAAAAGCCTCATGCAGGCCTACACTTCTACAGAGTGACCACGAAATACAGCTGTTCCTCCCTCCTTGCCACAGCGGGTACGTTTATGTGCATGTCTAAAGACAGTGGTACCCAAGTAACTGCAGGAGTGTATGAGCAAATAGCTGAGGCTGGCCAAAATACCCTTTTGCCAGAAAGCTTTAAATACTACTATTTATTTAAGAGGCTACCAAGAACTAGCCAGTGAGGATTCCTAATCATAAAATCCTAGAATCATTTAGGTTGGAAAAGACCTTTGAGATCATCAAGTCCAACCATCAACCCAGCACTGCCAAGTCCATCACTA
>JAVJGI010000064.1:6861086-6885190 GCA_035590275.1 Ibycter americanus
GCTATTAAAGACTGAGGCAAAGAAAGCATTAAGTACATCAGCCTCTTCCTCACCCTTTGTGGCAGTGTTCCCCCCTGAATCCAATAAAGGATGCAGGGTATCCTTGGTCCTCCTTCTGTTTCTAATGTATTTGTAAAAACATTTTTTGTTATCTTTTATGGCAGCAGCCAGCCTGAGCTCTAGCTGACCCCCTTCCTTACTTTTCCGAGAATCAAAAACTCTTATCTCATGATTGCTATGCCCAAGCGTCCTCCAGCCACCACATCACCCACCAGCACTTCCCTGTCTGTACACAGCGGGTCCAGCGGGGCACCTGCCACGTTGGTGCACTGACTGGCTGGGTCGGGAATTTATCTTCCACAAGCTCCAGGAACCTCCTAGAACTGTTTCTTCTCCGCTGTGCTGTATTTCCAACAGACATCCTGGAAGTTGAGGTCCCCCACAAGAAAAAGGGCTAGCGATCATAAGACTTCTCCCAGTTGCTTGTAGAATGCTTCATCTGCCTCTTCACCCTGGTTGGGTGGTCTGTAACAGACTCCCACCAGGATATCCACCTTGTTGGCTCCCCCCCTATTCTTACTTACCCCTCATAAACACTCAGCCCTACTGTCAACATCATTAAGCGCTAGGCAGTTGAAACAAGCCTTAACATATAGAGCTAATGGAGGACACCAAGGGAGAATAACTGATATGCAACAAATCCTCATTTACATAGAAAGGGGAAAAAAAAAAATAAAAACACAATGGCAAGGTTCAGAGCCTGAATGCTGAGAAACAGAATATAAGACTGAAGCAGAATGCAGAAATAATACTCCAAAAGATCCAGGAAAATGAGTTTATTTCAGCCAGGAAACGATGTTTTTAAAATCCTATAAATTATTCTTCCTTTGGAAATCTTCACTTGCAATTAAAGACACATGAACACAGCAAGAAGGGACAGGTGATCACTGACTTATGACTACTCCAAATAGCATCCACCCTGGCTATCTGCAATGACTGTTCTTATCGACTGTCATAATTGATTTCACCTTCCAACTGTGAAAGCTATTAAATGCATGAATGACTATTTCATCTCTAGAAGAGCTTACAGAAAATTAAGGTTCACCAATGCATTACTATGTTACACTATCTTATCGAATAAAGCTGACAAAGTAAAGACCAGTCAATACAATATTTGGTTCTTATACCACCTGAGAATCGAAACCAAATCATTAATGAACCTGGGGGTACTTCCCTTACATACATTCAAATTATAAATAGAGGAATAGAAAGTTATATTCCATAACAGATACATTTCAATAGACATGACAGCTTCAAAAGATTAAACGGAATTAGCATGGAAGTTCTCCCAGTTGTGTAAGGTCACACAAATGTCTTGGCCAACTGTCTACATTTCATTAGACTGACACAGCTATGAGGCCCTGAAGGACACAGGTGGACTAGGAAACAGCCTTTGACCTCCCACATATGTGGTGTCAACTCTCCCAACTAGGTCAAGCATCTGGGTCTGGAGAAAACAAAAACACAGCTTTTTTCTTAAATCTCAGTTCTTCCTCCTACATTTTGCTTCTATGGCTCCATGTATATTGTAGCTGGATACAAATACCTCATTAACAACATATGTCTTGGGAGCTATATACAACTTGAAAAAAAAATATGGAGAACTAAGAATGCAGACATGGAATCTTCCTCTGAAATCCTGTAAAATGCAAACACTGAGACTCCCAAATACTTTTACAAAAAGGCAACGTGCAGTGATTCAGTTCTTACATAGAACAAGTCACCCAGGGATTCAGGCGCAGCAGCCCTGCATTTTCCTTGGGACACTGTAAGTACTGGTGTCTTTGAAAACATGCGTAAGAGTAAGGAAACAGAAAATAAAAGTAACTGTTTTATCAGGGAACGTCCATTTTCCAAAGCAGGACATTAATCACAGGATGTAATTAAAACACAAGGCAGCAGTTGGATTAAGTGTAAATCACCCTCCTTAAATCATTTAGCTGCATGGATTCAACCTCAATCCCAAAGCACTTAAGTTAGACTTTCCAAGGCAGTCAAGTTTTTATCCTCCTTACCTTTCTGTTTTACTGCAAGTCCTGCTTCAGCTTTCTCTTGCAATTTAGCAACACTGTCCTCTGAAATCCTATCTGCCACGCTCTTCATTTCCACAGTTCCTATAACAAAACAGTTTATAGTCAAATGAAACCAAAGATACAATAACCATTTAAAATAAAAAGCCATGCCAAATACCTGTTACACTTACTATTTAAGGGCTATCCTAGTTTAATAAACCAACTCGAGTATAAATAAATAACATTCAGAGTTCACAAAGACTTTTTACATAACTGCTGATTGAACTCCTTATGTTACTGCAAACTAAAGGCAACTTCTTCAATTCAGAAACTATTTACAGATATCATTTATTAGCCTGATAGCTGGTGAAACAATACAATATTTACCTAATAAAGTCTGAGTAACTGCTAACACACACAATATTGTTTGTATATTACTTGGAATGCATAATGCACTTTGGTTTGTTTCAAAGGCTTTAGCTTTAAACACATTTCATACTAAAGCCATTAAGAAATTTCAAGCAAGGAAAGCTGATTTCTGGTAGCTGAACTCCACAAGCTGCTGGTAATGCAATACAGCCTAGTCCACAAATGCTGTTCACTTCTGATGCTACCTAAAACAGGGTTTTTTTTAAAAAAAAAAAAAGAAAAAAAAAAGAAAAAAAAAAGAAAAAAGAAAGATCATTTCATCTACCAATTATCTTAAATTAATTTCCCCAGTTACAATAAGACAATGTTGACAAAAGTAAAGTAACACACAGTGGAATAAAGGTGAAATATTCAGGTATATATGTGATTTCTAAATTATCTGCCCAGGTAGAAGAGACAGTCAGGACTGAGGGACGCAAAGGAGAGACAATTCAGCACCATTTGTACATCATTCCTGAAAATATACCTCTGCACTGAACACATATGGTCAAGAAATGTTAAACTATTCAGTTTGTCAAGATATGTACAGAATGGGTAGAATATTTAGCATTAGTCTTACTAAAAATATACATACACAAACCCCTTCACTTGGAGTAATATGTTCAATTCTCACACTCTTCAAAATGCAGAAGCAGCAGGATAAATTAAGAAATAGGCAATATTACAGATACAGAAAGAACATGTGTGTTTGAAACAGAGGCACTCAAAGTGCTGCCCAGGAACTGAATCCAGCACTTCCAAATCTCCTTATCTGCAAACAGGTAACAATTGTAATGCAAAAGTAAAGAACAGATTCACATGGCCCCTGTCTACAGCCAGGACACCTCAGGTAACATTTCTACCACCAGAAGAAATGAGCAAACAGTTTTGATAGCACAGGAAAAGATTTACTAGATAGAGTCCTGCCTAATGCTTGAGTTGGAATATCCACTACTTCCAAAACCAGTGATGAAATTACTGCATGCAGCATAAAGCTGAAGCTTTCAGGACATACAGATCAATAGCAGATGATCTGCTCCTCCAGCCATGCCACAGGAAGCATCCACAAAGATAGGTAGGCCATTGCAGCAGAAATGTTGAGTTCTACTAGTTTAGGAGGAGATGAACACACAGCAGAGAAAGGTCAACCAGCAATCTCATCTACCTGTGCCAACTAAGGCCAGGATGAATTGTCAGTTAAAACTGAAACTAGCATTTAAACATTCATCGCTGACATATACAGCAGTGCTACAAGTCACCCATAAGGTGTGTGCTCAGCAGAAAAGCCAAACTAACAGTGGAAAGTGATGCACTTCATCATTTCCATTTAGAAAATAATTCGGTGTCTGAAAGGAAACCTGTTCAGATTTCAATTAAGAGCAACTGCAAAGTATATATAAAAATTATGTTCTACTTATCAATCAACTTCTAAATTAGCAAAAATGGTCTCTATTGCATGATACAAGTTTTGCTGCAAGACGTGTTGCAACTACAAAAGCAGTCACTGCCTGAGTAGTAATAAATGTAACATTAACTATTAAAAAAGAAAAAGAAACTACACAAGCCAAAACATTTTCTCTAATACCATTAGGGATTTGTTAGCAACAGGTGAACAAATGCTGCTATGACTTGTTTTAATTACCAGGATAGCAAATATACTAGTTTTGCTTAACTAGTCCTCCATTCACCACTTCAGTTTTGTTTATTACAAATTTAGTCTTGACACTAGCCCTTTTGTGTTGTCCTGGTGTGCCTTTATTTCCCGTTACCATTAGAAGATCTAGAAAGCTTTGATCATCATCACCAGTAACTACAGAGACCAGTGTGCAACAGGCATCAGCATAGCTCCAGAAAGTTTTTACTACCCTCTGGATTACTTCCTGGAACACCTATGAGACCTACTCACCTACTGCAGCTCTGCTGCACTAGAATAAAAAGAGGGCTTATGCCCCAAAGTATCTGTCATTTAGGTAAACTGGAATTTGAGTGTACTGGCTTCCTGCATCACATGAGTATTTTTAAGTATTTACCTTAGAGCCAAAACACAGGATAAGTCGTTAACCATATTTATCAGAAAATCTGGAGTCTGATTTTAAAGAAGGGACAATCCTATAAAATGGGGTATGTCTGGTTGCTGTAATTTAGTGCCAGTTCAGGCTATAAACCAAATATTCAAATCTTGGGAAATAAAAAAAAGTTATAGGATCACTAAGTAGTAAAATAAGACTACATTTAATGGAATCCAGACGGTATTTTTCAGCTGCAAAATTATTAAAACCTCACAGCACATACGTACTTGAGATGCGACATAAAATTTTCAATTTTCAAGCACCAACTTGAATTAAGCTCCTAAGTCAACAGACATTCATATCCAAAGTGCCAGATCTTTCCCAAGGTAAAGTGCCTAAACATCTTTTTAATGTTTTCCCCAAGTCCTTTTGAAAACATGGTTACTGCTCGTTCTGAAAACATTACCAAAGTTCTGATATAACTTCAGTATTTTGCTGCAGACACATAGAAAACCTAATAAAACAGAAACTTAAAGAAAACATGGATGCTTGCGAAGACACAGAGACACATACAAGCTCTTTACATAAATAAATAATAGTGACATTGGCAGATTAAGTGTATGAAGTTATTCACTTTAGACTTCACTGGTCTAAACAGTACCAGTCCTCAGCCAGAATTAGCTGTTTTAACAGGTATCAAGTCACAAGTGTTATTGTATCTTCTGAACAAAGATATTAAATTGATTTATGTACAGTGACTTCTTCATTAGAAATAACATATCAGTGCCCAGGGCACAAAACCACTGAAATAAAATTTGAATCTCAGTAAATAATTAGGTCACTGAAACAAGAGTAGCGAGAAAAAGGCATTTAAATACAGACAGAAATTGCAGTTACATTGTTGTTGTACAAGGTCTGGGTATCAGCCAGTTTCATTCCTTATCTATGTGTTTCTCTAGGCACTTCCTCTTGGCTTTATTATATAAAAAGCTATCAGTCCTAAGCTTAGATTCCTTTCTTCCCGATGTGAAATATTAAATACTTGGGATATTCTGAAGAGAATCTAGTTTCTAGTTAGTACCAAAATACAATATTTAATACATTTGCATACAAAAGCTGGTGACATAATCAATTGCAATGAAGCACCTTAACAGATGAAATAAAATCATTCACTTATTTGCAAAGCCTCACACAACTGTCTATTAAATTCAGCTAAAACCATTTCAACGCTTAAACCTTCACTTAAATCTTCTCCAAAGAGACATGACTAATGCAGGTGTGAAGCAGATGAGGAGAGGTGCTTATTGATGCCTGTACTATTAAATAGCTCCAGTCAACAAAGACTCAGAAAAGGTCGTCATCCAAAGGCCAGTAAAATGGCCTGTAATCAATACAATTACTGTTTATATCAATACACTTCCTAATGGACAAGCACAGATACCACAGCTCTGTTAACACAAGTGACAGTCTTGACAGACTTCGCACTGAAGCAAGGACGAGATGACTACAAAGCTACCGCCTCATCTACTGTCAAGACTCAAGGGTGGTGGCCAAGCCGCTACTGGGGGCAACTCCTGGCCGGCACAGAAAGATGGGCCTTCTACAGATTCTCATTTCCTGCTGGTAATTCCCCTGTAACAAATAAATATCTGTCCATTCTTCCCCAGCACTCTCAGCAGAAATGCAGCAAGGCTTGGTTCCTTACACCCAGCTGAGCTACTGTGGAAGATGACACAGGATAGGATTCAGTACTGATGACTGCCCAATTGCCCTCCCTGTTCCAACTCAAATCACGAGGTCCTAGGCTTACACCAGCCCAGGCGCAATACAGCTGACCACAGCCGTAATGACAGACATCGGAGAAAGTCAAAGATCTACAACCATGTGCCGCTGTTTCAATACTCAGAGGAATCTTCTCTAATCATCAAATGAGCGGCAAACTAGTGGTTTTGCTTAACACCTTATCTTCACCTTATTCCTGGAGTATTGTAAGTGTCTGAAGCTATGGAAATCATTCAGAAAGGTTTGGCTAGTCTTGAATTCACCCAACCATCTTTTCACTGAAGAAACCCCACAAAGTGTAACACCAATGTGAACGGTTTAATGTACTGCTTATCAAACAATTACCCAGGGAAAATCTTTTATGCACTGGCCAGTATTTAGTTAATCTCAGGAAACATGCCCTGGTTTTATTTGGTTTTTTGGTTTTATTTTGTTGGTTGGAGGTTTTTTTGACAAATTATGATCATTTCATTAATAAAACCAAATTTTCTCAAGACCTAACGCTAAGACTTCAGATTCTTGAGAAACAAAATGAAAAATTCAGAAATGAAGTGAAATCTGGATTTCCTAGCCAAATTTAGGAAAAGCTCTCTTCCCAAATATTAGTAATTTTTAATTATTTAATAATATAAGTACAAATTCAGGGTTCATGGCTGTATGATTTATCCCTATAGGAAAGCACATTTTGCCTCACAAATGTCTTTTTGCCTCACAAATGTCTTTCATCTTACTAAACAACCTTAAACAACATATCTTAAGTCTTCAATAAGACTTAAAAATACAATTAAAAATTAAACACAAAAATACTGTGCTGAATATTGCTCTGCTGTAAAGGTAACATGCAATAATTTTATCAACTCCGACACTGTTCACTAATCCTCAGTAACAGGAAAAAAAGCGCCAAAGTTTTGCAAAGCATATTTGTCTAAAATTGCTAGATGAAGCAAAGAAACAGTTCTTGTGAAACTAAGAAAAAGAAATAGTTGTTGACCAACTGAAAAAGCTCATTCAGGGAGAACACAATAGGTATCAAGAGCAGGCTCAATGTATACCTGCAACTGTGCATGAGGAACGTGAGCAAACTGAACCGAGTACTACTTTCTATGTATCAAATCCATGCATAAAAATTGCCTATTGGATTCATAAATGCAGACTGGGAGTACAAAACAAGCACTGAAAATAATAAACACGGATATTTAAGTATTTATGCTATTCCTATTCAATAACCCTCCAGCACATTTAATAGAAATAATATCCTCCCTCTAGTTACCTTCTCCTCCGGGTTTGGCGCGTTGCCTTGATACTTTTGTTGAAGGCTTCCTTGATATTCCTGCAGGACTTTCACTCTAAAAAAAAAAACAAACCAACAAACACCCACAAATTTATAGAGTTGTATATTAAAAATATATATATAAAATTTACTTACATGTGTTGCTTTTTTATCTATATGCATTACACATAAAAAAATATTCACTTAAACTGACCTACACATTTAAGATCAAGAATATGTCAAGTCTATTTTCTTCAAAGTCTGCAGGTATTTTTCCTGGATATATGCTAGCTATTTCCTTTTCCATGAACCTATATGATTAGATTTCATTATTGTAAAGACAGCTTCCAAATGTGAACTAAGAATATCCAAGGCAGAGAAATGTTGCGAAACCTACAGAACATCTACGATGCCACTGCTGGTCTTAGGATAAAATGCTTAGCTACCACTGAGCTACCAAAAGGAGTAAGATGCTTACAATCACCTGTGTGTTTCAGCTACACCAGATACACAGTTCTTTTTAACCTGCTGGGAAGTCTTTTAAATTTCACTCCAAAATAGAAGCAAAGGGTAAAAAACCGTGCCACTAGACTTGCAAGGTCCTTTACTCAAATGGCAGCTTCCCTGGACAAAGACCCTGGACAAGCTAAGAAACGGGTCTTGCCAGAAAGTTCAGCAGACAAGCAATGGGTGATCTGAAGGTGCACCTGGTACAAGAAGAAGGGTAAGAGTTCAAAAGTGGAAAAGATCAAACCAGAGGAAAATTCAGGACGCTTCTGCGGGCTCTGACCTTAGTCCAAAAGTGATTCAGAGAAACCAGGAAATGAAAGCAGGGAAGCACACACAAGAATTATTTCTCTGGATATAGCTTGCACTGCCTCAAGTCAAGAACGCCTAACTGACAATACTTTCTGCATGTTACATGTTTCAACTGCCATACATCCTTGGAAAGGAATAGTTAAATCAGCAGGTCCACTCAGCTGGAGGTTGGGCAAAAGATGTGCCTGAGCAGCAGCTTCTCATGAGATGAGATCAACACTGGTTCCAGGAGACAAGGCCACCCGGACTGCAAGGAATAACTGAGCCTACACACAGGTAGTAACCACAGAGATGCTGAAGGCACCTACAGCACTTGGCCTACGAAAAGGTTCAAAACGACATCGTACCAAGAGCAGGCAGAGGGGCAGGTCCGTAAGAGCTGCTATACGTAGGGTATACTACAGATCTACTGCTCCCTCTACCTGAAGCACAGCTGGGGCACAAATGCCTTCAGAGAAGGTGCAAGGTGTAAAAGAGGACTTCTGCCAGCTCAACAAAACTCCTGGACATAAGATCAGGGTGGGAAGGAGGCTATCCAGCCCCTTACACCACTCGTGGCTAGCAGAAGGCGCAGAGTTCTCCTTACACGTAGATGAGAGAATGGAGTCAGCGATGGGTCCTGCCCACTATGCACACAGGCAGGGCTTCCTCATTCTTACACTACTGTACACGCTAATAAACCAGTAGCTTCCAACAAACCACTCGTGCTTCTAGTAACTTTCCTGTCCTTTTACCCAACTCCCTGGCCTTATTAGCAATGTTTGTTGCTAAAGAGGAAGCAACTGTCTCTGAACACAACTGATGAAGTACAGGTGATTTACAGAATACCATTTTATGTTTCCATGCTTTCTATCCCTATAATACATCTCTGCACCTTATCCAAAACCCTGAAATATGTTTAGCACCTCACAGGATTTCCTCCTTGTCTGCTTTTTTGTAGTTTGTGTCCAATTCACAATTCATGCAGTTTGAATCCAAGATTTATTGCCAGCCCTGCTGATAATGTTCCCTACAGATAACATAAATGAGAATTACAAATTCTTCCATTTCCATGCAAATGCTAACACTATATGTTCCAGTAACTGGTAACAGAAAATTGCCAAATTACACAATGTAAAAACATTAATTTTCTGTAATACCTTGCATATGGGACAATGGACCATATAAGTCATAATGGAAAACACCACCCCAAGACGTTTCAAAATATAGGATATTCGCATTTTTACTCAAACTACTTTAGGTGACCATGCAAGAGAAACATCCACCTCTACAAGCTTACAGTGCACCCACTGGCCATGGAGACACAGCTACATGAAGGATGGGAATGAAGCTGACATGTCAGGAACATGGTGATAAGTTTGCTTTGAAGGCAAATGTTGCTTTTCTTTATACGCTCTAATGCACCACAAGCTCAAAAGAATTTCTTGACAAACAAAGGGGAAGTGCTTATAAACAACCAACAATCACAGTACGCAAACCAGGATAAACTGAGAAGTTGAACTGTTTGGAGGTGCTTTATGGGAAAGTGAGCAGTCTATGCAAGAGACAGCTTCAACAGTTAGTTTAGGTCCTTTAGAAACTCCATCTCCTTCACCTCCATGATTGTAATATAATGTGTATGCTCAGAATTTCAGGTATTCAGTCAGGCAAAAGAAAACCCTACATCCTACGCTTCACAAAAATCTAGCCAAATGGACAGTACGTGGTCCTGCTTCGACATAAACTGGTTTTCAATTATGCTATATTCACTGGATCATTACAATTATTAGTTGACCCACAACCAGAACTATTAATACTTTTGTTTCACTCTTTAGGAAATACTGGCACGTTATAAAGAAAAACAGGCAGAAGTCCAAAATGCATAGCTAATACTGAAGTGGTTAATCTTAATCCTAGTTCATCTTAATTACTACCATCTTTCACAATTACAACACTACGCAAAGAGCAAAAGTAAAGCTTACATACCATCAGACTGTGGCTCTACAGGCCCGCAGGCCACATCTGGTACACTCAAACTTCAGCAGCTCTTTGGGTGACGTAATTATTAGCACAGATGGGGAAGGAGTTGAGAATAGGTGCTGAGGCTTCTGGAGGAGTGGATTCAGTCATTTATTTATGTCAAGTAGTGACTACAAACACCACTTAACATTTTTGTATAGCCACATGTGCACAATGGTAACAGGTGCACAGTAAAAGCTAAAATTTAATCACTATGGTAGCACACAAAAACATAAAGCCCACAATATTTATGATTCGAGTCTTTCCAAAGGGAGATAAAAGAGGTCATTCTTCCTACAAATCCACAGGCTCCAAGACTTTGAAAAGCAGTTAGTGGAGCCATTAAAAAGAAATCTTACACTTCATCTCACACCATCCTGGAAAAAACATACTGAAGTGGAATCCTAGATGGATGTATGCACACTTCCCAGTTTTGAGTAATTAAGCTTCTATTTGGAGAGGATACAGCAGCCTGCTGTAAACCATCCGATCTGCTGCTTTGTCCTTGTTATTAACCTTTAAGCAGGTTGACTTTCACTTTAAGACATAAGAAAACAATGATTTTTAACATTTCAGCAGGTGAGGAAGAAGAATATGCTTTGAAAAGACATCCTGCCAAACTGTTAATTCTTCCTCCTTTCCATGCAACAACCAACTTCTACATTCATGAAAGGATATCATGAACAGTTTCAGTCAGTGACTTTTATGCTGCTCATAACTAATGCTGTACATGCTTGCATATATCTGTCCTAGCCACGGCCACACCATGCATCAACAAAGGCAGAAAAAACACTCCCACCCAAGCAAGGGAAGGGGACAATTCATTATAGAAATCAGCCACTGTGATTTTTCCCCTCAAATTCATCAGATCTACTGATAGTTCACTAATACTAAACAAAAATTAAGTCTGTGAACAGAAATCTAATTCAATCAATCCTCTACTATGTAGACCTACAGTGCCAGGAGATATATTTGCATGTATACTGTAAATAGCGTGTGTGTGTGTGTGTATAAGTTTTATATAAATACAACTACACATATAAATACATTTTATAATTTTGTGCAACAGCCTATTCCTCAACAAATAAACACAGCTCATTTCTAATGCTTTTACTGAAAGCTGTGTATCCCTCAAACACTTTCTTTGCCCTTTCCCTTAAGCTGTCTGTATTTCCAATATTTATTCCTAAAACAGCTATCATTACTAACAGGCAGAATTTATTGGTGTCCAACAGCAACAAGGAAAGATCTCTACTTGGTAAGGTCAGTTTGACTGCTATGGTGATAAAACGTATTAGGAAAATATCCATCAATTATCATTTCCTCAAATGAAGGCTCACAAGATGGTGTTCTATTGGTGTTAGCTTCTGCTAATTAAAACCTTTCAAACACAAAAAGAACTACTAGAAAAATCCTGCTTTTTGAGATGCAAGTTTTAATGATGGATTTCCATGGTATAAGCCAGTTATGAACAACTGACACCAAAAAGAGAGGGTCACTCACAGCACCAGAACAAAAATACTTGAGCCATCTCCAGCAGATTTCCATGGAACGATTCTCTCTGCTGCTTCTAGGGCAGTTAAGTCTTTTTTTCATTCAGTAGTTGTTTCGTTATATAGTCAAGATGAGTTCCAACAGAAATAGAAGTTCATTAGATATGACTTAAGAGGCTGATTCAGGTGACCAGTTCCAGAGCAATACCATTTGTAGGGCAAAAATAAAAGTCATTATAGAAGTGGCCAAAAGTGACAGGATATTACAAAAAGCTTTAGCCAAAAGTTTTGGCAGCCATCTATAAAATGGAAGAGACTTTTCCAACGTGTTTGGCCTTAGGGGTAAATGACATACCTGTTCTGCAGCCATTTTCACATAAACAGCACCATACGCTCAGAGGCTCTGTGCCCTGAATGACCTTTTGTCAAAAGACAAAGTTACCTTTATTATTGACAAGGTCAAGGAGTCATGCTATGAAGTGTCCATTTTAAACAAGAGTTTTACCTGAAATGGACTGAGCACTGAAAGATAGAACTCAACTCCCTCTGATCACAAACAGTGTCATATGCAACAGCTAGCCTTGAAGCAACAAGTAGCCTTCTTCTGATTGCCATGTGTTAGCCAAATGTCTCTTCTTAATTCCTACTTATACCTGCTTTCTTTTAGTTCCAGAAAATTATAGATACCATGTGATGACTATTACATGCTGGATAACATACAGAGTCTCTTCAGTACCAGAAAAATATATTAAAAAAAAAAAAAACCAAACAGTTGACCTGTCAAAATTTCAGTTGCATTTTAAAGCTGGCCTCTGATAATTAGCAGCAAGAAAAATTACAACCTGCATGAATACAGATAGAATCTTATGAAGACTCCTAATTTCATAAGTTAAAGCCAGGAATTAAACTTTAAGTGATAGCTTTGCTGTACATGTAGAGCACAGAAAAAAAAATCTAAATAAATTTCTTCTCTAAAGTAAATGCAGCATAAAAGCCACTCAGCCTGAAATTCTGTGGACATCTCAAATGAAATAAAAGTTCCCATTTCCCTGCTGCTTTTTCCCTCACTGTTTCCATGTCCTTATGCTGCCAAGCAGCGTGTCTGAAAAAAAGGACCTGATTCAAATATGAAGGAATCAAGATGAAAGTCAAGTGGAAGACAACTAGCTCACTACAATATGAAGCCATGTAAGACTAGGCTTGGAAAGAAAGAGAAGCTGTGGCTAGGAGCGTGAGGATAAAGACAGCAGGACTAGGAGCCAGAGTAAATGGGCAAATGATCACGACAGGAACAAATGAAAAAAGAGGAGGTTAATCCTTAGGGCAGAAAACAGCACGTGACGTGTTAGGTACTGGCATATCAGCCCCTGCTTGAGAGGGGCTGCTTCAAACTCTTTTACTTGTATTTACAAAAAGCTAAAGACAGATGCTGAACATTTATTAAATATGCAGCAGACACTAGAAAAACATGATTCAATACTCTTCATGTGCATAAAGACATAAATTGTTTCCCTTCTTTTTAATACACTTGTTTCACTACCACGTGACTTAAATGGAGTTACAGTAGTTTAAATCAGGGTAAATCCCTGGAAATAAAGGCATTACCCTGCTGTAAAACTACTGAGAGGACAGGAAGATCTACCCCAGTCTATGAGATGCACTTTTCAGTTATTTCATGCTGGAATTTCCTCTAAATCACTTTGTGCAACTATCTTAGCTCTGCAGCTCTGCAAATTCATTGGGAACATTTTTATTTCATTTCTCTCTTCCACAGTCTTAAGATGATGATCATTTTTCATGCACTAGTCTAAAGTCTGTGTTTTCACCACCTAAAAACTAAGCAGCATCTACTGTTACGCAAGCAAGTAGAGGAAAGCATGTCATCTAGATTTAAGGTAATAAACCCACATGCCTTGGAATCACTCCCAAAAGCACTTAAGACGGGAAATGAAATTTTACTGCCCCAGTGTATTATTGTGGTGCCCAAGAGCACTACGATAGTTTGGGATGAGGCTCAGAATTTCCATTAGAGACCCAATTTGCAGGAAGTTTAACTTGGCCATGAACATTTGCTTCAGGCTAAAAACTATTTTATAAGCTCTCCCTCCAAGTGCCAATAATTTAAAAAGTTTGGTTGGATTTCAGTCAAAGAATAGCTATAAATTTGTCATCTCATGTAGAAGACACAATGATGTCAGTGGCCCATAGACTCTCAACAGAGACTCCTGCTAGACTTGGGATCCTGCCTATTTTTTCCTAGCCTGAGCTGCTTTAAGTTAATTTACTGAAGTCTCACTCTTTAAACATTTAGCCATATGGTTCCAGAATTCCCCAAATTGCCTCAGGTCATCAGGAAGCAGCAGATGCAGACACAATGGTATCACAAGCAACAGCTACTGTTCAGAGGCAATCAGTGAGTTGCTATTCTGCCCTACCATCATCCAGCTGCAAAACATGGGCCCAGACACAATGCTGGACTCTTTTTTTCCAAAACAGTAACTTCTATTAAAGTAGAAGAAACTCCCAAAACTAACAGCTTTAGAGGAAAGATTCAGAGAAATAAACAGAAAACTTTGAAGAAATACATATTCTTCCTGAAGTACCCAACATTTCTGCTTATGGATATAAAATCTGGAAAATGAAATGAACTGAGTAACCTTTTTTCCCAAGCTCAGAGAAATTAAAAAAAAAACCACCAAAAAACACACCACACAAAAAACCAAACAAGTAGATAAGCAACTATTTTAACAAGTTTTAGGGCTGTAAAACAGATATCTACCTACCTTTTAATCCTACATTCCTTTCATGCAGACTCCCAAATCATTCTAAAATGCAACACTTTTAATATTCACCTTCCCAGATCTTCTATACTACTAACCTCATTATCTGGCTGGCACTTGCTGTCTTTAGTTGGCCTCTGTGTTTTTCTAAGTGTGGATTCCTCAGAATCTGCGGACTGAAAAGAAATTAATTGCTTTAGATTGAGCGTACCGAGAAGTGAGCTACTTACCTGAATAACGCGAAAGGGGAAATGAGCATAGAGTAGAACTGAGCACATTACAACTTGCATCAATCTACCATATCCATCTGCCTGCTCTCTTTACCTTGCCTCCCCTGCATAGGAGGTTAACCGAGCAAAATCAGCAGTTAAACATTGTTCTCTCTGAGTAAAACCAGGAAGGCAAGAATCCTTTAGATTCTTAGTACTTAGACAGGTACTGACAGAATTGCTTTCTCACATCTAAGGAAATTAAGCTACCCCCTAACAGAAGCATCTCTGATGTCCACTAAGACTGAATTTCTACCATGAACCAGCATGCAACAGAACAGAAAAGAAAAACAGGAAATATTCTGAGGATGAAGAGGGAAGATAAAGAGAACAAAATTAAAGGCAATGAAGAGATGGCTGTTAAGGCAGTTTAGGACTTCACACTGAGATGGCCTGAAGTATGGGGAAAGGGTGGATGTGTTCCTTCTCAAAGATGTAACGTGTGGAATCCAGTGCAAACTGAGCACCCTTGCAAGAATCTAAATGGGGTTCCCAACAGTTCTTTCAAGGGAAAAAAAAAGAAAAAAAAAAATCAAGCTGGAAGCAAACAGCTCAACCTAGAAAGCCGGGTAAAAAAATACAGATGTGCAACTGCCATCTTGTGTGTCCTGCTACAGAAGAAGCAAGCTCAAGAGAGACTAGTCATGGCTAAAAATGAACTCTTTTCAACCTCATCTTCCCTAAAAGCTGGCTATGGCTGCAACACCAGCATGCATTACTGGGAAGGCACATGAGAACACAAGTACAGAGTTCCAATAGTTGATGCCACCTCTCTGCCAAATAATCTCACGTGATCAGAATTCAGACGTGCAGAGTTCAGAAAAGAAACTGCTTATTATATGTTCAAGAAGCACAGTCAGATGACTCTGATGGCTCAAGTCAAGATATGTGACAGAGACACGAAGTTACACACATGGCCTCAGTCACACTCTTACCAGATCAAATCCACACCAAAACTTTCACTTCGTAAGAGTCACTGCTGTTAAAGGAAGTACTTAATTGTTACATGTGCAGAAATACAAGCATGCAACGTCATTAGAACAAACACTCAGTCCCTACCACAGCATGCAGAAAGTTATTCTCTGAAGTAAGATTTCAATTACCTTTTTCTCTGCTTTATCCTTTCCATGTTCTCTTAAATGCTCCCCATCTTTTTCTCTGTCCCTTTGTCTATCCCTTTCCTGATCTTTTCCTCTATCTCTGTCTTTCTCTCGTTCTCTGTCCCTAGCCTTATCTTTGTCTCTTCCTTTCAGTTTGTCCTTTTCTCTTCCTCCTCCATTTTTCTTCTCTCTTTCCTGTCCTTTATCACGCTCAAGATCATCTTCTCGTTCTATGTCTCCTTTTCCCTTGTTTTTTTCTGTTTCTCTTCCTTGCTTGGTTGTTCTGCTTTTGTTTCTCTCCCTTTCTTGTTTTTCTCCTTCCTTGAATGTGTCTCTTTCACGGTCTTTGTGCCTGTCTTCATTATCCTTCTGTTTATCACTTTCCTTTTCTCTTTCTTCACTCTCTTTCAAATCTCCTTTGGGTTTTCTGTCTCTGCTTGAGCTTCTGTCTTTAATTTCAGTGTCTCCTCTACCCTAAAAAGAAATTAAAAGTAAAAATTAATTCCAATACATGGCAACTCAGTCACACAATTACATTACACAGACAAAAATGCAAGCTAAAAAAAAACCAAAAAACCCCACATACCAACAAACCAAACCATGAAGAGTGGTAGACCCTGTACCCCACAAAATTTGCAAATGCCTACCTCTTTATCTCTATGGCTTTTCCGTTCCTCTGGTTTCAACTCTCTGCCTTCTTTATCTCGAGATTTAGAGGATGGAGGTTTCCCTTTAGCATCAGCTCTTTCCCCAGCTAAGATCCTTTTTACAGCAACATCACTGGACAGCTTTAAGGAATAGAAAAACATAATTGAAATGAGTAAATTACTCTAGTAAATATCTCCTTTCTTCCTAACTTTGTCATCAACATGACTTGGGTGAGCTTTTTGTTTCGGTTTTTTTTGTTGTTTTTTAATAAACAAAGCTCATATATTTCTGCTCTTTTGAAACATGCTTTCACAGGAGTCATAATGCTCTTCTATGTCAAATACCTCCTTGTAATTCTTGTAATTATTTGATTATATATACCAGAGCTATATAAATATACAGTGGGTTTTATGTATTATAGTACAACAGCAAATCTCGTTGCAACAACTTAAATATTTTTCAAAATAGTAAAGCAAATGACTGTCAAATGCTTATACCACAACTGCTAGATTGATTAAACATTCTTAAAACCACACTGTGTTGTATCTGCATCCATTCTTAGGCCACTCCACTTTCACCTAATACTTGTTCAACCAGCAATGGTCACTAAAGAAAACTACATTAAGAACGGCTTTCAATAAGCTGCAGTTAGTGTTTAAAAACTTTTTGCATCTAGTTCATTTGTTAATAAGACAAGCAATTATTAATCAAGACAAGTTTTTGTGTCTAAGTGGCAAAAAGTTTGACTACATTAACAAAAAAACAGAAGAAAAAAAATCATCACATTGCCAGGGAATTCTCCTTCCTGAAACAGGAACAGCTTTTAGATCACTAAAACTGATATTACCCTGGGGGTTTACTCCTGAATCTCTCCTGGTTTGTAAGTGCAAAACTATGAATTTTTGTGGGTTTTCACATTTGGACACTAACTTCTGCACATTAGCAACACTTGCCTGAACTAAGTAACTCCAAGCAGTATGCTTAGCTCAGCACTAAAAGTATCAGGCTAGAGACTGATCCACATTTTTGGGGTTCTTTTCCACAATGCACATAAAGCTTCTGTTTCACAATAAAAGCCAGGAGCCTAATTATTTTAGTTCGAATGGGTAGACTATATCCTCTGGATATTAAATGTCATTGCAACATTCTGCAAAGCTGTTCCATCATGCATGTTTTCAACTTGTCCAGTCTCTGTGCATATGTTTATCAACTTCTCCCTTCCTGATCTCAAGCACTTCATAAGGAAGAAGCAGTCTGCTAATTAAAACCAAATAACATACATTTCAATGAGTAGATTATCAGACAAAGATAACCCAAACTAAACTTGCAAATAGCCTGTAAACACTGTGGTATCTCACAGTCAAATATACACAGCTTTTTCGCACTCACTGATTCAAGGCTTTTGCATACCTTTATATTCAAAAAATCACTGTAACACCTATAAACAAAGAATCCCCATTACTTTTAATACAACCATTATTTTAAGAATGCAACAATTATTTTAAGAATTGCCCCTGCAGTTATTTTTAACTGGTTATAAAAGTTCTCCTTTGCTGCATTTCTACATTGAAAAAAGTAAAAAAAAAACAAAGCAGCATCACACGGGAAAAATTACTTTCATTACAGAATTAGAAATTTGACTGAAATTTTAAAGTCAAAGGTGGCACCATCTGGTCATATAATTAATGTGCCTGCATCCCAACATTTTATCTGAAGCTTCATGGTCTTCATACCTAATAAATGTTATTAAATGACCGGTGAATAAAGTGAAAAATAAAAAGCAGTATACATTAAAAGCATTAAAATATTGAGAACATATTTGCATGGGGACCTGGCTCAAACTCTGCTAAGGATCATATACTATCTATCTGTTATTTTTAAGTGGTAACCCGTTTATCTTGTGTAAATAAAAATAGCAGATGAGTATTAATAAAGTCTGTTACAAATAAGCTCTGATAATATGTCAGTATGTGTATAAAATATATTAGTGATGACATACCTTATTTAAGCAACACTTCCCAATTGCTTGAAGAAATTCATTGGTTTTTTCAGGTTCGTGTCCAGCCACAACACGTGCTGGTTTTACTGACAGCGGCTCTCCTGTTACCATTACAACAGCATCAATTGCCTTCTGAAGGAAGCTGATTTTGGCATCTTTATCCTGGTATAAGAGCAATTTAAAATAATATTGAGACGCTAAAGTAATTCCACACACACCTAAAGACTAGAGAAACTGATGGGAGGAACAGTTGCAGAGAGCTTCCATACAACAAGAGCAGCACATGGTTTGTAAGGTCAGCAAAGAGGGCTGCCCCTTATTTATAGTTAATTAATTATTTCTAATTAAGAAATGACAGCTTTGATAACAGATGAACATTGAACTAGAATGGCCAAAGTGAAAGTATAACTTTGTCTTTTTAGTAAGTTTATCATTTAGCTTCAGTACGTTTTAAGACTGCTATAAGACCTGCTTGGCACTCCATTTTCAAGCATTACACATTAAAGAAGGTAAGTTTTATTTAAGAAATGATTGCAAGTATTACCAAAAGAATCACTAAAGAGTTCTAACAGGTCTGTTACAGCAGATGTTGCTCAGAAAGACAGTTCTTACCCTGAATATTTTTCAGCACTGAAGTTCCAAAGTTACAGGACTAACATGAGTCTAAACTGAGGGTCTAACGTGCTTGCACACATACTTTACAAATCAGACTTAACAGTGAGTAAAGAAAACATAAGAAAGATAGTGGGAAAGGGATACAGGCACATATTTTTATCTCCACAATTACCAGATGTGTTTTAGTTTTAGAACTATGCTTTACAAACAACTTTTCCCAAGTGGCCTTCAGCAGAGATGATGTCTTTCAGTGATTATGCAAAATCATAGGGAAAAAAAATAAAGACAAAATAAACAAACCCCCACCAATCAAAATTTTATTGGAGGGTTCCTGGCACAGAGAATGAAATCATGGTGTGAAGTCTCTGCAGCTGTAGAATACTCAGCAGGGGAAAAAAAAGGGTTTTATTAATAAAACATAATAAAATTCAAGGATTATTTACCAGCCCAGCACAGAAGTCTACTCACTCACCCTTTACACTCATGAGTGGAGATAAAGTATTTTACTAGTCTGTTAAAAAGTAAACCCACGTGAGAATTCTGTATGCGTGTTTAACAGGCATTGGTTCAAAAGAATATAAACTATCGCATTCAAACTGATAACTGAAAAGCGGACCACTGCCACTTCAGTTAATTCAGAAAAGGAACAGTTGTAATTATCCCATAAATCACCTGATGCTGGACTGCACTTACTGTCCAAGTATCTCAGGTGCACAGATCCAGAATGACCTGGATCAAATCTGACAGACATACCAGTGCAGAGGAAAGCAGCAGAAGCCAGTATTTCCTCCGCTGAGCAAGGCCAACACTCTTTACAGGCCACCTGGCAGCACAATCTATTCCTGTGGCACTGGAGCTTAGCAGAGCCGTTCACGTAGTATCTCAAGTCCCAGAGCCACTCTCCATAAACAAGAACTGGGTCTGCTGCAAGCACGTGCATGATAGTTAAACGCGTGGGAAGACAGTCTCCACAGTCAGGGTACTTCCCGTCTTCGATTCTTCCAAACGGATTAAAACAAACAACTGCCACATAGCTGGGATTTTCATATTGTCTCCATTAACAACAGGAGCACTCCACCCTCACCAGTGCTCCCTGCATTCAAAAATAAAAAAAGAAAGGAAGGAAATACTGCAACCTCCTTCTATTAAAAGTTGTCCATCCTTCCAAGGACATGTGTAATCTATTAATTTACGGAAGGAGACAGGACACTATTCTAAACCAAACATGTTTTTAAATAAAGATCTAAAATTTCATCCTACATCCTTCATCATTTTCAGCAGTTACATTACCAGCATGTTCTGTCCATATAAGAAATCCTCATGAACCCGATGAGAAACCTACAGCTCCCACCTGCATCGGTAAATAAAATTCTATCAACATAAAAACATCTGAAACAGTGCTGACAGCTTAAAAAAATATTTTTTCTTGTGTAGATTTCAGAAAAAGGTATCTCCCCTATTTCAACTGGTAGGACTTTATATACAGAGAGAGATATAAAAACAAAGAATTTTTTTTGTGGGTGTGCATACATATAGCTGATGTAAAAGATTCAATGAGCAAGCCTGATATCCAATATTTCCATTTATAAAGGAACAACTTTACTAAACCTAACAAGATGAACCTTTCCGACAAACACGCAGACAGTATCATCCAATGTAGCTGGTAGAAGAGATGTATTTGTTTCAGAGAAGTCCCAACAGTTAAGTAATCCTCATGCTTTAAATTCCCCTTGCATCCCTCTCCAGTTGACTGCTATGACTATACATCCCTTGAACAAACTAGAACTCAGTGAGGTCCACGTGTGTGCGCTGCAGGCCAGATTTGGCTTATGGGATGCTTTCAGCCTGCCTCACACAACTTTCTATGTGGGAGGAGGGGACCAGCTATCCAAGCAGAATGTATTATCCCAACAGTGGAGACATAAAAGGTAGCACAGAAGAAACTGTGGGTACTTCAGGACCGCACTGCTATGTCCAGGTGGGAGAGGTAAGTTGAAACTAGAAACATAGACGGTCACTGCGCTTGTGTGTGCGTGATGCTGCGCAGCATATAAAGGGATGTCCAGACCAGGAGCCAGCCTCAGCCACCAGAGGCTGGACCAAGCTTTCGGCTTACTTAATGTCAGGCTACACACCTCGCGATCTGCAACAGCACAGCCAGCCTGCAAAGAGCACCTGTCAGTTCTTCCCAGCCCACATCAAAAGGAGTGCGGACTACAGCACTGGCACTATTTCACAGCCGATACAAACTTCTTTTTTCTGAAAGCATCCTGCCCATTCCAAGGCTGTGCATCTACTGCCAAATCATCACACCAGGTGAGTATTGCTCCCTAGTGTTACATAAAGTGGATCACCCTCACACAGATATACATACAGCTATTCACAGCATTGACTCCAGCTGCTGCTCTCAAACTCTAGATCTCAATGGGTCCTTTTAATCTCTGCATAAAGATTACTCTCCTGATTTTCTACAACTCCAACAGAAATCACAGCAAGGAAGCATCCTGTGAGAGCCCAGCCTTTCTCCTGACCAGTGTTTAGAAAAGAGGAACACAAGGTAGAAACATTTTCCCCCACAGTACAGCATTTTGATCTCTGTCTGAACTCTTGAAAACCATGATCTCATGGACCGCGAAAGAAATTCTCAGAGAGGTACTCAAGATTGGTGCAACTCCACAGCTATCACATTATGTGGATACAAACAAAGACCTGCTCAGGAGTTGCTAGGAAATCTGCTTTTTCAATCCACAAATAAAATGCATGGTGCTCTCCCAATAACAGGCAGCATGTACTAAGCTGCTCTTCATCACAGAACTACAGGCAAGCTTCAACAGGCACAGTACCAACAAAAACAACAATCCATTGTATAAATAGCTTAGATTTTAGTCACTGAAATAAACGTATATATCAGACTGATAATTAGCTGCAAGAAACACATAAAACGTCCACGCAATTGGCTGTATGGATGCCAAGCCAGGCCCACAGACCTCATACTTTCAGTTGCTATGTTAAACAATCATCAACGGATGTAGCTAACTAGCAACATACAAGCACTATGTTACTCGCCATGAATAAATGCCATGAAAAGTTTCCAATCAAGTCAGTAGTTGGAGAACTCAGCATCAGCTCAGCAGAGACAAACAACAGAGGAAAGGCAAACAGAGACTAAAGTCAACCTTTGTACTTAAGGAAAGCATTTTTCAGTAATAACATTAAACTCCTCTAATTAGCTATTTGTATAATGTAATAAACCTAATGTGGACTGCATATAGTAGACAAATGCCTCAGCAAGTCCTCGGATATTAAGCACGAATATTTATGGTATATATGTATACAATATACATATATATTTGTGTGTATATATATACACACATACATAAAGCAACAAATATAAACCCATACATTCTATTGATAGACCACAAGACTCTTTCAAACGCTGTATGTGGATTTCTAGTGTTGTGATTTATTAACAATGCCTAACTACTTCCTAACTACTATCAATGCCAAACTACTTCAAGGCAACCTTGCTATATAACGATTCTTTTCATCTGTAATACTATAGTATTTTGGAAACCTAGATCTGGTCATAGATTAACACTTGCTGTTTTGAAATCTGTACAGAAACAGTTATTTACATGCAACAGCTTGTTTGCATCACATCCACAAATGCAACCTATAGGGGTTCACCCCATGCGTTGCACAATATAACCAACAGGCAACACCTTTGACAATTTCTTCACAAGACTAAAGCCAGGTCCTTGACGTTGAATGCAGAAAAGACCAAAAGTATCTTCTGGCAAGTTTCAAAGAATACTATTATTAAAGCTAAATAAATAAGGAAGTTTCATACCCACCTTAACATTATCTGATTTCAATTCGAAATCTGTGTAAAGTCCTTTCATAAAACCTGTCACTCTAATTACCTTCAAAATAGAAGAAAAAGTATAAGTTAAGCACACTTGAAGGCCTCAGTTCAATAAAGCTTGTGTGGCAATAGGAAATATGTTCGCTTTATATGCTTTCAGAGATGATATCTTGTTGAGAACTGTTTCTAGAGCAGATTCAGAGGCCTGCTGTGTCTCTGAACATGCTCTGCAACAAGAAGACTTAATCCTTGCTTACAGCTCAAGCCTCCCTTCCTATTTAATTCCATCTTTAACCTTGATGGTTGGTGAATCCCGGAGACTCACAGCGTAAAGACCCGAATTTGCATTTTAAACACAGCTCTGCATTATTCCTTTATTGACTTCTTTATAGGTGACTATACGTCAAAGCAGCAACTCAGTAAATGTTAAAATAAGACTGGCGGGTGGGTTTTTTTAACAGGAGGTGGGAAAACAACCTACCAGCAGGTTTCACGAAAGATCAAACGCACAGCAGCCTGAGAAGTCAGGCCCTCGTCTGGTCTTACCCACCACCAGCTGCCCAAACCCCCCCGAGATTTACATGCTACTCAGTACCCCCCCTGCAACAGTGACCTGGTGTGCCACCGGCCCCGCCAGGCCCCGGGACGGGGACGGGGACGGGGACCCCCCTCCCAGGCCAGGGAGCCTCAGGGCCCCCCCAGCCCCCCTCCCGGGGGATCCCCTCTCCCCCCTGCCGCGGCACGCACACCCCCGCCCGCCAGGGGGCGACCGAGCCCGCAGGCAGGCTCTGTTGCCTAGCAACAGCGGAGCGGGCCCGCAGGCCGGTTCCCGGCCCACCTCGGTGATCACGTCGTGCAGGGAGCGGAAGGGCGGCTTACTCCGCAGCCGGTCCGTCAGCGGCGGCTTGCGGATCACTCGGCCCAAGGACTCCTGCGTCCGCCGCACCACGGCCTCGTTCATAGCGGCGGCGGGACCG
>JAVJGI010000064.1:6885220-6948708 GCA_035590275.1 Ibycter americanus
TGCCCCGCGGCGCGGCGCGCCTCACTGCGCAAGCGCAGAGCCGGGGTGGGCGGTTGCTAGGCACAGCGCGGCCCTAGCAACCGGCCCGGGTAGGCCCAGCCCTGGGCCCCAGGGAGGAGGCCCTGGAGGGCTGGTCACACCCCAGCCCCTTTATTTGAATAATCAGCAGATAAACAGTGCTCAAACTCCAATTGTACCTTTTGGTGTTTTTTTTTTTTCATTATTCTTGAAATAAAGAAGTAGAAGGTAAGAGTGATGGATGGGCGAGAATGAGGTAACATCGGGAGTGCCTGATCCCGCATCACGCTCCCTAGCAAAGCCAGGCCACGGCCATTACAGAAGAGCACAGGTCCCCCAGCACCATCCTCATCCCCTGCAGGCCCACTGCCACCACGCAATCTTTCCCGCAACCCACTTGGTCCTCGCCCCGTCACAGCCCTCATCGACAAGCAAAAACCTGGTTGTGCCCAGCCTCCAGGTTGCTGCCCATCTCCCTGACGAGGCTTGGGAACCTGAGAAAGAAAATGCTGATTTTTCTGCTCAGCCAGTCACTACCATTAGTGTTTGAAAGCTGAACTTCAACAGGGCTGAAGGGGGGGGCTGTGCTGCTGTGCTTCAGCTCACCTGCCTTGCTGAACAACCTTAGAAGAATGAATCAGATTTGGGAAGAGAAAGAGAGATGTTAGAAAGAAAATTTATCTGGTATTAGTTCAGGCAATGAAATAGGCTATTTTTTCAGCAAAGGAAGCAGACGGCTTCCCACATTGACCAGGTAATTACACCTGGGTTCCTGAGAGCAGGTGGTTGCAGGAAAGCAATTTCTGTCTTCTCCAAACCTGACACAGGTGGGTTGTTGAGTTTCCCAGACAGGCTGTGAGTACAAGATCTGGTGAGCCTGGGAAGAAGAGGAGGTGTTGACAGCTTCTACATCCAAGGGCATCAGAAGAAGTCTCAGAGGAAGCAAGAAGACTGGGAAGAAGCTGCACTGGGGAAGAGGGTTGTTTATTTTGGAATTGTGTGGTTTATCTGGATTTCTGCCACCAGCTCTCTACAAAGCATCTGAGATGCCTGAGAAGGACTCTCAGGGGTTTTGTTAAATTTGGCCTTTGGCATGCTCGTTTTGCTGAAGAGGTAGTACCCCAAGGAAGTACGGCTCAATTTAACTGAAGAACCAAAAGCTAGCAACCCACAAAATCTCCACGAATCCCTATAGACCTAAAGGGAGGCATTGGAATCAAAAGAATTACCCTAAGACTATAAACCAGACAGAATTAAGTTTAGTCTGGAGACCTAGTTTTTTTGAGGACCTTGGACAAAAATTGTTCACAAACGTTGGGCAAGCCAAGACCAATCCTCCTGAAGATGTCAGTAGGAAATTCAGCTGACCACACAATATCAATGAGACAAAGCAGTGTGCCATATGGCTCAAGAAAAGGTTCACAGATCTCCAACACGCACCAAAAGCCATCCTAGCACCAAAATACTGGCACAGAAGCTGGCCGTTTTGAGCACTTCACCACCATCACAAGCAGGGATAGACATCCACGCATATTGCCTTTTCCTCCAAGCTTTGCTTCCTCCTGGAGGAAGGGACTCTGATCTTTCCAGCCACTAGTTTGACTTAATACAGCAGAATATCTTTGCAGAAATAGGCTGGAAAGCAGCAAGACAGCACCATGGTACATATTGCTGGTCAAATATTCAAGGCTCAGCAGCAGGAACATAAAGCTCCCTACCACTGATTCTTTTTACATACCACAAACAGCAGGATATTATCTCCAGCTTCAAATAACCTTACGAACTCAGTAGCTTAAGTGCACACATGTATATATGCAGTTTCCAGCCTCTATCAGCTGAGCTACCAAATGCTGCTGTAAAATATAGATGCAGCTTGACAACAGAAAGCACCCACTGTCTCAGTCAAAGACACAGTTCAAACCTTAAGATACTGGTGTCGGGAATAGTAATATGTAGTAATAGTAATATGGAAGGATATATTGACTGCATTATCTTAGAACAAGATTTTTGTTGCTAGCTATGATAAATATTAGCAGGTTTTCATGCTTCACTGGGTTTCTCAGTTTTAAGACTTTTAAAAAAAAAGTAGTGGGAAACCAAACAGTTTGTAACTGTGCAGAATTGTAAACATATTCTGCAAGGACTGGAATTAATTCCTAAGGGTTGGTGTCTCTGCACTCCCCTCTTCTGGCTGCCCACTTTAATAAGACTTAAGAGGATTGTATTTTTCTGAGGTCTCAATCCCCACATCATAGCAAGTTGGGATGAGTTAGATGCAAAAGCTAAGGGTAACAGAACAAACCTGTCCCATAGACGCAGGCTAATAATCCATTTGAGTTCACAGTCCTCTTTTCTAGTTTTTCCACCTCAGCAGCACACAAACTGTTGTCTGACACTCCAAGCTTCGAACCTCACAGGATGCCTGCAGAATGCAGAGAAGTGCATCTGTGCCACCCACCAACTCCATCAGATGAACTGGTCTACTCTCATGGCACGCTGTCCCTGGAGCGCTGATTAAAATGCAGCATTATATGCACTTTTGCCATCAACAGGAGTTGACAAAAATAGGCAAAAGAGGAAAAAAAAAAAAAAATAGAAAAAATCATTCTCCCAAATCAGTGGCTTCGTATTTTCTAGAAGCTAATTGCTGTTGCCAAAGCAAAACAGCTACTCAAAACTACACATTAAAATTGGAAAAAAAAAAAAATAAATAAAATTTAAAGACTTTTTAGAAGTCTAGCTGTCCAGAGTGGCTTTGATTTCTGACCTTCAGCTGCATAGAGGTAGGAATCTTCCCTGTCATTCTTAGTATCTTCAGTGCTCTCTCGGCAGTGATTGAAAACAGGAGACAAGTGAAGGTGCTCCTGCACACAGAGCTTTGAGCCAGAGGCAGCACTGATCCCCACATGTAGACTGAGACAACAGCTCTGGGAGTGCTGAGAGACACTGCACACGGGTACCATCCTTGCACCCTCCCTCACAGGCCTTTGCAGAGAAGCCATAGTCACAAGAACTCAGTGAAACCCATGGTGCAATAGATACCCAGAATCAGGCACCACTCACTGATTTTTAAGTAGCAGTTTATCTTAATGGCTTTATGATGAAACTTATCTTAGTTTACACACTTTTCTTTACCCCAATCAGTGTCATTCTGAAAGGATGCTTAAATTATAAATACATTTTTTAAGTTTCTCTTGCATGTGCCTAGCTACCTTGTACTTGTTCCAATTTTTCCACAGCACAATTTCTTTTCTTTCTTTCTTCCTCCCTCTTTTTTTTAAGCCATAAGCCTTTTAGATTCGTAATTGTTTAGGTTGAAAAAGGTCCTTAAGATCATCAAGTCTAACCATTAATCCAGGACTGTCAAGTCCATCACTAAATCATGTCGTCCCTAAGTACTGCATCTACACAGGAATGGTGATTCCTTGACAAACCTTTTGGTGAAGAAATGTTGCCTAATATCCAATCTAACCTCCCCCGGTGTAACTTGAGGCCGCCTAGTCCTGTCAGCTTGTTACTTGGGAGAAGAGACCGACCTCCACCTCACTGCAACCTCCTTTCAGGTAGCTGCATAGAGTGAGAAGGTTCCTCCTGAAATAGAGAAGAGTTTGAAAGCCTTTTAGTATAGTAAGAAAAACAAAGCATGCAACTATAGTCTTTTAAGATAGGGTTTGTATTCTTATTGCTTTGTGAATTGCCATGCTCACTACTGTGAACGTGTCATTATTATTTGTTAATTTTTTTTCTGTATAATTCAAGCAACAAAAATAAAGGATTGGCCCATTTCCTTTCCATATTTCCTTTCCTTGTTCTCCACATTATTTACGTGCACACTCATAATAAAGGAACTGATACTCTGCAGAACTGAGCAAGTCCCTCTTACCACAACCTGCCCGTTAACCAAGTCATGCAGGCTCCAGCCATGCACATGGAGTCTATGATATGAAGATCAAGAGTTCATAAATCGCTATAAGTAAATTCTGACTGGAGAACCTTTAACAGTCCTATACACCACCCCAAAGGATGATATGCTCCATCTGTATGTTATAGCTATGGATGGATTCTTTCTGCAGTCATAAGTTTGCTAGCCAAGTTAGACATTTATGAAGGAACCCGAACAGGTGTCAGCTTAACAGAAACTATGGTGGCTGTACCTCCTTATAACGCAAAACAAAAAAACCAAAAACCCAAACCAAAAAAAAAAATCATCACAGCCTGTGCCTGAGAGCAGCAACTGATGGGAACAAAACAGACCACGCTGGCTAACATACCTTTCTCTCTACAAGCATGAGGGCTGGTGGGTGGGAGGAGGGTTAAATTTCCTTAGGCATTAAGAACACAGGTATCATTCCCAGAAGTCACCCGGGGAGCTGTTCGGTAAGCACAGGCTGCTGGCAGGGGATTACAGTCCAAACATTGCTCTGATCAGCCACAGCAGCCACAGGAGACTGGTATGGCAGCGGAACTACACAGTGCTCTCAGCTTCTGCATGGAACGCAGAAAACTGCATGTATTCAGAAGTGATCAGTGAAGCTGATGCTCTCTGAGGAAGAAACCCACAAACTAGCAAGAGGATTGATGCTCTTACACAGCACAAACAGGAGCAGAAGCAGCGGCATGCGCAAACTCCATCCAATAAACACAGCTGATGGGCCTCCACCGCCCAGCTGTAAAAAAGATGCACAGAAAGAGTTGGATCATGATCCTGTCCTTTGTATTTACCTGCACAGAGTGCTGTGCTGACCAAGGGCCAGTCAGAAAACAGAAAAGGAACATTTAGCTGTTAGCCTGTCTCGCTCACCGATTCCAGTTCCATTTCCCCGGCACCATCGCTCGTCATTACCAGGGTTTGTACCTGCAACACCCTTCAGAACGCGATGGCTCTGCTCGGTGGCCGCTGAGGGAAGACTGAAGCGAGCAAGAATGAACTCACTTTTTAATGGGCCACATCCCCCTGCTCCATAATCACTTCAGCAAACTGCAATGAGTCATGAAGAAAAAGAAAACACACACTTTTCTCGTAATAGGATGCCCGGAGCCTAACACTTGCTCTTTTACAAGGACTGTACGTGGAGTGGATACAAAAGGTAAGTTCCTTCGCAATCTGCCCTTCTTACTATATGCAGGGCCACAGTACTCTAGATGCTTCATGCTAGTTCACTTGAAAAATAGACCAGATTCATATATTTGTCCACAAATTGGGAGTTGAAATAATGAGAAGTAAATACTAGACCATGCTTTCTAAAAAAGGGGGGGAAACAAGCTACAAATCACTTTAACTTGCATCAAAATCCCAGTCCTCCAACTGAACCCAGGTCCTTGCACAGTACAACCCCAGCTGGGTTGGGTAAACTTCTCACACAGCCATCAGAATGCTGTCTTAGGAGCAGATTTGAAAATTTAAGCCTAATTAAGGTTGTGCCCCATCTAACATTAGAAACCAATTCATGCCATTCCCAATCAACATACCAGTGAGACATAACGCAGACAAGTCAACTAGACATATAGAAATGACTTTTTATTTTGTGAAGAACACTTGAAAAATAAAGATGAAAGCTTTTCCAGGCTTTGGAATATAACCATCATAAACTATGGAATCACAAAGACTCCATTTTAAAAAGATATTCCCTCCCCTCAACCCCATTTTTAATGAACCCTCTCATTGTGGCAAGACCCACAATAGTTTTAAGGAAAAAAGTATGCATTTTGAGCCAATATTAGAAATAATCCAAGATTGGTTCAGTGCAGGCGTTGCTACATTACACTTTAACAAAGGCACATACTAAAACCCCCACATTAGTACTTGGAATCCGTATTTAAATTTCTCCAAAGTTCACGTTTTCAAGAAGAGACTAGAGTTATTAAAAGGTAGGCGGGAAGGTTGAACTCACTACAGCTGTCCAGCACGGAACAGGAGGAATTAAAGTGCCAACAAAGTAAGCGCAATGCAAAGGAACAATCTGCAACACCAACCTTTCTCGTTTACCTTAGTAATCAGCATGTGCGATCACTTCCATAAACCCTGACTCGCAAAAACATTTGTCAATATGGAAGAAGGCGATGCAAACTATGATGGGGAAAGCAATTGGCTGCCCTCACTTCAGAAAATCTATCCATAAAACTAGGATGGCAAGATTCAAGGAAAGCCTACCTAAAACTGAAACAGCGAGATTAAAATATGCCCTTCTTGAACAAATCGGCCTAAGCAAGCACCGATGCACCTGCTGAATTTTAAAGATATGCACTGAAATAAATAATAATGATATGCTTTTCAAGGTGCTTTTGACTTTTTTTTGCTGATAGGCGAGAGTGTCAGTTTTTGTCTTGATGCTGTCTGAAATACCAGAATATTGTTAACCTATAAAAGGTAAATGAGAGATCTTCTCACATCAGCCAAAACTTTTAGGAGTCTGCTGTACCAGCATCTCCTACTACAAAATCTTCTACACATACACAAAACAGGTTAAACGTTTATGGCAGTCTCCAAAAGGGACTTGTATTTTGTCCTCTCATTATCACAGATTTAATTAAGGACAACTTCAGGCTAAGTTCAGAAGTAACTTTTGAACAATTGCTTCGCTCATTTCAGAACAGGTTTCGGACATTTCTGCAGCTCAACAAGGCTCTGCAGTGTGTTGGGAGCCCAGACTGCACTTGACACGGCAATCCATTTGCACAGGTTCCCAGCTGTAAAAGGCACACGTTAGATGCCACCAGCATGTGACTGCTGCACAGAAACACTTATGTGTTACCTTCCACTGTCCCATTTCCAACTTAGCATTCAAAACATGCTTAGACTTCGTTTATAAACAGTTAACTCCATTAAGAGTTCGGGTTAATTTTTCAGTACTGGCTGTGGTCAAAGGAAATTCTGAACCTGACAGGAAATTAAGTTATGAATAGTTACATATAGTGGGGGAAACACAGTTTAAATATTGTAAGCCTTACAAAAATTTTGTTAAAGACACTGAAATGTCAACTTCTGGTAAACCCTGATTCCCAGCCTCAGGGGGTAAGAAAAGTATGGTCTCTCATGAGCTAGTTATACACATTCTCAACCTTGAGATCCAATCTCACAGGCATTCAGTAAGCATTTTACTTAATAGTTAAGAACCTTTGATACCGAGTTCAGCTGGTAGTCAGCTGCATACATCCCATTCTGTTATGCAGGCTATAAATCAGCTTTGTGACACAAGGAGAAACATTTTCTCAAATGTAACAAAGAATATTAGAACAGTTGAATAGATAAGAAATGAGGGAAAGTCCTCTGAATAAGAGTACTGAAAATAAATACAAGCCTTTTTCCTGAGTACAATAAAACCCGCTTAAGACCAAACGGCAGATCTGCCAATTTTTTTTTCATCTTTTTTGTTTGTTAACAAAGCTTATGGACAACAAAAAAAGCCCTAGCAACTTCAAAATATAAGGTTACCGTGCTTTTGTTCCATATGACGAAAGGTCTTCAGGTTTTAAAGCTTGACAGATTCTGAACTTGCTCTTTTTTGAGCCAATTTCGTACACTTTGTTTGGAGATCTCTACATTTCCCTCATTCCTGAAACCTGACTCCAGCCACTGCAGACTTGGGTCTATATATAAAGAGACAAAAGCAAATTCTGGTATCACTAGTAACTTCAGTGATCAGAGATGGAAATAAATTCTAGAAAGAGATGATTATGACTGCATTAAAAACCCCAGCAAACTCAGTAGTGATGTTGCAAGACATCAGGATTAACCAAAAAAAGCAGTTAGGGTGATTACAAGACAGTCACCAAAAGGTTAAACAATATATTAATCTCTTTTCTCATGGATAAAGTGCATTTACCTAGCCTGAGAATAAGTACCACATTGATAAAGGGATGCTAAAGCACTTCCCCCCAAGAGAGATTTTAAGAAAATCAGAGTGAATCTGATTCCTATGCCCAGTTTTTCCTCGGCGATTCTTGAAGAGACACTTCAGGAAAGACCCTCTTGCTGGTCCAGTTGAGGTGTACTCCATGCCAATTTAGTACATCAGTAGTAGGGTCGGGTCAGCAAATCATCTGGTGCTATCTGAAAACGCCCACATTGATAGAAAGAGCCACTTCTGGTTTACGGTGCTTAATATTCAGCTTCTCCTCGGAGAAAGCATGGTCCTGTAAGCGTTCAGCTTGCTGACTATTAAAAAAAAAAAAATTAGAGATACCTCGTATTAGTGTTGAGTCTTAGCACCAACAGCAGCATTAGCCTGGACTAGAACTCGATTTCCACATAGCTGTAAGGATGACATTGCAAGCTCACACTTAGAATCTGTGCAGTGCCAGTGCAGCCACAGAGTTCATTGTTCATCCCTGGAGGCAGGGACAAATGTTGCAGTATGCTGCAGGAGAGAAAAATGGGAGGCTCGGTGTAGGACCACGGCACTTAAAAGTCAGGAGTTTGAATTACCTGAGCTCTTCTTTCAAAACTACTGGAACTGTGTGCTCTAAGAGGTAAAGAACAGCTGCAAAGAACAGTTAGCACATTTGTAAAGAAAAAAATAAATGTAGATACTTCATACCTTTTCTTTTTTTCTAATGCAAGCTGCCTTTGTTTCTCTTTTCCAATCTCATCTCTCACTGTGCTGAAGTCCTTAGTGTCATCAAGAAGAAGATTCTGTTGTGAAAAAGGATTTGGTAGGTGAAAGTTATAAGCTCAAACTATTTCCTACATGTTGCTCAGTTTGCACAATTAATTTTCAGAGCATTTCTCCCAACTAGTTTTACAGCCACTAACTTGAAGTTAACTAAGTGGAAAAAATTCAAAAAGGAAAAAAATATTTATCAACTCCTCTGTGTAGTTTTTGTATTTAACAGATAATTTGCTTATTCAGAAATTTCTCTAAGTAGTTTAATGCACCAGGATAGAACATCAGACTTTTCACCTACTGCTTTAAAACCCAGTGAGTATGTTCTTTCAGAGGTCTCCTAAATAAGCCTTATTGCTAGTGCAGAGCTGAATATGCTGCTGCGCAATTCTTTTTTTTGTAATTGAATAGACCTGTAATACTTCTTTGGAAAATATAATGGGTTTAAATTTACAGCAAGATTTTTAAAGGGCACTGTTCTTACATTTTACTTAGTTGGGAGAAAAAAAAGTGAATAAAATGAGGGCAATAAAAAACATTCAGTTTCTTCTGGAAAGTATTCAAGTGTAGAGCAGAAAGCAACTGCTTGCACTGCTGAGAGCTGCACAAGAGCCTCTAAGATATTGTCCTCAGTGCCAGTACTGAGATACAAGGGCTAAAGCATCACGTTGATAAAGAACAAGAGAAAAAGACAAAAAAGCACTGGTAAGATCCACGTACCAGTACTTTCATAGAGATGCAGCAAGATGCAGGAAAACCAGAAAGAAGTTACGATACTGCAGAGGGGAGAGGGCCTGAACCTAACCCTTGGGCAACAATTAAAGCCAAGTTAATTTACCTTCACTCCAATGACATCTCCATCTTTCAGGTGGTAAGGTGCTGACTGTAAACTCTCCTGCCTTTTCTTCCGTTTCTTCTTTGAAATTTGCTGTGTCTGAATAAAATCAAAGCAGAAGCTTCATACATGGCAGATTTCAGAAATCTGCTTAAACACGTTTGCTCAAGACCCACAGCACAAACCAACACGTATTTCTCTCAAACAACTGTTGGATTCTGTCATTGCAGATCTTACCCAGCTAGATATTGGCAGCCACTCAAATCTTTCAGGGAAGTATTTGGCTATTTCAATTTTATCTACAGGGAGACAATAGTGAGAAGCCACTCTTTGCCTCAGTGCCCAGGTTGTGCATTCTTTGGAGATATCCCACACCAAATCCGTGGGGTCGTAGTAGTCCCTCTCCCCTGGTATGCCCATCTGGACTCGAAGCAGCAGTTCATGTGGGCTGTCATCACAAAGAGAAAACAGACGGTTCTCATCAGTCAGCTTTCAGAATCCAGAATTCCCACTTTTCACTCCCTCCTGCCCTCCCTTATTTTGCTTCCGGAAGACAAAAAGTAAGCTCCAAAGTCATACTACCACCTGTAATCCTGACAGACAGTATTTAAGTTAAAAGCTGCCCAATTACAAATGCATTGCTGTAAGAAATAAGTATCTTGAGATCTTACCCCAAATTCTCTTCTTTTTGCAAAGGTTCTATGCAGATTTCCACTCTGGCACCCAGTTTATAGTCACTGAAAACAAAACAAAGATAATATACATTTCCAGTCATATAGTCTAAATTTCAGTAGACAAACTACTTTTAGTCAAGTAGACCTGTGCTCATATGGAAAGCCAAAGCAAGAGGCTATCGGAACAAAAATGAAAAACCCTAGGGAAGTACAAAAATGGCATTTCAATACATCTAAAATAAAGCTTAGCAGCATAAGCATGGCATGATCTACTTAGGCTCACACCTCACCCTTCCACAGCTCTCTGGTTAAAAAACATGCTCAGCAAAAAAATCAAAGTAATGAGAAACAAACTTTCTGTTGACATTTACTGAGCCCAATATATTTCTCCACCAATCCATCCCACAACCTACTACTTGCCTACCAGTGCTACTTCTGCTTTCAATAAAAAACCTACTTGAGTTGTTGCTTGTTGTTTCGTAACAGCTTGCCTGGGCGCTTACTGTCCACTGTCCATGCTCTGAGAAATGAGGGCAGTGGGACAATCTGCTTCTGGCAGCATGGTAAGGTCAGAGCCTGAAAAAAGAAAAATTTCTTCAATAGTTTTAGCAGCCAGTCTCCTTGGACAAAAAAAGAAAGCCACTGGATTAATTCTCAATGCAATACTGAAGCAATCAAATGGGGCAAGGTATTTAGATTTATTCCACACCAGCTGTTGCTTGTGACTTACAGGTAGTGGCTATGATCAACATATTCACTTTTCAATCTCAAAGCAAGTTGGACTTCGTTCCCTCCCAACATTTCTCAATTTAACTTCCACTGCAAAAGTACTGAATTTCTTTTTTTAATTAGAATTTGAAGAACTGGGAGGGAATGAGGCTGACAATCACTGCCCCAGTCTCTAGCCAAGTGCTGAGCAAGCTCCTTTAAGCCCTTATCAAGGACACAACACTCTCTCCATGCTAAGACAATTCTCCTTGTTCACAAGAAGCAAATGGTCAGTTTTTCATAGCAGTAGTTTAGCAGAGACTGAAACTGAAGTCATACCCAAAAGAGTAAGTGTTGGTATGGATCAGAATCAGATGAGATATTCTTCCACATGCAGTTTAAGTAGAACAACCAACCGGCTAAACAATAAAGAGCCTTATGACAGGATTATTTTATGTCTTTTTGGAGTTTTGGGGTTGGCTTTTTGTTTGCTTTTAGGTTTTTGGGGTGTTTTGTTTTGTTTTGTTTGTTTTGGGGTTCTTTTTTTAGTGTATTAAAATCATACTTTTATGGTGCAAAAAAAAGCTTAAAAAGGCACCTTAGTTTCTGGCCAAAGAAACTAAGCTATACTTTCTTGAATGACAAACATGACCTTCTGTGCATCAAAAGCAATTCTTTACTCATTAGATTCAACATACAAAAAAAAAAAAAAAAACAAACAAAAAAAAAACAATGCAGAAAACTAATACAGGAACAATGTGGAAATGGAAAGTGGCTTTTTTAGGAAGTGCTTGTATGTGTGTGCGCTTCTCATGAAGAATTTTTACATTGTACATTGTGAAATAAAGATAGGGCTGCAAGCCATAGTTCCAGATGAAGTGCAACAAGGCTTTTGCAGGTCAGGACACATGACAGGTAGAATGGCAACTGCAGGGGACATACTAAGGAAGTATCTGAGCTACATGCTCCAACTGCCCCTTGGTACTTACCACTGAACATGGCATATAAGCAAATGCCATATCAGAACATACTGGAGACAAGGGAAAAGGAAATAGAAAATAGGTATTAATAGAGCTCAATTAATCACAGTGTTGCTGTACATTTCCAATACAGGACAACATCTAACCTGCATCTTCAGATCTTCCAAAGAAGCTTCTCCTGCTATTTCTATACTGCCAGCGTAACAAAGATCCATGTCTGTGTGGATGTATTCAGGTGAATCTTTAGATGGAGAGAGGGGAGGGGAAAAACCAAACAGAAGAGTCAATATGACTTTGTTTATTGCCCTAAGAGATAAAGTCACTTCATGGTGAGATTTCACTTAGAGAAGGGACCTGACCTCCATTTTTTTGGAAGGCAGTTAAAGAAACACAATATACAGTTGATTAAATACATTCTGTTAGCTGCCAAACAGGAGGAGTTTCAACTGATCCTATACTGCAAATTTTAAAACTAAGACCAGTTATTCACATTTGCAAATAGTATTAATTATTGGTTATGACTGAACTGTAGAGCATGTTGCAAGGGAAGATAAAACTACACTTATCTATGCTGCTGAAATAATCAGGGGAGAAAGTAAAACCCAGAAAAAGTTTGAAAAGGAGAAAAATGCGAAGAAACCTTCTGAAAGGAGAGAGGTCCTGCTCTGCAACACAACTGAGTAGCAAAGGAAGAACATTATTTTTCCTGCAGAAAGGAAAATCAGTTGGTTTCCCATTTTTCAGTTCACTGTTGTCCCCACTTTGTTTTCTTCTTCCTTCTCAACCGTCACTTCATTTTCCTAGCCTAGCTGGTTTTTGATTTGCATTTGAGCTTTAGAAGAACAAACACAGGTTAAAATACTGTATGCAATGTCTTTTATGGTATGTAAGATTTACTCATCTCTCCTTTTACAGCTTCTCAAAAAGCAACGTAGCCTAAAGTGAATTTAATGTGATATTAGGAGTCTGGCATTTGAAGCCAATCACCTCTATGCTCATTGAGTAGATGCTTTACAATACTGCCACCGCCTTCAGGTATGGAGAAGCCATTTTACTTTGACAAGTAAAAAGCCTCTGCTTCAAAATTTAGTGGAGGTCTTACCCTTGACCAAATATAGCTAAGGAACATCAGAACAGTACCATCTAGTATTCATGCCCTTGCAAAAAATTGCATGTCTCTTAAGTGGCTCCTTTCACCATAAACTTGCTGAAACCTGTACAGTCATGCGCGGGTTTCAGACAGATTTTAAGGATTTGGATTAAAATTTTGGGTTTGACTCAAAGCCCTCAGAGCAATCACAGACAATCAGGCCATACAATTCCTTTCAAAAACTGATAAAGCTCACCTCCTGCAGAAGACACCTGCAAAGCCTCCATCTTGTAGGTCAACCCATTCACTTTGTCCTCTGCATTCTCTCCATGTTTCCGATGACTTGAAGACTTGAACCACCAGATAGGTATTTTCAGAAAACCCTGAAAAGTGAACAGGAAGTACCAGGTAGCTTATGTGTCCCAGTGCAGACAATGAAAAATCTCACCTTCATCTCAGGAGGAAGGAAAAGACATGTTTGAACCTGAGCTTTTGTAAAGGCGCTGGCATTCATCACTGCTGCTGTAAGCTCTTATCCTGCCTTTTTTGCCTCAGAACAAATGTATTAAAAATACCTGGTTTCCCTTTATGAAGCTTTATTCACCATGGACTTGCTAAGATCCATTTATATATATGCACATAACTACTGAGGGAACTGAGGGTGGTGAGACCCTGGGGAAGTTGTGGATGCCCCATCCCTGGAAGAGTTCAAGGTCAGGTTGACCCTGGGGGCTTTGAGCACCTGATCTAGTGAAAGATCGGAACTGTGATCTTTAAAGGTCCCTTCCAACCCAAACCATCCTATGACACTGCTTGAGGTTTGTTAGCAAAGAACCCTTCCATTTGTATAACCATCACTGACAACAGAGTCTCACAGTAGGGCCCTCCATTTTCAAACACCATCCTCAGTACAATTCTGAACTGAAGGCAAACACTTATGTTCCTCCGTTTTTAAGATTCTGTGAGGAAACAGTAGCAACAGTATGAGAGCTGTGCCTTCGCAAGAACCCTGCATGCCAGAAATACCGATTTCCTCCAGATCTGTTAAACTTAAGACACTTCTAGGAAAGAAGCTGCAATGGGCAAGCCTTTTACCCCAGAAGTTGAAAGAAGAATAAATACGGACAGACTCATAATATTCTAAATGTTGACTGAAATAAAAAAGTTTTAAAACCACAAAAAGCACTGTTCATTATGGCAAACCAAATTTCTTCCAACATAGTATTTTTAAAATAAAGAGGAGGGGGAAAAAACCCAACAACAAACTACTATCATATTCAAGTCTGCAGACACCATCAACTGACTAAAGAACACAATCTCTCTCCTTTCACCTTTGGTGGAAGCTTTCCTTCAGTTATAACCAAAGTATCTCCTCTGCAAACATTGAGTTCCTTCAGAGTGGCATTCTGCAGGAAGAAAAAGCACAGTATACTTGTAAGTCTACGTGGTTTTGTGCTAAAGTATATGTTGGTCGTTTTTTAAGCCATGCACGCCAAAGGTCCAATGTGTTTTGCTTTCCCACTAAAGAGCACAGAAATATCCCTTTAATATCTACTGCTTGAAGACAGCTTTGCAGCAGCACACAACTACAGCACCTACAGGAGTCCTCCCAGAGCATCCTGATGAGCTGTGTATTTCCTTTGCACCTCCTCATCCCACCAACCAACAACTCATGCCTCTTTTTAGAAGAATCTTTAACGCATGGTAAGCCTAGCTTTTAGAAAAAACTATGTGCATACAGCTTAATCCTAGACCCTGAAAATAAGAGGCAAGTGCACAAGATTTATATTTTAACCATAGGTATCCCAAGACTGTCTTCATAAAGCCCTGTGAAAATAAACCAGCAAGTGTACTAACTTAGCACACACAAAACCACCACGCATTGACTTTAATGGACCTCTCTCAGGGAGAGTCTCTAAAGAAAAACAGAGTAAATAAACTACGGCATGATTGAAGTCAAAAATAGGATCCTCTTACTTCCTGACTTAATGCTTCCCCTGCTTCATAGCACCAGTCAATCCTTCTCAAGTGCCAGTTGTCACCTACCAAAAAACAAAAATGTACACATGGAAAACTAAATAGCAAACTACACTGTTTTGAAAAAAACATAACAAAACTCTTAGTAAGCATTAAGGGGTTCTTTTGCTTGTGTTTTTATTTTTTTGTTTGTAGTTTTTTTGTTGTTTTGTTTTCAGACACTACATTGATAAACTAAAGCACCACCTTCATGTCCTTCCCCAGACCCTAGAAACACTATACTGTTTGGCAATGGTCTTCTCTTACTTGTATAAATGTCTCTTCCTCACACACCTAATTAATTTCCCTGGTTTAACAGGAAAGGAATTCCCATGTCAATTTACAAGTTGAACCAAGGACAGGCTCGTTAAAATGAAAACAATACTATAAGGAAAAATCCAACTTCCCCTCCTCAAATGTCTACCAGGAGACTTCAAGCTAGAGGAAAAAAACCAAAAAGATGGTGTACTCCAGAAACAATATTTTTAGATTTAGCACCTAAAGCACACCAGGTACAGAAGGAACAAGTACAAATGGACACTCTAATTTGACCAAAATAACTGATGAAAATGCACTTTATTCTTTGCAAAGTACAAAATTTGACTTTCATAACTAAAATAACCCAATCCCAGAAGGAATCTCATCAGTAAGTTCTGTGGGGAAAAAAATATCTTGCAGTATTTTTTAACAACAAGAATATCAAAATCTGCTGAAGTCTGACATTTATTTGAATGAGAGCAGTCAGATCACGAATGTCTTCACATGGCCAAATTCAATTGTTCAAAAATTGTTGATATAAGATAAATAAAACCAGAAACATCATTTCTTGCCAGTAAAACTACACTAGAGGTAAATGGAAAGGTTAAGTTGATTTCAAGACATTATTAACTACAACTCGTACATACATGTACACAAGAACACAATATTTAATTCTCATTTGGGCTACTCAACGTATATTCTGACAGTAATGTCTTTCAGGTGAACTTTTATGTTTCTTGGAGCATGGCTGAATTTGCAGCGATTACTCAACTGTAACACATTCAGTGTTCAATGAATGTTTAGAGCAATAGCTGGAAAACGACATCACTCCAAGTCTCTTCTCCTTCCTTCCTATCAGCATCAATAGAATGAGATGTTCAGCCAGGAAATTCATCTGTCATGCTAATGCCATCTGTATCTCCTCCTTAATCCTCATGTAAAAGCTTAGTAACAAGTAACTGCTACCACTCAGATTCCCAAATAACGGCCAAACTGTGATCTCATTTTAAATAACTTGGATTTGCAAAGCAACAAGAGGTTATTTTTTACAGTTAATCTCATGCAGTGGTTCCCACTACAGCAGAAAAATCTTTTCAAAGCAGCCAAACATCTGCACGTGCACAAATAGTCTAGGAACTGTGGATTTTGCCATATTTTGATTAAACAGAAAGCTTGAAACTGATTTTCAAGAACTGCACAGCCAGCTTTTATCAGAGCAAGACTGCAAGCTTATAATTCTTTCCCCTCTTCACATTACAATGACACATAGATCACTGTAAGAAACTTACAACTTTTAAGTTTTAGGGTAGCAAGAGCTGTCTTGGAAATCTGGAAATTCCTTTTTTAAAAAAAAAAAATCATTAAATAACAATACAATGCAACTGACCTGATAATCCAGATTTTTCCAGCATTAAATTTAGACACTGAAAAAAGAAACATATGGTGAGACTTGTCTCAATGCATTGGTTGGGTAATAAAAGTTTTCAGCAAATCTACACTACTATTTTCTAACATAAAGACTGAGTGATAAAATTCATACTGTCAGTTTTTTGCTTTACTTGAACAAATTCTGTCCCAGAGTTTGAAGATGCACCTTTTAGAAATCAAACCTGCAAATTCAACACTTTGCAGCCGCTACTCGTCAACATTTGCTCTCTGTGCCAGAAGTCTGGATTAGCAGTACTGACAACTGCTTCTTTTACTCCATGCACAGTTCTTCCTGACTTCTTTCACTCTAGTTTTGTGCATTCTGAGTTTGATGAACTACAAGAGAACTGTGGCAGGTTCTGCCACGGTTGCATATCATTGTGAGGACTGCTATATATAAAAGGAGTGCCTAGCTATGCACGAAGCAGTCAGGCTATGTTAATTCTTGGGAAAAAGCAAGGATATCTCTTTACTACTCGGTGAAAGATCAAGGCATTCTTCCTGCTGGCCTTTTGGAGTTGCCTTTGCCTTGGTGTCTCTTGGTGACCTGAAGCGACTGACGTATGGGTATAAGGCAAAGTTCTCCAGGAGCAGCAGACCTGACCCAGGCAAGACAAATGCTTTTAAAAGCAGCTAGGCTTACCTCTTTGACTGAGGCAGTCTCTTCCACAACTATCTCCATCTCGGAGCTTGCATTCTGGTCACTCCCAACAATAAAATACAAGAAGAGCTAAAAATGCAAATATAAGCTATCAGAACACATATTTAAATACGGAAATACTGTGAAATAACACTCCCTACTGGGCACATATACCAGCTATTGCAAGCCTGCCATTAGTCAAACAGCGCTGAAACTCCTTTGAGCAAACGATCAATCTAAGCAGGACAAACAGAAGCACATGCAACTGAGTTATGGCCATCAGTAGACCTTCATTAAGCATCTGTACATGTCTGCTGCAAATGAGAGAGAAAATCTGCTAGCACTCTGATCTTTAGAAATATACAACTTTTTTTTCCTCTTGCATATTTACAGCTTGCAGATAATGAGCAATATCCCCTTTTCTTACTTTATGCTCTTTACAGAAGTATAGGCACATCAGAGCACACAAGCTGGACAACCACAGACAAATGATAAATGATTTACCATTAGTCAAATGAACGATATTAACTGGTCACATATATGCTCTTGGCCTTCTGCAACTCAGATAAATGGTGTAAGCCTTCATGCCAATATCTATAATTCAGTGTCACTGAACTTTTTTTTCCCATCCCACTTATAACCATTACAAGAAGAAAAAGAGGACTACATGAAATACTGGGAAATGTAAACAAAGCATAGAAACAGCACAGGACTCTTTTCAGTCACAGCACTACTGTACCTGAGTGGAAGTTGGAGCCTTCCCATGACACAGCCCAAGCAAGCTTCCCATTTTCAGTTCCGCTTCCTTGACAGTATAATCCTCAGGCACTTCAGAGGGAGGACAAAAACATGGAGAACATCATAAGCTGCTGATTCCTGAAAATATCCATTCTATTATGCTGCTCTTTAGAGTAAGATAAAAATGTTCAGAGACATTTGGAGAACTTCACTTCCACAGTGCTGACATCAGATCTGTAAGCCTTCTATGATGAAAGCAAAGCAACATTTGTATAAAGGTTCTTCCCCACCACCTACTGAATATGGGGTGACAGAAGAATTTTCTAGGTTGTCTGGACCAAACCCCTGCTTAAAGGGGAACCAGTTCTGAAATAATATCAGTTCAGTCTGGGCTTTTTCCAGTCAAGCTCTGAATACCTCCATGGATGGGTATCTCCCAGTCTCCCAGGGCTCCCTGTTTATTGTTTGACCACTCCCAATGTGAATTCCACCACCACCACCCCTGTCCTAGGAGCTGCAGTTTCCTTTGCTGAAACTCGTGTCTGCTGCCTCTGACCCTTTCAGCGTGCTTCTCTGACAAGAATCTGGCTCTGCTTTAACACAGACCTATAGAAAAGGAGTTAGAGATGGCAATTAGCCCTCCTCCTCCTCCCCCCAAGCCTCTTCCTCTTCAGGCTGGAAGAACCCAGCTTTCCTCCTCCTTCATATGTTCCAGCTCCAAAACCATCCTAAGTGCTCTCCTCCGGACTGGCTCTAGTTTGTAAGAGCTTCTTTCTCATGCTGGGGAGCCTCCTAAATGGACACAATGCTCCAGACGTTGTCTGACAAGCGTCATATGGAGGGGAATTAATCTCCTTTGCTTCCTGGCCATGTTTCATTAATGCAATATATTAGCAAAATAGCAAAGACACAGAAAATGCTTCCCAGCAAGCACAAAGCTGATGACTCAGTTTCTCACTACCGCCCCAACAACGGCCAAAGCAAAGCTGGGGGTCCTTTTCTGCTGAACACTGCCCATCAGGAGCACAGTTGTACAATGACAGGTGCTATCACATGTTTATCTAAATCAAAGAGCAGGCTATGGCATGAACATGTTCCTCCAGTCTTATGGCAGCAAAAATCCACAGGTTATTCAGTGTGATTCATACACCACAAACACAAGTTGCCTTCTCACAGTAAATGGGAACCTAACAGTGCTTCCTCCATCACCACAAGACTCAAGTTTGCTGCTGAAGCTGTTCTAAAATCCAACCTTGTGCATCAATACTCTTAACAAATAGATTTAGTCCATTTTGTTTCAGGAAATGTTAGTTAGAAAGACTGCTTCCTGTAACATCTAGAAGGTTGCTCTGTAAATGTATTAAATATTATTCAAAACAGATCATTTAGAGACTTTTCCATTTATAAAATCAGAGTCACAGAATGGTTTGGGTTGGAAGGGACCTTGAAGACCATCTAGTTCCAACCCCCCTGCCATGGGCAGCGACATCTTCCACTAGACCAGGTTGTCCAAAGTCCCATCCAACCTGGCCTTGAACACTTCCAGGGATGAGGCATCCACACCTTCCCTGAGCAACCTGTTCCAGTGTCTCACCACCCTCACAGTACAGAATTTCTTCCTAATATCTAATCTAAATCTACCCTCTCTCAGTTTAAAGCCATTCCCCCTTGTCCTATCGCTACAGGCCCTACTAAAAAGTCTGTCCCCACCTTTCGTATAAGCCCCCTTTAAGTATTGAAAGGCTACTGTAAGATCTCCCTGGAGCCTTCTCATCTCCAGGATGAGCAACCCCAACTCCCAGCCTGCCCTCACATGAGAGCTGCTCCAGCCCCTGTGATCATGGTCGTGGCCTCCTCTGGACCTGCTCCAACAGGTCCATGGCTGCCTTATGCTGGGGGCCCCAGAGTTGAACACAGTGCTGCTGGTGGGGTCTCACCAGAGCAGAGCAGAGCACAGGGGCAGAATCATCTCCCTCGACCTGCTGGCCATGCTCTTTCTAATACAACCCAGGATACAGCTGGCTTTCTGGGCTGCAAGCGCACATTGCTAGGCCATGTTGAGCTTAATAAATAACTATGGGAAACAGAATTTTCTGTTAATTCCCACAGTCTTGAAGCATATGGCCAGTGGTCAATAAACAGCAGGGATGCTAATCAGTTTTGCTCATTAGTGATGCAAGTAATAAAACCAAGCTGAACATTTAAGTTCAACTGCCAGCTTTGTATCAATACTGTTAATAAACAGTAAAACTGGGAAAAAAAACCAAAACACAAATACACACACACCTGCTTCAGTTAAGTCCGGGCGTCAGTGAAGTTATGTGTGTGTACTGCTCCCAGGAAAAGACAAAGGGAAGCTTAAAGTCTTCCAATTGAACTACTTACAGAACAATGATTAAATAAATAAATTTACCTGGAGACAGAAGTTTCCCATTTCTGCTAACAGGTCTAAGACAGCTGTCATTTGCTGTAACAAAAAGGGGCAAGAAAGAGACAGATACATTAAGTAATTCAACTAAGAAGAAGTTTGGCTCAGAAGTTTAGACAGATAACATATTTAAGATTAATGCCAACAGGTTTATCTTAGAGGCCTCCCTCTGGAGGTATTACATCAAAAGTACGTTGGAGAAAGAGTCCTCCTAGAGACTTCATGAACAGTCTTCATTTTTATCCTTTCAGTGACAGATTACCTTCTCTTTGAAGCCAGCTGTTAGCCACAATCAGTAAAATACTAAAAAACGGATCAGGTGCTTCCAAAGGTAAAGGCATCAACAAAAAATTTAGAGAAAGAAAACTGGAGTGTCTTAAAGAAAGGAATAAGGTTTTAAAGAAAAAACCTCTTTGTTAATTCTGAGTGTAGTACTTCAATAAGGCAACATGATTATTCCTACTCAGACAGCTCCTGAAAAATAAGAGCTTCATAAAATCTTTTTTAATCAAGACTTACACTGACTTATTTTTTTAAGATAGGAAAACTAATAATTTTATTCAAAATTGCATGCATTTTAAGTCCTTTGCACCCCTTTTCTTTCCAAAAAAACCCCTAACAACAATGGATTTTCTGTTTTGAACAGACTGATGCAAAAAGCAGGAAGCCAACCAGTAAATTCTAACATTACCAGATCTGAAAGTAAAGCAACTGAATACTTACCTAGTTGCTCCTCTAGCTGAAGCTCCCGTATTGCTTTCATTTTGATATCTGACATCACCTAAAAGAAACCACCATTAACACCTCTAATACAGAATGCTAGTAACACACCTGCTGTTCAAACGCCTGGTCCACAAAAGGCAACCTTCTCTTGAAATGTATCCTAGTTACGTTCTTATTCCTGTTCACACTACCCACAGCTGAGAAAACATTTAACATTATCATACCAAATATGTATAATAAACCTACCGATATTGTAACACATTTGTGAGAAGCCTATCCCTTGGGAAAAAACAGCATTTTTTCCTATCCTGGGCTGAAAGCAAGAAATAATACTTTCCTCCTCTTTCAGCTTTTGCTTACTGACAGCCACACCAACCATACATTTACAGGATGGTCAAAAAAAATAAAAAATGTTTCATACAAACACACCAACGTAGACTGCACTGGTTTAAGTGACCCACATTACAATCTTATTACACAGCAGTCAAAGTATCCCAGTAATAGTAACTCTGAGTTGCACGCTATTTTCATCACAGGAAAAACTTCAGCCCTGAGGCTAAATCAACTCCTCATTAATTGGCCCAACTGTGCCAGCCAAGGTTTTCAGGGCAACTGCCTGTATCACATTCATGAACAATCACACTCCTTACTGTTTCAATAGTGGCAGTAATTTTAACAGGTTTCTCTTCATCTTCCGTTCTGCAGAAGTTTTTAACTTGGAGCCAGCTGATGTCATATGTAAAAGCAGTCAAATTGCCACTTGACACATTCACAAAGCTGTAAAAATGAACAATGCAAAGATGGTCAAAGACAGGAAAACTACACATCATCTGGGCTATATCATTGAACAGCAGAGCTCTCAAACCAATAATGCCCGAGTCATTAATAATGATGGCATGTCAGCAGGGTAAGAGTCAGAGGCCTCACGCAGCATTCAGGCACCTGGTTACTGAATAAACCAGTAAAAACCATGTGCTGATAACGGGCTTTCAATGGGACTTCAGCTTCTGAAGGCACTTCAGATTCTAAGTCACTTTCTGAGGCTGGGTTTAAGGCTTCTGGAAAAAATACTGCAGAAGCATACCTAGTCATAACTAAAAGGTTGAGATTTTCTTTGTCTCTCTGCTACTGTATATAAATAGAGAAAGTTCTTTGTGAAGAGCCTTCTCACTGCTTGATTTAATCTCAATTTTCCAGTACTGTTTCAACTAGGAAGTCAGAATTTATGTAACAAGCACACATACATGTCTCCAAATATAGAAACCTAATCTAAGGGCTATGCACTGGGAAGTGAAATAAGACCAGAAATTTGCCCCTGGCAACTTTAGATTCAACTGGAAGATTCAGCAGAGTTGCATACTCTTCTGATACTGCTCTGTTCTCTCATCCCAACAAGTCCCTCAGAGAGCCACACAATTCAAACCTCAGAAATTCAGGCTACGCCAAAGATGTGCCACCACATTAGGAGCAAGTTGTTCTCACAAGGTTTTTCCCCTTACAAATGTTAAGTCAAAGGATGTGACTGCATCTGCACTTTAAGAGCAAAGAAATTTCTAATGCTTGTTAAGTACCTGATCTCCAAACCTTAGGATTACTATATCGTGAATTAAAAAGCTCAAAGTGACAATTAGTTAAATGAATATATATACAGCTAGCATAATTTTAACTGAAAAGATTTTGCCAAAACTGCTTTTTTGCTTAATTATACTTATAATCAAATGGTTACCTCTGGTCATGGCTGTCTAAGATTAGTACTGAGCATCCATCTGTCAGACCAACACTTCTGACTGTTTCTTTCATATCTTCTTCACAAAAAACTTCCCAATTCTTGGCTTCTTTATCTGGTCCTGAGCTGTTCTTTAGAATGATTCCTCCTGACGGTGCTAAAGCTCTGTGCAGATCACCCAGTTTTGTGCCACATGAAAAGACGTGCTGTGATTCTGTGAAATGCTGGCCCTTCCCTCCTTCATTATACTCCGCTAAACGAAGAACGTTTACAACCACAGGTTCATGATCAGGGCCTGTCACCACCTTTGTACCACCAACCTGAAGTAAGGAATGCAAAATTTATGCAGTGGTGATCAATAAAATACAGAAGAGACTGGACTGCAATGACAACAATAAAAATGAGACAAAAAGATGGACCCTCTCTCCTCATGAAACCGCCTTTGACTAAACACCTAATGAACAAACTAGAGTAACTCAAAGGTGTTGGGAAGAGAAAGCATAATGCTAAGGTATAGTAAACACCTGCAAAAAGGTAACAGTAGCTGAGAAATCAGTGGACACTTAGTCTCTATCAGGTTAAGAACAGAGGAATTTAGCCGCTCAGGATATTAAGGAACCACCCAAAATTGTGACTCAGGTAGATCACAAGAGTTACATTTTAAAGCGTGGCCTTTCTGATATTCAACTTTTGCAAAGAATATAGTTCCTTGCTGAAGACAATTCAATCAGGAAGCTGGAGTAGTGAAGACCATACCAAAAGCACAACCAAGACAGTAACAACTGTTACTAGATGTTCTCTTTTGGTTTTAGGTTGGGGTGTTCGTGGGGGGTTTTTTTTGTAAATCAGAAAGAAAATGCATACTTTTGCAACAAAGATCTTTCAAAAGTAGTATTTTTTTCCATTACAGAAATGGAATAAAATGCTGTGTTACATAACCACTGAGGCAAGCTTCTGACAGTTAAGCAGCAACCTTAATATTAAAAGGAAGATGCAACACTAGAAAAGGAGCATAGTATTTCAGGGAGACCATACACAGAAGTAGTCACTACAGGTCTAACTTTAAACATACAACAATTTGCTACAGGGCATAAATTCTTGTTAAAGCATTACTATTAACCAATCTCCCTCCAAGAGGCACCAGATGTTTTCAGAATATACTCCAGTGTAAATGGTGTTGGATACCTACAGGCACCTATCAGTCGGACTATACTGCATTCTGCATAGTTTAATTCTATTTATAATTTTATCAAGCAGCACATTGTACATCACTCAAGATATATTGACAAGCTGTAAAAACACAGGATCCTAGATGAGGCTGAAGAGGTCTCCCCAAAGTCAACATTGGTGTGTCAGCAGCACATCTGCAGAACAGACTGACATTTCCAAAAACATGCCTGGAGATCAAGTCTTATCTCTTCAGAACTAAGAAGGAGAGAAGGTATGTGGTTCTTTTACCTCTTTCCCATTCCACACAAAGATGTCTGCTCCATCAGCCAGCCCAACACCATCCAGGGTCAGCTCATCTCCTAAAAAGGAGCAAATCGTCAAGTTCTTGCCCACAATAAAACAGACAAGCAGGGTCAGCTGGTAAACTGAAATATGTTGGCACATTCTACTCTGGCTCAAGCATACCATTACAAAAGCTGCTGTGTGGCCAGCATTTACAGTGGGTAAGTTAGGGTTCACTCATGTAGCAAGAGCAACACAAGTGGGTATGCACCCCAACAGCACTCTGAGTAAAGAGGGACAAAACACAAAGGTTTCAATTTCATTTCCCATGCAAACCAAGGCCCAAGTTAGCACTGGGCAAAGCTGCTTGGTCAGGAGAATCTACATGAGATTGAACAGTGAATCAACACATCTAAAATAAAAAGGTTGGATTTAATAAACGAGTTACATACTGTACATTCCAAGCCCATTCTTTGAAATACTAATGCCCATGCTGCAGTTTCTTTTACCTTCCTACCATAAGTCAGGTTCAGATTTTTTTTAAAAGTAATTGTCATTTAAAGAACTGCACTAGCATGTGGAAGAGTATTTACAGCAACTATGAGTGCCTCTGTATTCTGATGTCAGCAGTCATGGGAAGTTGCGTTATGTTCTGTTAGAACCCTGATTTTCTGAAACAGGCCACAAAGACTATAAAATTTTAAAATAGCTGAATAGGTTTTTGAAGACCAACACTTAGAATTGCATAACAATGCAAAGCTGGAGACAGAACTCGCGATTTTAAAATACAAATGTATTCTCTATGTAAGTATTTTCCTTTACAAAACTCCTACTTCAGCTTAAGTCTAACCTACATTTTTCTTTGATGTCACCCTGGCTCCTCTCTTTTATCCTCTCCTCTACCTAGTAGGTAAATACTATGAAAACATTCATAAGCAAATCAAGGTCAAATTACAGACCAATATATTTTTGTCAGCAAATGTATTTAACTTGCATAAGATCTGCAGTCTTAGTGCGCTTCACAACAAAGATTACATATAAAAGTCTCAAAACCCTTCATTTCACTAATAAGAGTGTCCTAAAAATAACAGCAGTGGACTTGCACAGAAGTTTGAGTTTGAAGACTGTTTGGTAATACATGTCTCCAAGATGTTTTATATACAAAATTCTCAGTGTCTGCAGTAAATACAACATATAAATAACATGGAAGCCTTGTATGTAGGAGTCTTACCATCAAGCATCTGGTAAAGATGCAGTCCTGCTGGTAAAGGCTTGGCAATACTGAGAATCATGTCTCCTTCCCAAGATTCCAACATCTATTTGGGAAGAATGAAAAAAAATAAAATATATATATAAGAACACCAACAAGCAGTAACTCAAAAACAACAACAAAAAAAATCACTCAAAATCACTACTCTGCTGAAAGCTATTACAGCCTGGCTAACAAGCTCACTTGGTGACACTTAAGAAGTCGCAGCTATCTCAACAAGGCTAGTAACAAAGGAAACAGTCAAGGATTTAGGATCTGGCCTTTCAGACTAGTGACCAGATAGTCGAAAATAGCTTCAGCTGGACACAAACCAACAATTGTGAGGTACAGGAAAAGCAAACAGCACTTCCTAACACTAAGTCAGCTTTCATTTAGATATCTATGAAAAAGCATTTTACAAATTGGCGTATTCCTTTAACATAGTAGAGATTAAATGCAAAGATACCACATTCAATAGTTAAGCTAAATGTTTATTTTAACTCATTTTCTTTTTTCTTAAACTACTCTGTTTCCTTTTAAGGCCAGCTAGCTCCTTGAAAAGACAAAGACAAATCTGTCACAAACTGAAATGTTAGGAACAAGCTTGGAGTTCTGCAAATTGTACATGCTGCCCAAATGTACAAAACTGCATCCATGTACATGGTGCCCAAATATAAATAATTAGCTTATGAGAACTTTAAAGTCTACATAATTAAAGTTTCATCAATTTCACGGCTTTTTCAATACTTTGAGAACAGACCTGAAACCAATGTTTCCTTCTATGTATATCCATATAGTTTTTAGCCCCCTAAACCGACATTTACTGTAGAAAATTTCTCATTGAGATAAAAATTGTGGCATAAATTTTTACATGTTGTTATGGGTCAAATAAAAATGAAGTGTTTGAGTTCATTTAATACAGCAAATACCTGGAATACTGATTGTCGAAGGTCTCCCAGTGTTTTTCTTCTATCAATAGTCAAATCCACAACACTCTCTTTCCAAGTAAGTGAAGGATGCAAAGCCCCATTGTGAAATTTGTAACATGAGCTCAAATGGAGATGTAAATCAATGCCATTGTTTGCTGAGTCACATTCCACTCTTTGAAAGAATAACACAATAATAAACCAAATGAATTTAACACTGCAAATGGCTACCTTATCTCAGAGATGTGGCTGTGCAGTTGTCCTCGAACTGATACCCTCATGGCTAAATTCACTGTCACATTCCCCACTCCATCAAGGAGTATGCAAAGAGGTGTTCAAAGATGACAGTGATTTACATGTTGCATAATACAGAGCTAGTACAGACATCCTCCACATAAGCACTATAACACCATGTTCCGTGTTTCTACACCTTGCTTCTAACTTTCTAAATAGAATGACAAACTTCATCTTTAGTGATGTAAAGACTGTAGGTTTTTTCAGGCTGTGTCCCAGATCAGTACTCCGTTGAAATGCAGAGACAGGAAAACTGCAGGGAAACCGAGTCAGAACAGACACAGTCATGCCTTCCTCCTTTATACCTGTATCCAGTTCTACTAGCTAAATGCAGCAGCAAATACGCCATTTTAAAAAAGATAAAGGAGTGAAATTTACACAGTACAGAGACACCACACAAGACTAGGTGTCTTGTGTGTGTGTCTGTATTTTGATAACTTAACTGTGATTCAGGCATATGAACAGTTCTGTATGTTCCTCAACAGAAGGAAAAGTTTCAACCAATCTGAGTATCACTAGCTCTTTCCTCCATGTTTCTGGCAAAGGATACCATTTATCTGTTGTTTCACAGTAAAGCAAGTCATTCCCCCTTCTCCCAACGGAGAACTCCCTCTATAAACATAATTAAGGTATTCCATTCTCCTTCCAGAATTGCACTGATTTTTCACAAAAAACTGGTACAATTTTAAACTGTAAGTTTCCCTTGAAATTCTGCAAAACACCTAGTTATACCACTGACAGGGAAGCAGGGAACCAGTAGAAGGCAGAATCTGGACATACAAGTTCTATTCCTCGATTAATCTCTATGACATTGAATCATTTTAGTATCTGGCTCTACTCAATGAGTTTTTTTCATTTTAAATCACTTCGGAGATCTGCAGATTAAGAATGCTGTTTAAGAGATTGGTACAGTTACATTAATATACCTCTTTTTTTGCAGCTCAGTATTAGCAGCATTCATTTCATTCAGAAGGTGTTCAGGAATTTGGTACCTTGGATTTCCTCGCGCTGCAACAAATAATATAGGCTAGTTTGGCCTCAGCTGCTTAAAATGTGTTTTGGCAAACAAGAAAAGTGATCAAGATGAGACATTACAGTATGGTAATCATTGAAAATTCAGAGCAGCAATGTTGCATCCTTTTGTAATAGAGAAAATTAAACTACAAGATGATATAAAGAACAAACATGTGCTTTTACTTCTTCCCATCAATCTTTCCATAAGGAAAACTGATACATGAATGCCGTTAGTAACTTGTATTTTTTTCAGTAGGAAATGTTCTGCTAGTATTTGTGAAGCGTACTAGAAAAAAGTTAGTGTCAGCTATAACCAATTAACTGGTCACTACCTCCTCAGAGGTAACCTCCTTGTATCTTCAGTTAACCCTTTTTTCAAATGATCACTAGAAGGAAAATTGTATCTTCAGTTCCTGAAAGGACAGAAACGCCTAACAGCCTTTGCCCTCCAGAAAACAAACTGCCAATGAAGGAAGCCCCCAGAATATCAAGATGAGCTTTGTGTACCTTCAGGTGGTCTTTTTAACTGAGATTTTCGATAAAACAGCATGTAGGCACTCTCTTTACCCTGAAATTGTTTCTTGATATCCTTCTCCTTGATGGGCTGGACTTTTGAATCATTCAGATCAAACCAATGGCGACCAGCAGAACTGTCCCTTAGCCTTGTAGGTTTTTTTTCTGAATTCCACTGGACATCATCCTTCTGAGGAGGGCTTTGGAGATCTTGCCCTTGAGAATCTGACTTAAACAGGAGCTTCTGTTTTTCCTTCAGACCAACCTTATTTTCATCAGGACTGAACTGAAATATCTGAGGATGATTCTGCAAATACTAAAAGGAAAGCAAGGACAAGATGAAGAAGATACCCAGTTTTAAATACTGCAGCCTGCATTAGCTACTTCACGTGATTCATCCTCAAATTCATACACAAACCCCATCACTTCAAACTTGGTTTTGTGATGCTTCCTCAATGTATTTCCTCATTTTAGACAGAAAAATGTAGTCTTTCTACCACCTTACCTGTCTGATCTTTTATATGCTGTTGCTGGCTTTGTTTCTTACGTAACTTCAAACTACCACGCAAGAAATGGCAAAAGAATTGTTTCACATAGATGCATCACTAAGTACTAAATCAGACTAACTTCTGAATTTCAAGGATTGCTTGAGACACTGGAATCATTTAAAAACACTTCTTACAAGCGCATACTCTCTCCCCCTGGAAAGGCAGCATAGGGAGTGACACACTATAGGCAATCAAAAACCTCTGCTTTATCAGACACACAGAGTACCATCCCAACTAATTTAGCCCTCTGACATTGGTACTTTCTGCTCCTAGTCTCCGCCAAAGTCCTCCCTTCTGTATTTACCAGACAGGGATCTCAAGCTCAATTCTGGTCTGCTGAGCTGTATCTTACCCAAATTAACGCTGCCTGATGTGGCATCTCAGGAACTTGAAACGTACTCGCTCATTTTCACATAGCTTATCCACCCTGTCCTCTCCTTTCAGCAGCATGCAGATACTTCAAACGAGCTTGGTGTCCAAATTGCGTAACATAAAATTGTGGCTCTTGAGGGATGGGGGTGGTGTGTGTGTAGACAACAACCAAGCTCCAACCTCTCCACAAAACTACAAAAACCAGCCCACCCCCTCAAAAAAGCCCAAAACAAACCCTCAAAAATATTAATTTCAGTTTTAATCATAATATAAAAACCTCATTTGATACTTCAAAAAGCATAAAACAATTTACAGTTATTTCAATAAGGCAAGTCCTGCACTGACCAACATGCTTTTGGTATAGATCCGGCACTTGTGAAAAGTCAGCTTCAGTAATATTCACAATAGCAGTCAAACTATGAAATGGTTAGTACTGGGTTGCTCACACATTGTTTCTATCCCTTCTCTGTCAAAGTCAAAAAAGCATCTACCTCCACAGAAGACTCACATCCAGCTTTTACAACTACATTTAAATAACTATTGTGAAAACTGCATTGTTAGCTCTATTCAAGAAACAGGTAAAACTCTGATTCTTCCACATATTTGTAACACAAATGTTAAAGTATTTTCCTTAAAGCATTAGAAAATACAGTAAACAATCAGGCAAACAAAATTTTACTGGAAGTATTAATTTTATGGACATGCCCTAATCAACCAAAAAGTGGCACACATTTGCAAAACTTCATTTCTGTTATGACTGTGAAGAGGTCCTGTATTTCCTCTTTTATTCTCATCACTGCTTTCATGTTCAAGTGGTATTAGTGTTGTTGCAGCTTCATCCGCAGATACAGTAGGTAAGATTAATTTTTTATAGGTCAACCATATAGATGGAAAAAAAAAGATACAAGCTTTCAGGCAGACAATCCCTTGAGAATCTTGTTCATGTTCCCCAGTCCACAAATTTATCTTACAAACCTCTTACACATATTGCGTCTTGCTAGTCCGAGGGCCAGTATTTTCAGCGATCATCCTAGTAACTATTCAGTAAAAATATACAGGTAAAGTTATCTTAACAGTAAAAAACCAAACTAATATACATACGTATTACCTTTCGCAATGCTCCATATTGTTTTCGGTATTTCTTATTCCAGGACACCCCTTTTTTCTCTAATAATCTCTGCCCTAATTGATCCACGGGAATTTGTTTAGATTCTTCCTACAGAGAAATTAAAAACTAAGATAATGAAGGCTGCAAAAGTCAAGGGATCAACACAGAGAAGCCTTCACATTCTGAAGTGTTCAAATCATTCTTGTTTGTTAATAAGCCAACGTAACATCACCTTTTGTAACAGCTTCAGTATGCAACTTAAATATTCAAAAAGGGCCCTTTTTTTGTATGAAGAGCCGCTATTAGTATTAAAGTCAGTTAAGTTACAAGTTTTATATGTTTCACAGTAAGTCTAGAAGAGTTTTGTACACTTAAACCTGCCCACCCTTGTGTAGAGGAACCCCTTCTTCCGTGTTCCCTGATATCAAAACCAAAGCAATAAACTCCTTACATACCATACCTCTGATAAAATCCCTTTTAAGACTGCCAATGGATCTTCTGTTTCTTTGGCATTTTCAGTTTCTCTTAAAGGCTTATCTTCAATCAGCCTATCCTCTTCTTCCTGTGTAAGAAAAATAAGACTCACAAATACTGTTGTTTCACACACAACTAGTGGGTTTTGTTTATAGTCTGTACCAACATCAGCATGCACAATTTAGAAGTGTGAAGAAAGTTCTGATAATATGCCTCTGCCACCTGCTACAGACCATATATTGTCATACAGAATATCCTTTTTAAAAAAACCAAACCAGAAAAAAGGCATTTGCATTATTCACAAACAGCCAGAGTTATTCACTAAAATGACTGTGCTAGTCTTGACCAAAGGTATTAATTCATTTGGGAAAGAAAACCTGAACCCAGTAACATGAGATAGTTCAGCAGATCAGAAAGCTAAAGTTTGCTACAAAATCTCCATAGAGATCATATACTGTGGAAAACCAGACTTCTCAATGAGGTGAGAGACCAAACACCTCACTAAAGTATTAATTAGTTTAGATGTATATTTCATCCACTAGCTCTTAATACTTTTATGAAAAATGAGACATATCAAGCAAGGAAGAAACACCTTTACAACTTACTTGTAATTGCCAGTTTCCTAATTCATCCACATCTCTGATATAAACATGATAGTGTCCTCCATAGCAGCCACCTTTATGTATAATAACAGAGAAGAGCTCATACATGTACTCTGAATCATCCATTTCAGTCTTTAAAAAGAAAAACAATAATAGTAACAATATCAGTAAGTCTTTCACACAAGGACAGTTTTACCCCATCAGCATAGCTTCAGATACTTCTCAGTGAGCATTTGCACATGCAGAGATTGAAATGGCTTTTCAGTGCTGGGGAACGCAAGTACGGACCAACACAAACCATGGACCAAGGCATGGGCTTAATAAGCAACCTTTTCAGCATGATTCCGAACAATATTGGAAACTCAAAATTTAAAATAATGAAATATTGATACAAGTAATAGAACTGCTCAACCTGTTCGTTCATAACCAGGATTATTTCGTTTAAAAGACTAGAGAAAAACCAACACATTTATATACATAAACCAACTGAAAAAAAGGCTTCTTCAAATGCAAACATTGAGAAATTTCCAAGTTTACTTTGCAACAGTTCAATAAGAAAAATGTCTTTTTCAGTAACAGTGCCTCTATTAAATATATTCTTTATATATTTTAAGGATCAAAAATTGTCATCAAGCAATGGTTTAGCTCAGTTTATAATCAAAATACATATATATGAATACAAAGACAGATTCCTAAGAAAAATGAAATAACTGCAGGCACATAAAACATATATAGCTAAATTTATACTTGACATAATCAGACAATGACAATACAAAAATAAATTTCAATTTCCAGGTAATAATCTTCCTTTCAAGGAACCATCAGATTAAGTTTTACGTAATTATTACACCTTTTACCCCTGTGTAGCTACAAGGTATTTCCCACTCAGTTAAAAGGTGATCTTTTGGAAACAAACTGGAATTCCAGAAATTTGGATTTAGGGACAGAGGAGAACACACAAAGTTTCTTGAATACCTTTCCCTGACAAAACGCAAAATAAAAGATAACTTGTCCTTGAGATATTGGTTCTCTGCTGAGTATATAGAAACTTTAACAAATTTAACAGTACAAACCTGCTCACAAAAAGGCCTCAGATTTATCTGGATGGGGAATGTATAGCAGCTCGTTTCCTTGTACCGTTCACACTTCTCAAAGTCAAAGTTAAATCTCAGGAGAGAAATGGTGAGAAAGGGCGGCAACTTGCGCAGTTTTGCAGACTGTAAAATGATGTAAAAAAAATTGTAAGCACACCATTATAACAGAATAGTGTTTCCACCTTGCTATGGTCAATTTATTTTCCAACACAGCTTCGTTACAACCAGGCAGACATGACCATCATCTCCATTTTTAAAACGTCTTCCTTAATTCTCAATTTCCCAACCAACTACACACCCTAAAAGCAATCAAGATCCTTCCCTTCTGTTAAGCCCTACATCTTCCTTGAACAGTGATCACCAGTCCCACAATTTATCCTGCTACAGAAAATGAAGGGCATTTCTGAGATTCTAGTCAGAAATTTATTACATTTCCAGAGCCCACATATTCTTTGACAGAGGATTTTCTTCAATTTTATACTAAGAAGCAACTGCTTCAAACTCCTGGGCTTGTGTTTACATATGAAGTCAAGACTACAGAGCATCTTCCCAGCAACTTTGCTTCTGGCCACTTGCACAGCACAGGCCACCAACAGTCACACGCAGACCCTGGGAGCCCAGAGAAAAAAGCACAAATGCTCAATTGCTGCTGCTGAACAGCAGGCAGCACAGAAAAGTGACAAAGCTTCATGGTAGCTTCACCTTTCCCAGATGAACAGTAGGGTGCTCAGCATCTGGCACAGGCACTGAAGCCACCCAAAAAAAACCAACCCAAAAGCTACAAATGAAGTTCAAACTATAAATGTAGTCTACACACTTGCTTTTGCTGGGAGGAAAGGACCTCAGCTGAGGCTGGGGCTATTACTCTTCTGGCCCCTTCCAACCATCTCCTCCAGACACAGCGTTTGTACATCACCTGAGGTTTATTCCAATGACCTTTGAGGAGCTTTCCAGTTCTCTAGGGTTGTGTGACCCCGAGCATAGGTTAGGGCCCATACAGGCACAGTGTTTTCAAATGCAGAAGTCAGAAATGATCCTATCTGTAACATCATAACTAGCTCTGACAGGTGTATATTGTCCAGAAAAACAGATCATTCCCACAGTATATTTTGCAGACTGTTGTGGCTTTAAACAGACAAGTGACTGTTGGGCTGCCTCCAAATGCAACAGAAATGGTCTGAAAAATGTCACCAGAATATATCACAATGGCACCTTGTTTAAGATCTGCCAGCCTACGTGAAGAAAAGGGCTGTGACTACGATCTGTGGGCTACGGCAAATGAGCATGATGCTGTGCCATGTGAGCAGCATGGGGTAGGTGTATCCTGGAAGACCCTACAGCCAGTCACAGAACAACCAAGCAAGAGTTAAAGTCTCCCTCATTTATAGAGGAGGGGACCTTCAAGGCAGGAAAGCCAACATAATCCATTTCAGTAAGGAAGAATAATAATCAAGATTGAACAACTTGGTGAGTGAGCACATCAGGAACCCCAGTGTATCACCTAGGGTGATACAACCACCTTGTATCACCTCTGAATTTAACTACAGATTCAACAGACGTGCTTCTGAGCCTTTCCAGTGTCTCCATGCAACACTCCATTTGCAGAGCCATAACAGAGGGACTCCCAGGAACACAGCATGGTTTAAGAAACACCCTGAATTAGGTAATCCATTTGCATCAGTTATGAAGACTATGTTGAGTTGATTTTGCATGTTCTTCCAAGTTTAGGGTGAGAATCCGACTGTACCATTAAAATTTGATAAAGTTTTGGAACATGAGAATCTTCAACTACTACTATCTCTACAGGCCAACACAAAAAAGGGGGAAGAATAACATCCAAAGACCCAAAGAGCAAGGGAGGAACAGAGTGGGAGGTATGGGCCATCTTGTCTTTGAAACAGGCTAGTGTGGGCAGGTGGTCACATTGTTAGGCAGCTGCCTTCCTAACGCTGCCACCAAGCCTGGAGTGACTCAGCTGGCACCGTGCTTGCTGCCAGTGTTGACTCACACTATAGTCTGCTGTGATCACACACATTGTGCTGGCAGGGCCACAGGCAGCAGTGGTGCTGACACAACCTCCCTCCTTCCTGCTACAGCCTTCCAGCACAGCCCCTCTCTCTTGAGGCTGTCCGTTCACACCCCAGCATCGCCCGGCTATGTGACTTCTCACCCAGGTTTGGCATTCCCACTGTCTTCTTGCATGGATGAGCATATTTAAGAGGTAAGCAACTGTTGTCTTGCACTCCCTTGAACTCAGCGAAGTTTTAACCCAGATAAGTGTTTACAACCAAGACCCATGAGGCATTGGCACATGTCCTTGAACTCTCAAGCCACTGATCAACTTCACCTGTCCTCAGCTTGCCTTTGCAACCACTACCTTCCACATTAAGAGTGCTGCAAGGTTTGGATTGCACTTATCCTGCTGCAGAAGAGTCATACAGTAGGCCAAAGAGCTTCGCTGATGTGAAAGAGGCAAAATACATCAAAAGCAGTGCATTAACAGCCTTTGACTGCTTCCCTTTTACAAAAAATAGTGGGAACAACAGGAAAAAGAAGCAACTTTTTATAAATGACAAGAATCACAACATGCAAAATTAGTACAGAAGAAAACCAAACACCACGTTTTATCATTCTGGGAAAACACAATTCAAAGACCTACAACTCCCATAAAGCTCTCACTGGGCTGTCCTTCCCTGGCTCTGGCTAAGGGGACAGATGACAAGACACATAAAAAGTCTTAAATTCAATTACTATGTTGCGGAAACCGGTCCAAACTGTTGTAAACCAAACAGGGACAAGCTGTCAGCACAAGGATGCTGCAGGCTGCACTGGCATACAGACAGTAACCAGTGTTAACAGCCATGCCACCATTTAACAAAGCACTCAGGGTCACGCATGCAACTCCTCTGGAGGATACCAACATCAAGTGTGAAGCATCTGAAGCTTTCCCAGGGTGCCAAGGGGTGAAGGCAGGGAACCAATCAGAGAAAGGAGTACTCCAGTCTGGATGTCCCTGAGCTCCTGGGGGACCATTCTCAATAAATACCACAGGCTTAATGTCAACAGTTCTCCACTCAACACTGAGGAGCTCTGATGACTCAGCACAGGAAAGGGTCACTCCATTTGGCTTTACAAGTAATTTTCAAGAAAAATAACCCAAACCCAACAGTTCTTACCCATAGTTGAGCACAGATCAAAGTAGTAAACTGTTCACTAGAAAATTATGACCAAAGCAGCACAACTCCTCAGATAAACCAACCAGCTTCCCTCAAAAGCATTTTCAAGCTACAGCCTGAAGGAAAAGACTCTTCCACACTCTGTACTTCAACCACAGGAACACGACTTTGCAGCTTTGCTGTGCCTGTTTTTATCTTCCTGGCCTCTCAGATGGAGGGAAACTCCTGGTGGTGCCCATGGGTGGAAGCCACTGGCTTAGCACGCAGCAAGTGGTTGAAAAGCTCACCGAGAGAGGACACGTGGTGGTGGTTATACCAGAAGCAAGCTGGCAGATGGGAACAACACAGGCATACACAGTGAAAACATATCCAGCGTCTTGCACATTAGAAGAGCTAGATGGCTCCTTGCATGAATACATTCTTACCCACCTGAAGGCTCTAGCACTACAGAACACACTGAAAACACCTATTAAGGTGTTAAAAATTTATCACTGCAAGAACCTGTTCAGCATCAGGGAAACAATGCAATACCAGGATCAACAGATCCCATGTCCCTGTGCAGAGCAACAGTTGTTCATTGTTTTTCTCCCCCATGTGGCTTCTTCATGGGAGAATTTCCATGGTTTTCTTCACGACATGGACCTGTTTGGTTGGGGGGTTTATGCTTTAGCTTATCTTTTTGCCTATACTACGAAATGCCCAAAGCCAGACGCACTAGTGGTGTGTGAACGAAGCTTGAAACTACACACCATCTCATTCACCACTTGCTAGATGAAAGACTGCAACAACATTCAAGTCAAGAAATAAGTCACATGAGCTTTCCTTGACATTGCTGAGATTTAAAAAAACACAGGTCAGATTCTGGCATCCTCTTGTTATATATACTGTCCGATTAAAGATACAGATTTTATTTCAGAGTTAGAGGGCAGACACAGCAGTGTAAACAAAGATCCTAACTGTTAGCAAGCTGAACACAGAGAATCGCCAATGCTTTATACCTTTGAAGCTTCAACAAGTTTATCACAGGCTCCACATCGATACAAGTTCTCATTTTCAAAGTACTCTTCTTCTACATACATATTCCACAGGGCTTCCTCCAAGCCAGCAACACCTTTTACTGCCACTGTTAGGTCTAAGAAATCTTCCTATGCAGAAGTACAACAAAAAAATAAGGTAGTAAGTGGTAAGTTCATGGTACATCAGAAAGACATTCACCCCATTCACCACAGCAGATGTAAGCATTCATGCTTATGGGGAAAAAAACCCATATATCCACAGAAATTAATTAAAAAAAAAATCCCAAACTTTTTTTAAATTACAAAGAGCATAAAAGACTAAATATAATGTTTTACTGCTGTTACCTCACAGTTCAGCTCTCTGCTAACCACATCTACTAAAAGCAACACTTGTCAACTCAGAAGATGCAACCCTTGGTTTTTTTACCTCTGAGTCACAGCCTGATGTAGGTGGTTTAGAAAATGCCAGCCAAGATTTAAGTCATGCATAATTTTCATGTTTTTAAGTCTGCAGTGGCCTAACCAACACACAGTACCTAGATTCAACCAGGCCACCAGCGACACAAAAAAGATGTCATTATTTTTGAAGTTTAAAAAAAAAAAAAAGAAAAAAAGAAAAAAAAAGAACATTAAGAACATTTAAAGCATCTTCAACACACTGAACAGAAACCTGTCCCGGAAAATCATCTGGCTTTACCTGTCTCTCACTGACATTCTTGCATTCTTTACAAACAATCTGGTTGACAACAATCCCATGGTACAATCGATTTATAAGGTCATGACCCGAAGTCCCCACAAGGGAAGTTTCCAAAGCACTGAACAGAATCCGATTTAATTCCTGCACATCATGCTGCCTCATTTCCTGCATGAATAAAGAAAACAGACTTGAAGAAACAGAATAGTGCCATCTGCTTTGCTTATTGCTTAAAAACAACATATATTAAGCGTGACAAAGACAGCTGCCTCAATGACTACCCATATATTTACTACCTTGAGTAGTAAAATAGCAAAAAAAAGTAAAAAAGGTAGTAAAATACTACCTTTATTATTGTTACTCTTAATTTAGTTATGTTCTCTAAGTACCCACAAGTACATAAACTATAACACACATAAGACCATTTTCACTTGGGTAGATTTAGACTAAAATGAGTTACATAGTTCAGTTTAGGTAAGAATCTAAGTATTTGAGGGCAATAACCCTAATTACTGTTCAAAAAACGTTCCTGTTAAAAATAAAGGAAAAGCTACTGAAATTGTATCTAACAGAACAATTTTCTTCTGTTGCTTGCTGTAAACAACTGGCACGTACTTCTGTGGAGATACAATAGTATACAACAGTTGCTGACCCAATTCAACGCTGTCTCCACAGCTTTAAGTATTTCTTAAATGTCAGACTTAAAAAAAAATCTTCCCCATTCAGGAAAAAGTTTATCAATGATGGTGTCACTGATGGTGATTTGTACCTCATGGCTGTTCCACCCGAAGCTCTCAGTAAGGTCTGTTGTAGATGCAGCCTGCTGGTCCAAGAGCAGAAGCTGAGCAAATAACCGTTGAAGTTGTAATGGAATTATTCGAACCTAGGAAAAAAAAAATATACCCAACAGATCAGAAAAAGTCTTCAAACCTATAATTTAAATAAAAAAGGAAAATCATTTAGTACAAAACTTCTAATAAATCACCACCGCTTGTGGCTTTCATAACACATTACTCAATTCACACCAAAACATCAGTCAGACTTTGTTCCCAAAAATCTACAGTTCCTCATGTTACTCAGCCAAATACAGTCATGGAACACACATTTTGTGACACAGCAAAACTGTATGGATTAAAATTAAGCCATCACCATAGTAAAAAAGCAGAACTTTCTCTAATATTTCTCATAACACTAAACCCTAAGAACCCAGCTACAAAACATCATGATAGATAGAATTAACATGTGCTATTACTCCTTGCTCAGTAAAGGGTTTGGTGGCGGGTTGGAAGGAATATGGTTAGTGTCAACAAGCTTGATTAGCTACCTATATTTATCTTGGACTTATGAAGAAAAAAATTTTCCAAGCAACCAGTTGTTTCATTTTAACCCACGAACTAAAGAGTGAAATTCTCTAGTCAACTTCCATAAGCACTTTTTAAACAAATATTAAATTCCAGTCCCATACCATCTTGTGCATGGGTGGGCTGCTAAACCTTCAGAGAGCCTCAGTGCAGTCATCTAGGCTGCACACATTACTTTTCTTCTGGAGACAAATAAGTCATAGCACTGTAGCTTCAATTACAGAAGAGAAAAAGATATCTAAAAAAGGACTGCACAGAATCTGGCATTGTTCCTGCTTCCCTTGAAGACAAAATGATCTCTGCTATCAATTTTGGGAGAAACAGGCTCAATATCTTCTTCTGAAGCAAAAGCTTATGACACTGAAAACTTACAATTGTGTGAAAAATCGAGTATTGGCCAACCAAACCATCTTTCAGTATCAGACTTAGGCTTTCATTCATTCTCATAAGAAGTTTCATGTGAACTGAAATTATATCCTTCCAAATCAACATTCAGCTGTGACTCATGACAAGAAAATCTTAAAATACCTTTGCATCTGGTTTACTGCTATCATCCAGAGTCCCAAGTTCTTCAGGTCCTAGAGAGAACAGCGCCTCTGAAATTGTAAAGAAAAATGCCTATTTAAAAAAGAACAATATCCCCTCTCCAAAGATTTACCGTTAAAGACTGTCAAGCACTATGATGCTATTCTTTCTGGCAAATAAAGACATTACACAACATTTCTGAACATCATTCATCCTTGCAACTGGTTCAAGATATTACAATAAAGCAGAAGTAAGCATGAAGGTGTTCAGATGGCAAAATATTTCTTCAGGAATTGTAGCAGTTCCATTAAAAAAAATGGATGATACTTTATAGCCAGCAGTAACCTCTCTTATTTACGCAAACTGTAACTGGCCATCTGTAAGAAAAGGCAACATTTACAATACTTACATTTTGTGCAGAAGTGATGATAATAATTTTACAGAACAATAGCTGCGAGTATTCTGTAGTAACTTATTCGAAGCGAACTAAAGGAAACTGTTCCTGAAAACGATCTGTATTTGTAGTGTTTCTTTAATAAAAAACTAGAAATGCAAGTCACTGTAAAATATCAATTCCAACATCATTTTAAGAAGATTTTGAACACATTACCTCTAAATTCAGGTGTGAAAAGCAATGTCTGCAGAAGGGAATTGAGGTAGCAGGTCCCGCCCTGATTTTTGATACCACTTAGGTTGGTGAAATCCCTGGGAGCTGGAGGCTCAGAATCTCTGGGCTTTGATTTCTTCCCTTTTCCACAATGATTGTTTGAAATAAAGGAAAAATCCTCTTCAAATAAGTCCCCAAACATTGTGAAGGCAAAGCAGTCCTTTAAAAATATAAAATCATCTATTCACTATAAAAAATGCAACTGAATCCACCCACCTCTAATCCTCCAAGATAAACCTTTCAGCCCTGAGTGAAGAATTTGTTGTAACTTTCTTCATCTTACTCTGTTCGCTCTAAAAACCTATGTCAGATCCATACAAAAGCATACATTAATTAACAAAAAAGCACTTATGTTAGCACAGGTCTAAATAACTTTTGTGTAGAATCAAATATATCACATTTCAATTTTGCATGAGCGTATAGCAAAATAAATAGGTCCTTCTAAACATCCATAATTAACTAGTGCTCAAGTTGCCCAGTTGCCTGCCTGAATGGTATGTAAAGCCTCTCAAAATCATACCTTATCAAAATCCCTGCACTGTCTCTCAACAAATCCTTGTGCACAAGTAACCTGTCTCCAGTACTGGCCAGTTCAGAGGGGAAAATGTAATAAAGTCAAAAATACAGTGATATTTCACAAAAATATTATCTTTCCTTCCAGATGTTTGAGCCAGAAACTCAATGTCAACTAAGTCTTCTTACAGAAATTTTTTCAGTCCTTTTTCAGAAGCCTTGTGACCTCTTAGCATGTACCAGGACTCCCAAAGCTAGCTTCCCCCTTTGGTTTTTTTTGTACTTGTCATCCCGTAATTTCATTTGGTATGCTGTAGCTCTTGCATTAGCAATGAGCTACATTATAGCATTATAACTCATACTGAAGCAGTGAATAATCACTCCCCTCTTTACCCTCACTCTGCATGCAATTTTACAGATATTTATCATACTCCACTCAGGCATCTCTTCCAGACAAAAGCTTCCACAAAGACATATTCATTCCTACAACCAAACTTATCCCCTTTTTTCGATTATCCTTATTTAACTGCTCTGAACCCCTCAAACTTCTCCTTTACTTGTTTCTGAGATCAGAGGACTACATCCACGTACAATGTTCAAGATGTGCGCAAACCATGGCCTTCTATAGCTAAATAATGCTGCTCTGGTTTGTTCTCTTTTTGTACAACTGCTGAGCACTAAACTACTTTTTTAAAAGCAATGTTTATTATTACCCCAAGATCTCACTCCTGTATGTTTACTTCAAACCCCACCGCTATATACACACTTTACAGAAATACATGTGTGTATATATATAACTGCAAAGCTGTGATCATCTCTGCCCCATGCTACACCTCTCTGGACTCACCTACAATGAACATTACCTGCTATTGCTTCATTCAGCTGCCTATCAGTATAAAGACTTTATAAAGCTTCACTGATGGCGCTTGTCTTCACTGCAATATATCCGCCAATTTCACAAGAAAAATTAATCATCTCAGCATTCACTATTTATTTCTGAGAGTTTATGATACGCTAAACACAGGCTCTAGCAAAAACACAAAGTACCTCCCCTCTGTGACAGACGATCTTCTGTTCACTATCTTTTAGCTAGTGATTTAATCAAGTAACAACTTTCTTCTCCTGTATCAGCTTAGTTTCTTTAAGAGCTTTCAGTCAAACCTTGTTGAATGCCTTTTGAAAACCCAAACACACTTCGTAGCTCTCTATTCAACCAATTTGTAGTTCATCAGGCATTTCCCACAAGTCTTTTTATAAAATAGCATTAAGCCCATTTTCATCCTTCTCACAGTTGAGCAGTTTTTAGGCAAAAGGCTAGGCTCAGAGCAGCTGAGACTATGAAGCAGTGTAGCAGAGTTCACTCTGCTCGTTCTATAATGCTTCTTCAGCACTTCATACAACGGACGTCCCCATATAAACACCCACAAAATAAAACAAGATGGCTGGAGATGCTTCTTAAAGAACACAGATGGGAAAGAAATAATTTCTATTTCTTTGCATTAGGTTTTTCTGCTCTGAATGCAGCTCTTATATTTTGACTGCCTATGAAAACCAAAGTCTGTAAAGGTTCCACCCCACATGCTTCAAGATGTAATTATTAGGTTTAGCACTCTCTCCAAACTGCTTCGCAGTCTTCATTCACTTTTCCAGTTAGGCCTGCTGCACTTGGCATTTAACCACGCAAAGATTATGACCCTTCCTATTTTCCTAATCCCAGTGCACAAAGCTTGCTCCTAATAGATTTGTTCGCCATAAAAAGGTGCATATCTAGGAGACAGTAATCATCTTACTGTATGACAGTCTGCTGTACCCACCCACTGCTCCAGAGAAGCAGTTCAGCAGGACAGTGCCAAATCCTCCCTCACTCCTTATTTCTGGATCCTCAAAGCACTGCTGTTCGCAGCCTCCTCTTAAAAATCATACAGTAATATAGACTAGAGCAAATCTCTGGATAATGTCTCTGGTCCAACAGCCTCACAAAGCTGGGCCAATTTTGAGCGCATCACTTACCTGGGCCTTGCCCTGTCAAATTTGGAATAACTCCAGGCAAGGAGACCCCCAAACCCGTCGAAGGCCCTCCCCTCTATTCCTTATCTCTGATGGGAACCTCCCATGCTGTGACTTGGGTCTGGCACGGCTCGCCCTACCCCAGCGCACCCCCGGCAAGAATCAGGCGGCACTTGTGCCCCCCCGACAGCAGCACGGTCTCCACCTCGCTGAACTCACCCGGCCGCCCCTGCCTCTCTCCGCCTCCCATATGCTCCAGCCCCGGCGTCCCCACGGCGCCGGGCCCAGTCTTCAGACGCGGTCTCACCGGTACCGGAGACGAGGGCCGGTGACCCGGGCCTGCCGCCCGCAGCCGGCGATGCACGGCCCCTCGGCCCCGCTGAGCCCCACTCACCGCTCAGCGCCAGCACCCGCAGCCGGGCCGGCGCCTACCGCCCCAGCCCCGCGGCCGCCGCCATCTTTGTTGTGGCAGCGCGCAAAGCACGCTGGGACCTAGAGACCGCCGCGCCTCCGGGATTTCCCGCACCTGGCCAAGCCCCGAAGCGAGAACAGGGGCGGCCCCTCGCTCCACAGAGAGAGGGCTGCCTCTTACAAGGGGCGGGAAGGACCCGCCGGGCACAGACGCCGATAAGAACCGATAGAGCCGCCGCCTAGGCGGCCCCGGGGCGAGCGGGCGCGCACAGCCTGCTGGGAGCCGTGGTGCTGCCCGCAAGGCCTTCTGGGGGCTGTAGTTTCCTGCGGGCCGCGGTGCATGGTGGGAGTCAGCCTGCTGGGGGCGGGGGCAAGGGTTGCCATAGAGACCCCGCGGCCTGCACTGCATGGCCAGCCTGAGGGCCTAGGAGGCGGCGCAGCCTCTGCTGGGCGGTGGGCCTGGCAGGGGGGGACAGCAGCACAGCTCTGCCATCACCCAAACCTCTCATGCTGCCACCAGGGACAGGCCCCGCCGAAGCCTTCTGAAAGACATAGCTGGGGATGAAGCTCAGTGTACCAGCCTGATAGTGCAAGAGGCTGGGGCTGCTTCCCCATCCACCGCTCCTGGTCCAGCTCCCTCCTGGGCGTCGCATGGCCCCATCAGGTGTAGGCCAGGCCTCGAACTGCTCTTGGGATCACAAATACAGATGAGCCTGGCCAGTAATCAGAGAAGCTCAGCTCCCACTTTGAAACAAGCAGGTGTTCGAAGCTGCCTTCCCAATGCTGCCACCAAGCCTACAATGACCCAGCTGGCACCTTGCTTGCTTCCAGCGTTGAGTCTCACTGTGCTTTACTGTGGTCACGTGCATTATGGCAGCAAGGACACAAAAGCAAAGGCAGAGGACACGAGCTAAAGGCAGCAGTCATGCTGACACATCCATCGTTCCCACTGTGGCCTTCCAGTACAGCCCCTCTCCCTTGGGGGTTGTCCATTCATCCCCCAGCTAGGCATGTGGCTTCTTACCCAAATTCAAAGTTCCCACTGTCCTCTTGTGCAAGTGACCACATGTGAGAAGTAAGCAACTGTTATCTTGCACTCCCTTGAACCCAGCAAAGTTTAACTTATCTAGAAACCCTTGCCACATAACCAAGCCAACTGAGGAACTCTCTGGCAAACTCTCAAACACCCAGAAACGCCTCTAAGGTACTGATTAACTTCACCCATCCTGGGCTTGCCTTTGCACCCACTCTTTTCACAGTAAGGGTGCTGTGAGGTTTGCATGGCAAATTCGTCCTGCTGCAGAAGACAGGGGAGAGCAGAACATGTCCCTACCAGCTCTATGCTTACCCCTCTTCAGCAAATGGGGGGGGTGCCATTACAAAAATATATCAATTAACCTTTTTGTAAGAGAATGCTGTTTGCTAAACTTAACATCTTCCCAACAACCATTTTTAAATGCACTTTATATAAATCTAGAGATAGTATGTTTTAGTTATTATTCATCCTTTTTTCCTTACAGTTTACAACAACATAAAAGATTCTGAGAGTATTTTTTCACTTTTACCTCACAGCTTCTCTCCCTACTCTGAAGCTCAAATATTTTGTTTTCTGCAAAGTTATCATGAAAGAAAACTGCTCCCTGCCACTTTTTCCAGTAGCTTCTCTGCACAAGGGAAAAAAAAAAAAGTTAGAGACAACGGTAAAACAGGAAAAAGAAATAAAAAGGCTGATAGGAAGACATGAAGAAAACAATACACAGTTAATTGTGTTGCATTGACCACTGTATGGAAGGGAGAGAAAAGAAGTTGTGTGCTTGGGGGACACAGGCTACATGGCTCTAAATACCCTAGGTTGCATTATTTTTCCACGTCATGGTGCTATTTAGGCATCTAATCATTTCGGTACCCATAATGTCAAAAGCAAGGCTGTGAAGCTGATGGCTCTTGCAAACCCACCCTTGCGCTGAAGCTGCTTGTTAGCTAAGTCAGGTCCAATACCTGGGCTCACACCTGGGTCTCTACTGAACAGCCCAAGCCATACGGGGAGCAGGAGTCATTAAAACACATTTAGTACAGGTCTTGTGTCCGGCCTCTACTTGACATATAGTCAAGTGGTGAGGAGTTTTCGGCTGCCTGATGGCCATGTCATAGGCTGTGAAACAGCTGCATTACTGCTCTGAAGCAAGAACCTGGGCTTCAGCTTCACAGATCTCTGCCTCAGCTGCCAGGTCAGCCTTTCTCAGTGTCTCTTCTTGGTGTCATTGTAGACTGTGGAGATTCCTGCTGGCTTATAAGAGTTGGTTCATCTGCCCTTTCCCCTTATCCTAAGGGTCTCCTCTCCTCAGAGAAATTATCGGAACATCCATGTCTCCAACCACAGTGAAATTTGTTGAGGCTCTTTTCATATGTTACTGTGGTGTTGGAGCTGCTCACACCAGACTTGCCTTCCTTGGTCCTGGCCAAGGTGTAGGGCAGGACACATCAATGATCAAGAGAGAACTCCTAAAAAATCTGACTAGCAAGTTGAGGAGCTTATTCTCTGTTGAACACTGAGGAATTCCAACAACTCAGCACAGGAAAGGGTAACTCCATTTGGCTTTACAAATAATGAGGGAAAATACCAAAACCACTCACAAGCCAAAGCAGTGAATCATTAACTAGAGCATTATAACAAAGCAGCACAACGCCACAGATAAACCAGTCAGCTTCCCTCAAAAGCATTTTCAAGCTACAGCCTGAAGGAGAAGACTTCCACAGTCTGTACTCTGACTACAGGAATATGACTCTGCAGCTTTGCTGTGCCTCAATTTTTATCCTCCTCCTTCCTGGCCTCTCAGATGGAGGGAAACTGCTGGTGGTGCCCATGGTTGGAAGCCACTGGCTTAGCATGCAGCAAGTGGTTGAAAAGCTCGTCGAGAGAGGACACGAAGTGGTAGTGGTTACACCAGAAGCAAGCTGGCAGATGAGAACAACAGAGGCATACACGGTGAAAACATACTCAGTGTCCTATACGTTAGAAGAGCTGGATAATGTCTTTCATGAGTATGTTGCCGCTCACCTGAAGGACCTGCCTTTCCCACTGAACACTCTAGCAATATACAACAGCTCAGTGCATGTTTTCAGTAAGCTCTTTGTTCATTGCAAGAACCTGTTCAGCAGCAAGGAGACCCTGCAGTACTTGAATCAAAGTGGCTTTGATGCTGTCCTAACAGACCCCATTATTTTGTGTGGAGCAACACTTGCTAATTATCTTTCTCTTCCATTTGTGTTCTTCATGAGAGGATTTCCTTGCAGCTTACACTATAAATCACCGCAGTGCCCAAGCCCTCTGTCCTACATCCCAAGACTATTTACCTTCAACTCGGACCGCATGACTTTTTTCCAGAGAGTGGAAAATGCACTGGTTGCCCTCCTGGAGCTTAGGTACTGTAATGCTTTCTACGAAGATGCAATAAACTTTTCCTCTGAAGTTCTTCAGAGAGATGTATCCCTGGTAGACCTCCTGAACTCTGCTTCCATTTGGCTTCTGAGATTCGACTTTGTGTTTGAGTATGTCAGACCAGTGATGCCCAATATGGTCTTTATTGGAGGTATAAACTGTGCTCAGAGGAAACCACTGTCCAAGGTATGTTCTTTTTCATCCAAACTATACATTTTCCAATTAAATAAAATTACAACATTTCTGGAAGTTCAGTGCTGTTGATTTTTTTTTATTTTATTTCTGGTAACGATTTAATACAACCAGGTTTTGACAGTTCTCTTCCACAGGCTGAAATCATACTACCTTGATGGAGGCAGATGACTTATTTGAATTCATGAGGATTTTCTGACAAGTCCAACAAAAAAATGGACTTCATCAGCTAGCTACACGTTATTGTCCTCAGTGAATGCATATTATACACTAACCAGACTCAGTTTTGATTTCATTTTCATGGAGTCTGACATATGTTTTTTTCACCTGACCAAAACCCCAAAAACTATGCTCTGAGAGTCAACTTTTGTTTTAACTCTAGGCTCAGCAAAGTCAGTTAATTTGCTTTGGTTGTGTTTTCATGACGTATGGCTTCCAAACTGGCTGTTTATGTTATTTCTGTTTGTAGATCATGGTGAAACATAAATGTGATGTTGAAATGGGAAGAATTAACCTAAAATAGTGTATTTGGTGAAAGACACTTTTATACAAAACTCAAATAAGTTTTTATACCTATTTCTTGACATCTGCTTCCACTGGAATTGTTCTGTGGCATTTTTAAAGCTAATCTAGAAATTTAAATCTATTTTGATAGTTACCATGTAGTCTCTAAAACAAATGATAGCACTAGACATGTCTTTCCAGGCACAAAGCAGGACACAAATCTCTTTCCTATGAAATTACTGCCTTACTTCTGAATTGTGGTCATTGTACTGCAGTTGTGCAGAGATATGATGGTACCACTGCACAATTGCAGTACCGTATCTTTGAGCTGAAAGGTTTTTTCTTTCCTTTTTCAGATTTCTTTTATACTCTGACTGACAGGCTTATGCGGAGTCCAATAAACTTAATAAAGAATAAGGCAAATAAAGAATAATATTACAAATTAGAATATTAGAATGATAGTATAAATAAGGCATTCTCTCTCTCATGCTAAGCTCAACAGATTGACACTTTGTAGCTTGAGATTTAAAAGGCCAATTCTTGCTGGTTGCACAAAGTAAGTGTTTACTTCTGTGTCTTGAAAGTCTCAGAGCTGCAGTTTGTAAGCTTGCTACGAGGGTAGAGCTATCCTGCCCTCATTTTATACCTGGCATCTCCCATCTTCACATTGACAGTTGTCATTTGATGGAAATCCCACATTCCAAATCTGGAAAAACCTTGTGTATTCCTCCTACCTTCAGTCCACCTTTTCTAGCTATGTTTTCTACAGACAGCAGAGGATTTTCTCCTATTTCACTTTGAGCAGCGCCCAGGAACAAGGCAATTATGCAGTAGAGTGTAAGCAAATGCGAAGCCAGTCATATGGGAGGAAAAAAATCTATCTATCCATACACAGTGGTGAGCCCTGGGCTGCTCATTGCTATTCAGAGATATAACCATATAATAAGAATAGATATTTCTCCAAAACCCTATAGCCTATTGCTCAACAGTGCAGAAAACAAAAGGTTAGGATGACTAGGAAATAGAGAGAGAACAAGAGATTAAAAATGCGGTGTCTTTTCTTGGATGAGGAGCTTAAGCCACAGAGCCTTTTGTTACACTGCTTGCCATAATTTTCCACAGGCAGAGAAATCGGTCGTTGTGGCCTCATTCCCAGAGAGGGCTTCTTTCTGCCATATCTGACCTGGCTCCTGGAGCTGAAGGCATCAGGGTGCTGAGGAGCTCATGCTTTTGCAGTACTGAGCATATGTGTCTTATCTAGCACAGAGCTGGGAATTAAATCCCAAATTCCCTGACCCTCCTGAGATGCAAGCATGTCCACAGCCTGCAGTCTCCGAGGGAGCGGGAGAACATGTGACCACAGGACTGGGCCTGAGGGAACACAAGCTACACTTATCCATTGACCAAGATAACTGAACTGGCAGCCTCAGGCTGGATTTCCTCTTGTCCTGCACTTTGCATAGGCATCTGTCTCCTTAGCAATTACATATTCATTAACACACACACATAAATCCAGTTGCCAAGTCCCAGTGTGTCTAGAGGTTTAATACAAGGCTTGTAGGAAATCAGACCCAGAGGTGCTGTGTCATCCTCCTCCTCCAATGACTCCAGAAGTACCCAAAGGCTGGCATGGTAAGAGGTCCCTCATTAGGGGGACATCACAGTTAACTTGGACTGGGAGCCCTGAGACACTTTGACGAATATCTCATCTTTAGCCAAAGTTAATACTTTTTGGGGCAGCTCATAAAAACAAAGTTCATATGATTTGATCAAAGCAAAGTTCAGAAATGCAAGCTATGGCAACCTTTCAAAGTTGTTGCCATTTTTTTTTAACCTAAACCACCCATTACTTATTTAAACAACTGGTTAACTTAAAACATTAAAATAACCCTGGATTTAAGTAGGTAGTTATTCAAGCAAAGGAGAAGTGTAACTGAATAAAGACCCTGTTGTTCATCCTCCAACACAAGGATTAAGAAGATTGGTCCTGTTGTGAAACCCTCCTGCCAGAGCCAGCAGCATCTGGGAAGCTCTGATAAGGAGACATTTCTAACTGGTCCTTTGAAATATGCAATTAAAGTGGAATTCAAAGACTTGCAAGAAGCCAAAGAATAGAGTAAGTAGTACTAAAGCATGCACACATACCTGGTACACATTTTTCAACAGACTGCACAACCTAAACATCACTTTGTGTGACATCAGAAGGGAACCTGTCATGTCTGTGGATGCTGTTTATTTGCTAACATGGGTAGCTAAGATTAGTACAGTTATAGGGGAACTCTTCATTTTCAGCCCTGAAGCAGTAGTCATCACCGTTCATGAAGCAAAAACTAGGGTCGGTTTTCTTATGTGATATTCAGGGGGTTGATGAGCCTAGTGGCCGTTCAGAGCAGCCTAATATCCCATCGGAGCAGCCTGGTATCACATCAGCATCTGTTTATTATGCTTTTCTAAAGGATGTTGAGCACCTTTAAAACTGACAATACTATTCATATCTTATAGCACAATGGCAAAATACACAACATCAGACAAGTAAAAGCAGCAGTACTTTTGAAGGTTTAACCATCAACGCATTGTACATCTTCAATGCACAGTATGTATCAACCTGAAATGGCTGCTCTAACCAAACAGTTCATCTCACTGTTCTCTTCAGTTTGCCTGCGTCCACATTCCTGTGCCTCCCGTATTTTGAAGAGCAGATATTGAAGGAAGCTGTAAAACACATTTCTTTCAACAAAAAATCCTTCATACCAAATGGAACTAATGCCTTAGTTTCCCTTTCCATGGGAGGTTTATCTTCTGGTTAAATTAAGATACCTTCTCTAATATGAGTCTAAAGGTACAACATTTGACTGAGGTCTATGCACAAAGATCTAGAAAGGCTGTAAGAGTATTGTATTTACAAATATCAAACACATTGCCCTCCGTAAGTTAAGAAATGTTCCAATTACAGTTACCTGGGCAGCCTTAAATGTCAGCTTTCTGTTAGGATACAGTTACTAATTTCAGGATCACCTATTATATTTTTCATATGATTTCTATTTATAGCTTAGGAAAAGGCTGCCCTGGAAATGGTCGATGTTCTGCGATTTGCTTAACTACCTGCTGTGTCTTGCTCTTGCAAAGACTTTGAGTAAGATTACCTTCCAACTTGCAGTAAACATATCATCACTTTCATGGTGGTTTTGTTTTTCCTCTGAAGTCATGCTAGCCAAACTACATACTATCTTATCCTGTGCAGGCAAGTGGCAGTGTATCTCCATAGCTATGTAGGAGGGAGGGAATCGGGCAGATTCACCTCAGTAGCTACCAACCTGCATTTGCCTGACACTGTTTAGCCTCAAAAAAAGGACCAGGTTCAATTACAAAGCCTGATCCATTATCCAGAAACCTGGAAAACCAAATTACATCATCCACACACTCTTGCATTTGAGCAACCTTGTCCTGCTTGCAAGACACTGAGCATAAGAAGGTGAGCAATCTTATCTAACAACAGGAAAACAAATCCAGCAGATGAAACCAACACTTCCAGGATGCCTCAACAAACATTTGGTTTTAGTTCTAGTTTTAGTGCTGCTTACATAACAAGTAACTGATGAAGTGTCTATTTGCTACCCTCTTCCCTTGGTGCCACTCAGTGTCTACTGTTCAAGTTAAAAGAAATCCACAAATCACAACTAGTCCAACTCAAGAGGTAAGCAGTTTGAGAGAGTTTCAGTACCTGTTCCAGCTGAAGCAATCATAGGGGGAGGGGAAAGCACCCCTGCACCCAAACCCTTCAGGGTTATGGCTTACGGTCCAAGCAGTCTCAACTCTTCAGAGCTGCTTGCACACCAGTGCAGTGCTGCTCCATCCCTGCAACGCTGCTTGCCGGCTCAAAGAGACACCCTGGAGTAACCCACACAAGCCTTATCACAAGAGATACTTCTGAGGCAAAAACAAATCTGCAGTCTTGGGTCACCCAAGCTTCAGCCTTGTTTAACCTAAAATTTATGTCCTTCAGTATCCAGTGGGAAAGCCTTTCCTCCAAGCTGGCACGTGGCTCTCACTCTTTTGAGACCTCTGTTCACCAAACTACTCTCTGGTGCTCCTCTGCACCTGCAAGTGGGTAACGAGCACCACACCCTTCAGGGTTCCAGGTGCCCTTTGCTGCTGTTTAATGAACAACAAACACCTGTAAGCCTACCGTGTTATTCTGAAAAATAAACCAGTCTGATAATTTTCTGAATAATAATTATCCAGCTTAAATCTGACCTCAGTTGATTCTGTGCTAACCTAAGAACTTCATCCTTTCTGTGTCTGCGTGTTCTCTGTTTACCTCTAATTTGTTTATTTATTTATTTATTTTCGATTCTGTTTTTCCTGTTGCTGCCTCACCTTTTCCACAGTTTTTGCTCTGATTGTCTGGTGCAAAAAATAGGGAGTCAACATGCTGAGTCCGTAAGAAAGCGTAGCCATACTAGCAAGAGACTTGTTCTCTTATAGACACTGGAAGATTAACTTATTGGCTGTTTTCAGCCATCTAATTTTGCTGTTGGAAATCTTATCCAAGTGCAAAGTAAAGAACACACCAAGTAGCAAGTTCCAAATTGATTTGGTCAGTTCCTGTCGCAGCAGTTGCAATAAACTCTTCATCTCCAAATCTCCAGCATTTAATGAGAATTATGCATCAATCTGTTCAGTCTCACACTTTCAATCTGTGCCTTACAGAACAGTCTCCTGCCTCTCACTTGCAGATATTTGGCCCTTTCTAGAAACTGGTTTTCCATGTCTAAAGGTCGTTCCTCCATGTCAGCACGACAGCGTGGAGCTACGCAGAACAGTGCTAGCACCCTTTGGGTGTCTACTGAGACAAACACCATTGCCTAAGGCTGTAAGGTTTTGTTTCTCCATAGTGAAGATGCTGGGAATCCCACCACCACTTTTAAAAGGAAGCAACAGGGAAAAACTATGCTGATGATAGTTTTGCATCAGCTTTTTTCTTCACAAGGACCCCTTCCTTAGCATCACTCAAAAGACTTTGGTCTGGCATTGCTTTTACTTGCATAAAACAAACTATTCCTCCAGCAAAGCCCTGAGGGCCTCAGTTCACGGCATGTTTCCAGAGGATAGCAGCGAATACCAGCAAACAACGGGTCACACCACCCTAGTAGAGCTTTCTTTGGAAACCCAAGCTGGTGTATTACCACCCGAGTTTTTTTATAACAGCCCAGCAATCAGTTCCTCCCTCAGGAAGCATGAACTCTAGGGACAGCTTCCACCTCCCTGTGAGTGGATTCAAACCCACGGGTCCAATTGCCAAGTTTCTGGCTAATTTAATCAAGAGACGATCTCTCCTCTCATCAAAGTTGGGCTGCTGGTCAGAAGGGAACACAACACGGAAGAGGAAAGGTGAGTTTGCAGCTCTGTCAGGGCTCATAGCTGAAGAGGTTCAGGAGACACCTCTATGTGGTTGTGTACATTGCCGCCTGCATCTGTGAAAGGAGGAGAGCTCAGAAGCCTAGTTTGCTTGTTGGGGTTTTCCATGTGTGTGTTATCAGTGGGATTAGTAAAAGATATCATGTGTCTTCCTAAATTTTGTCTTGCTCACACTATATAGGAAGGGTTTTCAGGACAGTGACCAAAGACCAAGGCTCCTTCTTTGTGTCCCAAAAGGTCTATGCTGGCCTCTTATCCCTTCGCTTGCCTTGAACCCATCATTTAGTTCTTTTCTTTTTTTTTTTTTTTTTGTCTAGTACCATGGGGAGAAAAGCCAAACAAGATTGTTCTTCTCCTTCTCAGACTGGGGATTGCATGGTACATCCTGATAGCTGTGATACATTCATAAGACATGCAGGTTTTACTGCTTCCAGGAGGAGAGAATTTAACATTAGCCTTCTACATATTGGTTAGGTGTTCCTAGTTAGGCTAGTCCATAAAAGAAATGGTGTTTCAATTTCCATTCATTCTGCTGTGTGTATATTAAAGATTGCCTTTTGAAAGTAAAACAAATTTTCCCTTTGGGTACTTACCAAGACAGTGGTATTAACCACAATTATTATTAGAGGATGACATCCCTGGTCTTAGTTTCATGAAGGAATGAACATGTCGACATACTTTCAGGCTTAAAAATTAACAGAAAGTACAAAGGAGGGCATCTTTTTTCAAGAATAGTGTGCTGCCCTTCCCTGTTATATCAGCAATTGCAATATTGAAGGATAACTGCAACAATATCAGGAAGTTAATTATTTACTTCTGTGATCAATAAGTTCCCTGCAAAAAAGTTAAAGCTTGCGTGGATCTTCATATAAAGGACTGTGTCAGATGCTTCCAGACCAGGACTCTCCAGCTTTCTTCCACCAAAATGGCTCTTCTGTATCAGCTTTTTTACCAATGTACTGGGATATTTCTTCTTCTGACATCATCTATAATATTTGTTGAAGGCGGAAAGATCCTGGTGATACCTCAGGATGGAAGTCACTGGCTCAGCATGCGCCCAGTAGTGGAAAAACTCCAGCAAAATGGACATGAAGTTGTTGTAGTTGTACCGTCAACAAGTTTGTATATGAAGCCAAAGGAGCCTCAAAATTATACAGTGAAAGTATATCCAATACCTTATCCAGAGGAGCATTTAGGTGTTGTGCTCAACTCATTCATTAATGCTCATTTTATTGAACAATCTGTTTTGAATATTATTATTACAATGTATCAAAGCACGGTAGAAATTTCCAGGTTATTTTTTACCAACTGTAAGAGCCTTTTGCACAACAAAGACATGATGCAGTATTTGAGAGAGAGCAAATTTGATGTGGTTTTCACGGATCCAGTTCTGATGTGTGGACCGATAATTGCTGAGTATCTTTCAGTTCCTTCCATCTACTTTTTGCGGGGAATGGCTTGCGGTATGGATTCTGAAGCTACCCAGTGTCCAAACCCTCCTTCCTATATCCCCAGACTCTTCCTAAATAATTCAGATAGCATGACATTTGCTCAGCGTGTGAAGAACATGCTGGTCCATATGCTGGAGTTTATTTACTGTAAGCCTCTACTTGCTCCATTTGAAGAACTTGCATATGAAATTATGCAAAAGAAAGTGACAGCTACAGAGCTTCTAAGCCATGGATCTATTTGGCTAATGAGATATGATTTTGTGTTTGAGTTCCCAAGACCAGTGATGCCAAACATGGTTTTTATTGGAGGGATAAACTGTGACCAGAAGAAAAAACTGTCTCAGGTATAAAATTTTATTTTGTTTTTATTGAAAAGGCAAGAACATAAATGTTTAAGCATCCTTACATCAAAACCTAACTGGCAACACCTAGGTATTTAAAGATCAAAAGCTAATGAGGAGTCCTGCATGATGCAGAAATGTTATTTCCTAATATCCGGCATTTTGATTGTATCATACTGTGGCAAACCTAAAGTCTTACCAGATATGAGAATTTAAGTGACACGTAACTTATGCAAATGATAAGCTCCTTTGTTGAACTGAAGCTCACCTAAATTGTGGTGAGTTGCAAATTTTCCTCCCCAACAGGAGCCAGACTTGTTAGCTTCCATTTCATCTAAGTTTCTTATGCTGTGTCCATCTCCACAAGAGCTGTCCCTGCAACCAAAGCCAAGCTTGGAGGACTTGGCTACGTTGCTCTTAATGAGTAGCCTGAGGAACACCCATAAGCAGTCTGCTCTCTCTCTGCCCCATCGTGTCCTCCCTTCCCAGCTGTCTCATGGACTCCATCCGTACTTTCATACATCCATTCACCTTTCATCCACATTGAAGTTTATAGGACTTAAGATTTTAGTTACTCATCAGTTCTTTTTCTGTCACCTCCATCTGCTGGACTGATTCATTTACATGTCTGCTGTTATGTCTAGGTGTCAATATCTAACCCCCAAAGAAAGCCTTTTTAAATTGCATCCTCCCCTTCTTTTATAGGTTACTTAAGTAATTTTTAAGCTTTTCTGGGCATGCATGTCTTCTGTAAATTCCCATTCAGGTTTTTGGGTATCAACTAGGTCTCTGAATCAAGTGCATCATATTCTATAGCAGATCAAAAGCAGGAAAGGGATATTCAAGTATTGCACATTGTGAGTACCCCTGAAACAGAGTGGTGTTCAAGAAAGCCCTAATATCCTCCCCTTTTGCCCAGATAAGTATGTTTAGTGCTTGTGTTAGAAGTGGCAAAGCCAATCCTCTTACTAGGACAGTCTCTAATGCCACTTGGTTCACTCTAACTGGTTATATGTATTCAAATGAAGGAAAAGAAGTAGCAGTTGCTCACAAGGGGTCTTTCAAAAGGACATGGTTTCAGGAGTGGGCAAGATTGCTGATTTGATATTAAAGACCCAAGCGGATGTTTGTAAATGCCCCACATGAGACATGCATGACTGTCTCTCTTCATCCGTCAGTCTAGTTTGAATGCATGTTCTTCTAATGTTCATCTGACAGCCTTTTCAGAGGTCATGAGCAACAGGTCTGTTTCTGTGCATCACCTTCTCCGGATCTGTTTGAAAATTCCCATTAAGTTAGTGCTATGTGGTAAACTACTGATATGGTGACGGTATGGGTGATGGAACTGGCTGCTTTTTTTTGGAGGGCAGGTGCTCAATAAGGTCAAAGCTTTCCCACCAGGCTTGAAAGTAAGCATGCAGAAACTGCATGTGAAAGAAAGCTCCACCAGTGATGTAAAGCCCTGAATGCCCTGGAGGAGTAAATTGTATCCCAAAGGCACCTGCCCAGCCACCCACTTACAAACTTTTATGGTGAGAGGTTATCACCAACATTTAAAAACCCAGCAGTTTACAACTGAGAAGGATCTGGACCCAGAGTTGATGAACTGTTTCAGTCATGAACTGAACTGACACTGGCCATGAACTCGTGGGTTTATGAATTAGAAATGTGTTGTTGGTTTATGTTATCTGGGGTACAACGGTGAACTGCGATTTTGCAACTTAGTTTTATAACCAATAGGATAAGAAAGTTACACGTAGAGATGAGGAAAGATTTTCTGTCGGCTATTTATCTTAAAAAAAAATGAATGTTTGTGTCAATGAAAAAAATAATTAGTTTTTCTCAATTGTACCAACTGGTTTTGGTTATTAAAAATATAAATATAAATATATTTTGTTATATAAAAAGCAAAAACCAAACCCCAGGTACTTTAACATTGATTTATCATCTTTATCTTTACCATAATTTATGTTTCACTGTACAACTTGCCTCAGCTTCATTACAAAAGAAAATGCTTATAAAAAAATACCAAATTACTACATTCTGCTGATATAAGGATTATTTACTTTTAAAAAAGAAAAAGAGAGGGAAAAAAAAGTAAATATCTACAGTGAAAGACAAAAAAGAATTTGAAAAACAGAGGATGTTAGTTAAACCCTTACAAGCAGTTAACCTGGCCTTGGGAGAGGAACAAACACCATAAATATGTCAAGCTGGGGCACAACAAGAAAAGCTCAAGGAGAACCAAATGGTTAATGAGACTAAACAGAAAATTACTGGAACTATGCATGAACTATCCTAATTAGCATACTAAAAGATCCACCCTCGAGCAAAAAGAACCCCCTACTAACAAAGCCCCCCTCCCACAGAACATGTGTGGTGAAAAAAAAGAACACTGTAACTTTCAATGGAGACAAGGCTTGAAAGAACAAATGAGAATTAAGTGTGACTAAAGGTAACTGTAAACAATTGTTCAAAGAGTATAAGAAGTTTTGCTATGTGATAAAGAGGTGTGCTAGCTTTGCGGATTACCACCTAGCACCCATTTCTGCGCATGCATGCAATGCACAAATATCTCGACTCTGTGTGTGGATCAGGTGTTGCACACCGGGTGAAGAACCCAGATTTGGGATAAGACTGTGACAGCTCTGCCAGCCCTCAGTGGCACAGAGATCTCCAACACAGATGGAAAAGAGTCATTTTAGCATGTGCTCTATAGACCCAGTACTAGCATGTGGGGTCAGCAGTGTTTCTGTCCACACACTCTGTGTATGCATCTCCTTCATGGATTCACATGTACCTTAGAGCATGTTGTCAGTACCTCAGCAAAAGTTGCTGGGTTGCTGATGGTAAGAAGTGTCATGAGGCTGTGGTCCTACTATGGGAAGAAGAAGAGGAGACTGAAACATTAAGCTGTAGTCTCAGCTTGGGTGAGCGAAGTGTATAATAAGAGACATACCTTTCTCATGCTCATGGAAATCCACTTTTGAAGTACAAACCTCATCTCAACCTTTCATAAACCTTACTCACCTACTGTGACTTCATTGCATGCAAACTTGTGAAAACATGAAATGTGATGTGAGTCAAAAGGGCAGAGGTATCGTGAGAAAGCATTGCCAAGCGGTGTGTTTGCATGGGCAGAGCATGCCTACAAAAGCTTGTGAACTAGCCCTGGCCTCTTTCATGCATGGGTTCCTGTCAGTCCAAGTTGCAATATGCTGGTGGCAGTGCTACTCCTCTTCTGCTGCTGCCTGGGCCCTGCTGCAGCTGGGAAACTGCTGGTGGTCCCACTGGAGGGCAGCCACTGGCTCAGTATGAAGGAAGTGCTGGTCGAGCTGAGCAAGAGAGGGCATGAAATAGTTGTTATTGCACCAGACAGCAAAATACTGATAGACTCCTCAGTAATATACGAATTGAAAACGTATCCTGTACCTTTCAAAAAGGAAGAGATGGAAGAACTTATGCGCTCATTTAGTGCAAGCTGTTTCAGTGAAGAGCCGTTTCTGACCAGATTTTTGAACACTTGGGATCATTTACGAAAGAGCTCTGCCATGTTTCAGGCTTCCTGCAGTTCCTTACTGTACAACAAAGAGATGATGAAATACATCGAAGAAGGTAAATTTGATGCCATCTTTACAGATCCTTTATCACTCTGTGGACAGATAATTGCTTTGTACTTTTCTATCCCTACCGTTTTCTTCTTGCGGGGCGTCCCATGTGCTATAGACATTCACGCTGCTCAGAGTCCGGACCCAGCATCCTATGTCCCACGAATGTTCTCACTCAATACAGATCATATGACGTTCTCTCAGAGAGTGCAGAACTTCCTGCTTAGCATTTCAGAGTCTTTCACCTGCAGTATGATCTTTTCACCATTTGAAAGCTTGGCCTCGGACTTTCTCAAAAAGCCGATGACAGTTACACAGCTTTTAAGTCATGGATCCATCTGGCTGAAGAGACTTGACTTTGTCTTTGAATATCCCATGCCTGTAATGCCCAATATGATTTTCATTGGAGGCATAAACTGTGGACAGAAGAAACCATTATCTCAGGTCAGTGACTGGCTGGGAAAGATATAACAAGGGAAAAGTTCTGACAGTCATACAACTGCATGATCTGAGTGAGCTTTAATGATGTGTTTGATATGGACATTTACCTAAAGACATAATTTAGATTAAGGCTTTCTGTATAGCTGATCCACAGGAAAAACAGACCAGGAGAATAAGATATGATTCCATTCCCTTTCCTTTGGTCAGCCCAACCCAGGGAATTTTTTCAGTGAGGGGGTCACATGCTATGCTGTGTTTAATTCTAGCTGAAGTCAGGTACACAAATACCATCTTACCCAGGGATTAAAGCAAAAAGGACAGGTGAGTTATAATGGCTCTTCAAAAAATTCTTTGCCTCACATAAAAGGTCATAGAATATTTCTTCAAGAGCATTAGCTGCTTATCCAGTCAGAAAAATAACTCACTACTGAGTTATGTGCAATAGCATCATGTGCTCCTTTCTGTAACATCAGTCTTGTGTTTTGAGTTGAAGGCTAGTATTTTGTGGTGAAGGTTTTGGTGTAACCACAGCTTCCATCACAAAAACTAGACAGCGGAATTTGGAACTGCATTTTTAGGAGGCGTCCAGTCTGGATAGGGAAATGTTGATGGGTGGTTGCTTGGGCATTCATAGTCTAAAAAGTACTTGATAAAGGCATGGATGTGATGTATGTTAGCTTGTTGATGCTCATGATGTATGTTAGCTTGTGGTCTATATTCTTGCTTGCTTGTGCTTTAAGTGGAACATCCTCATGTGAAGCCAGAGATTAAGTGGAAAAGGAGATATAGGAGGAGACAGCTCTCCTCAGCAGCTGAGGAATCTGTAGTTAGTGTCATCTAGCCATTTCAGGAATAAATCACATCGTTTCCTAGAAAGGATAAAGTTTTATCCTTTGTGAATGCTACTTAAAAATAAACAGACCCTCCTCTATTCTTCCCTTGAACTTTTTCACTTGCCAGCCTTCCCTGAGTCTTAGGGCATTGATTCCTCCTGCCTCTCACTGCTCTTACTCTCCTCCCAAATCCATAGGCCTTTGTGAACACGAATGAGTGAAGCTTCACAAGAAAAAAGATTTGCATTTTACAAGCCTGGACATCTTCCCCAGAGCCAACCTTAAATGCCCTCAGGCTTCACCTGGTACTTCACCTCTTGCTGCCTGTTTATTTCTGTTGAGCTGATAGTGTTCATATCTTGCTTTTTCACAAAAGCGTCTTTCAAATTGCCATCAACCCCCCACATGGCCCCTTTTATCGGGGTAGAGTTTTTTCCTATCTGTTCTGTCATGAGAGCTGCTTAATGGCTCCTCAGGGACAAATCCAGGCAGATCCTCTGGGAAAGCTGCAAGACAAATCCTGCCTGCAGGGAAGGCTATGTAGGAGCCTCAGCTTGAAATCAGACTATCCTCTGAAGACAAACCTCACTCTCACACTCCAGCAGCAATACGTTTTTCAGAAGTACTGATTGTCCAGTCCTGATTTCTTGGTGTCTTCCAGCTATGCTTCTGAATTACACAGGTAAATTTAACAGCAAAATAAAATCCTGTGGTTTGACAAGTTTATCAGAAGTACTTGCTAGCTGCTCAGACATGGTATCTTACTTTTAGTGTTTCATCTGAAGTAATACCACCTCTTACCATTTAAAATCAATGCTGGTCTGAAGCAAGAGGGCTATTACTGGCTTCTTGTGACCAAGCTTTCCTGTATTTAATTAGGTACAAGGGGAACTGAGTGGCTTTTTCTTCCTGTTGCTCCTGGAAGAAGAATATGGTCGAGAGAGGCACAGAGAGATAGGGTCAGGATGAGAACAAAGAAGTTACGTGCATGACAGGATGGATTCAGTGGTTTTCCTTCGCTGATACAAGCCTCTGCTGCAGTGTTGCTTACTTTAATAAATTTGTACCTGGTGTTGTACCTGGCCCCAGTACTGAGCTGTATGTAAATCACAGACCCTCCTCCTCAGGATTTGCACAGATATCATGCTGTATAGTGGCATAATTTTCTGATTTTAAACATAAACTTGACGAGCATTTCAGAACAGCTGTAAAATGCTTATCAAAAAGAAAGGAAAGCAAGAAAGCATTTTAATACCTGCTTTCATCAAGTCCAGTTGCTTCCAAGTGCCAGGTCTATTCAAAGACTTGGGATTTTGTTTTTGCGAAGTCTGATTTTATTTTCAATCTAACATAATCAGTACAGGGAATCAATCAGAAAGGACCCATCCCAAGGGAGCCTCAGATACCAAGCCCAGTCCTGCCCAATCCAAGTTGATTTATCACGTTCCTTAAATGACTCATCAATGCCTTGAATGGTTATTGGTGACTGGTTTTACTGGAAAAGCTGGATCGTTAAGGGGTAATGTGAGACCCTGCGGTGGGTCTACTTAAAATCTGTTAGGCCAGGGCAGAGAACAGTTTGAATTTCTAGGAACATGGCTCAAGTAAGTACATACAGCTACTTAGTTTCTGCAGGGGTTTTGGTTTTCCTGTCTCTGTTTTGCTTGGCGAATGGTGGAAAGCTGTTGGTGGTGCCAATGGATGGGAGTCACTGGCTCAGCATGCGCTCACTGCTCGTGGGCCTCAGCCAGAAAGAGCACAAAATTGTCGCTGTTGCACCAGAAGTAAACTTGAATGTGAAGACATCTGAATATTACACCCTCAAAACGTATCCAGTGCCTTTAACTAGGGAAGAACTAGGAGCAAGCATGCATTCATTTGCAAATGATCTTTTTGAGAGAAGACCTTTTCTTCAAAGAATTGCTGCGCTTTATGAGAAAGTTCAAGTCATCTCTGATCTCTACGTCTCCTCCTGTAGCAGTTTACTGCATAATAAGGATCTGATGCAGTATCTTGAAGAGAGTAAATTTGATGCTGTTCTCACAGATCCTGTTGTACCATGTGGACAAATACTGGCTCTGCATCTGTCTATCCCATCTGTTTTCTTTTTGCGAGGACTCCCTTGCAGTTTTGATTTGCAGGCTACTCAGTGTCCAGACCCTCCTTCCTATGTCCCAAGAACATTTACAGACAACTCAGACCACATGACATTTATCCAGCGTGTGGAAAACTTATTTCTCAAGTCATCAGAATCCTTTCTTTGCAATTTTGCCTATTTGCCATTTGAACTCCTGGCCTCAGATGTTCTTCACAGACCAGTAACAATGAAGGAGCTCTTAAGCCATGGATCAATTTGGCTTAAAAGAATGGATTTCGTTTTTGAGTATCCCATGCCAGTGATGCCCAACATGGTTTTTATTGGAGGTATAAACTGTGGAAATAAAAAGCCATTATCTCAGGTCAGTGATTTCCTTGATAAAATATACTAACGTTTGAAGGGAGAATGCTGTTTGTAAATGCTCTGTGTGTATATAATTGCATAAGTGATTTTGTGGGATTTATACATGCAGTAAGGTATACTGTAAAGACAGAGGAAATAGGTGAAAAACTGGGTTGGTTTTAATTCTCTCCCACTCTTGCAGGTCCTATTCCATAGGATTAGCAGGATCTAAGCATTTGTGCTTACACAATTGTTTTTTTGGGGCTAGGTGGAAGTAGTTCACCACCACATTCTCCCTAATGAGGCACACACTCATGAGTGAGGGACATCCCTGTCTTACTGGGCAGGTCTGCTGCTGTTGTTTGCCAAATCAGTATTGTTAACTCAAACTATTTGTTTTACTGTTATAAGTGATTGTTAAAAACAGTTAATCTTTTCAGTTCATAGAACCATCCTTTCTTAATTAGAAATAAAGTGTTGTAATGCATCAGTTGGCAGGTAGTGTTCTGGTTGCTCTGTCAATCTAGGCTTATCCTTTCATTGCATGGATTCCTTACAAAATTTTCTGCACAACTCTTGGAGGTTTTCATAGCTGCTGGTCAGCACTGAGCTTCTGTAACAGCTTACGCTGCCTTCTGAAAAGTTTCCCTACAAAGGGTGTACGTAGAGCTGCAGTAGTTCAGTAAACGTCCTTAAAAAAAATCCTGGTATATACTGTAAACCTCCATACTAAATCATTGTATTGTCAAAATTAACTTCTGTGCAGTAATTTTCATAATTAGGGCTGATTGTCTGCAAATCCTGCCTATGCATTAGACATATGTTGTCTGCTTTCATGCCCCTGAGGCATACTCTTCCCAGGCTGATCTGCAATGGTGTTTCTGAGTTGCTAATCCAGTTTTAAATATAGCTGGCACAAAACATGCCGTTGTCCTTTCTTCTTCCAGCCCCTACTTCATCCTTCCAAAAAGAGGCCTTTCAGGGTAATGAACTTTGATAGCCAATTTTCCATTTTCATTACAGTGTCAAGATACAAAACTGATAAAGAAACCAGGCCATTTCACATGTGAAGCATTAATATTTTTATAATCTTTTCAAATGAAAATTATTTGGACTGGCAAGAGTGGAGAAATTTTCATACACTGAAAATTTTTGTTTGGAAAAGGAATGATCTGTTAGTTAGCTCTTTTGAGCAGAGCAGTTGTTGAAGGATCCCTCATTTCCTTAAATCCTAGTGCTTCTCCAATACAAAGAGGTGGGTGTTTCCCAGTTTAGCTGCTACTCTGATTATTGTGTGCCAAATTGGCTGAACTTTAACACCTTGTATTCCATCTTTGCCATACCCATGGTTGTACATTTACCACACTGCAAATAAGTCTAAAGATCATCTGGAGAAAGCACATCACAGATTGCTTGAAACCATGAAGCTAGGGATATTCTTTCTGGGCAGCACTCACCAGATTTCTGCAGAAATGGCCCCGGTGTTAAGTACTCATCCACAAGTGATGGTGACTCTGCTTCTTCTGTCTGTGCTCAGTTTGGCTGCTGGTGGGAAGCTGCTGGTGGTGCCAGTGGATGGGAGCCGTTGGCTCAGCATGCGGGAATTGTTGGATGGTCTCAAGCAGAAGGGACATGAAATAGTTGTCGTCGCACCTGAAATAAATGTACATATATCTCCATCAGCGAATTTTGTTATGAAAATGTATCCAATACCTTTCACAAAGGAAGAGATGGATGAAAATTTCCAAGCATTTTCACGGGATGTATTTCAAGAAGGATCTTTTCTTGAAAGATTTCTTAAAGTATACTGGAGACTGAAACGCGTGTCTGCCATCACTCTCTCTACTTGTGCACACTTATTGTACAACAAAGAGCTTGTCAGATATCTTGAGGAGAGCAAATTTGATGCTGTCCTTACAGACCCTGTACTACCCTGTGGG
>JAVJGI010000064.1:6949494-7010034 GCA_035590275.1 Ibycter americanus
GTGTTCACAAGGGTGGAATTTTGTATTGCAGATATGAGTTAAGTTCCCATTTAGGATGTGTTAGGCAAATACACATGAAGGAAATTAGTTTTCTCTCACTTTCTTCCTCACTTTCCATTTTCTGTGTAGGCAGTTATACCTTTTCACTTATAAAGTGTGCTCAGTTGATGCCTTTTTAACTACTTGTATTTGAAGCTGTTCTATGTAACGTTGTGTAACTTGGTACTCTCTTTCCCCCTTAGCAAGTGACGGAAGAACAGCAGGCAAGTCTGAGAGGCTGTCAAAGCCTTGCAGTCAGTATAATTCATACAACTTTGCACATTGTTCTAGTAGGATCTGTTATTTACTGAGAAATGCATGTGAGGCTTCTGTCCCCGTGCACCCTTGCTGCCTTACCACTTCTTTTTTTTGTCAAGGAATTTGTCTGCTTCTTCATTCATGGGTATTTCCAAAGTTGGAACCAGGAGCAATGTTGCAGGCTGTGGACTCTCAGGCTAAGAAGCACTGTCTGTTTACAGGCAGGCCTCAGAAGATTTCACCTTGGCGGTGGCTATGTGACATCTGATAACAAAATCAATCCCAATGAGGCTGAAGGGGCTATGGTGGTTTGGCAGGTCCTGCTCAAAGGCAATAGAGCTGCCAAAGCTTTTCTAATAGAAACAGATGGGGCTTAATCTGGTGCATTCAGCACATTTACCAATCGCCTGCATAGATCGCTGAACTCTAGTGCTTATTATGCAGCCTTTTATCAAATCAATGATTACACATTTACCACACAGCAAATACCATAAGGATCAAAAGACAGGCTGTAGCAGAGATTGCTTAAAAACACAGAGCTGGTGCTGTGGCTTCAGTGCTGCCAGTGGTTTTCTTTCTGGGCAGCACTCACCAGATTTCTGCAGAAATGGCCCCGATTCTTAGTGCTCATCCACAAGTCATGGCAACGCTGGTTATACTCTTGTCTGTGCTCAGTTTGGCTGCTGGTGGGAAGCTGCTGGTGGTGCCAGTGGATGGGAGTCATTGGCTCAGCATGCGGGAAGTGTTGGATGGTCTCAAGCAGAAGGGACATGAAATAGTCGTTGTCGCACCTGAAATCAGTATGCACATAAAGCCAACAAAGAACTTTGTCATGAAAATGTACCCAGTCCCTTTCACAAAGGAAGAGATGGATGAAAATTTCCAAGCATTTTCACAGGATATATTTGAAGAAGGATCTTTTCTTGAAAGAGTTATTGGAATTTATCAGCGTTCAAAAAAAACCTCTGCCATGTTCCTGTCTGCCTGTAGACAGTTACTGTACAACAAAGAGCTTGTCAGATATCTTGAAGAGAGCAAGTTTGATGCCGTCTTTACAAACCCTCTACTACCATGTGGGCAGATAGTGGCTGAGCATCTTTCAGTCCCTTCTGTGTTTCTCTTGCAGCAGATACCTTGTGGTTTAGAATCTGTAGCCACTCAGTGTCCCAGTCCCCCTTCGTATGTCCCTAGGATATTTACAGAGCATACAGACCACATGAACTTTCTCCAGCGGGTGAAGAACCTGATCTTTGACATCCCAAATTTTTTCCTCTGTGATTTTGTCTTTCAACCATACGCAAAACTGGCTTCTGAGTTCCTTCAGCGGGAGGTGACCGTGACAGATCTCTTACGCCAGGCTTCCATTTGGCTCATGAAGCTAGACTTTGTTTTACACTATCCAAAACCATTGATGCCCAACATGATTATGGTTAGTGGAGTAAACTGTGCTCACAAGAAGCTACCTCAGGTGGGTCATGCTCTGTTTTTTCTTGCCATTCTTGCAGGTTTTTACATATTCTGCAATGTTGCAACACAGGTTTTGTTAGAAAGCTGTCTTTCTGTGGGTGATAGCAGGATTTCAAACTGCTTTTGCTTTGTGAAGAGGAGGCAGTACTGGTTTCAGTGAAGGCATCTGGATATCACAGCATAAAGATGGAGAAAGCGTCGTATATGGAATTAGCTCTGGGATACTCCCTACTGATCCTGTGCCTCTGCTCAAAGCTAGCTTTGACATTAGAGCAGGTTGCTCAGCACCTCTTCACTGAAGGCTGTTGATGTGCAAGGCAGATGTTGTGGAGACCTTCGCTCATCCTGTGGTCTAACTTGTAACTGCTGATTTCCTCTACATCCCTGTCTTTTATTCTTTAAAGAAGGATTCTCTATGTTTTGAATGGTCATAGATTCATAAAATACTGTCGTTTGGAAGGTCCTTTGCAGGCCTTTGAGTGAACCTCCTAGTCAAAGCATGTCCAGCTGGTTCAGGTTGTTCCATTCTATGTCTTGTCAAGTTTTGAGTATCTCCTATGACCCTTACAGTGAAAACACTTTATTATATCCAATTTATTATTGTATCCAGTTCAAATTTTCCTTGTTGTGGCTTGTGTCAGACTACTGACTCATAGTCACCTTTTGTCCAAGAGGACCCCGGGTCATTTGCTGCAAAGCTGTCCAGCTGGAGTCCAGCCTGTCCTGTGGCATGGGGTTATCCCATTCCAGTGGCAGAACTTTGCTTTTGCCTTTGCCGATCTTCACAACGCCGCTGTTGGCCCATTTCTCCAGCTCGTGGCATTCTTTTTGCATATCCCAGTCCAGTGATGCTCCTTATCTAAAGTATCAGCTGACATCATAAAAAGAAAGCATAAGTTAGGTTAGTTTATTCTTATAAAATGAATGTTGGATTTATTTCAGATTTTTTTTAATGTGTATTCAAATATATTTTGTGGTTTGCAGAGTAACATCATAGCTTCTATTTTTAGAAATAACTATTCCTGTTAAGTAAGTTTTTCAGATTTTGACTTGCAAAACAGTGAAATGGGGCTTATTTTTCAGAAAAAGCTGAACCTCACACACTAAAAGTGAAGCATTTTTAAGAGGATTCAAACTTGGCACTCAGTCTAGAAAAGCAGAGGTGGAATAAACCGTATAGCTAAACCTATGAAAAGAACAGTGACAGAGGTCTATAAAATCCTGAAAGGTGTAGTAAAGGTGAAAGGGGAACTGATACGCAGTTTCTCCCAGTACTTGACCTATGACTAACATGAAATGTGGCAACTGCAAGCTTAAAGCAAACAAAAGGGAATACTTTTTCACACTGTGCACACAAAAAATTAAAAGGCTGCCTCTCAACACCAGCAGATTTTTTTGTAGGTAAAAAAATCTGCCTCTCAACACTAGCAGATATTTTTTGTAGGCAAAACCTAAGAATTTAAAAAGGATTTGGACAGTTAATAAGAGCTACATTTTGACTGCCAGGATTTGTAGACTTAAAGAACAGGTAATCATGCATTCCCCTAACAGGATATTTGCTGTACTGTGTCCAGTGTACAACCTTGGCACTCAACTCTGTACTTTAGCTTTACTTTCTCCTGATGGATATCTCTTTTAACCCTTGCCTTTGGAATGGGCTGAACTCACGGACTTCAATCTCTGGACTCATATACACGTGAAAGGGTGTTTGTGTGTTGCTCAAAATCCAGTGACACACCTTCTAAACTCTTATGAACTCGTCGTTAGCCTTAAGGGTTTAGTTTGTGGGGTTTTTACCTCTTTAATGTTGTTTTATAGTATTTCATATTAGTGTTATACAGAGAATACATATTTTAAGTTCTGCTAACGTTTCAGCCAAGACTAACATGGAAGTGACTGTATATCAAATATGAGATTTGAAATCCCTTTATGTGTTAGCACAGGGTAAGAGTACATCTGCAACTCCGGGTTAACTACCTGAGTGTATGCTGCCACCTTAGAGCATATGTAATGCTGTGTCGCCTTGTTATGCAAGATCTTTTTACCACTGGAACCTGAAAACACACACATAGGTACTGCAGCTAACTCCTTGGCACATGAGAATGTCTTCTGTCTACCTCCTTTAGTTTTTGGTCTTTTAATATCACTTCACTCTCAGCTAGAGAAGAAAGTTTTGCCAAAACAGGCTGCAGAATGGGACTGTACTGATGTCTGAAACTGCTTCCTCTTTCATGCAGTTTCCTTAGACGTTACAGTTCTTGCTGGCTTACAAGAATCACTTTTCTTGACATGCCACATGGAGAAGCTCCTATAAAAATAAACTTTTTAGGACACAATTATTATTAGCCTTGGAATGTGCTTATCACACCTAGGTACCTTTGGCAAAGCTAGCTATTTCACAAACCAGTTTTCCCATCACTCCCACCTGCTCCAAGACAACTCTTGTAGGCTGCTGCACAGCAGAAGAAACAGTTCAGAGCTCTCTCTGATCAGGTGTGCTTGGCTGGGGGGTCTAAAACAGTTTTTCTTCTCCAGCCAGCAATGACTCTTGTTCAGTTACCATTTCTATATCTTGTTTTGGTTTTGTAAATTTGCAAATTTTTGGCATCCACGTTTTCCCTTTCCATGAAATATCCCTTAATGGCAGATGAGATCTACTTGGTCAGGCATTTCCTTAAAGCACAAACTGCAGATATCTGCTTTTCTGGGTTTATCTTGGAAATTTTCATATGCCTTTGCAAGTTCTCCCTGTCTAAGTCCATTGCTTTATTAATGGCGCCTATTTCATTCACTCATCTACCCACTGAGTTTCCATGGCATCATTTGCTGCAGTTTCAACCCAGGTTCTCGAGAATAATTAGGCACTTAAATCCCATTCAAATCAACCTGATTTGGCTATCTAAACAAGTCCTTGAAGCGGGACTGTCTTCTATATCAGATCACATCAGTCAGGCTGTTATACAGGCAAACCTTCAAAACCTCAGAGGTAAGAAGCTTTTCCCAAATGTTCAGTCTGAATCTCTCAAACTGCTGTTTGTGGCCCTGATTACACTATTTATTGCTACCCAGAAAAGTTTGGCTCCATCATCATTGTTATTCGCCACCAAGTAGCTGTAGGCTGCAGTCAAGTGTTATAGAGAACAGGACTTCCAATATGGTGTTGGGTTTTTTTGCCTTAAAAAGCTTATCATGGCATATGCAGAAGCAGCTCAGAAGCTCTTGTTCTCCCCTTCTTCTGGTAAGCACAAGACAAAAGTGTGGACTTGCCTTGGCTTATACCACAGCCAAGCCTTATTAACTTCTTTTGAAAGTAACTGTTTTAAGCACTTGCAAAAAAGTTTGGCCTGTGGCCTCTCACCTATGAACCCTTATGGCCTCTCTTGAGCAAGGACTGCATATTCTGCTGTATCATTGCTTTCAAAAAGATGTTTGGCCTCGAGTCACTCACCTACAAACTCTTATGGCCCCTATTGAGCAAGAACTGCGCGTTCTGCTGCATCATTATTTATATAAAAAAGTGTTTGGTTAATATGTTACCCAAACTTTGGTGACACAACTGCTTGGTGTGTCAGCTCCTGCTTACCATGTAGAACATCCTGTGTGAACTCCAGGCACCTTTCTGAGCAAAGGTGTAAGACTGAAAGTTGGAGGTTTAGGTCTCTCATGTCAATAGTGCAACACGCACAGAGCAACAAGCTCTCTGGAGAAGGTCAGTGGCCATAAAAATCGATTCCTGACTTGAATTTGGCACAGGACAGTCAAGTGCACAGTGACTCACTTGAAACAATCCTGACTCAGAAAAATCCCTCTACAAACAACTGCTACCCCTGCTAAGCAAAGACCCTGCTAATTGTTTCATTTAAGATAACTTAAATGCATGGAAATGCTTCTTACTTTACATCTCGATAGCATGCTTACCAATGCTTTTATCATTGTTTAAAACATGATCTTTGAACTGCAATAACCTGTCTTGATAAACATTTTGTAGAGGTAAAGATCAAGGACCATCAAGTTATAAATGAGGTACAATATTTTTTGTTTTCATATGGTGCTTGGAAGAAGTGAGAAGGAACAGTTCATTTCTTTTCCTGCTGACAGTTATGCGGAGGTACCAGATATATGCTGGGATTGTTCTATTTCTTTCTTTCTGGAGTTTGGCAGAAGGTGGGAAGCTCTTGGTTGTGCCTCAGGATGGAAGCCACTGGCTGAGCATGCGTGTGGTCCTGGAGAAACTCTGGGAGAGGGGGCATGAAATCGTTGCGGTGATTCCTGATGCTAGTTTGCTCATGAGAAGCTCACAATCTTTCATCATTAAAACATACTCTGCGCCTTACACACAGGAATTTGTGGATAAATACTACCATTCCATCGGTGAAAAAATATTTGATAACCCTTCCCTTCTAGAAAAATTCACAATTTTATTCAGCAATCTATCAGAGCTGACCAGCATGTTCTCTACTACTTGTCGGCATCTCTTATATGATGAAGAACTAATGAAGTATCTTCAGGACAGCAAATTTGATGCCATTATGATGGATCCTGTGTTGCCCTGTGGACCAATTGTTGCTGAATATCTTTCTCTCCCTTCAGTGCACTTCATGCGTGGTTTTCCATGTACCTTAGACTATAAAGCCGCCCAGTGTCCCAGTCCTTTTTCTTACGTGCCAAAGACTTTCACATCCAGTTCAGATCACATGACATTTATGGAGCGTGTGAAGAACCTCCTGATTGGGTTTTCAGAGCATTTGTTCTGCTATCTGTTTTATTTAAAATATGAGAACTTAGCTTCTGAGTTTCTTCACAGAGAAGTAACACTACTGGAACTATTTAGCAAAGCGTCAATTTGGCTGATGAGATATGACTTTGTTTTTGAGTATCCGCGCCCAATAATGCCAAATATGATCTATATTGGAGGCATCAACTGTGAGCAGAAGAGGCCATTATCAAAGGTTTGTCATTGTTTACATTGAGGGTATTATAGCATTTATTAGCTATTATTTAAGATTTGCTTTAAGTGCTTCTTCTTTGTTCTTGAGCCAATATATGATCAAATACCAGGATGGCATGATTTGGGAGTGGGAATCTCAGGCTCGGACAGATGATCACGAGGCTTGCACTACAAGCAGCTGAAGGGTTTCTCTCCGAGAGAGCTCAGGCAAAGTTGTCCGAGCTGTGTAGCTGCCTAGGTATAGCTTAGCTTGTTGTAAGCATATCACCATAATATTAGACATTCATGGCCTGTATGCTATATCTAGATAAATGACAAAATAATTCTAGATCATATGATTTAATAATCCCAAACAGTTGTGGAATACTGATTAATTGCAGGAGACTTGATTGGACAAAAAATGGAAATGTGGAATTAAATCTGTGGATGCACCCAGGCACTTGGTAGAGGGAGCTCTTTTGACTCTGAATTTGTGTAAGAAGCAATGTAAGATAGCATGTGAGAGGGATGATTGGAAAAAGAAGCCTTCAGGATTGTAACTATATACCCTCCCTCTCTAGCTTGTTTAAATCTCCCTAGTGGGCTGTGCAAATAGTGCAGATGTCAGTCATTTATTCTGTTTTTTAGACCGCAATGGTGTTGCAACAGCAGAAGTTATTGCTAAGTTTGCATCGCACTTACTACTGTAGACTCAGGGCTTTCACTTTGATAACTGCTATGACATAGAAACAAATCTGAAGATAAACCTTAACAACCCACTATATACCAAATCTCTGTCAATCATTGCTTTTTGTTTAGACTCTGAGAGCGGAAGGCAATCCAAAGGTCAGACTTACGTTCTGAAGCGTTGTGTCCAATCACCTGAGCAGTCTCAAGGCAGGGAGTTCATCATTAACTGGATGTTAATAAGACAGTGATTGCTGGGTCAGGTGTTATCTCCCATTCATGACTCTTGTTCAGCCTTTCAGTGCGACACGCTGCCAATTGCTTGACACTTCTCCATTGAGCATTTGAATCCTCTAACGTTAGTTCGAGCATTCAACTTTACCTTGCAGTGCCGTTACTTAAAGCCTTCACTATGCACAGACAAACACAACCTTTACCCACTGTTAAAAATTACCCTTGTTTCTGCCCACAAACGTAGTCTGTTAAAAATTAAACACTTCCCTTGGTTAAGATTAAAGTGCAAAGTAGCCCATGATTCATTCTCGTCCCCTACAACAGTTTTGCTGCTGTTTAAACCTTTGCTGACAGCACAAGGAAAATGGCCTCTTCAAGTCCAGGAATTAATTCTCTTGCCTCCTGGGCTGCAGTTTTCCTGCTCCTGTGGACCTTTTCTGAAGGTGGAAAGCTTTTGGTTGTACCTATCGATGGCAGCCACTGGCTCAGCATGCGCCCGGTTGTGGAGCGGCTCAGGCAGAGGGGACATGAAATCGTGATGGTTGTACCAGAGATAAATTTGCGGATAGGTTCGTCGGTGCATTATACCATGAAAACATACTCTGTGTCTTACACTAAGGAGTATGTGGAGGCAGAATTTAAAAAGCTGGGCTACAGGAGTTTCACACCTCAACCCTTCTTGGAAAAATTCTCCAAAATGGCAAATATTACAACCATGTTCTTCGATTCCTGCAAACGTCTTCTGTCGAACAAAGAACTGATTAAATACCTTGAAGAAAGCAAATTTGATGCTGTCTTTATGGATCCTTTTTTTCCATGCGGACAGATAGTGGCCGAACATCTCTCCCTACCTTCTGTGTACCTTGTACGGGGACTGCCGTGCAGCCTAGACTTCCATGCTACCCTCTGTCCAAATCCTCCTTCTTACATTCCTAGGTTCTTCACTCGCTACACGGACCACATGGCGTTCCTCCAGCGTGTGGGCAATCTCGTAGTTAGCCTGAGCAGTTCCCTGGCTTGCAGTTTTCTTTATTCGCCATACGATCATTTGATCAGAGAATTCCTCCAACAAGAGGCAACAGTGCTTGAGCTGTTCAGCCGCGCATCTATATGGCTCATGAAATATGACTTTGTGTTTGAGTACCCCAGGCCCCTAATGCCTAATATGGTCCTGATCGGAGGCATAAGCTGCGCTCGGGGAAAAACGTTATCACAGGTTAGTTACCTTTTTTCCCCTCAGTTTAGCTATGGCTGCAATGCTTGCTCTCACCACGAGATGGCGCTCCCGGCAGTAAGAAATAATATCAGGCAGAAGAACAACGTGGAAGCGGGTAGGAAAGCGAGACCTCTGGATTCCCAGACAAGCATGCACAAAAGGCTGGGGTTTTCCACATTATTTTTTTCCCCCCCAATATTTCCCGGCTGCCTATTTCCAACAATTTTGTTTTGTATACCTGTTGACAAGACTTGGTGCTACCTGGAGTAATGCAGCAGGCCAAATCATGCTAATCCTCTGCCCTTGAGCAAAGGACCATTTCTGCAGGAATATCAGACACTGGCAGACCTGAATGACATCCCCACCACCCAGTGAAACAGCAAGAGATCTCTGCTTCTTTTGTGTAAAATACTCTGTCCCAGATCTGGACTGTAACTCTATTTTGCTTGAACTATGCCAAACTTCCTAAATATGGGATATTTTCCCATATTTCCCACTTCCCACTCAGCAATCCTCTGAATTCTTAGTGCTTTCTCTTATTTTTCAGTGAGTGTCCACTGCAGGTATTTCATAGAGGTGATGCTACACGCCCCCGAGATGAGCAGATGCTAGTTAAAAAGACTACTGAAATTACCTTCGTATTCCCAAAGCAGGGCTGCAAAAAGTTTCCTAATAATAGTGGCACTTCTGAGCAGGAAGTCAGTCCTTGGCACATAAAAACATTTAAAGAACAGAGTAAAACTGATGTGACTGGTCCCACAGAAAATTAATAGGGCTAAATACACCTTGAAATAGCTGTATGCGTTCCACTGCATCAGGAACTGCAGGGAGCAAGTCAACCACTGGCCAAAGAGATTTGCATCAGAAGCACATTTGTAATTTGGGGAGGATTTTGCAGTTCCCAGATGTCTGTGACTTTATGTAGAACTGAGACCTGAGTTCCCAACCAGACATCTATGACACCTTAATGGAGAGCGTATTTTCAGAGAAAACTGGTAAGACAGAACGAAGCCCTGAAATTAGAGTTAAATTTCGCCTTGTTTTCCCCCAGGGAGAGCATCAGGTCTGCTGTTCAGGGTGCCACTATCACCACACCTTTAATGGCTCCATCTGTTTGGGATCCAGCCTCAAGCAAAAGGCCATGGCACTCTGATCAGCCACAAAAATACGTAACAAGCGCCAACTAAGAGATTTAGTCTTGATTATACCCTCAGACCCTAGAGATAGCATTTCAATTGCCAGACTTACAGGAACATTTAGTTCATTTTATTCCAGCCATTTAACTCTGCCTGCAACAATTCCCGCCAGTTTTGTCTTTCCCTCCCTGGCTTTACCAAATATTTTTCTATGGCACAGGATTTTTGTTTCAGCCTTCAGCTGTTTTTATGCTTCATAGGAACCCTTTTGTTCTTGGAGTCTAGCAACAGATCTCGTAGCCCTTCTATTATTTAAATCAAACAATCAAAACAGATAAAAAAACTGGCAGTGGTTTGATATTAACATACTCAAAGCAGACCCAATAAATCCAGATATTAGAAGTTAGAGCTATCTGCTGTCAGAACACTTTTCAAAAATCTTAATTCTCTCTTGCAGCTGCATGGTCTGAAAAGAAGAGCATCAACTCTAAATCCAGAGCATCTGACTTGCAATAAATGTGAAAATAAACCACAATATATTCACCTGGGGATTGGTTGCCAGGGAAAGTATGATGATGAATTGATCTCCTTAATTGGTACAACACCATTTTTAATGCACAGAAACCGATGTCTTAGAGCAGGCAGGCTTTGCTACATGACTGTTTTAAAGTAAATTTTTTCTTATGTATGTACTGAATCTTGGTTCAGGCTTCAATTCTGCAAACACTCATGCACCTTCATCCACCTGTGCCCATTTTTTCCCCTGGGACTCATTTTCATATAGATAACTGATTTTTCTGATCATAATTTTCTTGTGTTGACTGCTTATTTTATTGCCTTTCCAGATAGTTTTGTGGGAACGTGACAGAAATTACAGCATATGATGTGGAAAGGACTTCAACTAAGGATGTGCTTTGTGTTGGCAGGAATTTGAAGCTATTGTGAATGCCTCTGGGGAACATGGCATTGTTGTCTTCTCGCTGGGTTCCATGGTCTCTGAGATTCCTATGAAGAAAGCCAAAGAAATCGCAGATGCCTTGGGATCAGTCCCTCAAACGGTACAGTGTCCCTTTTCTCCTTCCAGCACAGCAATCCAACACTGTTTTCAAATACAGTACATGCCTACCTTCAGCTTTCGGTGTGCTTGGTCCTCCCTTCTTTCTCCTGCTCCCTGATGCCAGAAAAAACCAGCTGGTCTGCTTGACAAAACAGGTTTTGTGCACCACAAATGTTTTCAGCTGTGGCTTTGTAACCCACTGAGGAACAGCAAGCGACTGGTTGCTGAGAACTGACATTGTGTTTACTTCTTTTGAAAGGTTTTGTGGCGATACACGGGAGAGGCGCCCCCCAACCTGCCGAAGAACGTAAAGCTTGTCAAATGGCTGCCACAGAACGATCTTCTAGGTAGGTCTGAGATACCTTGAGTAATACCAGAGTGTTTCTTTTAATCCCGATACTGCTGTTGTAAGGCCTCATTAGCATCATCTGTGCTGACTCCTTGTATCACTGTGGGTCACAGACCTCCTCACAGGCTTTGCTGTTTGAACCAGAGCTTGTCTTTCAGAAACTTACCTGATTGCAACTTCAGAATTGCTGAATTATGAAACCACTCTGTCTGGAAAGGTGTTCCAACACTTAACTACCCTTACTGTCAAAAATGGGGGTCTTTATCTCTGACTAGCCAGTCTCAACACCCAGCCATGGGTTTTTGTCATGTTTTTGTCTACTGGACTGAAAAGAAAATTTGAGGCCCCCAAGTGAACATTTCCAGATGGGTCGTTGGGCTTTTCAGGGGGTAAAATTGTATGTGCTATTGCCAGGAGTGCATTTGTTGGTTAGACAACAGGGCTTGGCTGTGGGAGATCTGCAAAACCAGCAAATGGAAGACATGATAAAAAAGTATGCAATGGTAACATCTTCTTTAACCTTACTTGGCTCTGATTTCATGCTAAAATCTGAGAAACTTTGGAGGATTATCCAAGGTTTTCCAGAGATAACCCAAACCAAGACAGAATGCTACAACCCAATGTTCATTCAGTCCCCCGTAATATCCTGTTCTCTGCAGCCCTAAGTCTGTCCATAAGTAATGAAGCACATGACAGCCCAAAGTTCTTGATTTATACCTCCCAGTGCCATTTTTGTGCAAGTTTTTCCCCAGGGTTGTGTTACTGTGACTTAATAAATCAAATAGCTAAGCAAGTCTTTCTTTCCTCCACAGCTCACCCTAAGACTCGTGCATTTATTACCCACGGAGGCTCACACGGTGTTTACGAGGGCATATGCAATGCGGTGCCAATGGTACTAATGCCTTTATTTGGAGACCAGATGGACAATGCCAAGCGAGTAGAGTCACGGGGAGCAGGACTGACACTGAATATACTTGAAGTGACTTCGGAGGACATATCCGCTGCCCTGAAAGCAGTAATCAATGATAAAAAGTCAGTAATAGGAACACAGCCTTTCTCCTTCTACTGTTGTGTAACACCAGCATGCTAGCTTCCAGCTTAACAGAACGTTAATCTGTTCTTATATGCCTTGTTATATCAAAGTTATATCATTGAAAGCTGATGCTTGCCCTGGGTTAACCCTGTCCTATCTCTGTAATAGCACTGTCCTTCTCACTGCCTGGGAGTATAATCACTAGGTGACAAGAACTAGCTATATGAGAGGATGCAGGTATCAGAGAAGATGGGGTAGATGCAATGGAAGAAATAAAGTTGACAAAAGATGTATCACCTGCTTCAAGCCAAATTTACCAGGCAGTGATGCACAGGACTTTGACACAGTATGGCAGAAAATGCAATTGGTGAAGGGAGATGTCGCAAAGTGCTTTTGTTTCCCAAATCAGTGATGACATGAGTCAGTGGGGAGCCTGAAAAGGTTGAAAGGCTCAGCTGCCTGGCTGATTTTCTTTGCATGAGGCTTGCCTAGAGATGCTGTCTGCACAACAGCAGGAGGAAGCCGGCAAGTGGCAGCGCCTTAGTATAGTCCAGAGGCTGTACTGCATCAGGAATCATTGCTTTCCAGATGGCAGGGTTTACTAAACATAGCTATTATCACTCATTTATTTTACAGACTAGTTTTTCTCGGTCATTTTCCCCTCCTAGTGCTCATAAGGAGCTGTATGAGCACAGGCAGCTGCTGCCTGGCTCAGCAAGGCTGGACAATTCCAGCACAGAGCAGGAGGAACATGCAAGGGTATACTGAGGCGGTACAGGGAACCACGCTACACATCTCACAGTATTGCAGCCAGCATGCCCCAGGTGTTTTGAGGTATCACAAAGGGGAGTTTTAAGACATAATCTGCTCTTCCCTGCTCCCATTCTCTGTTGTCATTAGGACTTCTCAGTCCTTGGCATCCTCTTCCCCATCATGTTTTTGAGAAATGGCACCTTATTGCCATTGTTCTCTAACCACTTTTCTTATAGCAATAATAATAATAATAATAGTAGTAGTAGTAGTAATAATAATAATAATAATGCATCTTGATCTTGAAAAGCTGTATGGCTTTTCTACACCCAGTCTCACATTTCAGCCAGATACCTTCACCTCAGAGATTTTGCTGACAGCTCAAACTGAGCTTTTTCTTTCTCTTCTTTTCTATTTCCTTCTTTTTTTTGTCATTGAAAACAGCACATTTCTGGGCCCATAACTTTGCCATTGTCCTTCTCATGGGGTGGTGGAGGTGGGGAAACACCACCAGAGAAGCCCCAGTGGGCCACCAGACAGCTAACACTGCATCCCTTTTTTTCTGGGGACTTGGAAGCACAAGTCATTGAAAACACCCCACATCTTTTCTTGACAGGTACAAAGAGAACATCAAGCGTCTCTCAGACCTTCACCTTGACAGACCCATCCACCCCCTGGACCTGGCTGTGCACTGGGTGGAGTTTGTAATGAGACACAAAGGGGCCCCACACCTGCGACCTGCTGCTCACGACCTGAACTGGTTCCAGTACCACTCCCTGGACGTCATCGCCTTCCTCCTCGCCGTTGTGCTCCTCTCCCTCTTCATTTCTGTGAAGTGCTGCCTGTTCTGCTGCCGCAGGTGCTGCTTTAAGAAGGGAAGAACAAGAAAGCCAACCAAATCAAAGTCTCACTAGCAGATGAAACTAGTGGTAGGAGATAAGGTCTGCTCAGACCAGGAGGATCAGAGAACATCTCAAATTTCAAGAAAATAATTTCTGACTTTCAGTCAGGAAATAATGTTCCTTTAAACTAGCATCATGGGAGGGGTTGTTTCACTGATATAATTTTTGCCTTTAATTAAGAATCGTTTGTTAAAATTACTTTGTATAGGAGTGCTTCAGTCACTTGGGAAGGTATTGGTGCGAAGTCTGAGGCTCCTGGCTTCCACATCTTGATGTACAGCAGGCTCATGGTGACTTTTTTTTCTTTACCTCTCTATGCAATGTGATATATAGGGATTTCATAAGACTTTGCTTCAAGGGCTTTAGGAGAACCATTTACTCTAGTGTAAGACTGTCAGGTTTATCAAGCACTTTGAAATCTCTCTATAGCTGTTGTTATAGAAGAGGCAAATGTTATACTCTGACAATAAGTGTCACTTAAGCCTAGCTAGACACACATCTTAAATGGATTTTGTGTGTTTACAATACCCTGAACAAAATTAAGGTTTTGGCAGGGAAGTTGTTGAAAGCTACGGGTATTTCACCCAAGTTCTTCATCAGGCAGAGCACTGTATCTGGAGATTACCTGTTAGGCGATGAGATCTTTGTAATCGTTGTTTATAAAACCCAACTGATGTACTCTTTGTAAGTGATGTTCAGGTAAAGACCCAAACACCAGCCCTATAAATAAATGCCCAATACTAACAATAATGGCTCTTGTGTTTTCTGACTTGAGAGGTATGGGGCTGGATGCTTGCTCAGTCATGGAGAGAGAGCTGGAGAAGGGAAAGATTCAATGCTCCACAGTGTGAAAGCCACCTCGATGCACAAAAGCCAGTTCTCAGCATTACTATCTCACTGTTTGGTGACATGATCCTTGCTGAGAGGTTACATTCTGAGGCTACTACAGTCCTCACTACTACATACAGGAAAAGTCAGAAAAGACCTTAAGCATAAGTTAATATTCAGGGCTCAAATCAGGCTGGGACATCCCATGGCAGGACAGGTGTTCTGCTAAGTACCTGCTGCTGTTATTTTCTATTGCTGTTGAAAAAATCAGTGGCAAGTTCAGTCCCTCTTCACCTCAGTCTGTCCCCACTGCAGTGCCCGATTCTCGTGGGCATCCATGCTACCTGCAACCTGTCCAGGACCGAGGCCAACTGTTGCTTTTTGTCCTCTGCCTTTTCCTTCCTGCTCCTGCTCACAGTAAACAGAATGAAACCCTTCCTTGGGACATGCAGAAAGTCCCCACAGTGCATGAAAGCTGGCCTGCTTTCATAACGCAACTTTTGCAGCTCCACACGTTTCTGAATTGACAGCTCTGGCTGTCCCTGTGGTCCTGGCTGGAGCCAGGTGACACCAGCGCATCTGTGCAAAGGTACACTGTGCCTCTTGAAATGAGACCCAGAGAGACCTCTCAGCGGCCGCCACACTACCAGCCAGGGTGGTTTCAGTCCTCTCTGAGCATGGGGCTGGCTTCCAGCAGCTCTCTGATGTAAAACATACTTTAAAATGTCCTTACAGAGAAGTTCTCCGAGTACTCTGCTGCAAACAGGCTCTGGATCGATCCAGTGACTTTCTCTGCAGGGACAAGAGAAAAAACCCTTGGTTTCATATCAGATGAACAGAGTTAAAAATATCCTGATTGCAGCTGTTCGGGTGGTTGGGGTTTTTTTGACTCAAGTTGAAAGAAGTGAAAGAAGGAGCTGAGAGAAAGGGAGGAAAAATCAAAATGTCCATCCCATGGCTTTCGTTTCATTTTGGAAAGATCTTTAACACAGCCAAAGCAAGATAGCAGCAGAAACCAGGTATCCCCTTCCTCTCCTTTTCCCTTCACTCTCCTTAGCCTTGGGTAGTTTGTCCAGCTATTTTCCCGTGGCTCACCAGAGAAATGAGAGAGGGGCCTTGGGGGATGTGCAGTGCCAGGGCTGGACAACCATCATGTTGTGTCCAGTTTCAGCCGTGCCCAGCAGAGGACACTACGATATCACTCACAGGAGGGAGCGAGGAAAAAGTCCATCATCCTTCCCCGCCAAGCCAGCCCAGGTGCCTCGGTGGAAATCGATAGCGACTTGTTTATCTGCCTGTGCTCCAGGAATATGGACCCTGCCGCACGGAGGCGATTTTCAGAGTGAATTAAGAGCCAAAGTGCATGGGACAAGCAGTTTTGGTGCAGAGGAGGGAGGCAGAAGGGCTGCAGCACCACCGCAACATGGCCCTCCCAAACCTTCTCAGGGAAGAGTTAATCCGGAGATGCCGTCTCCTCCTATTGCCCCTTACTTGGGTGCCATATAGAGTCATGCTGCCTCTTCAGCAGAGCAGAGCCCCACATCCCTGCTTCCCTTACTGGGAGAACGAGAAGTCATCGGCGACAACACATTTTTAAGCAACAGAGCTGAAATTGAGTCACTTCCCAAAAGGGGAAACTGAGGCAGGGCCAGCACCGCTCCTCTCCCTGAGCCGCACAGGCTTCACATCACCCCAGGGCTCCAAGCACTGCAGCCAGAGCTTTTTCAACAAACCCTTCAAACCTCTGTTTTTAAACACCTGCCAGAAGACAGCAGCCAAAATCCCTTCTCTGCCCTTGGAGAATGGAGCTGCAAACACCTCCCACCTCCGGCAGCCTCTCAGCATCACCGAGCGCTCACGTAGCACCCCTTCGGAGCTGTGAAAGGAGAGGAGAGCTGTTGCTTTCAGCTCCCACCCGGGGAGTTTTGTAGTGTTTGTTTTACTTTTGCCCGGATTTTAACATCCAGGCTTGCAAAAATAAGGCTGGGAAAAAAAAGCAGTATGAGACAGTGCTGCTCCAGGCTCTTGTGGTGACCCTTGGACTCCCTGGCTGCAAAACGTGGGCGAGAACCTCTTTGGCTTCCGGATGGGGACATCCTGGGGGACACAGCAGCCCTGGGTCCGGTGGGAGAATGCAGTCAGCATCTCTCCCTGCTTCCCAACAGCTGGACCGCGGGAAATGACCGGAATTGCTGACATTTTTCTGCAGCCACAGGGTTTCTGCAGCCTCACCCCAGCCCTCTGGTCCCTAAGGGCAACAGCGAGGTTTTTCCACTGCCATGGGAGCTCTGGGCAGCTCTCAGGCTCCTCCACCTCCCCGGTGCGTGGGTCCAAGAAGGCCCCTGGCCCACAGGGACACAGCACTTGGAGGGGGACTTGCCTCCTTGCAAGAGACACTGAGAAGTTAAACATGCTTGTTAGTCAAAGGCAGAGCAAGAAACAGCAGCGACCTGCAAAGGAGCACTCCCTCCTCTTCCTCCTCTGCACAGGGCTCCCAGGGCCAGATGCCCACAGATGGGTCCCTGGTGCTGCCTTGCCCTGCGCTCTCACTCGGATGCTCACGCTCAGACCTGAAATTACTTAACTTGATTTTTGTAACTTTTTGGATGGCTTGATAAAAAGTAAATACTGCTGCCAGCAGCCAGTCATGACTCCAGTTTGGGGGGGTTTCATGGGAGGACCCAACCCCCCTTTCAGCCTTGTTTCCCACTGCGGGAAAGCAGTGAAAGCTCGAGGTGAACAAACATGGTGTGCATGCCCACATCCCTGAGGAGTGCGGATGAGGAATGCCAACCTGCCAGGAGCAGCACCAGCCTCGTTTAAAAAAAAAAAAAAAAAAGCCACCGCAAAACCACATGCACCCACAAACTAGGTTGCTGCAGGATTGCAGGTGTGATGACTGTGATGGTCCAGAGCCCTACCCTCCTCCCTGAGAGCCTGGGGAGCAGTGCAGGGGTAATGCTGGGGGGCAGCACCATGTGGACCCCCAAGGGAAGCGGTCAAGGCTGCCCCACAACATACCTTGGTCTCTGCATCATTCTCCGGAGCTATCCCTGCAGCATCCCAGTGGGCAAGCCTGGCATTTGGCACTGGAGATATCCCATTGATGACATGCCACATGTTGGCCATCTTCGGTCCCCAGCTCTGCCTGGAGGATGCCAGGGAGCCAACACTGGCAAGCCATGTACTTTTAAGCTGGAGCAGCCATGCAGCTCTCCCATTAATTATCACCTACAGAGGTGTTTTTAGGAGTTATTTATAGGTAAGTGTGATGAAACCTCGGGAAAAGCAATAGCCAAAGTGAACCAGGCACAAAACGCAGGACAGCCTCTCCCTCCCCGGGGAGAAATGTGCCCTGCTGAACCCAGCGAGGAAGCAAACTGCTCTGGCTTTGGCATTTAAGCTCAGTGAGCCCATGTGGCAGCTGGGCTCTGTGCATAGCTTGGTCCATAACCCTGCTGCTGGTGGTGCCGCAGGCTGCCGGGCCTGAATCAGGCTTACAGAGGAAAGAGAAGATGAAATCTCCATCCACAAACATTTCCTCACTGTCTTGAGGATGCTGGTATTTCTGGGAGAGGCGATGCTGTCTCTGAGCTCACCTTTCCCAGAGCGACCTCCTGCCCTGTGCCACAGCTCATGCTAAAAGCTGCTGCTGCACGATTCTGCTTTGACAGGTACTAGCAAGTTCTCCCAGCATCAATTCCCTTTCTATTAAGGATGGGTGAAAGGTTTCATGCACCAGATCTGATTGCTTAGGACGATAAAAGCAAGTCATCAGCACAGGCTGTTCAGGCATCAGCAAATCCTAAATCCCCCCCAGCCAGATACTGGCTGGCTTATCTAACCGCGTGACCTATCTTCAAAAGCCAGCCTGAACAAATGGAGCAGATTTCTCCCCTGAAATGCTACCAGCCAGAATTACCTTGGGGGGACACGACATCGTCCCCCACTACACTGGGGCAGATCCAGGCAAGCTGCATCTGTTACCAAGCACCCTTCTCCAGCTCATCTCTCTCTCCCAGCAAGGGACCAAAACGCATCCCAGTGACTCGCTTTGTGCCGGACGAGACTTTGCAAAGCGTCTGCTGGAAGCTTTAATTAACGGTCGGTGGGGGGTAATCAAAGCAGGGCAGGAACCCAAGGTTTGTTATCTTCTGGAGGCTGCTGAAGAGACAGTAGGGCTGTCCTTTGAGTTCTGGCCACAAATGGTTGGTCTGAACTCCTTGGAGGGGTGGGTCCGAGGTGATTTCAGCATACCACGAGGGAGGCTGTGGGATGGATTCAGCGATGGGCAGGGGAAGGAAGGCGAAACCACAACCAACAGCATTCCTGATATTGAGCCAGTCTGTTAAACAGTAACTAAAACAACACGTTCATCTCCCCAGCCAGAGGCTCCTTCCTATTCGTGTAGGACACCAGGGTCATTCCACCCCAAACCAAGCAATCAGTCACCCCTTGCAGAACCGACTGCTCAAAGAGCGAAGCTTGCCCGTCTTTTGGCCAGGCTCCTCTGCACACAGCCTTTGGGAAAAACATGTTTTTGTATGCTGCTTTTCCCCCCCTCCCCATTATAATAAAAAAAGCCCAAATGTGTCATTTGTTGCTTGGAAGTCCCTGAATTTCACCAATGCATTAAGCCTGCTGAGTTGTGAAGAGGTGAGCCCCATGGGATGCTTTGGGTAACGCCTGTTATGGAAATGAAAGGCTTTCAACAGAAGGCTTGAGTGAGTCATGCTGTGGACACACGATGGGAGTTCCATTTCCAGGGACAATCACCATCGCCATTAATGCACAGGCATCCAAGCCCACGTTTTATGAGGAATCAGGCCTGATGGAGTTGGTTTGGGTTATTAAGGCGAAAAGGTTGTAAGGGTCCAGCAGACAAGGAAACCCAAACCTGGAACGAGACTGCTGAGCCAGATGTGCCTGGGATCCCAGCGAGGCCCAGCACCCAGGGCAGAGGTCCAAGCGATGCAACATCATTCTCACTGAAGGTGTTTTCTACCATGGTTTTCCACAAAGCAAACCATCATGCCTCCACCTGGCATGGGCGATATGGCCATCAGAGAAGGGCAGACACAGGGGACAGCCCTGGGAAGGATGGGGTTTTGGTGGCAAAAGAAACCTGCCAACAAGAGGAAGACCTAGGAGCAACCCTTTAACCAGCTCCTCTCCTCCAGGCACTCATGACCAGCTCTTCATATTGCAAAACAGGGGCATCCTGAGGGCAGAAAATCCACAATGAGCATTTAGTTAAGAGCTGGGAAGGAAGCAAAGCAATTGATTTTCAGCAGGGATTTCTAGGGATGAAAACAGATGCCCTGAGACCTCCAGGGTCTTTAATCACAGACTCTAGCTTTCATTGCAAACTGTGCTGGGCTTCCAGATACCAAGAGCTGGCGAGAACAAAGCAAAAATCATAGATACAGCAGCTTTTCTGTACAGACACTGATAACCTAGAGGTGCCTTTTCTTTCCCCTCCCATTCTGACCTATCTTCTTCAGCCATTTAGTGCCGAGCTGAGCTGATGCAAGATGAGCATTCAGTTGTGATGGCTGAAGTAGAGAAGAAAATGGTGTGAATGCATTTGCAAGGTGACCTGTGCTGAAGCTGTTGGTTCCCTTGATTGACCTGAGGAAAAAGAGCCAAATCCTTTCCTTGAAGTTGAAATATTAGGAGGAGTCAGTCAGCAGAGAAGCAGCTAATGGGAACTGCCCGAATCAGACAGCTGGTGCCCCTCCTGCCCAGACCAGGTAGGAGCAAGGAGGCGCACAGCAGGGCATCCACGGTGGGGCATTATCAGTACCCATCCTGGTGGTGCTGGGACAAGTCAGGCAGGGACTGATAACCCCAGCCGAAACCAGCCTCTTAAGCAAAGAATTCAGAAGTAATCCAGAAAACACAAGAGCAGACCATCACTGGGACGTCATCTCACACAGGCTCCCTTTTTGCTTTCTCACCAGGCACACCCGTGCTGGAGGGTGGGTTTTCATGCCACGCTGCATTGTGAAGCTCCCAACATCAACCACCACCCCAGCCACGGGTTACCAGCACTGACCAATTTCACAGAGGAAAGGAAACAAGGACGGACAACTGAGTTAAGAGACCTTCCTACCGGTGGAAACTTGCTAGCAATTGGAAATGAGGGAAAAGAAAGGTAGGCAGAAATGGGATCCACAGCCATCTGCGGGTTTTAAGGAAGCAAGCCAAGGCATCATCATTGGACCAGCAGGTCTACATGTGTAATCTAATCTGGGATCTTTATTCCCGTTTTGCTTCTCAGTTCACACACATCTCAAAGCATGTGTATCTGCACAAAGTAAGCAACGAGCTGTTCTAGGAAAGCATCTGCAAGAAACAGAGGACTGAGAAGCAGCAGCAGTGAGTAGAATAGTGGCTCAACAGCATCATCCTCCCAATTACAACTTTGCCCCAAATGCACAACTTTAAAGCCCAAATGCTGGCCATGACACAGCAGCTCTCCAATAGCCACGGCCAAGCCTTTGGGCTGCAGTAGTGCTCACCCTGCTCTCTCCAGGGAGCCTCAACTGGGGTCGTGACTTGACTGAAGCCCCAAGAGCCTGGGCAGTGTCCGAACTGCAGCCCAAATCCTGTGACGGCCACGGTTCTGGGTACTGAACCAAGTAGGGGATGATGCAGCAAGGGCTGAGCGAGCCTGGGAGGGAGAAACATGCCGGCAGTGTGTCCATCACCCTGCTTTGGACGCCAACATGCTCCTGAGAGTAGAGCTGAAGTATTAAATGGGTTAGACCGATGGGAAAGTATCTGCTTGGGAAACAAGGGACAGCTGAGATCAGGAGACAAAAGGAGGAGAGCCAACAGCTGGTTGCTGGTGCATCATCCCTGGAAAAGCCTGGGAATAACTTTACTCATTCCCTTCAACAATGCAGAGATCCTCAGTACCTTCCTTAGCTCACGAGTTCCACAAAAAGGTTACTTTATTTTTTTCCCCTGCTCTCTTCATCTTCTCCTAGGCTAGACCTTGGTTTTGCTCTGGAAATCAAGTCACATTATAACGAGAAGGAAATTTCCAGCCTCCTTCCATAAGCCAGATGGCCTGCTATCAGCAGGCACTGGTACCCAGCTCCAGGCACTCATTAGCCACCAGCGTGCATCCTCCTGCAACCTCATCTGCCTTGCGAGAAGGGACCAAGGCTTTCAGGAGAGGATGCAGTCACACCCACCAGGCATGGATGGAGCAACGGGTGCCAAGGCCCAAGCACATCCTTGTGTGCCACATCCTCCTCACGGCCTGTGAGACGTGGCGGTGCTGGCTCAGCAGCCCCGAAGTGCCTTGCCATGCTGGACCACAAGATGCATTTGCCAAGGATGAAATCAAACCACCGTGTCACTTCTTCACCCTCGGCAAACTGAAGCCGCAGACAGATATCTGAATATTTCACTTCCATGGCTTGAAATCTGAACTCCATTTGCATCAGGAGCATCACAACTGCCTTGGCTAAATACAAGGATGTTTTCTCCATAAAGAAAACTATGAGAAAAACACCTCTGTGCCAAAATACACCCTGCAACCAAATCTTTTCCCACCTCAGAAAGTTCCTTACCTAATGCTTGAACATAAGCAGCAGCTTGGGAGGCCAGACTGTTTCCAGGGACCTTCCCCTGAAGAGGGCAGGATGGAAAGGCGTGGGGAAGGAGGATCGGATTGAGATCAGCCCCAGAGGATGGCTGGCTCTAGGTGTGGAAACACGCTGCGAGAAACACGCTGTTGGCACAGTGGAAAACCCAATAAATTACTCCCACGCATCCAAGCTGCTTTGAGATGAAGAGACAACAGTAGATGATGTCTACTCGGGAGCACTGGAATAGTAACAGCTTTAATTGTAATATTATTTTTTTTTTCCAAAAAATTTTTTCTTTAAAAAAGAAAAAAGAAAAAAAAGGAACATTAAATGGTTAAGTACAATAACCAGTTACTGCACAAAGGGTGGTAATGCAAAGCCCAAACAGAGGTTTTGGAGAAGGGCTTGACGTTTAGCGGGCAGAAGGCATCCGAAGGACATACACCCAGTCCCAGCATGTGAGGAAGGACTGGATTTCAGATCAAGGACAGGGACAAATCAATGCAGCAGTCGCCCCAAGGGCCCCGAAACATGCTGGCTGCGCTCCTGCGGTCTCGGGGAGGGCACACGCTGACGAGGAGCTGAGCACGGCATGTTTCAGGCTGCTGCTGAAATGTTAAGCTGGGTATACGGAGTACCTGAGGTAGATAGAAAAACCAAAGGGGGGTGGGGGGGTGTTAAAAAAAAAAACCAAAAAAAAATTGCTGAAATTATTCAGGGACACCCCTGAAACACAGCAGGCTCAAATTCCTGCCCTTGCCTGCTGCTGACACCCCTGGGGGTCCCCAGCACAGCTGTTCTGCAGAGCTCCGGACCTGGCCAAGAGAGCAGCAAAAGCCAAGGTTTGGGTAAAACCCCAGGAGAAAGCCATCCCTCTGCCTGCACGCACACTCCTGCAGGAGTTATTCCTTATTGCAGTGGAGATTTTTTGCTCATGCATGGAAAAATGTGCTCTTAGGGTGCCTTAGGGAATGAGAAAGGGGACGTGTAAGTGGGCTCGGGTGCTGACGGACCCTCTCTCTGTGCTACGTTAAGTTGCATAGGAAACTCCTTAAAGCCCCTGAGGAGAAATTTAAGGTGCTATTTACTTCTTGTGGGGTCCGTTCAGAGTAATCGTTTCTGGGGACATGATTTTCGGAAGAGGAAAGGAGACCATTCCCTCCCAAGGCCGTTGTGCTGGCACGATCCACCGGATGCCTTCCCATTCTTTGTTTTGGGTTTTTTTTTTTTGGATTAACCTGACAAAAAAATCATCCTTTAACAACTAACATTTCTGTGGTAGCAGCGTTTCATTATAAAGGAACTTTGCACTTAAAATAATCTTTCTGTGCAAAAATATTTCCCTCTCACGTAAAATATTTGAAAGCTGGGGAGCAGGAGGAAGAGGGGAGGTGATTCAAAAAAGTGGGCTACAAAATGAATGGGGAAAAAATATGGGCACTTGGTGCCACAAATATTTAGCTTGTTGGCACCAGGTTTATAGCAAAGACTATTTACAAGTTAAACTGGACTTTAGGAGCCTTGAAGAGCCCCACTTGAAGCCCTCTGAAATCAAGGGCAATGAGCGTTAAGTTGTGTAGCACATCTGGAACATCTCGAGTGAGCTTGGGTTTCAAATTAGGAGAAACATTTTCTCTTTTCCTTCTTTTTTTTGGTGTGTGTAAATGGATATATGGGTGGCAACAATTCCCTCCCCCCTTTTCTGGCCTCTTCCCCAGAGCAGGAGCATCTGGAGAGTTTGCTGCCATGGCAGGGTGAGCCACTCTCACCGTCCTCCTGGTCCATCTCCCCAAGGTCTCTGCTGAACCCCAAACCTCCAGCTTCTTCCAGAGATGTCCTGCAGCACCCAGGTGGGATGATGTACAAGGGGCAGCGACCGCTTCTCCTGGTTAAAAACGGCACCCGTGCGTCTGAACACAGGCAATGAGCATCTCCCTGTCTGCAAATGAGAAAATGCATGTCCGTACAGACATGAAAACAAAACAAAAAGCAACCAAATGGCTCACAGGGCCCACAAATAAAAAAGAAGAAAAAAAACCACCTCCTTTTTGGTGTAAGATGCTTATTAAGCTGAGGACATCCCGACTTCATACAATGCTTTACAGCCACGCCTGGTAGTCTGCCAAAGCCTGACTGCGGGTGGGGGAGGGCATTTACTGTGCTTCCTCTTAAAATACGTATTTACATGACTCACATTTGTCTCAAAAACGATAATTTAAAAGCAGTTTCTACAATGTAAAAAACAGCCACAGCTTCCCACCCCAAGTGGTTACAACCTTTACTGCTCATTACAAAAATTAGACTTTTATTTGTAAACGCCTAAAAAAATGTGAACTCTTTTGTGATCCCTCCCCACCTCCTTGACCCCTTTAAAGTTTTTTAGTAAGAAATAGTTTAACTGGTATCAATGCCATATGAAAAGCCATCCCCCTCTGGATGCCTTCCCATCAAGAAGGGATTTCTCCTGCTGATTTCCAGTCCCAGTGAACTTGCCAACATTGGCCTCTTAAAACCTGGGGACAGCAACCTCCACTTCTTTTTAAAGTCAACTGCTTAAAAAAAAAGGGGGGGAAAAGCACAGAAAAAAAACCCAGCAAATGAGATGTGGACAAAAACATCGGTGCAGGAGCTAGATAGCAAAATCCTCGTGGTCTTGCGGGCTGAAAGCAGCTGCCCGCAGCATGTCCAAGGAGTTGACAAGTATCAGGGTGCCGGTGAGATGCTTCCAGCGTTTGGTGATGGGGTTCTTCATCTTGTCCAGCCCAGTGTGCAGCTCCTGGATCACATCACGGTAGCTGTCGCCCATCTGGCTGCTCCAGGTGAGAAGGAAGTCGTACGCTGGCTTCCACATGGCCTGTGGTGATGGGGCAGAGAGGGGAGGAGATCAGCGCTGAGCCAGGCTGGACAGCTGGTGAGCAAGTGACGCCATCCCCAACACACCCCCACCCCAGAAGCTGCAAATTCCTAGGAAAAACCACTCCCAAATTTCCCCAGCATGCCCAAACCCCTTTTATCCCCCAAGGGTGCTCCAGAAGAACATGCGCTGGAGGTATCTCCAACCCTAGGGGACCCATGGAGACCAAAACCCATCCGCTCTCACCTCGCTGTCCACCGTCCCCGTCTTATCCCGGTGCGGGGCCTCATAGGCATCCATCTGCTGCTTAGAGACTTTGGCGAGCTTCTCGGCGAGCTCCCTCCAGCGCTGGGCCACCTCCACGGCCGTGGTCAGCAGCACAAAGTCCTGGATGAGCCGGACGACCAACCCCTGGCAGTCCATCTTCAGCAGGGCCTGAAGGACAGTGGTGAAACTCAAATTGAGTCAAGGCAGGCAGTCAATGGCAGGTGACCCAGGGGACCGTGCAGAAAAGTCCCTGGAGAAGCCACTCCAAAAATCCTCCCACCCCCTTTCTACTGACAGCTGGTGAAATTAGGCCACCAGGCTCAACAGAAGAGTAATCCCGTTAACTGAACGAAGCACCCTACCCCTGTTCCAGGAGGCTTGCAGCCTGGGCTGGCCAACGCAGCCGTATTTTCCAGGCAGCCCCTCAAGATGTTCAGGTGTCACCATAAGCAGTTTAAAGCATCCCAGGGCCTGAGAAGAACAGATGCCTTTAATCAAGGTGACTAATCCAGCACGGTCTGTGCAGCTTGCATCCTCCAGCCCGGAGGAGCAGCATCCTTCAGTGCAGGCAGGTGGGTACAGGCCAGCCAGAACATTATGGGATGGGACTGGGACATCAGCCTCGGGAGGAGGGTGAGACCCAGGCGAAGGGCCAGTTGACAGTACTACAGGACCATCGCTCAGCTTGGGATGTTCTTGGTCCTCTTACCACCCCTCTGCCTTCTCGTGCCAGTTCAGAAGCCTCCTCCTTCTGCATCATTTACTGACCTAAAAGCTGAGATTTTCTGCAAGTGGTTTTGAAGAACTGGGGAAGAGGAACTGCAGCAGTGAAGAGTTTTCTAGCTAGCAATAACTTAGCCAGGAAAAAAACGTCAGAGCAGAGTCAGCGCCTGTCTTTAGGTACCAAATCACATTAACATCTGCTTGGAGTAGAAAGCAAGCTGCAAGAGGGGACAAGCTGCAAGAGGGGAAACCCCAGAATTTGGCCCAGGAAAGGAAGGGTTTAAATGGCAATTATCAGAGGATGGCATCTGACCAACAGAATCAACATCCCACTCACCAGGGCTCCCCCACCCTCTGCCACAGCCCATGCAACAGCCCCAGCAGCAACCCTGGCCCCTGGGCAAACCCCACCTTGAACCTCAGGTGGCTACAGAAAGGTGTTTTTGTATTACAGAATGGGCATCCCCTTTTTAAAACATGAAAATCAAGCAAACAGACCCCAGACTATGCCTTGGGTGATAGTTTGCTGAGTACCCTCTTGTTTTCCTATGGCCAGATCCAGAGCTGTGGCACTAGCGGCCTCAGGATGGTGGCTCCAGGATGGGTGAACACTGAGAGGTCAGTGTTTCAACAGGGGCTCGCTTCAATACAGGCAAATCACAGCTCAGGGATGCAGGGGACAGCCCCCTGAGGGATGCTGAACACCCAGGAACCACACTAGCACACACATCCCCACCGGGAAACATCAACCACACCTTCACAACAGCACAGTTATTACAGAAACCATGGATGTGGTGGTCCCTGCATGGCCTGAATCCACCTGCTTTCTGTTGCCCTAGGTCCTAACATCCTCTCCTGACACTGGGGTCTGGGCAAACCCCAGCTGGTTTGGCTCTGGGGCTGATGAAGGGTTAAATCATCCCATAGGCAGCTTCACAGGGACAGCTGGGGGAAGATGGGAACATCTGAAACCACTCCAGCAATTTGCAAAGCAAATGCTTGTTGATTTTTCCCTTATCTGTTTCCAGCTTAGAGCTGGGCTTGATTCTAATTACAGCTGCAGCCCAGGGTTGGTTTGCCTCTCCAGAGTGCTTACCCTGGTTTCCTGTACGAGCAAGAGAAGTAATAAACCCTCTCATTAAGCGAGCCACACATTTCAAAGTGTTGTTTTTTTTTTTTTTTTTTAAAAAAAAAGGGGCATTAAGAAGCATTTAGATCTCACACCTGTGCCATAACCACCTCCTCTCCAGCAATGCTGCCTTAGCACCCAGCCCACACGTTCATCACCCTCTCCTCCGCACAAAGATTCGGATGGTCCTAGGGAAGGGCAGACTCAGCATCCTTAAACCTGCCTTTCCGGGTGGCTCCATTGCCTGCCTGCAAACCCTGAAACGATCTGGTATTTAGGCAAAGCAGGTTAAATGAGCCACCCTCAACTCTTGCCGGAGGCCGAGCAGGTCCAGGGCAGTGGAGGCGGCCACCAGGAGCAAAGTGCGCCGCAGGGGTTAAGTAGGATAGAGCTGCAGGAGACAGATTCTCCTGTTCCTTCTGCTGCTCAAAGTAAACAAGAAAACGGTATCAAGTAAAGCAGCTGGGAGGCCACGTAACTGAGAACTGTATAATCACTCAAAGCAACAGCTTTGGAAGAGATGGATTGCTCCCTGCAGCGCAGCACGTTAACTCTGAAACCTACTGACGGCCACAGAACCACCTACTTCCTGTGCTCCACACCTGGTGATTTGAGGTGGGGAGGCTTAACACACTAATTACGGGCTGAGGAAAATGCAAGAGAGCAGGCAGAGGTGATGTGACATGGTGACAGCACCAAAGCCACACAGGGACAGGGGGCAAGGGCACACAGCCACTAAGGTGGGAGCTAAAGGGGGAATATTCGTGGCAACAGCGACACTTTTTTTGGCCTGGGCACAACTCACTCCCTGTGTCACAGAAATGCATGAAACGCCGGCAGACGTGGGGCTCTCCTGGAAGGCCTGGCTGTCCGGCCGGGATTAGCGGGGCTCACAACAGACTTAATCCTCCAGCAGGAGCTTTTGGGATTACGCTACAATTTCTTTCCATCCTCCTCCCTCACCCTGGACAAGCCTCCCCAGAGAGCTGGGTACACTCACCATGTCTCCATCCCTCGGTACCCAGCCACGCTCCCCGCTGAGGCACGACCTGAGCTGCACCTTGCCAGCGCCCTCCAAAGCATTTATTAACCTTGAAGCAGCAATGAGCCAGCTCCACCAGACCAGCGAGCAAAGGAGGTGGTTTGATATTCAAATCCCAGTTCAAAGCCACGCAGAAGCACCTCTACTTAAAAGGCATCCAGGAGAGGCTGAATTTGCATCCTGGCTCTGAAGTGCAGAAGCGCATTTCCCATCCCCTAATGATGGAAACCAGCACCTGGAAGAAAGCAAGCCAAGCTAGAAGGAAGAGGCAACCCCGAAGACCGCCTGCAGATGCACGGCCACCCCTGCCTGTGCCCATCACTGCAATCCTCATGGTCCACTCCCAATTCCACGAGCCTCCAGCCCTGCTTGCTCTCCCATGCACAAATATACAGCACCACACGGTCCAGCCCTGACCCCTACGTGCTCTGGAGGAGCTGTTTTAGCGTGGGAGGGTGTTTTGCTTCTTCCTCATCTTTGGCCAGACTAAAGGGGTAAAAACCTTTCTCTTTTGCCCCAGGAGCAGAAAGCATCACTGAGTTCACATGTGCCCACCAAGCATGGTGCAAGACCCACAGGAAGCCATTATGGAAATGGACTTTTTAAATTAATGTGGGTGGTTTTTTAAAATAGCATTTAAATCGGAAATCACCCCAGGGGGTCCAAGTGTTATCACACATTAGTCATGCCCTGAAATGTCAGTGAGGGAAGCGGAGGCGAGGTTACTGTAAGCAGTAATATTTAGTGTCCCACTGACTTCTGCAGGGATGTGTGCCAGGGGAGGGATGCGACCCGAGCGTGGCAGGCAGGGCGCCAGGCAATGTGCCTGGGGTGGCACCGTGCCACAGCTCCCGCCCAGGACCTCCTCAAACACAGGAAGAAGGGCCCTGTGTCCCCAAGGAGCCAGTGAGACCCACAGGGTGAGAGGATGCTCGTGCACAGGCTCCTGTCTCCATCCTCCTCCTTGGGATGCAGGTCAGGTTTTTAGCCTCAGTAAGTTGGCTCTGCACAAGCAAAGTAACACTTGCTTTAGGCATTAAACATCTTCTTCGCTCACTTCTTTTGGCTGTCAGCACCAGTCACACACACTTAAAATACTGCGCTACACATGATCTTAAATACTAATATTTTTTTTTTAACCTAACAGTCAGGCACAGGCTCTGTGGGGCAGCCTCCCTGAACACGGTGCCCAGATGGGTCTCAGCGTGCTTAAAGCATCACTTCTGAAACGACATCGAGTGCCACCAGCCACACTCCCAGGTGTGGATTGGAGAAGGTACCATCAATGCAACTGCAGGCAGCTTTTTCGTTTTTTTCCAAGAGCAAAATTGCATGGGAACCAGTCTGCAACTGCTGCAATGGGGATGGGAAAGCAGTAAAGATTCATCTTCTGGGGCTGGTAGGAAAAGCGAGTTGTCTTATACTGTCCATGGAGCAAGGAGCCTGACAGCCGAAAGGCACTGGTGGCACTTCTGCAGCTTTCTGTTAACTGATAGGGGCGCAGGGGACGACTTACAAGTGTTGTGCATGGCAAGACCTGCAGGCATGGAAGCCTGCAAGCAACTCCTTGTCCTTCCGTGCTGCAAGCAGCTTGGCTATGCAAGGACAAACCATGCCCTACAGAAAACATCCCCACCAACTTCAGCATGGCACAGCGTGGTTCCTTAGGGGAACAATGTCCTGTGCAGGATCTGTAGGTGCGGTGCGGATTTGTTCCCATGAAGGCAGCAGAAGGGCAGGAATCGGGCTTTCCTTCTGGACTCAAATTCAGCACAGGGATGACCATTAGCCAACAGGTTGCTTTGGGATGGAGGAGCAAGAAGGGCTCAAACCTTGGGCTGACATGCTCCGGGTGTGCCAGCGCAAGGTCCAAGCAATGAATCCCCTGCTCTGCAGGGCATTAAGGACTGCTTAAGCCCACCAGCAGCTCTCTGGGGTCTGCACACACCAGGGAGAAGCAGTATCTTTTAGTAGAAGAAAGGTAGCAGGCAGATACCTTCAGTCAGAACAAGTGACAGAAAGCAACAGGGGGAAAAAAAATCCCAGCATCATCTTCTGTATGATCTTTAGAAGTAGCCTGGAGAAGAAAAAGCTCATAGTTTCCACAGCTCTCTGCTGACGTGCCCAGTGGCACTCCCAGAAGACCCATGTTTTTCCCAGCAGCAGTGTCTGCTGGAAAGGATGATAAATGCGAGGCTCTGTAAAAACACCCTATCGAAAATTCAGAGGAGAGAAATGCTCTGTCTCATGACAGGTCTAACCCCAGCTCCCAAGGACCAGGCAGTGCGGTCACTGCATGGCCAGGTACCGGTGGCCCAGGTCTTCTGCATCTATGCCCAGGCTTTTTTAGCAAGACCACCTGCGTGCTGCCTGCTTTCCATGGGCAGAGAGGAGGGAAGGGAGAGGTAGGTTTCTCCTTCTGATGTGATGACTAACTTCTGAGCAACACTCCCCTAGTTACCTTCACACACCACTGCTAGCGCTAGATTAGAAAAATAATAATTAAATGCAGATTACTTATTAACTAGCCATCATGACCAGGCTTTTCCATGCTTGGCTACTGGTGCACGGCTCTGCCACTGCAATTTTGTGTAGTCAACACTGAAGTCAGATAAGCCTGCTTACTACTTCTCCCTTCACAGTCCCTTTGAGAGGAAACGACTGACTTTAAGATGAAATGGCCAGATCAGAGCTTAACCCAACCGGTTCTTCTTGCCAGGAGGCGCCAGAAAGCAAGTCCACTTGTTACAAATAAAATCAGATTTACACACAACAAAATAAATTACTGCTTCACTGTCATCCCCTGAAACATCTGGCTTTTTTTTAATATTTTTTTTTTTTTTAAATCTTATTTCTCCATAAGCTAAAGAGGATTTGACAGCAGCAAGGAGTTTAGAAGACACGTCATCTTCCACCCAGAAGGGAGCTCTTCCTTTATCGACACGCTCAGACTCACAAAGAACAGTAAATAGAGCCAACACTTGGGACTGGCCTCTATTCAAACAAGGAAGGTGAAGCCTGCTCTGGGACTCTGCACTCCAGGCATCCCTTGAGGAGCAGGATGTTTCCTGCAGTTTATGGCCTTTCCCTCAAGTTAGCTGCTCCCTGAGTATCCAAAGCGCCTTATCTTTCCCTTCGCCTCCCCACTGAGGTCTGGCATAGATTTTCCACGACCTACAGACTGTCTGGGACCCCTGGAGACAAAGGGAATAGATAAAAGAAACACTGACAGGTTTGCAAAGCAGTAAGATAAATAGCACGAAGCCCTTGGAAGCATCCAGCAAGGGGACCACAGATTTCATCCCATTGTTCACCGAAGCTAATGATTAAAGGAGCAAACCCTCCCTTGGGGGAACCACAGGGTCAGGCACCAGCCTTGGCTACCACGGCAGGTATCCTCCCTTCCTGGATGGCCCCAGGAAGAAGAGACACACCGCATATGATGGCCAGAAGAACCCCTCAACAGAAGCAACTTTGGTGGCATGACCTAGCACCCGAAAGTCAAAGCTAAAACACTGTCCCACAGGCCACAGAGTGGCACCCAGGCACTGGGAACTCGCAGGACAATATTTCCATGAGTACCGAAGGGCTCCGTACTCTTTGTAACACCCTACCCTCATATTCTATCCTCAATTATCCCCCTTCTTATTAAAGGGAGTCTGGGAAATGAAATGCTTCATTCGGCTCCACTCCTCTTTACCCAGGCTGCCTACTTGTAATTTCATTTTGCATGCTGCTGCCCGCACCCATCATCACCAAGCAAAGCTGTCGCTATTCCTTAATTCAGTTGGCATTTCAAACCGCATGATTTGCCTTTAACTCAGTTATTCTGCTTCTGCAGGAGAGCCTGTTAAGAGGTGAGAGCTGCAAATCTCTTCCAGACATTTCGCCCTGTATTTTCTTTGGCTCCCTTCCTATGAAATGCTAGAAATGATCATAAAGATGATTTCTCGTAAGAGATTTCCTAACGGCATCCTAGAAATACTTGCAGGCAGCACTTCCCCAAATGCCTTTCAGGACAGAAGCAAGCCATGCATTGCAATCTGCAAACACGATCCCCAGTTGGATGTGAAGCATCCCAACTCAGCTGCCACTCAAAGAGAGATGGGGCAGATGCAACCTGACATTATTACAGAGGAATCTGAGGTTGCTTCATGAAGGCAAAGGTGTAAGCATCATTCTTCACAGCAGCTGTAGAACCCCTCTCCAGCATGCTTTGGCACACCTAGTGATGCAAAAGAATGTAACCTGAGAGGTGACTTGCCTACCCCACTCCATATAGGAAAAGCTTTTGTGTTTCTTGCCCTTTTTCCAGTTTCCCATCAATGTACACTTTGACACTGGGGTTGAGGAGACCAGCAGCTCTCTCGCAGCTCCTCGAAGCGTGCATCATCAAAGGCTGACCCATAAACACCCAGCAGCAGGGACCAGTCGAGTGCTATGAAAACACCGGACCAAAATCACCTTGATCTTGAGGGGCTTCAGATTAGCTACCAACCTTCCAAAGCAAGCCTGCTGGCTGCTCCCACACAACATGCACCTATGGTACTTCACCCACTGTGTCCCACGTTTATGGCCATGATCCCATTAAACCAGGAGCCCACCAACACGTACAGCCACAGGGCTAATCTTCTACCTCGCTGTGCCAAGCGGCCTGCAGAAGACCTTAAAGATGGACTTCATTTTCTACAGGCTGAATTAGGAAACCTCCACCTCCCATTCACCCTAATCACGCTGCACTGCAGGAAATTAAGACCCCCTCATCAGACCTCAGACTGACCGTCATCAGCTCCTTCTGGAAGGATTTCCTCTCCTTGTTCTCGGTGTTGTTGCAGTCTTCCTTCAGCTTCTCCAAGACGGAGGCCACCCGCTCTGGCTCGCTGTCCAACTCTGCTCGGCAGAAAAATGTGAGAGGCAAGTTCAAGTACCCCAGCGCATCAGCAAAGGACCGCCAGCTACTGAGGTTCTCCATGAGCAGAGTCCTCACGGAGGCATAGATGTAGGTCAGGAACTTGCAGGGCCTCAGGATCTGCTCGAGCAATAGGCTGGTGGTGAGATCTGGCCCAGAGAAGTAGCTGGGCTTGACCTTCCCAACCACCAGCACGTTTTTGGTGTGCACAAGGCCTATTTTTCCCTGGTAGTAGCCAATATACCACTCCTTGGTCCACAGCTGCCCTTTTAACCTGATCTTCTCCTCACTGAGGAGGGCTATCACATCTCCTTTCTTGTACTCCAGCAAATAGTGGTTCTTGCTCTGCCTCACCACCGTCTTCAGCAGCTTGCCATACTTTAAGTTCAACACTGGCCGGTCCTGAAAAACTGGATACTTGGCAGTGGCAGCCAGAGGTGAAAGGATGATCTTTCCGACCTCGTTCTTCTTGAGGAACCGCCTCTGCCCCGTCGGTTTGATGGCACTTTTTGGAGGCGGCTGTGGCGTCTGGACGCAGAATTGGGTTAAAATGGCACCCTTGTCATCCTTGACCTGTATCCTTAGCGTGAAGTCTGAGAGCTCGTTGGGGTCGTGGGATGCAATGGGGAAGATAAGGCGGCTGACCTTGCCCAGCTTCATCTGGAAGCCCCGCACAATTTTGGCTTGCTCACTAGCTTTCACCTCGTAGTTGGTCATGTTGGAGAACATGCAGAGCTTGAGGTCTTGAGGCCGGGACAGAGCAAACTGATGCTTACCCCAGAGCTGGAGGGCAACAGGAGCCGGGCTGTGGGACGGTCTTGTGACCTCGTTCACCAGGAGAGTCTTGGGTGCGCATTCATGCCCAAACATGGCCACGACAGTCTTAAAGGAAGGGTGAATATGTTTTGGGCCGTAGACGCCAACTGTGATCTTCTTGCTGATGTAATCCCAAACGGTGTAAGGGTAGAGGATGTTCTGTCCCTGGGCTACGGCTGCGATATACATGCAAGGCTCCAGGTTCTCCAGCTGCACCTGGATCGTGTCCCCATACGAATAGCTCAGCTGCATCGGTGTGTACGGCCCCTCTTTCATGTCGCTTCGCAGGCACTGCAGTCCTACCAAACTCTTGCTCATGATGTCATTCTTGACCTCTGCCGACACCTTCATTTCCAGAATGATGAAGGTTTTCACCTCCATATTGCTAAGTTTGATCTGCAGGACCGGGCTGATGGTGCTGCACTTGTCACTGTTCAGCTCCAGCGGCGGATCCAGCATCGCTTTCATGGAGATCTGCTGCGTTTCCCCAGGGCACACATGGCCCTCTGGCACATGGATGCTGATGTTGGTGTCTGGAAGCTGAACGGCTCCACCAGAGCTATCCAGCTTGCAGACAATGTTGGTCTCCACCGGTTGCGTCTGACCCCAGCCAGGATTTTGACCAAGCAAATCCAAATCATGGCAGGACCGAGCCAGCTTCCTGTGGTTCAGCCACGCTGTCCTAAAATCTTCCCGACTCTGGAACTGCTCAGGGGTGGGAGACTTCAAACCGCTGAAGAAACCCGATGATGCCGGAGCATCGGACTTGGCCTGAAGAACAGACAGTTCAGACAAACTGTAGGAGCGTTTACTTCTGAAGAAGGGATTGTCCCTTTTCACAGGCTGTTCCAGATCCAGCCTGTTCGTGGATGGAAACTCATCAAAAATGTTACCCAGGCTGCTATTAGCAGCTGAACTGGAAACAGCTGAAGTAGGAGCCCCCGTGTCAAAGAGTAGCAAGTCAACAGTGACATTGCAGTTGGACTCGTTGTCCGAGCTGGGCACTGCTTGCAAATTCCCATTCAGAAATGGGTTTGTCTGGACTCCATTCAAGAACGGGTTGTTATTGTAGGTTTTTGCAGAGTTTTTTTTCACGTCAGTCCATTCTCCAAGCAGGTCTAACTCCTTGACTCCCTCATCAGGGCTCTCCAGCAGATTGTCTATCATCCCGCTGTCCGTTAAGGAAGAGTTGCGGTAGTTTACAGGCTGGACGTAGGAGGAAGGGATGTAACCCATTTCCGTGGTGTTGTGAGCGTACCACCACTCACCTCCCGACGTGTCTAACACGTACAGGTGGTCCCCCTTGGAGAACTTCAAAGTGGTGAAATTAGTTGGACAGTAATCTTTGATTGCTATTACTTCCTTCGCATTTCCAAAGGACGTGGGATTGTCAACCAGCAAGGCACTAGGAGAAGGCACTGCAAAGCCAAGAAGAAAACAGCACTGTAAGAAATTCATGAGTCAGAACTTACTTGCAATTGTTTATTTCAGGCCAAGCAATCCATGCAACTTTAAGCGGTGAAGTAAGGTAGTTGTAAAACTCAAACTTGCAGGTATTTCCGCCCCCGTCCCCCTAAAATTTTTCAACAAAACTTTTCCCTCCACTACTTCTGATACATTCATGTTCCTCTTGCCCAAAGGGTTCATGATCTAAAGGGATGGGCATCGACACGGCTGGGAAGAGCAGCGGGGACCGAGACAGAAGGAGCAGCAAGTTGTTATCCTCCTGATGCCATCAAGTGCCTTAGCAGCAAGCCTCTCCCTCAGCGTAGGGCCCCTGGCAGCTGCTCCTGTACCAGTGTCCCACAGCCTCCCTGTGCTCCCTGATGAACGATGCACAAGAGGATGTGTTGGAGGGAGTTCCAAGGGAGTGGGAGTCGCTTCTTACCAGCTCTCCTTTTCACCTGGCGCGCTGGGATCTAAGCTTCTACAGGTGCACGCTAGAATGGCAGGCATCGTCTTAAACATTCACATTTAAAATAACAGAAGTTAATTAGGGGGCGTTCTCAGTGGTTGCTACATGGGAAGAGACATTACCCTACCAAATTGCTTAGCGGTATCTCAAGGGCTTTGGCCACCAGCTCTTTAGCACTGCGACTGCACTCTCTATGCAAATAGTTACCTGTGCTGCTGCTGGTGAATGCCTCCTCTTCAAAGAGATTACGTGATAACCCAAGGTAATATAAACCCAAGATAACTTTCAGCACAGACTAGAAGTGCTCTCACTCCGCTGTAACCCCTCTCCTGCATGTGTGAAACATGTTTCAGTGTAAGAAACTCAGAGCATGTCGTACTCCTACTTTTTCACATCACACCAACCAAAAAATCCAGCATCTCACTCCTTTTACATAGCACCTATATTTCAAAGCTCCTCAACAAAAATTAACTGAGTTTCTAAAGAAGGTCGTCTAGTTGTAACCCTCAGAAAGAAGAACAGCATCACCCTCCTGCAGTGTTGTCGTGGTCCTAGCAGCATCTCCAATCTCCCTTTCAGCGGTGCCAGCTGAAAGTCATTTTGCCAGGGGATCCCAATTACAAGCAAAACAGCTGGGTCAAGCCTACAGATGCTCACACTGTCACCGTATTTATTGGTTTTGCTCTCACTTTTAGAACCTATTTCTGTAAAAAGCACTAGAAACAAGCTGCGGATGATGTTGCAGCAATGTTCAAATGTGTGTTATCTCACTGGACAGACCCAAAAAAAGAAGGAGAGCTGGATTTTCCCCAATATGGGGCTGCAAGAGAACTGGGACAGCACCTGCTTCAACAGGCTCAGGAGCTCTTTGGAGGGAAAAACGGGATTTAAGGAACACAGGAAGCCCCTAAATTCCTGGAGACAAGGGGATGGCAGATGAGACTGTGCATCCCTGCAGTCACTAGCTGCAGGCTGACAGCACTTCTTGGGCATGGAAACTACATGGCAAGGGAAGATACAGAAGAGCAAAGAGGAGTCTTTTAATACACTCTAGGGATCAAAGATTCAGAAGAGAAGAGTTGGTACACTTCCTAAACAACTCATCGTTAACCGACTTCCTCCGCCAGCAGGTAGGCAAAGTCGTGAGGATATTTATTCAGCGTAAAACTATATATAAACTCTGTACTGAAAAGTATTTTGCCACCCTGGTAGGAAGCCACTGTTAACTCAGTGCTGCAGCTGGAGCTGTCTGCAGGCCACAGCATTTTTGGTCTCCCCATCCCTTCAGACAGACGGACAAGTGGCTGTCCTCATGTCCCCCCCAGCTGTGCACCCAGCTGGCATGGCAGCAGAATTAACAAGGATGTGCTGAAACCAGCAAACCCCTTGGAGTATATGAGTAATTCCCTTTTTCCCATTAAAAACAATCTCATTTGCAGCAAAAGTGTTTGATGTTCGGGACTCTTCCTGCTATGCCTGCAAAAGCAATCGCTTTTGTGCATGTTTATTTTTAAAGGCCCTCAATGCATGTTAACTTCCACCTGGGATATTTCTTGGGGGGAACAGTAATTCCCCTCTCACCTGAACACGGCTTTTAAGCTGGGTAAAGTAAATACAGCTGAAGAAAAAGCAATAAAAGGAAGAAAAAGGATTATTTAAGCAAGCTGCAAGCTCTAGGGAAGGGGAAAACAAATCCTTGCAACTGCCTTGTTGCTGTCACCCCTCTTGTTGGATCTACTGGTGGCAGGTCCACGCCTGTCCTTGCACCCGTGGATGCACTCGTCAGCACTTGCTGCTCTTCCCCATCAGCTGCTGTCTGCGAATTATTAACCAACGCCCCTCCCGGACCCCCGGCTGAGAGGATGCACCCTAACTGAGGAGGGGCATCGTCCCCACCCATCCCACGGGGGTCCCCACCCGTCCCTCCGCACCTTTGACGTCGCAGAGGCTGGTTTCGGCAAAGCCCTCGCCGAGGTCGATGAGCGTCCCCTCCGACTTGCACCGCGGCAGGCCGCCCGAGTTGGCTGCCCGGATCCTCTGCGCCGCCATCTCCGGCCCACCGACCCCGCCGGTCCTGGGGGGCACTAGGCGGCCATGGCCTCTCCGCAAGCAAAGCCACCGACGGGGACCCCAGTGTCACCTTGTGGGGGGAACCAGCCTGGGGGAGAGAAACAAACACCCCAGCACGTTAGCCAAGGCTCCAGGTCCCACTGTGCCACCCACACGCCGACAGTGCTACCCCCGCGGTGCGGATGCAGGAGAACATCCTCATGTTCTCCTTAGAGCATCGTGGAAGATAACCTGGGTGCTCCTACTAAGCACAGCACTGCCTACAAATCACCAAGGGCTTTGCGCAGCGAGGACAGCCTGGTCTTGCACGATGCTACTGCTGGCCACAGCCCTGTACAAAGCAGCCCTCTTGCTTTTAAGAGTTATTTTGGGGATACGCTTCCCCCAGGCTCATAAATTGCTCCTTCTCCCCATTTCATAGGAGCCTTCAGGGCATTTGCACATGGCTGTCATACATATTTATAAACCCATCAAGCACTCTGCTGCTGTGGGAACCCAGGGCAGTGGTTAGCGAGCATGGAGGGCCCGTGGGACCAGGCTTTTTGCATGTTCAGCCAGGTCATCGCTCCCTCCCACCGCAGCACTGGCATCTCCGGGATGGGGACTGGCTCTTCCTGCTTGTTCCTTGCATCCCTCCCCTCACCCGGCCAACTGGGCAGGGACCAGGCAGAGCAACATCCCTTTCTGTACCGACTGCTCTGCTTCACTTGAAAAATAAAAATAAAGGGTTTTGTTTCTCCTTTTTCTCCAGAAACGCTTGCAAAAACATTTCCAGAAACCCTGTGGAAGAGCAGCTGCATCAGCACGCCAGAGTCAAGAGGAAAATTAACCCTTTTCCTGCTGCCTGCAGAACATGCCGGCACTTCCACTGCCACCATCGTGGCTGATGCAAGTGCTGGTAAGACCTTCTCTGGTGTCACCTGTGTCTTCTGGAGCTAAAGGGTGGCCAGAAAGGCCAGAAGCAAAGGGGCAAGCAGGCAAGCCTGATGCCTCTCTGCTAGCTGAAGGCAAGGCTGGAGCGCAGAGCCTAAGCCACACTTTGCTCCTCCAGGTTTGCACCAGGGAGCAGGTATGCAGTCCAATGTACCTGACATCATCCCGGTAAATGCTGCCATCCAGCATCCCTACAGGCATCCCTACATCCTGCTCCCTACAAACCTGCCACAAAACTCCAGCCTGGCCAACAGCTCTTAAAAATAAAGCCCTGGGCAATTAAAAGTTATATCCAAATCCCTCGCTTTAGTCTAGCACCCAAAGGGCTTTTCATCCGCTCCTAACACGGTTTTTCCTTTCTCTCCCTCACATGCAATTTTTTTCCTCCCTCTGCTTGAAAATCAGATCAAGCACAAAATAACCCCCAAACCCAAATTCCTTAGGTGGGAATACGGAGCTGACAGAAACGTGAAGACAAGCGATGATTGCTCCGGCTGCAGCTGGCTGTTATTAAACTAGCAAGTCTCTCTCCACCAGCACAGCGAGGAGGAGCAGCAAGCCCTGAAGGATTCGGTGCCCTTTTCTGGAATGCAGTAAAAGGAAATTTGCAGGGGAGAGTCTGAGCAGGAGATACTCCAGCCTGCTTGAAATGCTTCCCAAGCCATCCACCGGGCTGGTATGCCGGGAATGCAGTTAGTTGGAAGGGATGCACCAGGCTCCTACCAGAAAAGGGAAGGGAGAACTTGTGAGCAAACACTTTTCCCTTTGAGAAGAGCATTGTTTCAGGTCCTGCTGGGAGCACTCCAAGGGGAGAGGGCTTGGCAGGCTTAAATACAGAGAAACCAGGCTTTGAGTCAAGACTGCGCTTATCAGAGCCAGGCCAGGTAAGAAAGGGGACTTGGAGCGTCTGTCAGCGGCAGGAAAAAGCAATTAAGCAATCGGTGGGAAGTGAGGAAGGGAGGAAGGATGCTCTCGGTAGCTAGCGTGGTTCACTGTCCATCCACCCAGCTGGCCCCTCCGCAAAGCACCACCACAGCAGGCAGGGTGCTGTTTCTCATTAATGTGAGGCACTGTTGGGGATTTCATGTTTTCCAGCTGGCACGAAAGACCCTAAACACTGACTGCCTCCCTCTAAAAAGACCCTGCAGGCACTAGGTAGGTTCTTGTAGTGTTTTTTCTCCCTGGCTGGAAGGTTCAAAGCTCCACAGTTACACAGGCAAAAAATTCAGCACGAGGTGCACAGCACCATCATCACAGAAACAGCGCAAGTGGCAAACTTTTCACCAATTTTAGCATCGCTTGCACACAACCCTGTTAAAAAACACAAACACTTCGACAGCCCAAAGGTCACTCCCTGCTCGGTGAGCACGGCACCAAGCAAGAAAGAAACCAGGGACAGTATGTGATTTCTCCCATTTATCAAAGTACAAGCCACAGATATATTTTTAAACACCTGCCTGGTAGTCCAGTGTCAAATAATTTGTATGTCAATCATTGCAGCTATAGCTGTGTAATGACAACTCTCATCAACATATCCACAAGCCTCACGGTGCCTGGCATTTGCAGGGATGCTCCCCCTTCCCTCTATTTATATAACTATATGGGAAGCTTTATGCTAAAGGTCTCCGACATGTGGTTGTGTGGAGAAACAGCTGGAAAAATCCCCCCTACATGCACCCTGCAGTTTCAAAAGGCAACACGAATGTAAGTCAAAATGAGCAATTACAAAAAGGTATTTCCTTTCCCAAAAGCAGCATCTTGGCTGCGTCTCGGTCCATTCTGGATGGAGCAGTGCTCTCACACACACACAAAAGGATGGGGGTGCATGCCCCCCATGGCTGGACCTGGGGTGAGAGCAATGTTTTGGAGGTGACGGTCCCCGGGGATGGACCTGAGAGGTTTCTGAATGCAGAGGCAGGACAGATAACCTGCCAGCCTGCAAACTCGGGCTACATGAGAATAAAAGGGGACAGCTGGGAGCAGGGTGGGGGCAAACAAGGGTGGACGGGGCAATATTTGTTTAGAAATCACTTCTGCAGCCACGGCTGAGACAATGGTCAGCAAACTCCTCTGAAAGCACTTTAAATATAGACTAGAATTAAATATAGACTAGGAAAACCCCAGCCCCATCTGTTTACCCAAAGCCATAAACAGAATCTGCAATGAATGGAGGGGGGGAAGGAAACTGGTGAGCGACCAGAGCTCGCCCTGCACAAGCAAGGAAGGAGGCAGCATCTCATCATGCAACCAGCAAAAAGGCACCCGCACCCGCTTTTCACATCATTTTTTTCCTCCCACGAGGGAAAGGCAACACTGCAGGGTAAAATCCAATCGTGCAAGCCAGGAGGAACCGCTGCATGCTTCCCCCACCCCAACAAACCCAACAGGCAGCTTGGCAGGCAGCAGCTGCCCAGGTCAGCGCTCCACAGTGGTTCCACCCCATGGTACCAGCCGTGTCGCTGTGCTTCCCAAAATCCTAAACAGGCTTTGCTGATGGTTGGGCAAAGCTTTGATGAACATGTTCCTATGGCTGCTGGCTGGCACTCCATGAATCCTCACTGGTTTCCTGGGGCACGGAAGCAGCAGGGAGGGTTGCTGCCCTCGGACCGCACAGTGCAGGGCTTCTCTCCAGATACCCCTTGCTCCCATGCTGGCATCGCATGGGGTGACACAGCGGCTGTGCCACCTCCCCTCTCCATCTGCCAGGCTTCTGCTCCCCGGGGACATCACGGGATGCCCGTCCTGCGAGTCACCCGTCAGGGGAACAGCAGAGCCGTCTTCAACAGGGACTTGTGGAGCACGGATTTGACTTTGCATTAGCTGGGGCTATGAATAAGGTTTTTGGGGAGGGACAGATGGGACATGCAGACCTGCAGTGCTCCTCTCTGCAGAGAGGTTGGCTACTTCTCAAGGTGTAGGAACACTGTTGTGAGCAAGCTGGGGAGCAGCAAGGACCTCCAGGGTCTTGAGTCAGTGCTCTACCTGCTCCTGGATCTCCTCTCCACCAGGCATGGAGCAGCAGCAGGTTTGGGGAGGGTCTAAGGGCTGGTGATGGTGTAGTACCTATTAAAACCTATTAGAAAAAAAAAAACCCAAACCCAAAGGTCTTTTTCCTGCAACATTTGAATGCAGAGCATTCAGCTTTCTAACAGCAGCATTTCCTGGTGTACAGTGGCACAGAAAAGGTTAAAAGCAACTTCTGCAAACTGTCTGGTATGGCTTAGCCTGGAAACCCAACCCAGGCTTTCCCCTCCCACCCTGCAGAGCCAGGGGAGCCCCCCGAGACCCCCAGCACTGGCTGATGCTGGCACAGTGGGACCGGCAGCAAAGCGCCACCCTCCCCAATGCTCCCAGCTCCATCCATCACACCAAACTGGTCCTGACGGGATTACGGTACAGACCCACCTCTGCCTGGACACTGAGTTATAAATCAAAGACATCCGGCCATGCTGAACTGGGTCAGAACTGGGTCAGCAGAGAAAAGCAATCCCGGGCAAAATACTCACTATTAGCAGCATTAAGCCCTATGTCTGCAAGCAAAGAAATGCAATAAAAACACGGGAACACCTAAAAGTACAAACCCTGAGGGTGGAAAGCAGGATCTGCTGCTGGCCAAAGCGAGGTGTTCTCCAACAAGCACCGACTGCAGCCCAGCGTAGGTGGGAGAGGATCCCTTCGAAAGCCTCAGTGATGGAAAATCCCTGACTGCCAAGAATTAGAGCTGATAAGACCCGGGAGGGCTGGCAGGGCTGGGCAGTACCAAGCACCATCAGGGCTGGAGATGGAGTCAGGTCCTTCCACGTGCAGCCAAAGCTAGGGCAGTACATGGTACCTACCACCACCAAAGGGAGGTGGGGAGCACCCATGCACGTCCCTGCCTGTCCCACACCTCCCAGCCCTCCCTGGAGCTCAGCTAAGCCAGGGAGCTGCAGGGTCCATCCCACCACGGCATGCATGTGTCCATGAGAAGCATCAGCAACAGGAGCCACCATGACACAAGATGGGTCAGCCTCGCAATAACTACCATATCTACATGACTGTTCTCCCCAGGTAACCCATAAAAAGCCCCTCCAGCCCTAAGCCCATGGTACAATTTCAGGGGAAATCTTCCACCTACCCTTGGCCACAAACTAAAAGGTGGGAAGAGAAGAAAGCGCTAATCACTCACTCATCATCCTCTTCCCACACCAAAGCCAAGACCAACTCCAGGCACTTGTTGCTAATGGCTTTTAATTTGCCTTTTCCTTCTCCAAAGTCAAGCTCCTCCGGCTCTCCTACAAACACAGAAGTGTTTTTGGAGGTTTCCTTTAAAAACAGTCAGCTTTGCTTAAATACAAGTGAATTTAACCTTCTGTAGCTAGAAAATCATTTCCCAGAACCACAGCGCTGCCCGCAGAGCACATTCATCCCACACAATGAATTTACTGAAAATGGTCCTTTTATCACCGTCACAAAACCTTAAGTAATTCAAGACCATGGAAGCAGTTGCAGAAGTGCAACTTTCCCCTCCTAGAAATCCAGGGAACACGCGCAGTCCTGAAGGAGCTGATGACTGCTTGCTCTGGGAGCACCAGAAGATGTGCCCGGGAGCACCAACATAAACTAGATTCTGTCATTTCAACGTGGAATGGCCTCCAAAAGAGGCCATTTTTGGCTTTTTTTTTTTTTGTTGTTGTTAAAATTGCCAAGTCTTAGCAAACAGTCTAATTTAGGAACTTGGCTTTGCCCTGCAGATTCTTCACCTTCAAGAGCTTCCTCATGACTATTGCTACAACACAACGTTGGCCATCGGGCTCAAGTTGCTCAACACACTTCCACGTAGCAGAAAACGATCTGACCATCTAGAGATTTCCTGTTTTTTCCATGCTTGTATTAACAGATCTTCCAGCACACGTGAAAAACACAACATCCTCTAAACAGATAACATCAGCACAAACCCAACCAGACCCTCTGCAGCCTCCTACAAGACTGGGACAGCTTTTGAAACTGGTAGTGGCCTCTTGCCACCCAGGATGCCAAGGCTGACAGACTGATGCTCTTGCAGCTCATCTCTGAGGTCAGTCCCAGACAGACAGGCTTGCGGCTGACTCCCCACTTCCACGAGTGGCCACGTGGTGTAGCCATCACTTGCTGCAAGCAATCACGAGGGTGACATGGCCCAAGGTCCTGTCAGGGCACATGCACCACTGGCAAAGACCACCATGACTTGTGCAACCCCATCACTTGCCCCCACCAAGTGACCTCCTGCTTGGCATCTGCCCCATCCACCGGTCTGCCCAGCTGAACCGCTGCAGGACACCATTGAGATGCCCTGAAGCACAGGGAGATGTCTTTTGGCTATGGCAAGGGTCTCCAAACATGTGCTGGTAGCAGGTGCCAGCAGGGAACAACAGGTTTTGGTTAGGAGGTAGCATTGGACAATTCCTCCTCCCTCTCCTTTGCTCTGGAAGTAAAGCATCTTGCTCCCTGCGATCCTGACCTCTTCTGTAAGGCAGCTCGAGCCTTGTTGGTGAAGACAAGTGGGGAAGAGTTGGCTGCTGTTGGGTTTTTCCTTTAGAAGCCTGGCCCATGCATTTTGCACGTCTGGTGCCAGCAATGCCACACACCCTAGTGGTTCCTGACCTTATCGCCTTCTGCTTATCTCCTACCACTACTTCACTACTTGTGTTTGCAAAGCCAATGCTTTCATCTTCCAAAAAACCCCAAAAACCCAAATGCAACCAAAGCTAAACCACCCCTTAAGACAACATAAAACACAAGGTCTTTGTAGCAGGAAGAACATGTTAGTGTGAACTCAGGTACACCCCAGAATGCGCCTTGGAGCTGCCGATGCACCAGAACAGAAGACGTTATTTTAGTCCCTTTTATAACAAACAAGGGACTTGCGGAAATATTGGGACCACCCATCCCTCCCGCCGGGCTCTTATGTCCCAGGGGTTTGCTCTGGACCTGATCCCCACCATGCAAGCAAGCGGCGGGGATGCTTGCACCCCGCATCCCTGCCTGGGCATCGCAGCAGCAACAGCACCAGCTGGAGAGCACAGCCCCGTGCTGCGCCGTCCCCTCCAGTCCCTGCCAAGTCCTACGGAAAAACTGTGCCCACAAACTTAAGCTTGGCTCAGCTCCTGCCAGCTGAGCCCGCCGCTAGGCGAGGGCAAGCCAAACACGGCGAGTTTGATGGAGGAGAGGTAGAAGGGAAGAAAAAAGAAAAAGCAATTACAGCTGAGCATGTGTTGCCGGTGTCTGCTGGCACCTGGTGTCCCTTACAGCCTCCCTGATGGGGATGTCACCCTTCGCGAGCGAAGCAGAAAGGACAGGAAAGTTTCCTTTTATAGCAATGACTTTGGAGCACGAGTTGGATATCCATCTCCAGCCCTGACTTTCAAGCGACTCAAAAAAAAGATTAGTCTTTTGGGCGTGGGGGGAAAGAGCTTTCCCTGCAGGACCTCCTGCTGCTGCCAAGCGCAGGCTCCAGCACAGCACCCAGCCGCTGATTCTGGCCACCTGTGTCCCATGCAATCGGTCACCGCATCAGGAGAAAGCACTGCAGAAGCCAGCAGGACTGCATTGGGTACGGCCTGAGAGCTCATTGTAAGGAAAGCTGGATGCCTTGGCATCAAACAGCAGCACTGATGCGCTGCCTGCCAAGGCACAGAGAGGGTCGCAGAGATGCAGGTACCACCCTCAAGCACCCGCAGCAACTTCAAACCCCAGCCTCCGCCCCCCAACACTGCAAAATTGCTGGAAATGGTGCCACTGTGGCAAAGGTTTAAAAAGCTTGCAAGTGTAGGAAGGTGCTGGCAGTGCTGTACACAGCAGGAAACCCTCGTGAGGTTCACAGGGCCATAGAAAGGGTGCTCCTGGGCTCACAGCCGACGTCCTACTACCCGACAGCAACGCTCTGCAGCAATAAAACCATCGCATGCACGCGAGTCCTGACAATATAGCAGGGAAGTAAATAAAGTTGTACTTGCTTCCACGGTTTCAAGGCTACCACAGGCTGCAAGACCAGTCACCCTCTCTGACATCCCCAACGAAACAAGGTAGAGAGATGATGTCTCCAGGGACAGAGTCCTTGGTGCAGCTGATGCTGCCGAAACCCCGGCAGAGAGCAGGGTACCTCCTGGCACACCCTAAGAACAGACTTTTCCATTCCACACACAGCACAAGCTCATGCAGGCAGCTGGTGACAGAGGAGAAATGAAACCCAAACATCCAGAGCCACAATCCAGCTGCTGGCCACAGAGACCCACTTTTAAAGAAGAAATGGGCTTGTCTGACAAGAGGCATCCTACCCGTGGCTCATAATCATCATCATCCACCCTGGAAAAGGAGGAAAATCTCTCCTTTTCTTTTTTAAGCACTGCAGACTAATCGGCGGGTTAATCTTGAAGGGCACGTCTGCACCCGGGCATGGACATCTGCACAAGCTGCTCCAGAGCAGGGATGCTGGACAAAGCTCTTCAGCTCTTGCCAGCACCCTCTGCCCACTGGCAGCACACTCTTGCTTGATGGAGGAACGGTACAAACACTGTTCCGTGGGCCCACCTAGGATCATCACCAGGAAAAAGCATACAGGCTACTCCCCCTGTGATGCTGCGGTGGAAGAGATGCCACAGTCACCCACGAGATCTTGGGTCAACATTCACTAAGAGCAGACTAGGGGCAACCACGGAAAACAAAAGGAGGGGAGGTGGTCTCCTGCCTCCATGGGTGCTGCAAGAACCATCTTGTTAACACCTGCTGCACTTGAGGGGGGCTACCCAAACCCCTCCTCTCCCCATTTCAAGACACCAAATTAATCAGGGCAATGAAAACTTGAAGCACAGGGTAAAAGGCTTTCATTGAGAAAATCCTGGAGCAACTCACTATTGTGCTACCCTTGGGGCCACAGTCCCGGCAGTGCCTCCTTACTGAGATACAGGATGCTAATTTGGACTTTAAGAGCCGTCAAAAGCTGAATCAACGGAGTCCCTGAAAAGCTGTGCTTCCCCCAAGTGGAGATAATGACAGAGCTTTGACTGCATCAACACTTCAGAGCCCTGTCACCATCACCCTTCGCTAATATCATCTTTGTCTGATGGAAAGCAGTAGCTGTTCTCAGCTGAACTGCTGGTGCAATGCACACAGAGCCACGGTGCTCTCCTTGCTCCTGGCCGCAGTGTTGGGAAACCAGTCCCACCAGCAGGACCAGGGAAGGGCAGGCACAGGAAAGTCACTCACGATGCCAGCCCCCCCAGCCGGCAGCGCAACTGATGTGGTGACCGAGAGGACAACAAAAAGCTCCAGAGATGAGCTAGCCCACCAGAGATGAACTAGCCCACCAGGGATGAACTAGCCCACCAGGGATGAACTAGCTCCAACCTGCTTGCAGACCAGCACACAGCCAACTCCAAGCAGCTCTCCCTGCCCAAGTACCCACCAAGATGCATCTTCTCCACCCTGACCACTTCCTCACACAAGAGAATGTCAAAGGCTGAAACATCGGTCCTGCTTGGTCCTCTGGGCTTACCTGACCATCATTTAAGAAGAGAGGGCTGCGTTCAAGAGGCAGATGCCACTGGCAGGGTGACTTTATGAACAGGTAGCCAGGACAAGGCTCCAGGCCCCAGGTCAGCTAGCCTCACTCCTGGCCTCGCTCAGGAGGCACATTTTAGAAAAAAAAAAAAAAAATATGGGGTTTTGTTCCCAGCTCGCTCCCTGAGCACGCTCACGGACACCGAGCAGCCACCACCTAGCAGCCAGATTCTCTCGCTAATGAATAAAACCTCTTTGGATTATCAAACTGAAGAAGTCACTCAAGTGATGAGCTCGTGCAAAAGCTTACCCTTGTTTTAATGTTCTTACACACCTTGCTGATTAGTCCAGGTACTGATCTGTTGGTGGATTACACCACACCTTCAGCTACGCTGAAAATACCGACAGGAGCCAAAAACCATCACCAGCCTGAGTTAGGCAGAAGCAAACGTAATCAGCACATTGCAATGAATTTCCTCAACACAACATTTTTTTTAAGCACTTGTCCTTGGTAAACATTTGCAAACCAGGTTGCCCACGATACCCAGATTTAAGCAGCCCTAACCGTTTGCTGGAGCTGATGGTCTTCTCATAGGAAAGCAACACACACGGTTAGACTGGTCTATGGGTTGCTCACTCCATGGGACATTCCACATTTGGCCCAATCCCTGGTCCATGAAGCCATGCTGGGAAAAGGGCAAGCTCACTGGGAGCAGTAGGATACCTGGAGAGCAAACCCGCAGGTGATGATGCCATTCAGGAGGCAGGCAGCAAGTGGACGTGAGGACAGGCATCTGCTCCAGCCCAGAGCGTGGATGAGGACGTGCTGCAAAAAGCCCCGGTTTTTTGATCTGATCTTACCTACAAGTCCAGCAAGTTGCAGACTCATCCAAGAAAGTGTTCCTGCTTCAACTCAGAGAACGCTTTTAATACCAGGCTCATTACAGCGGCACAAAAGACCACGTGGCTCATTTCAGTTGGTTTTCAGCAGCAAAGTCCTTGCCTTAATTTAGATTAGAGCCTGTCCATAGGTGGAATTTGCTTTCCAGGTGCAGACACCCACCTCTGCCAGCCAGGATTGTGTTTCAGATAAAACAACACAGGCCAGTGTTTATGCAACACAAGAGCAAACACAAACCACGCCTGCTTGCTTAATTAGTTACCCTTGAAATTAAGGCCCGTCAAAGTGCACGGAGGCTTTGTGCAACCTGCAAATTAACTAGAGGGGAACGCAACCTGGGGGTGAGGGATGCCAGATACAATCCACGCAGTGGCTCCAAGCACTTTCCATAACATCAACAGTGCCATGAAGGGAAAAACCCAAAATAACACCACCCACCCCGTCCGTCTGTACTTCAGAGTTTGTTGTTTCGGTCTCGCCAGGTTAAAAGCTGCTCGATCCCATCATCATGGGTCAGATGGCTGATAAGAAACAGATTTCATCATTTTGAGACCTGAGCGTTTATTGGAAGGGTTTATCTGCAAACAAAGTTACGCACTTTGAACTGTTTAGTTTTACGTCAGTCAAAAACGCAGGAGACCCTTGTCTGTGCACTCTCAAAACCAGCGTGGCACAAAATGAGAGCCCAAGCCCATTCCCTGCAGCCTCCACCATGTGCAATGTCAAAGGCATGCTGCTTCTCTGTGCCGGGACATAACGCTTAACAAAAAGGGCGAGCCATTTTGGGGGAAGATGCCTTTTTCTAGCAAGATGCTTGGGCACAGAAATACTCACCTACATACATTTGGCAAAATCTTGCCTTTGCTCAAAATTGCTCTCCTTGCCGGATAAAGCAGGGTTAAATCTCAGACATGGTCTTTGCAGTATTAGTCAGCACGCAAAATTAAAATGACACCTGAAAGTCATCTTAAGAGTCATGGTAGGCTTCTCCCTGCTTAAAGTAGAACTTTTGTGGTTGAGCGGAGTTGGTTTCTACAACTTTCTGCTTCTTGCACCACAAAACACCCTCCCACGTGTGCACCAAACCACGATGATGCAACTTCGCAAGAGCATCCCCTACAAAATGGGCAACTCTGAGCCATGCAAAGGGAATATTTCCAAAGGGCAAGTTATTCCCTCTGTGCCAAGTCTCCAAGAAGCCAGCCCCAGGAGATGTGCCTGCCCTTGCTTCTCAAGCCCAAGACACGCGGCCCCGAGGAATCCCCGTTCGAGCCCAAGAGCCGGGCGCTCCATTTATTCCCACTGAGATTTCTAAAGGTAAGAGACCACAACACCAAGTCTCAGATTACTGCAGCTTGAACTGGGGGTGAAGCATTACCAGCTGTGGTACGGGGTCGTCTTGGGCCAGCACAGAAGTGCCCATATTAGAGGGAAAAAACCAAGCCATTGCAGCGATGTACAGAAAAGCTGAAAGCTTGTCCACTGGCGCTAGAAGAACGCCTCATTCTAGAAAGGAAGGACTAAATTCAGGTTAAAAAGCCCCACGTATTCAAGGACAGAAGCCTTGTGTCAGCTGAACGTTGGCCATGTGCAGCACAGAACCGGCTCCATTTATCAATGTCTACGGAAAGCAACTTCAATCCCATCACTAGCTCTGCTTCAAGGCTGCTTTGATAGCCATGGTGATGTGTGTATTTTAATTTTGGCTCCGTATCTAAAGCACGGGTTGGGATCTACAAGCAGCAGGCTCTTGGCTAGAGCAGACAATTCCAGGTAGAACCAACATGCCAGGGCACCCATCCATGGTCACCTACACCGCCTCACCTAGACAATGCCTCCTTTCTCAGCATCTTTCACTGCAACACCCCAGATTTTCTTCTCTGTAGGATCAAGTTCTTCCATATCTCAACACCACTCACATCCAGAAGTGTGGCAGATCTCGGTGCCAGCGATGGGCCAGCTCTGCAAGAAGAAGCAGAGGCAGCAGCAAGAGCTTTCTAGGAGCTGAGGGAGGCTCTCCAGCACAACCAGCTGTTGCCCACACGCAGCCTGCAGATCTTTGCTGTCAAAGGGCCAGGGTCTGGCCAGAATTAGACACACTCTTGATGGGAAAAAGAGAGCCTACATATCAACCCAATGCAGATGGGTGTCTTTTTCTTGTTTGTTTGTTTGTTTAATTAAAACTTGCTTGAAGTGACACATAAAAGAAGTAAAATCCCAGGCATAGCTGATGCACTAGGAGAGATTTATTTTTAGAAGAATGACCTAAGTACTCGATCAACAGGAAAGAAATGGAAACTTTTTTGGCACTGTCCAGAAGAAGAAAAGAAAATCAAAAGAGGGATGGCCATCCCCACCCATTACTACTGAGGGCAACATCCGCTGGCATTTTAGCCTCCCAACTCCCCACTTTTACGCTGAATTCAGCCTTTTTTCCCCATGCACAATCCCAGTAAACAACACTTATAGCCCATGTAAAGACTATCAACCAAAGCACATCATGTGAATTCACAAGACAGCTGGCATTACTTATTTTTTTTTCATTTAGTGCTTACTACTGTCAGTTTTGTTTTCAACGGGACAACTAACAATGTGTTCGTACTTCAGCGTAAAACAAATATACCGAGGTGATTTAAAAAAAGCCATTTCCAAGTTTTGCAGACTGACGTTTCAAGAGAGATAAAGCAGAGCACCAACAGAAAATATAATCCCTCAAAATCTGCTGCTTCTTCTGCCGTGTTATTCATTCGGGAGCTTTTAGTTCAGAAGTCAGAGACGTGCTTAGCTGGATATCCGATTGTTTGCTGGGCCTCATCCCAAATTTCTCTAACATTACTCACATTTTTCTGTGCAGGAAGAGGGATGACGATTTTATGGCAAAAGGGAGGCAGAAGCGTTTGCATCACTACGTAGGAATTAGAATGGTTAGGCTCAGACCCTGAGGTCCGAATGGTTCTCACATATCCCATTCACAGAAGGAGAAAGAAACGAGGCTGATGCTTGGACTCCTCTGCCTGTGCACTGCCTGGGACCCGGGGATGAGCTGGGACCTGCCCCGGCCACCCAGGCAGGACTCCCAGCGTGGGGCAATGGATGCTCAGCCCAAAGGATGATGCTCTGCACAGAACCATCCCTGCAGCGACCGGCAGCATCACCTCCGTCTGCCAGCCTCCCTGCAGGGAATTACCCTCTGCCCCTCTGCCCTGCTTTCACAAGCGGAATTGCCTTAAAGCAGCCCTACCTAAGCCAGGAACCACCTGCCCTTTCCCAAAGCAAAGCACCTCCCCTTCCCCCTACAAGTGAGGGGACCATCTGATGCAGTGCCAGCATCACCACTTTCTGGTCACAATCCCTTAAAAATTAGGCCAAACTGCAAATATTTTTATTCCTTTTATCCTGCCTGACTGCAGGGCAATCTGGACAGAATGATCTCCTCCTCCCCTCGCCCCCTCCCACGCACTTTTGAAGTGATTTCAGAGCCCATTTTTGGAGGCTCGGGCACCATGACTGGAGAGACCACGGTTCAACTCTCAGACTGTACTGCTGCATGAGCCCAGGCAGCGCTGATGTTCCGTGCCTCAGTTTCCCCCAGCGTTATCTGCTGGTACCCAAACCCTTCAGGACACGCATCCCTCCCCACTACCTAAAGGATGCATCTCTGCCTGCCTGCGCTGGGGTTTCCCATCATAGCCAGGTAGCAGGAAAACCGGCAGCAGGACAGCAAGCAGCTTTCCCCAGGGATGCCTGTAAGGTGCGGGTTTAAAACAGAGGCCAACACACAGAGGTAAAGCCGGGACAGAAAGGTCAGCCCCGCTGCAGGGCAATTGCAGAGAGGGGGTTAAACGCTCGCCCTCCCCAAATCCCCGCTGCAGGGCCCTGCATTCCTCTGCTCAAACAGCGTGCTAGGCTAAAGCTTTTTTTGCTCACTGTTTCCATGCCTGGTCATGTCCTGCATCCTGGATTTGGTGAACGTTTTAATAGCTCCTATTAATAGGCAGAGCAGGAGCTGGAGAGGCACCAGCTGCTCTGGCCAGTTGCACCTCCGAGGAGCCGCAGGGCTGTCCCGCTGCAGGGCAAGGTGCTAAAACTCAGGCAGAGGAGCAAAAAAAGCAAGCCCTGCTCATCCAGCAGCTGAAGCACAGATTGAGAAGCTGGGCAGCCTTCAAACCCCTTGGTTTCAAGGGATTTCAGGCACGGCCTTGCAACAGGATTTCTCTCTGCTAGATAATGTCAGGCGCTGGCGAAAGGATGCTCTCATACAGTCCCAAAATCAGCCGGCACCGCAAGGCAGCTGCGCTGCAACTAGCGCAATGCCATGTGCAGTGCCAGCCGCCCCTGCACCCCGGGCCAGCGGGGAACGGCATGTGCACCCCTTGAAAACATTTGGGATCTATGCTCCACGTCAACACGCAATTTTTACACATCTCCTGGAAAAACACCTCCCATTCCCTGCAGGTCCGAGAGCAGGGATGTGCTGGAGAGCACAGTGCGTTCCCCCTGGGACCCGAGCGAGTCGGTGTCCCTGTCCCTGTCACCAGAGTGGAGCTGCGACCTCGTTTCACAGACTCTTACCAGGCGCTGCAAGATTCCAGATGGACCGTCTGGCTAATTGAGTTAATTAAAGCATTTTTCGGCAGCAATTAACTTTCAGGCACACCGCTCCAGAGCGGCTCCAGCTCTCTCTAGGGAGCACAGGCCACACCTCGGGAGCAGCAGGAGAGATGGAAAAAATTACTTGGAAGCACTCACTGATGGCACCGAGCTGTTTCTCAGCAGCGTTTGCTGACTCTGAGTAGCTTACGGAAAACCCCAACCAACTAACAAAACCCAAAACTCCCAGAAAAGCCCCAAACCTTCATCTATTTTTCACTTCCAGGCTGAGCAGGACAGATTCGGCGTGGAGAGTCTGTCTCAGGCAAGGCTGCAGCAGATGGATGCATGGGAGGGGACCCAGCACCCTGATGTCCCAGTCCCAGAGCATCCTTCCCCTGGCCCGGCGCAAAGCAGACATGATAAACTCTGGGAAACCAGCAACGCTGCCCGTAACTCTTAGGATGATAACCTGGTCAAGGCCAGAGCCGACAGCACGAGCTCTCCTTTTTGCTGACGAGGTAATTGCCATCTCCCAGGGACAGTAAATACTTTGTCCGCAGCCCTTGCCCGGAGATAACCAAGCAAAATGCTTGCGAAGACCAAAAGAAAGGCTTGCTTTGTGGCCGCTGCTGTTTTGCTCCCCAACAAGCAGGACAGCTGCCGCAAAGCACTGGAAAGAAGACACGTCCTGGGAAGCTGGTATTACAAAAAAACAAACCACACACCACCAGAATCAAAAAAAACCAAAACCACACCCAAAGAAATAACCCACCATGTTGCCAGGGTCCCTGCTTTCACCTCCGTTCCCCAAAAAACCTACTCGTCCACCTGTGTCCGAGCAGACGTGGGATTAGTGCCTACAGAGGTACCACCACTCGTCCAGAGGCTGCTCCAATATATCTGCAGCCAACAGCATCCATAGCTAAGGAGGAGCCAGTGCCCTGGAAGACAAGCTGTGGGATGCACCCCCCCATCTCCTCCTCTTTTGCAGGATGCACCCCCCGCATCTCATCCTCTTTTGCTCAGTGCACCCCTCACATCTCCTCCTCCTTTTGCAGGACAACCCCCCACCTCCTTTTCCTTTTTTTGCAGGATGCACTTGTGCATCTCTCCCCCCACCCCCCAAATACCAAACCTTATGAATTGCAAGGACCGGTTGCTCCCAGGCCACGTGCATTGGGAACTATTGCCTGCGCTTTCTTACGGACTTTAATAGTTCAATCTGCACCAAAGGCGCAGCCACAGGCGCAGCCAAAAACCACTAACGATGGTTTTTGTGAGCAAGGGGGTAAAAAAAGCATGGAGGGGTTTGGGACAGGAGGCACAGTGCTTCGGGGAGAGAGAAGAGCAATTTCCAAGGCTCGGTTTGCATGCACGCTGCCGGCTGGGAAACATTTCTCATGCTCATGCTGGCGGAGAGCAACCCCACCCCGGCACAGCTAATCTGATGGCAGGTTTTCAATGCGGCAGTCAGGATGCGAGGGGCTAGGGAGGGAGGCTGGCGAGGGGGGAAAGAAAGCAAGGAAATGCCACAGAGGTGAGGACGCATTTTCTGGCCGGGCGAAGGCTTGTTTTGTTTCCCTCCCTTCAGCTAGCTGCCATTTTCCGGAAGCTGGATCAGTTACAAAAAAATAAAAAGTTTCTCTTTGTTTAATTATAGCTGCGGTAGCCCTTGTGCCGAGGGACCCAGCGTCTCCCCCGGCTGCTCTGGGAACGGATGCGAACGAAGACAACGGCACAGCAGCAGGGAATATCACAGGAGCTAAAGCTTTAACGTCTCCCAGAAAGACACAACCTGAGCTCAAACAGACTATTTTTACCCCCAGAGGCCTGAGAGACCTGGGAGACTTTGATCTCAACTCCCTGTGCAACCACCACATTAGTTATTCAAATTCCTGCTCTTTTTCGCTCCCTTCCTCCACCCCTTACCTGGCATAGGTGTCTTCTAGACGGACAACTCCAGCATCTTCTCCCACCACGCTGAGCACACCGACGGATGCTCCAGCCAGCCCCAGCGCTTGCTGAAGCCACATCTGCACCGACACCAACCCGCAGCCAAGAGGTCCCACCGAATCCACCCGTGGACTTACTCCAAATTCAACCCTCCTAACTCACCGTCACACAGCTCGTACTTCCCCAGCTAGCCCCCACATTTCTTGGGTGCAATGCCACCACGCTGGCAGCCCTGAGCAGGACATGCTGTGGGTCACCATCACAGAGGACCACCACAACTGGCAACGAACCCAGCAGAGCCCTCGCTGAGCTCGCTTGGCAAGCTAACGGCAGCGGCGACCGTAAAACATCTCCTGTCTCGCTTTTCTCCACTGACCGAGCCGGGGATGCACCATTGTTCAACTCCAAAAAAGCCTTTTCTGTTCCTAAGGAAACAGCCAGCGTCGTTCAAATAAGGCCACACACCAAGCAAATGCCTTCCCCCTAGAAAGATGACCTAAAGCACTTAATGCGGGCGGCACGGTCAGGCTGGCCAGGCATGAAGGGAGAAGGGCGGCTGCTGGACTTGTCCCCGGAGAGCGAGCTGGGGAGAGGGAAGCGGTAACTTTGCACAGGGCTCGTTTGCAGTGTGAGATGAGCAACCCAGCCTAACGACTACATACCACAGCCGTGTTTCCTTGCTGTGTCGAAAGGGTGTTTTCTGGAGTCAGCCAGAAAACATCTGGTTTTGTTTCGTGGCAGCGATCTCCCTTCTTGAAAATGATGGGATGCTCCCCGGGGCAACCCTCCCGTGAGGCAGGAGAGGGGGCAGAGGAAGCAATTTCAGAGCCTGCAGAGAACTGTGAAAAGGAAAGGCGGAAAGGCTACACATTATCATCATTTTTTAATTTATTATTATTATTATTGCAACATTCCTCCCATCATTGAACAGGACTGCAAACCAGACACGCATTACTGTCCCTCCAATTTGCGCAAAAGCACCAGAACCATGAGGAAACACAGACAAGATGAAAAAAAAAAAAAAAGACTGAGCCACCTTCCGCCTTTGCGTTTTAATATATACAGGTCTGAGGCTATGAAGTTGCTTTCACATCCATCATCCACACATGCAGACAGCGTGCGTCAGCCAAGGCGTCGCCAGCGAAGAGGAGATGGGATGCAACGTGCACCGCCTTCCTGCTGATGGGTCTGAAGCAACACCTCGTCCCGGCAGAGCAGGAGCACCTCTTCACGTAGGAGCACGCAGGAACATTTAGCCCTAGGACTTGCAATTCGTTTTCTTCTATCGGTAATGAAAGCGTTATGCTCCCCAGCAGCCCGTTGATACACCAGCTGGGAATCACTACCTCTTGGCACCGAAAATAAACCCTTGCACAAATCCAAATGAAATCAGCAGGTTAAAAATAGAAATATCTTGGTCGGGGGGCACTGGCCAAGGGGTTCATAATGGAGGAGCAGCAGAGTGGCCAGCCCATAGACAGTGCTAGGTTTCCACCAAAAAATGGGATTAAAGACAGTAGGTGCTGATTGTGGGACACTGGTGATTTCTTCAAAAAACATGCAATCCACCCAAACTGTCAATCTTCCTAGCAGAGGAAAAAAAATGTGAATCCAAGGACAGGATGAAAGAAGGGGAAGTTTTACAATCGGCTCTTTGACCCATTAAAAACTGACTTTACCCTGGAAACACCGTCAAGATGCACGGGGGAGCGTGGCTGCCTGCTGGACCTGCAAACCGCCCCGAGCAGCAAAGGGTTTTCATACGCTCCTGCATCTTCCTGTTGCTGTGAGCCATGGGTACACATCCCTCTCCATACTCCCACGCTTTTCTTTGTGAGCCCAGGGGAGCAGAAACACACTGAACTCACTCGACTCCAAGGACCGCCAGGAGAAATTAAGGACCACGGGAGGGCACAGATGCCACAGGTATCCTCAAAAATTATCCCTCAGCATGGCTCTGCGGATGGTCGCAGTGTCACTGGAACTGGGACATCACTCGAGCATTAAATGAAACCCAGATGCGACCATCTGACCTGCTGGGAGCAAGTCTCTCCGCCTCGTTTAGAAAGCCCAGGCTCTGCGCTGGAAAGAAAGGGGCTTGTCAGGACATGCATGTGCCCACTGGAGGACCTGCTCCCATCAGCCAAAGTTACAGGTCCTGCAAGTGCTTTCTCCTTTTTTATTTTTCAAAAACAAACATTATTTATGGCCACAAAGTGAGCTCAGGCTGCCATTCTCACTTTTGAAGTTAATAAACCCTGCAGCTTCATAATTAAGAAGAAAGGCCATCCCTGCATCCCCCCCCCCCCACTCGTTCGGGTCCTTTAGGGAGAGAAATCAGAGCCAGGGTTTCAGCTGCCCCTCCAGGGTTTGCTTCCAAGTCACGTCCATGGTGGGCGGCAGGTTTTTCCCCGTGCCAGCGCCGAGAGGTCCGCACGCTCCCTGCCCCAGCCAAGGCTGGCACAGCGCTTTTGACATCCTCTAACAATAACAGCCCTGTGCCGAAACGCTGGCCCCTCGGCAGGGTTAATGCCAGGATTGTTCGCACTGTGCTTGCAAGAAGCGAGCAAAAGCAAAGCATCCTCTGCTCGCGCAGGGACCAGGAGTGCGCTCTGATGCCAGAACTCAGGCGCTGTGTGAAACGACGGGGAACTCCTTTTGTGCTTTTTAAGCTGAAACCTCATTCTGCAAATTTTAGGGAGCAGCCTGGATGGGTCCATCAGCTGGTGCTGACAGCAGAGATGCCTGCCGTGCCACAGAGAGGGCAGGGCACCCCAGGCAGCACCCAGCTTTGCAGCTGCACATCGCTCTTGATAAACACCTCGCTGCAGCCTTCGTCTCCCACCCCAGGCTGTCCCTTGCAAGCCTACATAAAGAACCCTGCAACAAACCCACCAGCCTGGCACCAGGCCTGGGGTATTACCGCAACACGAGGAGCACGCTACCTGTTTGGCATCCACAGCGACATGTGCATGATGCTACTGAAGCCACCTCTGAAACCTGACGTGTGCCCCTCTCCCATCGCCTCCAGGAGGTCCCGACCAAGCAACTTGTAAGAGCAAACCAGACCAAAACCCTGCAAGGGCAAAGCACTGAAGAACATTCTGCTATATGTATTGCAAGGTATATACATTAATAAGCACAAATACACCTTCCAGCAGGTTGATCCCCCTCCTTCAAACCTGGCTCATCACTGGGGAAGTCAATGTCTGGCTACAAAACTCCTCTCCAAGAGCTGCCATCCCCTCTGCTCAGGGAAGCCCTCCACCACCATGGGCCCTGTTCCGTGATGCTGCTGGGTGGCCAGACACCCAGCGAGGACCACCCTTGGTTGAGCAGCATCATAGCCAGCCCTGCCGACCCAAAGCACATCCTTTGCAGGGACAGCAAACCTCTGACCTGCTGGAAACCCATCACGCCTCCTTACCATCTCCTGGGGAGCCTCCAGGGCAGTCTGCAAAGCTCAGGTGTTTTCAAATTGAATTTTGGAAAGGAGAGAAAAGGCAGGTGCCAACCCTAAGGTTGAGAGACTCTGAGGCGAGGTTATTTGCATTCGTTTCTGTTCAAGCTGCCGTCAGAAATCCACCCACCAAACCAGAAGGCGATGCAACTTTCAGACCTCTTGAAAATAAGACAACTAAGGAGGATGCAAATTCCCCTTCATGTCCTGACCTCTACAGCTGCTAGCTCCCTTCGCACAGACAAGCTTCTGCGATGAAAAGCTTCTTGCCATATTTAAATGTTTTTCTCATTTAAAAAAATGCGGTGTCTAAACCACCTCCTTAACATAGATACAAGCTCTTCTGAACAACCCCACCAGGCTAAAATAAATATTTTGCTTCACAAATAGTTTTCCTCTCATTAAAATGAAAACATAATTAGGATGTCAAGCACAGAGGCAAGCAATGGTTGCAATCACTCCACACAGCACCGCGCTGCGCAGACTTTATTTGATTAAAAGTAACAACGCTGCTATTTTTGAAAAGCACACTCTCTTCCACAGCCCGACTGGAGTTATTTTGGAAATATATATATGGAAAGCTGGCATCTTTGCCAGCAAAAAATCCCCACCCAGGAGGACACGCACTCGGTGGAGGCTGCGAGTCCATGGCACGGGGCACCAGCGAGCATCGCGGGCAGCCGCACCCTCTTGCTGCTCACAGCCAGGGGGTTGAAGCTCAGAGCACAGCGACCCTGGGTAAGCATCTAACCTGCGCTGGGAAGGGTGAGGGAAAAGGAGAAATGAGAGAAAAAGGAGAAAAGACGAGAAAAAGTGCTACTGGAGATGTTGAATGAGGGCACCCATGTAGGGTCTGGTACTAATGCTGCCACATGGGAGCAAGAGCCGGGACGTGATGCAAATATTCAGAGCTACAAGACATCCCGGGAGGACACGATTCTCAATATCAGGGTCTTTTTTGGTTTTAAGCAAATCTAAGCATCCCATTGCTGCAGTCAGGTGTTAGAAAATAAAGGATGAGTCCTTCTTCCAGAGTGGAGGGGGACGTTTTGCTATCTAGGCACAGACGTCAACACAACACGCACCCCCCTCCAACTTCTGCCCAAGCTGCATTAATAGCCATAAATTAATTATTGCAAATCTCAGGTGGTGTTAGCCAGGAAGGGCTCTAAGCAGGATGGTGATGGGCTTCCTCAGAATCCCCCCTGCCTGAGCACAGATGCTGCGCTGGGCATTTGCATGCTCTTGCATCCCACCCTGCTTTACACCTCTGGGTCCACAACAGGCTTCGATGCAACGCAGCTTATCTAGGACAGAGGCACAAAACTGCGTCACGGTCACCACTATCCCCCTTTGTACCAAAGTTGCTCTGAGTGTAAGTACCACAGAGGAGCCCTCGTGGCCGAGGTGTTTATATGTGAACAGCTTTATAGCCAGGGACCCCCAAAAAACTCTAAATGGGTACCCCAGTACCGGAGCGCAAGGCTGCAACGTGTCACCACTGCTTCACGCCTCCCCACAACACACCTCCTGCCTGAGTCCACCTCTCCTGCCGGACGCCGTGCCACAGCAACCCCAAACCAAGCCCTGAACAGCAACCCTTGCCTGCAAAACACCGCCGGCCAGGCGGCCAGCAAGGAGCAAAAAGGTCAGCGACCCCACGGCACCGCCAAGCCCCGACCGGGCAAACCCTCCTGGAAAATAAGTGTCAGGCACAGCCGGTGCAATGCTGTTAAAAACCTCCCCAAACTTCCAGGGAACGTCCCACCCGTAGCTGATGAGATAAGAAAGGGAAGGAAAAGCAGCCCGGCCTCCGCAGCCTCAGCTCCGCCATCCCCCCGGGTTTATAGCCCAGGCACATCAGGAGACGCTTATGCATCGTCCAACGCAGCGCACCTGGCCGCCACCCCCCCGGTGCCCCCCCGGGGCTCCCCACCGGGTGCCGGGGTGCCAACCCTGGGCCGTGCCGCC
>JAVJGI010000064.1:7010833-7028259 GCA_035590275.1 Ibycter americanus
CTGGGCGCGTGCCGCTCCGCGCGCGTGGGCGGGGGGGGGGATCGATCTGCAAAGCACGTGTGCGTGGGAGGGGGCGAGGGCAGCCCTGCGCTATGGGGGGGGGGGCCTCGTGCAAAACGCCTGTGCGTGGGGGCCCAGGGGGAGACACCCAGAGCCCCCCCCCCCAAACCGCTTCCAGGCGGGAGGGGCCGTGTCCCTGCAGGCGGGGCGACTCCTGGATTTTGCATCTTTTTATATTTTTTCGATTTGCGTGTTGGTGCCGCGGGCTGCAGCCGTGTCAAGTGCTGGCTGCGACGCTCCGCTGGCTGTGCCGTGCGGCACCCCTGTGCCAGCTCCCGGGCTGGAGCAACCCCCCCCGCGCTCCTCTTCCAGGATGGAAATTCCTGCAAGAAGGACCAAAAAAGGAGGAAAACCCTAAAAGAAAAATCAAACGTTCCTTTCGAGAAAGCAACAAGTGGCGCGCCGCGATTTCTCGAGTCAGCCACGGCTGGAAAAGGTGGCTTCGTTAAAACCCCCCTGACTAGTTGTGCATCCCACCCCGGGCTGGGGTAGGAAATGGGGTACCAGGAGCAACGAACACGGCAGGTCGGGGCTGGATGCAACGTGCAGCCGGAGGTGGTGGCCACACATCCCATCGCGGTGGCCACACATCCCATTGCGGTGGCCAGCTCGTGTTGGAACACCCCTGGGAGAAGCAGCTGAGCCAGAAATACGGGGGCAGGCAGGTCCTGTGCGCAGGAGGGTCGGGGCTGTGCGAGCCATCGCTCTTCCTACACCCCCACCCCCACCCCCCTTTTGTTTTTTCCTGGATTTAATCAGGATCCGATGATTAAATTTCCTCTTCCTGGTGCTGGCTCCTCCTGCGCCCAAACTTCCAGCGCGGCAGAAGGGGACGGGGTGTTTGCCAGGGCGAGGTGAAAGCGGGGCGGCTGCGTGTCCGAACCCCCTCCCCGGTGCCAGCCAGGCTCCCTGGCCTCATCCAGCCCTTTCCCCGGCTGCGCTTCGCGAGCGCAAACGAAACGAGCCGTACAACCACTTCAAAGCACCCTCGGGAGCTCGTCGCTGTTGCGTTCTGTTGGGAGGTTTGGGGTTTTATCAAAGGGGAGCTCCCCGCAGCCAGACAGCCCCGTTCTCTAATTGCAACAGGGCATTTTCATCGCTCTTTGCTGGTGCAAATGGTCCAGATGGCACCCACTAATGCCCAGCTGCTGGCGACACCGGGGTGCAGCTGTGCTGGGTGCTGCCCGTGTGTGGGTCCCGGGGTGCTGTGCAGGTCGCAGGGTGCTGCTCCCATCTGCACCAAGCCTGGGTGCCCAGACCAAGGTGCTCCCGTCCCTCTGCTTCTGCATGTGCTGTGCAGAACTGGCATTCACAGCGCTGAGCTGCTGATGTATTTCTCTCTTCCATCCTGAGTCTGCTTTTGTATCTTTCCGATGCTGTAAAGTCCAAAATGACCCGTCGGGTTAGAAGTTTCTATATTAGAAACACTAAAGTAGCGGATCTCGCTATCAAAACACCTTCCCATGCCAACCAGCTGATGTTTCACAGAATTTATTGTCCTGCTTCACTCTGAAATGAATTAGCCTTATGTCAGGGGTAGATCACACTGTCCTCTCCTGTCCTCGACTAAGTTTGACCCAACTTTTTTCCTCTGCCTCTCAAACCCCCGTTTACTCATTTTAATTTTCTGAATAGCTGAGGCCCTGAGAAGTGACAGTGGAGATCTCTAGATCACCCCAGGCTGGCGCTTTGAGTGGCTTTGGGAACAAAAGTGTCCCTTCCCAGGAGCTGGCTGCTGGGCTGGAGGAGGCATACGCGTGCTCAGAGTTTCAGCTCAGCAGCCTCGTGATCCCTCTGTGGTAAACCCACATCTCCAGGCGGTAAAACTGAACTTGAACTCCAAACTGTCCGCTTAATTGAAAATCAGCAATTCATGCGTGACGACCGCTGCCAGTCCTGGGAGCTGGGAGCTGCTTTCCCCACGCTGAGGATGCAGGTTGCTGCCAGGGAAGGGGCAGCCAAGCCTTGGGTGGAAGGATGAGCAGCCCTGCTGCATCTCACCCCCCTGTTTTGCAGCAAGTATTTTGCAATGCCCAGAAGCAGCTCAGAGCAATAAGGGACCGTGGAGTGTTTGGTCACAGGGTGGGTGCTCTACGTGGCACGGACCAAAATCCGTGGGTACGGAAGAAGATGCTCCCCCAGCATCCTTCCAGCAGGCGCTGGTGGGGGCTGCCCCCGGGCTCCTGCCTCCCTGCCCTGCTCCAGCCCCTCTCCTGCCTGCGGCTGCCTTCTGCTGCCACGTCCCCTCCGCTCCCTCTGTGGCCACTGAGAGCCGGGAGAGAGGCGGGCATGCCAGCACGGCGGCAGAGCCATCCCACCTCTGGACGTGTGCCACTCCTGTTTCCCCTGCCAGGAAGCGATACCGGTGAGCAATTAGACCCGGACAGGATGCCCTAATGAGCTCAAGCTTTTATACAGCGCTGGGAATTCATCTTGCAGGAATTCCATGTTAAAGTTCATTTCAAGACTTTCTCTGTCCTTTCGCCTATGGTGTTTCTCAAGCACTTACACAAAACTGAATGGTAATTGTCTGCCTAAATAGCGCTTCGGAGAAGGGCTGGTCTGGGATGACATACCCGTGGCTCAGATATGTGAGTGTATCTGGCTCTTTCGGGAAGAGAAGAGCTCATCTTTGCTCTGATGCTGCCTTCGAAACTGCAGATGGAAGCTGGACATCTGCTCATCTTGCAGGAAAACACAGAGTCGGGCTGCCCTGCACGTGCGCCCGGGGCCGATGAGCACCGAACCCAGCAGCGCAAACGCCTCGCTGGGGCTGCAGGTGCAGAAGGATGCTCCTGCAGGTGTAATGGAGGCTCAACCACGGATGCTGAGCTCCTGAAACCTTGCAGATGGGAGTATTCCCAAATCTAAGCCTAATAAAATTTTCTTCCCAAGTGGAATCTAATGAAATCCTGGCTCTCGGTGGGAGTGTCCGGGCTCCCACTGCAGCCCAGGTTTGTTGCAGCCTGTTGCTATGCACTGGAGGGAGCGCTTTTTCCATGATCCTCCAGTTTTGGTGGGAATCCAGCAAATCCCTTTGCCTGTATCGTGCTATAGATTGCTTTCCGGAGCTGGGGAAGAGATTGCTTGGCTGCCAAGGTACGCTTAAGAACGCTTCATTAGTACAGCGAGCCCGGCAAACTCCCTGGGGTGAGCTCTTCCCAGGCCAATCTTCCCCTTGCTGTGAAATAATTACAGCCGTGTTGGTTAATGACGAGGGATAGGGATATAGGAATAGCTGGCGGGTTTCGTGCCGTACCAAGACAGATTTCCAATGGAAGCGGGTGGCAGAGCTATTGCTGCCTTCCTGGGAAGCAGCAGCTCTTTATTTATTTGCATCCCTTGGCAGGGAGCAAGGCAGGCTCTGGAGCATCACTGATGCAGGCAGCTCTTACAGGTGTTTGAACTCTGCTTGGTCAGGGTACTTGGGTTTTATGACTAGGATAAAGTAAATAAATGATTCAGACAAGATTTATTTTGTACGTATAGCTTTCTCACTTCAAAACCAATTAACGACGAAAGTTTCTAATAAATAAGTCTCGGTGCATTTGGAACTGGCAAACAAAGCATCGGCTTTCTTCTGCCAGACTCCCCAAATGGATTTTTTCTGCTTCATTTTCTGAATTAGATTATTCTGGGCTGTAATGAAAGCAAGGCAGATTTACTCCTCTGACACCCGTCTCCGCTTCGAACGCGCATTTACCCGACTTGTTTTTGTAGCTGGAGTCTGGAGGATTTTTTCCCATTCCTTCCTTGGCCACGGGCTGTGAACATTACACAAGGTCTCCATCCATTGCAGTGGCCGAAGGGGAAAGCCGTGATTTCCTACACTATATTTGCAATCCTGGCCTCTGCTTTTGCTTTTCCTCAAGTCTCCCAGCACAGCATCCCCCAGACATGTTCGCTGGGGTAACCGTTGTGCTATGGCAGGGGAGTGCCCCCTCCCTTCATAAATTTGAGGCTGTGTTGGTGCCAAAGGGGAAGGAAAGTTGTGGGATGGAGGGGCTGCAAGTCACCCGTGACTGCTGTGCAAACTGCTCGGCCCTCGTGGACAGTGTCTGTAAGGTGCCAGCAAACACGCAGCCAGGTAATAATCACTTCCTACTAATAATAGGGATTAAGGTTTTTTGAGGAAGTGCACGAAGCAAATGAATAGGGCTCTTCTGGAGCGGCTTTTAATTTCTTTGGCTGCCTGACACTGAATGAGTGAACAAAGGAAAGCAAGGAGGTGGAGGTGAGAGATAAGAGAAGCCTGGGGACAGGGCTTGCACCTTCCCCAGTCCTCAAGGTAAAATCTACAGCATCCTTCTACCCCGCCGCCGCTGCCCTCAGTTTTGCAGCAGCCTTGCACGCCGTTCCTGCCCCTGCCGCATCCCTTAGCCTTGCCATCGTGCATCAAACAGTGCAAACCCCTACCCGCTGCTCCCCCTGCCCCACAGGGGGGGGCGGGCGGTGGAGTTTGCTTTGGGGAGCTTTGCACCACGCATGCATCCTCAGCCTCCCTCCTCCAGGAAAACTGCTCCGTATGGCAAAATCCTTTATGTTACCCAAAATCCTTTATTTTAACCAGCCATTTCCATTAAATAGGACTCTTCATTTTGCCTCGTCACCCCTTCGTTAGAAGCCAAGCAATCCCCTGGTCTGTACCTCGCACCCTGGCTGGCCGGTTGCAGTGGTGAGACTCGCGACCCACGAGTTAATGCTGCGGTTTCCCATAGAGAGTTTCTTTTCGTCCCCGAGTCCCGTTGCACAAAATAAAACAGCTTTTGTTCACGATGGAGATTCTCCTGGCAACAGAAATGACGGAAGCTGCAAAAAATGCCAGGGCTCAATGACAGCTCTATCTAAAGCTAACCACCAAGATGAGTCTGTTTTATCATAGTTAGGGAAGAAAGCACCAAGCTAATGGGAAGGGTGGAATTGCTACCGCTTGTGATGGCTTTGGAGATAGACAAATATCCCTGCCTAGCAGAGGAGGCGTTGCGAAAGGGCACGATTATCGATGCATCGCTGTGAACCTTGAAATGAGGTAGACAGACGAGCGATGGGCTTCAACCTACACCCTCTGCCCCCAGCGAAGCGACAGATTTGGATGGATTACGGGATTTGCAAGGACTGCTGCAGTCAGTGAAGAGGCTCCAGCAGATTTCTGTGGGTCTGGATCTGGCCCAGAGCTTGCAGGAGGGAGTCAGAGGAGCAGAAAGCCCTGTTTTACAGCCAAGGAAGACTTTGGTCTTTAGCACAATGTCCTCCCAGGCTGCCTTTCTGTGGCCCTCAGAAGCTCAAAGCAGCCCTTTCTCTACCAGGTTTGGCTGCTGACTCCCAAATTTCTCCCTACATGTCTAAATATCTTCTCTGAGGCAAAGACACAGGGACCAAGAGCCATTTAATGGTGCTGCCAAGCAGCACACCTGTCATTTATTCCCTTCCATCAAATCACTGCCAGACCCCTTCCACCTCCCAGGCAGCACCATGATAAAACAGGGGACAGTTTCCTCATTTAAATAGTGTAAGACTTGGTAATTTCCCATGTTTAGCGACGGGCAGCCTCGTTGATGACGTTTGCTGAGCTCCTGCATTAATCAATGTGGTTAATGGAATTGATGGTTGCACTGGCTTGTGTTCAAGGCAGCTGTTTCACATCATTAGCCCCACTTAACGTGACGACCTGTCAGAAGAGCTGCTTGTCATCTCCACCTTGATATGCGCAGTGGGATATTGTGGCTCTCCCCTCTATATGCCAGCAGCAGCTTGGGGACAGGGACAGGCATAGGCATTTGGAAGATGCTGTGGCCATCAGTCTCATTTCTAGTGTGTACCAGCAGCTCAATCAGATTTGAACCCAAGGGCTGAATGCAGCTGATACAAACACAGGGCAAACCCAAAAGAAGCAGCATTTGCTTCAAATTTATCCTAGGGACGCTGGGTGCAAGTGTCCTGGGATAGAAGGAGAGGATCAAAGTGTCAGCAGCTTCTGGCTATCTGCTGTCCACCTTGCGAAAGGGCTCAGGACTCAAAAGATAAGGGGAAAAATAATACTTCCCGGGCTTTTAGAAGCACAGGAAAATGGGAGTGAGGCATTAGCTCAGAAACCCAGCAGAGCTGAGTGCCATCAATCATGGGGTAACGAGGGCTAGAGCAGGGCCTGCCGGAGCACGTGCCCCATCAGCAGCCTCACAGCGGCAGGCAGAGGATGTGCGATGGTGATTTATGGTGACGTTATCTCTCCAAAGCAAACACCGGGCGCTGAGGAGCAGGCAGCACAACAAGCATAGTGATTTTCCCCCTTTTCATATGGTCGATGGACACCTTTTTTTTCCTTGCTGCTCCCATATGCAGAAGGGACATCCCTTCTTCTCATCCTCCTTTTCCTTCTTGCAGTCCCTGGGTCTTACTTACCAAAAAACATTCCAACCCTAGCAATTAGCATTTTGTCCTGGGTGGTTTTGCTCAGGCTGAAGCCTGCGTGACCAAATTTCCACAGCTGCTGTGTCAGATGGGGACGCATCTTTTCCATTTTGCCTATTTAGTGCAGCCAGGGCACAGGGCTAAAATTTGCCAGCATGCCTGTAATTCAGGGTATTTTCGGTGATTGCTCACCCAGCTTGAGATGCTGCTCAGCTGAGTAGCACCTCCTGGATGTAAGGGTTGTGCAGACGCTGACTCTACTAATTAGTAATTAATTAGTAATTAATGTGAAGGCAGCCATCCCATCAAGAGATGCTGTCTTCCACAAACTCCCCTCAGCATCCTGTTCAAGCTAACAATGCAAAATCCCTTCCCAGCGGTGTTTGCCAGCCCCTGTGCAACTCGTGCCATCCCCTTGGCTTTCCTCCAGAGTGCTGGGCCAGATGGGGCTGCACTTCTCCAGCTGACTTCCAAGGGAGGTTGGAAGCTTTTCCTCTCATCCCAAAGACCTGGAGCTGAAAAATCCCTCTAGGAGGAAAACTGCATCTGTCCTAAGTGCGTTATAACCCGAGTCAGAGAGAGCTTGCAGTCTACATCACCTGAAGATCTGCATTTCTGCTCTGGGTATTGTGCCCTCTGCCCACCTGCCGTGTTGGTTTTAGGTTTTTGGCCGAGGCAATGAACCTCCCAAGCTTCCTCAGCAAAGGAGTGCCTCTGCAGTCACCCTGATGCCCAGGCACTGGCCAAAGGACTGGAAAGCTTTCCCTTGCTAAAGTTCACTAAAATTAGGATGGTTTCATGTGGAACATGGGGCTTCTCGCCCTTCTTTTCCTCTTAGGAGTGTCAAGGGATATTTAACCATCAGGCAGGAGCAGGGTCTTGATTTTGCTTCTCCTCTGACACACAAAAGCCCTGTGTGTGACCTAGGTGTGCTCTGTGGGGTCCCGTCCTGGAGATGCTGAGCACAGCCAGGACCCAGAGGGCACCCAGGACTCTGCAATACCAGATACCTGCAGACTTGCAATCCTTTCTCTTTTTCTTAACTCTGTCTACTCTGTATTTGAAGAGTGTCCCTGCTGATACCTTCACCCAAGCACGTTCTCCCCAGGAGCTCCTGTGCAGCCCCACCAACCCTTTCCTCCACCTTCCCCTCGCCGGCTTCTTTGCTGCCTTTACAGGTCTCTCACCCCAACTACACAAAACTGCCTCTGAGATAAAACCGGGGGCATCTGTTGCCAGGAAAGGGGGGCGATGGAGCAATGCTGGTGTGCCACGGGCCAGCTCAGAGCTGCTGTGTTAGTCCCCAGCATCCTGGCTGGGTTTTAAGTCCATAACCACATCAAACCCTCTCCTGCTTGCACAAGGCATCCTCTGTCCTCTTCCCTGGAGCAGCCCCCAAGGACAATGCTGCAGTGGCTGGGACAGATGGCGTTTTGCAATGGTCACTGCTAGCAGGCGCATGGGTGCCTGTCCTGGGGGTTATTACACACTGACAAGGGCAGAGCAACACGAGTCAGTTATAGCGTTATAAAATGATGTCGAATGTCAGATGTGCACCACGAAGCCAGGTACACTTCTGCGGAGCCCTCCACACATTGCACCATTTGTAGCTCTCTTAACAAAGGGAGTCTTGTAAAAAGCACTGCCTGGATGAGATTTAAGCCATCAGAGATAACCGCTTGGCTGTTTCTTGCTTGGACCTCAATACCTCCTCTTGCAGGGTAAAACACACTTCCTTTCTGTACCGCCGGATTTGCTTTTCAATGCTTCATTATGTTTCAAGGTCACGGCGTATCAAGCAGTTTGCTCGACTGCCCTAGAAAGAAACGAAGTCACAAGAATTTTTTTTTTGTTTAATAAATGCATGTGCCGAGCCTGAATTGCTTTCTTATAAGCATGTAAAGGAGAACGGAAAGCACTTGGGTCTACATTTTTCTTTTTTTTTTTTTTTTTGCACTCCCTCATTTATAAGTGCATTATTCACACTCCTTTTCTATGGTGAAGAAATGCCCAGTTCTTTTCCAGCTGGCAAGCACTGGGCTCTCATTTAGTTCCCAGTGCCATGGGATTATTTGCATGGATGTTAAGAAACCAAACCCTTCACTGCAATAACAGAAGCAAAAGGGCAACGCCAGCCCAAATGCTGAGCTTCCCCCTTAGCATCCATCAGAGGAATCGCCACCAGCGTGAATGGTATTATTCCCATTTAAAAAGCCGAAAAATTGGTGCTGGAGGTTGTTAAAGCAGATGGAGGCAGCATTGATCAGGCTGGTTATGTCCTGGTGGGCATGCAGTGGAAAGGACTTGGGGTTCGTGTGGCCCATGCGCGCCGTGGTCCACGCCAGGGCTGGCGTCACAGGCAGGCAGCAGACGGGAGAAGCAGGGCTTTGGGGCAAAATGTTGGTTTCTTTGAAGTCAATGGTGAAATTCGCACTGCCTTTGACCACCAGCCATAGCACGACGAGGACTTTGCAGACCTGCTGACAGTCAGGCCCATAGCTGGAGCCTGTCTGGTGGCGTCCTATTGCCAGCTTGTTTGCAATATTAATTAGGGCCGTGAGTCCGCAGGGTTTTCAAGCTCTGTGGCTCTAATTCGCCATGCGGGAAGTAGCAGGGATGCAAAGTGAACTCCCCTGTGCAACACTTTTGAAACAGGTCTGGCATTATTTTTGCTTCTGACAATGCTCAGACCCATCTTGGGTGATGCTGGGGTTCCCATTGCTCAAAAAGCATCGGTCAGAGCAGCTTTCTGTGTGACAGCATTTCATGGGTTGCGGAAACCTTCCCTGTGGACATGCCATTTCTGCCAAGGCTCCAGCTGCAAAGCAAGACAGCCGGGCTAACCGGTTTTCCACTGGCAAATTTTTGGCAGATCTCCTGACACAAAGCCAAGGGTGAGCAGTTCCTGGGTGTTGGCATCTCGCAGGGGCCAGGGACCGCATCCACCAAATACCCCTCTAAACCTATTTGCAATCTTCTAAAGGTGGAGTTTATGCAATTCCTCCCCCTTTACAAATCTCACTTCCCTGGCTCTTGCAGCTCATGGCTACTTGATCACTATAAGCTTTCACCACTTCTCTGTCCTGATGCTTGCAGAAGATGAGGTCCAAGCCACCACGCTGGCTGGCAGGTTGCTCTCCTCCCTGAGGAGCCTCTGGGGCTAATTGCAATCAAATCTGACACAAGCATGGCAATTAAAAGTATAAATATGTCCTGGCAAAATTTTGTATTGAATAACATCTGTGTTGAGCCGAAAGAACCTGTAAGTGTCTCAGTGAGGAAAAAATTGCACGAGGTGCTCATAGCTTATTAAACATCAGAAAGCCCACATCAAGAGAGACATGAAAGTCCCTAACGTGAGAAAAGCATCTGTCAGACCATGCAGTCAGTCTTGGCTGTGGAAGAAGCCAGACTTTGGCAGCTCTTCTGTGCTCATCCAGCTAGCAAGTGTGCAACGCTCATCTTTCCTAGTGGTGATGGAAATGCGTTGTGCCATCACCAGCATTTCCCCTTTTAATAAAAATACATCAGCCCATCCTTAGTGCCTGCAGTGAGAAACACCTGGGGCTGGCAGCTCTGTGGTGTGGCCTTAGCACTGGAGATAAATTCTCTGCTGTGACAAACATCCCAAATCCATTCCTGGGTGAGTTTTTAGAGACTTTGAGAAATAGAACGAGCAAGTAAACAAGACGGATTTTCCCCTGTGCATGCAGGAATGTCTCCAATGCAGTGGAAAGCACGATCAATAATTGAGTGAGAAGGCAAACTGCTCTGAGCTTTCACAAAGCACAGCCTGAGCATCCAATATTTATTTTCAGGCCCTAAATAATGTATCTGAAAATGCTTCTAACTGGACGTTTTAAGGCAAACAAATTTATGTCATGAAAAGTTAATTGGCAAGAGCATCTCTGAAGGAAAATCAATAGCAGCCACAAAAAATACCCCTCCACTCCTCAACGCATTGGTCCTGTTCCTCCTCGTAAGTCAGGGGGCAATTCTATAATTTCTAATTAAGGAATCATTTGCTATCAATTAGGCCATATAAGTAGATTCCACTTCTTCCCCAAGCTAAATCACTTAAGCCCCAGCATTTCCTCCTTGCTGCTGCAAAGCCGGCTGCCAGCGAGGTGGCACAGAGATGGGAGTCAAGGGATGGGGTGGCCAGTCCTGGTTCTGCCGCTGATTCCCCATGGGAGCTTGGTGGGGTGGGTTCATCCCTGCGAGGTAGTTCACTCAGCAGATGTGTAGCAGCTACTGTAGGCAAATAGGAAAAAACATCAGCCTGTTTCCAGAGAGGTGGGATGGATTGGAGGTGGTGGGGTCTTCCGTGGCATGAGATGAACCATATGCCCTGAGCGGGTGGTCACAGGTGGCTGTCAGAGGGGTCCTGGGGCTCTGACAAGTGCAGGTACCACCGTTAAGGGCAACACAAGCTGGAGGTGAAGGGAACAAAGCTGCTCCGCTGCTGGCTGCCACGCTGCTGTATCGCACCGCTGCACCCCAAAACAGCAGTCAGCATGGGCATATGGGCAAGAGCTCTGTAGGGAGGACCTTGGCCAGGGCTGGCGCATTCCCACAGGTGTTTGCTTGCGCGATGGCAGCAGATAAACTATCTGCTGTTAAATCCACCATGGCTTTAATACTGGCATGTTCCCTCCCCACCTCGACCTTCAATCCCCTCCATCCAGGGCATGAGAAAACACACATTGTCGTGCCAGCAGACAGCCCCAGGGACGCAAAGGTCACGTCTCTAATCCTGGAAGAGATGCAAGTCCTGCCACACAGCCCTGCTGTAGGGCTGCCCCAGCCCCAGCCCGCACTGCAAACCTGGGGCAGGGCCAGGCTGGCTGTCCCCTTGCAGCATCCCCGGCCATCGGTCCGCCTGCCACCCCCAGGGCACCCCAGCACTCCGCTTGGGGACAGGTGGCTTGGTGTGAGCCGCTGCTGCCACGTCAGGCTGCTTGTCTTTATGAAACCCAAACAGATAAGATAAGAAAGGTTCATAACCTCTCATCACAGGACAAGATTTCTCATCTCCAGCCAGGCTTTCCTGCCTCTGATGCTTATTTGCTCTTATATCCTGCATCCAGCAGTAGATGAATTGCCTCCCCTGGGATTTCAATTCAGTCCTATCAGAGGAAATTGGTTTTGACAGCTTTGTGATAGAAACATCTTGGGCCAAACTCACCCCTGGTTGAAACTCCCTGGGGTCAGCGGGGCTAGATTTGGCTCTGGCTGGCTGGGCAAATGCAAACCAGTAATGAAAAGGCTGGAAACAGAGTAACCTGGATCCAAAAGTGTTCTTCCAGGTAGCAAGGGATGGTTTAGCCCACAACACCTTCAGGAGCCGAGAGGGCAATGCAGGGGGAGACAGAAGGACAGAGAGGCTGGCTGTAGCTGCATCAGGCTGTGTGATGCTGGCGTTATCTCCTCCAGGGCTCTAGCTGGCACAGAAGCACAGCCTTAAAAATCATAAGCTAACCCGAGGCAGGTGTACCCCAAACAAGCCGAGCTGAACCCGACAGAACCAGCGCTACTGCTTTTCTAGGAGTTATTTCTTCCTGAGCTTTAAGAAGAACCAAGGTTATGCTGACACAGAGTTCTGAAGATCAAAGTGTTACTCCTCGACTCCTTTCTTATGGCAAAGCTTTTGGGCCAAGGGAGGTTTTCCCACCCCAAAGGTTTTGCAGGAGGTGGGAGGGCTGGGGAAACACAGATGTGCTTTTCATGCCATGCTGTCCTCAGTTCAAAAGGCTTTCACCTCCCCAAGAGCACGTTCACCGCTCCTATCTAGTCACAGCAGCTCTTGTACTTGTCAGGAGCTGGGACAAACAGGAAAGCACGGGCTGGCTTTGATCGCAACCTTTAACACTACAAGGCTGCATCTTATGCTTGGATGGTGTGAGCTGGATGCTGGAGAAGCAGTGAGCAGCCTCCTCCTCGGATTCTGGGGGTCCTCAAACCTCAAGGCTGTTTGTTGTTATTTCTGGTCCCGTGAAAGGGCAGGGGGACTGGCAGGCTGAGGCTGATGGTTTCTCAGCAAAGTGCAAAGCTCTTTCCAGTGAGGACAGATGTTGGCAGCAGCCGTGCAGCCAGTCTGGAGGGAGCCTGCCTGCTGGCTGTCGTCCTGATGGAAGGAAGGGGCAAGGGTGCTCCCAAACTGGGCTGCAGTACCACTGATGGAGGCTAACGCTTTTTGTGGGTAGCCATGAGAAACTCAACACACAGCTTGAACGTATCACCAACAAGCAGGCATCGCTGGAGCCCAGGATGTTCTCCCTGAGCAGGTCCAGCTGTGTTTCTCCATCTCCCCTGACAGCCTCCAGAGGCACAATGTCAACCCAAGCTCCAGGACCTTCCCTTGGAGCCATGGCCGTGTCAAGGCACTGAGCCCATTTGGACCCAGCTCCACCAGCCCTTTTGATTTGGGTCTAAATCCCCTTTTCTTTTTTCTCCTTGGGGAGTAGGGAATGGGCAGGAGGTGGCAGATAAACATTTATACAACCGTTTGGTTTGCTTGATGGCTTCATCTTCACACCTTGTGAAAGCCACAGCTGAGCCGGAAGGAGTTGTTGTGTATGTTCATTATTTACTTAAAAGAATTAAAAATGTAAGCTAAATCTTTTGGTTCCCCGCAGGTGGCTCTCCTGCCTGAGCAGAAGCAGGTGGCTCCTTTTGCACATCTCAGCTTTTCAGAAAGTGAAAAACTTCAGGTAGGACCGCACCAGTGGTGTGAAAAGCCTGTATCCCTCCCAGCCCACCCCAAATGGATAACTTAGCGCTGTGGTCGTGGCAAAACTAACATGGGTATTGTAGCAGCTGTGATGAGATAGGGTTGTTGCAGGTATTTTTACAATGCAATCTTAATTTGGGATGAAAAACGAAAACATCATTTTAAAAGTATATCAGGAGTTAGGTCCAAGTGTCATAAAACTTCAGAAAAGTATAGAATCATGGAGTTGTTTAGATTGGAAAAGACCATGAAGATCATTGAGTCCAGCTGTTACCCCACCACTGCCAAGCCCGCCACTGAACCATGTCCCTAAGCACCACAGCTACGTGTTTTTTTCAACACCTCCAGGGATGGTGACCCCACCACCTCCCTGCGCAGCCTGTTCCAGAGCTTCGCCACCCTTTCGGTGAAGAAATGTTCCCTCAGACCCAACCTAAACCTCCCCTGGTGCAACTTGGGGCCGTTTCCCCTTGTCCTGTCGCTTGTTCCCTGGGAGAAGGGACCGACCCCCCCTGCCTACAGCCTCCTTTCAAGTAGTTGTAGAGAGCGAGAAGGTCTCCCCTCAGCCAGCGGTTACAAAAATGCTCTAATCTTACTCTCCTTTTCAACGCCAAATGCTGTTCCCAGTTTTGCTGTCCATAATTCACCCATGCAGACTTTATTAAAGATTCCAGTAAATCATTTGCAGAGTTGGAAGCTTGCCAGTTTGGCTACAGATTAATGGCATGTTTCACTTCACTGTTATTTTCTTTATTTTTTTCAGACTCCACAAAGATAGTCAAGTCTGACTTACTCAAAATCAGTAGGAGGAGCATGGATAATAGGAAAGGAAAGTTTAGACCTGGCAGGAAAGGAAAGTTTAGACCTGGCTCATTTTGTAGTTAGTACAGTGAGAGCTTGTGGGCTTTTAGAATATGCTCATTAAAACATACATAAACTGTTATTTGTTAAACAAATATATTTTTATATCACAGAATCACAGAATGGTGATATGTATATTTTATATTTTAATGTATTTAATATATTTATATATATTATATTTAAAAAACCATGTATGTATTTTTATACACACACTTACTTTAAAGCATGTTAACCCCTCCCTCTGCCCCACCAAACCCACCAACAGATCACAGGAGGTTTGTTCTTCAAGGTCACTGGTCACTCTCCAGATCACAACCATTGAGTCCAGCGCCTCTAGGACAGGCTGGACCATCAGGATAACAGATCCATGCCTCCTGGGGAATTTGCCCAGCCCCAGCAAGGAGCTGTGACCTTCCTTGGATAGGAGAGAATGAGTTGTCCCTTCCAGACCTGGCAAAAGTCACAACAGGCTTTCAGGTGCCCACTCCACCTGTGGACCACTCACTTTCAGACTTCACTGTCGCTTAGTCCTCAAAAAGCAATTCAGCCGTGTATTTTACATCTCTACACACTGTGTCTTGCTCAAGTGGCATTTTCATTAGTCCCAGGGTTTTGTGAATGGGTCTCAAGAGACAGTCATTAGAGCTGTCAAACTCAGCATGTCCCCTTGGCAATGAGCAGCCTTCCTCCCGCTGCAGGGTCTGCTGCACCAGCCATTGCTGAGCAGCACATTTGGGTGATTCAGGGGCAATCACATACTTTAAAGCACAGATGCGATCACCTTTCCTGATTAGTGTCATGCTTCACTGGGCTTTCTAACTGATTTACCATTAACATTCACGTCACTATCCATAAAACTACTTGCTCTTTGTTAGACAAGCCTGGTATATCATTTACTGAGTGCATACAACTCTACAGATTTCTACCCATTTTTTTGGAAGTGTGGCCCAGGGAAACTGAACTTGCCATGTTTTTTAGCTACTTTGAGAAATCAGCAATGCTTTGAACTGCCAGCAAAGCTGTAGTCAGCCTTTTCACGCAAGAGGATGCTGACAGCAAAGGTGGGGCAGTGCAAGTCTCCGTCAAGGTGGCTGGACCAAGCTGCTGCACGCTGTGGCTGAGACCGCTCTCTCTGTGCCTGATGTCTGCATCTGCTGCAAAGCTCTAGCATGTTGCCTGTACTCTCTTGGTCTTTCAGAAGACATCGGGCCCAAGAAACTCACTATTTTACAAAATACAGGGAAAGATGTCATGAGGTGGTCCTAATTTGCCAATTGACATAAGTAATGTCAGAGGGCTACTCTGCACAAACCCTGTTTGCCTAATCGCTTTTGAAAATGAACCTTTTAAAGTCAGAATGATGACATGGTCCTGCCCTGTCCCTTCAGCCACCCCAAACCAATCCCTTAGCCAGGAGCCAAGCTGGGAAAAGGGCCCACTGTGTACAGTGCATCCCTGGAGGAGAGCACAGTACTCTGTGATGGAGTAAGGGCTCACACACTGGACAGGCTTTTCCAAAGCTGCTCTAAGCTTCTTAGAGGAGCAAATCCCATTCACACCCACTTCCCCCAGTGCATGGTATTTACCAGTGGAGGCATCCATTTATTCTAACTTGGATGACACCACGTGGCTTATTCCTGGTCCAGAATAAGCCCCATTCCTCCAAGACCCACCATCCAGACCCTACCAGGTGCCTTGCAGCATCCTTGGGTGCTGCTGTGCCCCTTCTCCTGCTTCTGGATGGAGGGCTGGGACATCTGAGCATGCAGACAAGGAACGGTGACTTTGCAGGGGTGGCTGTCCTGCAGTCACCACTTTTTCCTGCCTCTAGGAAACAGGGGGATCCTGCAAGGAGGACAACACGTTCATTGTAGGACACCACAGGGAAAGACCCGATGTCTTGTGCATCTTCTTCAGCACCTATTTACCGGAGGCTACATCCTCTGCTCATACCCAGGCTGCATCACCCCAAGGGCTTCCAGCATCCCCCCAGAGTCTAACCCCCCTGGTGGCCACAGCTTGCTGTCATTTGCACCAGCTTCGTTTTATTCGTGGCCATTTGAGCCTCTTTTTGCATCCACGGGGAGAAGATGCACAGCTGTGGATCCACAGAAGGCAGCTGAGGATGCTGCAGGAGGTGCTGCAGGGATGGCTGCAGTGCAGACTTGTGCCAACATCATGAAGTTCAAAGTCACTTCTTTCACAGTCACAGCTCCCAGGCTGCTACTGCTGCTGCTAGGAAAGACATGCCAGCTCACCTCCCGGCAGCACTATCCTGTGCACCACCCAGCTCTCACAGTTTCACGTAGGGCCTCTTGTCTACCTGCTGCAATGGTACCTTCAGGGCCGTGGGGCTTGGACAACCCATGCAATAGCTCTGCAGCTCCATTCCTCCATGCAGGGCTGGAAACAAAGCCAGGAGCGTGCTGAAAGGAAGCAGGGCTCCAGCCAAGTTTATGAAGCAAACAAAGAACAGGAATGGCAGCTCCACAGGATTAAAGACATCTTGGTGAAAAGAATGAAGCTAGGTGCTCTTCCTCCACTGGTTTACGTGGAAGGCAGGTGAAGCACTACCTACATCCAAGAAAGAAGCTAACAAGAAAATCAGTGGTGCTTCCCTTCCCTCCAGGGCAACATGGCTCCAAAACTTTGTGGCCCGAAGGGAAGAAGCTGTGGTTGCCCTGTGACTACACCTGAAGGTGCACACCCCGACTTAACACCTGCCTCACTGGAGCAGGAGCTGTGAAGGGAGGGGGATGTGGCCCAGAGATGCTGGCCAGCCCCCTGGGTCATGCCCAGCACAGTGCAGGGGCTGCAGAGAACACTTCTGCACAGCCTTATTCCAGGCTGATGTGGCTTACGGAGACCCAAGAAAATGTGGCTTCTGATGGCTGGGCTCAAGGTCATCAGCTGGGGTGGCTGCGCCAGACACAGAGCTGGAGACTTGCCTAAACTGAGGTCCAGCTCTGCTGTGCCTGGTGCTGGCTGGATGGACACACTGCTCCTGCAAATAATTTGCAGTGATGCTCATTCCTCTGGTGCTCATGCATCAGCGTGCATGAGTTTTGCCAGCTGTCTGCAGGAAAAGCCAACCTGCTCATCTGACCTGCCACAAATCATCCAAAAAACCCACCAGACAAAGGGTTCTTCTTGCCTCAGCCCCAGGACGGGTGTATGCTGCCAGCAAAGGGGTTGCTCATACCTGGATGAATTTAGAAGTTGTCAGAGTCAGAGGAGACAACTGGAGGGCTGCTCCCCATCTGCAGTGCTGGTGGAGGGGCCAGAACTGGTGGCCCAGCAAAACCAATGCTGCCATGCTGCTGGCCATTTCATTTCCCTGTTGTTCCAACCTCTGCACACCCTG
>JAVJGI010000064.1:7028359-7072481 GCA_035590275.1 Ibycter americanus
AATTTGCAGTGATGCTCATTCCTCTGGTGCTCATGCATCAGCGTGCATGAGTTTTGCCAGCTGTCTGCAGGAAAAGCTAACCTGCTCATCTGACCTGCCACAAATCATCCAAAAAACCCACCAGACCAAGAGTTCTTCTTGTCTCAGCCCCAGGACTGGTGTATGCTGCCAGCAAAGGAGTTGCTCATACCTGGAAGAATTTAGAAGTTGTCAGAGTCAGGGGAGACAGCTGGAGGGATGCTCCCCATCTGCAGTGCTGGTGGAGGGGCCAGAAGTGGTGGCCCAGCAAAACCAATGCTGCCATGCTGCTGGCCATTTCATTTCCCTGTTGTTCCAACCTCTGCACACCCTGCAAGGGCTGTGGGCTTGCTCGGCAGTCAAGGAGTAAGGTTTGCTCAGTTGTTCATCATCCTTGCCCTTCCCTATTGCCAAGCAGGTCCCAGAGCCACCATGCCACCACTCAACAAGTTTGGCACATGCCTTGTTTTCAAAGTTTTACTTTTAAAGCCTGTGGGTCTGTTGAAAAACAACCTCTGCCTGGCTCTTTATGATTGAAGTTCTCCATGCTCCTGAGTTAACAGTAAATAAAAACCCCGATGTGTCAGTTTTTAAGCAATTAGTTCAATGCTTAAAAACACTGGTCCCACTGGCTGATGCTTGGAGAGGGATGTAGCTGCTCCATCTCTGCCTTCATTGCAGGATCCTGCACAGCATAAAGGCTGCCAGCTTCCATTTCTACTACAGCAGTGTCTTTCCTGGTGAGGAGCGTTTCCAACAGCCCAAAGGGCAATTTTCAGTTTAGAAACATTTGCTCCTCTTCTGATGGTCCCTGAAATGGGGTGCATTCATTGTCCAATGCATGTGGGTGGCCAGAGGAATGCAAAAGAAATTGCAGTGGGGACCTAGGATCATGAAAACTCATTAATTCTTGGCCGCTTTACAACTGTGCAATCTGGATGCTTTTTAGTTGAATTTAATCTAATCTAGATTGGAAGTGATGCCCCCGAAGAGCAGGAAATCGTGAACAACTGTTCTTCCAACTCCGTTTGGATTGCAATGTGATTTCCCAGAGTAGCTGTTGTTTGTATGACTGCAGTGGGAGAGAAGAGAAGTCTTTTCCAAGGTGCTGCTAAAAGTGTCTGAGGGCATGAATTTGTCCCCAGCATCACTTGAGCCCTGAAGTGCTTGGGTGAATCTGCTGCAATGATAGTAAAGCTCCTTTTCCCAGGAGGGACAGATACTACGTTTGCTTGACAAGCAGCAAAGTTTTACAACTTGCTGTAAAAGGACGCACAGAGGTTTTTTTCCCCCAAAAAACCCATCCAGTAGTCAGGATCCAAAGTTCCTACAGGGGGAGATAATTCCATGAGCTCCATCCACATTTGTGCCTTAAAAGGACCTGTCCTTGGGGTTTAGATTCTCCGTCCATCCCTAGGCAAGATCACAGGCTTATTAGGCTTGAATACCTAATGTGAACTAGAGGCAGAAGAGACACAGAGACCCATTTGGGATCCCTTCATACACATCGGGAAAGGAAAGAAAGCATCTATCTGTTGTTTTGTCCTTGCCAAGAGACCCTTTCCTGCAGGCTTCAGGTTGCACACTGCCTCCTGCAGAGAAAGGGCGAGCAGGAGGTTTTGTAATGCTGAATGGGGATGTTATCCTGCCAGCCGTCCTCCCCAGCCGGTTTTGGGGTGCTTTGTATGTGAAAAGTGCAGAGCAATCAAATGATCTTTAGACTATACTGACTGGAAAAGGACAGAACAGACCCAAGACCCCTGGAGATGGTGAACCAGCCAACAACAGCTATCTGAACTATTGCTTCTCAGCAACTCCCTTTATAATGCTAATATCCTGGGGAGAAACAGTGCCAAGAAATTTCTCACATTCCTCCCTGCAACAACAAACCCACAAAAGCCAAACCCTCGACCCCACACATTTATCCTGAGCCGGTGCTTGCTTTCAGGCGGTTGGTTCTGCTGGACATGTTCCCCTTCTCTTCCAAAGTCACAGCCCAGCAGCCCAGCTCCACTCCTGCTGCAGTTGCTTTGTGCAATTCGGTGCCAGGCATCTGCTGGGTGCATGTCCATCCTGCCTTCCCACTATATATCCCAGATCCCACTGCCTCCCCCCAAGCCTCTCTTTCCTTCCACGTCACTTGCAAAGCCTCAAGCTGATATTGGTCTGAAATTCTTACAAAGAAAAAGGATCTGGGGGAATTGCTTCTGCAGTGCAGAGGTCTGAAGCAGCAGGAGGTCTCTGCCCTCCGTTCCCACCGAGGCTGAGTTGAACAGCAGGGCTCCTGCGGATGCGGAGCAGCACTGGCTCTGAGTGTCTTCCATTTAGGAGCAGAGGTGCTAGCAGGAGAGAGGCCATATCTGCTGTCCACAGCTGCCCAGCCCTGGCCCTTGGCCCTCTCCATGGATCCTGCCTCTGGCAATGCCTCTTCTCCAACACAGCCTTTGGAGAGCACTTGCTGCTGGGATGCTGACAAGGGATGGGATGAGCCGAAGAGCAGCCTAGGAGCTGAGCTCAGACCCAGTCAGGCCAGATCGGTGCAGGGTTAGATGCAGCCCAGGTGCCAGAGGAGGAAGGTGAGCTGGGCAGCCCCACTTTGCCTCCTGCCAAGCATCCCCCTCCACGGGAACCCTGCCACGGGGAGCTCCTCTGCCAGCCAGGAATGCTTTGCTATCGCTGCTTTCCACCATCAACTAGGAAGGCCTGAGTTCCTTCCTGGTGAGCAATTAGCTCTAATTAACACACAATTAGAGGGCTTCTATTCCATCGTAGCCAAGCAATGGGATTGGAGCCACTAATCACCATGCTGGTGCGGCAGCAACCCAGAAGATTGTAACCCTGGGGTGAACCTCTTTTGCGAGTCCTGCCAAATTTCTGCTCCTGGTCCACAATTCCCTGCTCTAATTAGGGTCCAGACACCCAGTGAGACTGAACATCAAGTGGCTACAGTGAAAGCTCCCTCTAAATAAGTCCACTTTTCTAAGGGGAGCCATTCCTTGGTCGGCTGGAGCTTGCTCTGAATTCAGATGAGTGAATTCCCCAGCGAGGAGGGACAATTACAAGATGAACACATCAGGACAATGCCATGCCAGAGTGAGACACTGCACATGGGCTGGCACCGTAGCTTGATGGAAAAGCAGGAAAATAACCTAAGTCCTACTGAGTTTGTGTTCCTGTATAGATCTGAAAATAATTGTTCAGCAGACAGATGAGAACATAAAGCAGAATGAAAATACTTTTATGTTGTTCAGCCACTTAATTCCAAGGAAGATATCCATTGACAGAGCATGGCAGGGTGCACGGTGTTTACCAGCCCCTCAATTTTCTTTGGCACCAGGGCCATAAACAAGAACAGAGCAGCACCAAGTCTCTGAACTCCAGAAGAAGTCTCTTGGCTTTGGAAGGACTCTGTAAATATTAGGACAGACGCTATCTTAAAAGGCTCAATGCCTTTGATTATGTTCCCATGTCTAGCTTCCTCCATTTATTTTTGTCTCATCGTCTCTAATGTTGAACTGTGTTGCCTGTAGAGAAGGTTCTGAACTGAAACACCACTGCAAGTTTCTTCTGATGGAGCCTGAGCTCCAGCAGAGAAATTGGCAGTTAGATTGGGAGCGGTATTTCCAGCCACGGACTCAAAAGCTGATTTTTTTCTAATGGCAGAGCTGTTGTGGCTGTGATAGTCCAAGGTCAGGGGTAAGGTAAGGTCTGTGAAACAGCTAATATCTTTTTTAACGCAGCAAAAACCTCAAGCCCCAAAAACTAGTAAAAATTTTAGCCATGCTAAGCTTTCACAGTATCTGTCTCTCTGTGAGGAGGTAACGTTCTCAATCAGTAATAGTGATTTCCCAAAAAGACTTTAAGACTTTAAAAAATAAGAGTGCAGATTGTTTCCTATTCACATGACACGAATCTGGGGCTTTCAGTAAACATCAAGTAGGGTTAGGGACACAGCAAAGTCATGCGAGCTGACCACACCCATGTGACTCTAATGATGGGTGTGGCACTTGTGGGTTGGGTGGAGAAGAACCTGTAGGCTTGGGAGGGTGTAGGACCTGTGGGTTGGGCGGTGGAGGACCTGTAGGCTGGGATGGTGTAGGACATGTGGGTTGGGTGGAGGAGGACCTGTAGGCTTGGGAGGGTGTAGGACATGTGGGTTGGGCGGTGGAGGACCTGTAGGCTGGGATGGTGTAGGACATGTGTGTTGGGTGGAGAAGGACCTGTAGGCTGGGATGGTGTAGGACCTGTGGGTTGGGTGGTGGAGGACCTGTAGGCTGGGATGGTGTAGGACCTGTGGGTTAGATGGAGAAAGACATGTAGGTTGGGGAGGTGTAGGACCTGTGGGTTGGATGGAGAAAGACATGTCGGTTGGGATGGTGTAGAACTTGTGGGTTGGATGGAGAAAGACTTGTAGGTTGGGGAGGTGTAGGACCTGTGGGTTGGGTGGTGTAGAGCCTGTAGGTTGGGACAGCCTTGGTGTTGCAGCTCTGGCTCTGGCCAGCTCATTAACAGTTGTTTTGGAGATTTTGTACTCTGCTGCAACCTCTGTGTGCTAGGAATTGGCTTACAGCTCCATTCCCACAGGCCACCAAATGGAGGCTGGATTTGCCCATGTGTCCCCAAGGGGAAAGGGGTCCCTCACCATCTTATTGCCTGATCTCCTGATCCACCACAGCTTATTGTCAGTGGTCCTAATGCTTCTAGGGCAAGAGGTCTGTCATAGGGCCCTGCTGGTCCCTAATCACGTTCTCCTCCAGACCATGGCAGAGTTCCCACTGACTTCAGTGAGAACAGGGACCCAGCCATTGTCTGATACCTTTGATATTTTCTGTGACTGAAAGGAGCTATTTTTGTGTAGGGAAGGTCAAAGTAAGAGCAGGCACATGGGAAGAGGGTGGACAACTTCAAAGCTCGGCTCTGAAGTCTCTACGGGCAGGAGCCCACAGAGCCATGTGGAGACAGCCACAGCAGCGCCAAGCAACCTCACTTTGAAGGAGGTTACTGAATGCTATTTTTATGGTGGAAAGGTCCTTCTAGAAGGTTTCATAACTCCCCAGAGGGTCTCAGCCACTTGGCTTGCTCCTTCTCCGCTGTAAGTTCAGCCCAGTCTCCTCACTCTGGGTGGCTGTGGTGTGATTTTGTATTATCTAGATGGTTTGGGGCATAAAAATCAGATCATAGCGCATGTTTGCGTTTTACAGTTCACTTAACGCAAGGCATGAGCAGCCTGTGGCACGTGTGAAGCCACCGTGCTGGCCTTGCTGACCAAGGATGGTGGCTACCCAGGCTGAGTGTGGTCCCCTGCCCGGGCTGAGCCCAGGGCTAATGCACGGCAGGGTTTCGTGTCTGTGTGCACGTGTGCAGTGCCGCACTCAGTGACACAACGGAGCATCGTAGCCATTAAACTGTTTCCTATAAGAAGTAACAACCTGTCCTGCTGGTTCAAGCCTGCGAGTGGTACTTGCGATCTCTGCGTAATGACTTTATTAACATTTGCCATTAACTTGATGTTTTAGCAGAGGGAGGAAAGCATTCCTCACAGCTATTAACCCTGCCGTTGGGATGTCTGCTTGACTAAGTCTTTTTTACTCTGTCCAAGGAATGATTATTAGGAACATAAATTTGACCGAAACATCAAAAGCAATCCCTTCCTCGGTTTGCTATTGGCACCTTGCATGAGTCATGCTGGCAATCTGAGATTTCAAATGGAGCCAGCAAGTCAGGGGTGGACGGGGAAGGGAAGCTGTTACTTTCGGGTATTTTGCAAGAGAGGCATCAAAGAAAATTAATTTCACTGTGGACTGTCTGTCAGCTGCAAATTGTTGGTATTTGGGGCAGATGTGTAACACCTGCTAAGAAACAAGTGCTCAGCTTATAAGGGCTGATCTTGGTGGAAATTGCAGGGGAGCAGGGAGGGGGCTGTTTCAAGATGAGGGGACTGCACTGAGCAGGCACTGCTGGGGAAATGATGGCCTCTGGAGCAGCGAGGTGCAGGATGCCACGAGAGCACCGCTCTGAGCAAAGGGCAGCACGGAGGCCTTTCTGTCATCCTTTCAGTCTTACTCCAGACACAAGCCCTTTGAAGTCTGCTTTGACACTTGCTGTGTTTGCTCTCCGACATTCCCTTGACTCTCCGGTTGTCCGTAGGGTACCCTCTGTGCCGGTGGCAGGTCCTGGGGGTAGGTACAGCAAGGATCCTGCTGTTGCTGCTGCAAGTGTGTCCACCTCCCTCTCCACTGCATCAGTGTTCCAAAGCTGGAGAAGGAAGGTAGTTCAGTTCATATCCCCCAGTGCAACATGCCACAGTCCTGCTCTCCTCCAGAGACCAAGCGTCTTTCTTTGGGTGGCAATATTGCACGTACTTGTACAACATACAACGGCCGCAGACAACTTTCCTGCCTGCAAGGAGAAGCTGAATGTCACGGTTGACACATGGCATGGTCTGCGGGGGCTTTAGGCTTGTAAGAGAAGTAGTAAAATGAGGCTACAGTTCCTGTTAAATGCTATCATTCATCTTTCTGCTGATGTGTTTTAGGTTTGGGCTGGAGAACGAGAACATTTTTTACTTCAGGGCACATGGCAATTTGTTGGTTTGGCTCCCTTTCCCCTCCATTAATACTTCTGCTGGTTGCTAGACAAACAAAAACCTCACAGACACTTTCGGTTTCAGCTCGGTTTAGCTGAGACCCCAGTTTTCCATTTAAAATAAAGCTTCCAAGTGAGAACTTGTTGTGCAAACGATTGCCTACCAGCTTCTGCAGAGGAGGAATTAAACCCTGCCTGGTTGCCCCACTCCTAGCTGCTGTTACAAACTGACAGCAGAGAAGAACAAGCCAGGGCACATGCAGCACTGGGGAGTTGTCCATCGCCCAGCAGACCACCACCTCTGCCCATCCCCTGCCTGGTTTTTGCTGCTCATGCACCCATGTGCCTATTGCTCCCTCTGAAATAGTCCCCGTCCCTTTGGCATTACCCCCTGCCAGTGCAGAAGTAAACTCACACGTTGGCAGATGTATTTTCCTCCCCTTGAACAGTTTACCCAGCTATAGCTTTGGGAAATACTAATTGCTGAAGCCTTTTCCTTGGAAACTAATTCCTAGGAAAATTAATTCCCTCGAAGCCGCTTTAAGCGCGCGGTTAGCCTTACAAAGGTGGACTGCCAACAAAGTCAAGTGAAAGACCACGCAGTGCCTTTTGCAGGTCTCTGGGTCCCTCCCAGAGCACCCAGCACCCACCCCTGCCCAGGCAACGCCAGCAGCAGCGTGCCCGGCGTGCTGTCTTGAACCCTGCCCCAGCGGTGAGCACTGGGTGGGAAGCCCACTTGGCCAGCACAGCACCAGATGGCTCTTGATGTGGGAGTGGGGTGCACGAGAGCTGAATTATCTGGAGAGGGTGAATTATCTGTTATTGGCTGGGGGAGACAGGCTGTCTCTCCTCGCATCCATAAATCCTGTGAGCTCAGGTTCCTCCCTGTTTATCTGAAGGCAAGGACCTCTTCCAAAACCTCTCCGAGATGCCTGGTGGCAGCACGTGCCAGCTAACTTGGGCAAGGGGATGGGGAAGGTGATTCTCCAGCTGCAGCCAGAGCAGGACTGGGCTTGGGCTATTTTTGACGGTTCTTTCCTGCTGCTCAGTCACTGCTGCAAGAGGATTTTTGCCTTGGAGTGAATGCAGACATGAAGCCTTTCCTGAAAAACCTCTCTTGGGAGGTGTAAATATTATTGCACAGAAAGCCTGGCAGTGAGCGGCGAAACACTGTAAGTAATGGAGAGCATCCCTGGCAGGCACCCAAAGCATCATCAGCGGTAGAACGGGGAGGGGGGCGATGGCATTCACACCGTGTCGTCCCTGATGGCTCGCTGGTGGCAGAGCTGGTACCTGGCATTACAACGAGCCTCTGCTAATGTGGAGGTTTCATAAATCTGATCCCTTCGGTGGGTGACAGGAGGAGACAGATGAAAGTCATTTAAGACAATTGCATTTTTTTTCTCCCGGGTTTTTTGTTATCCATCCTCCACACACCTCACTCGAGCTCTGCATGCTGGAACTGCTGTTGCTGGAATAAAACACTTGTCTGGCTGCAGTCCCACTGGGGAACAAATACGAGCACCGGAGTGCAGTTTCTGGGTGACACGGTGTTTCCCAAGATGCTAGAGCAGGTACAGCCAGCCCCTCAACACCAAGGAGGTCTTTGCATCCATTCTGCAATCAGTTGAATCTCATCTGCAGCTGGCCTGGGGCTCCTATGGACAACCCAGTCTTCTGCACGACCTCGTGCAATGCCATAGCACTGAGATAACTGCAGCAAGCCCCTTCCTTGTATTAGCAACCGTTAGGCACGGGCTGCAGCATGGCTGGACCTCCAGGGAGAAATGCAGCCCTCATGGGCGCCCTGGCTGTCCTGTCTTTGAAGCAAGAAAACAAAGAACTTTTGGGCTGAAAAAAAATAATTGGGTAGGCACATTTGTGACACAAGACGTGGAAAACTATTCACCACGGGAGTGGTGCAATGGGGGGGGGTTGACACAAGCCACCTGCAAACACGGCAGTTGTGTGCTAACTGCAGGCTGCTGAAATGTGGGGGCTGAGCTGCTTCTCAGCCACAGAAGCCCATTTCCATCAGCTCAGAGTTCAAGCCCACAAAGTGAACAGAGACCTGGCCTGGGGGCTGTGCAGAGCAAGCGATGTGGTAGGGGCTGACGGAGGCAGCCCTCGGAGCACAGGTGGAGCAGGGCGCTGCAGACCACCAGGTGACCATGGCAGCACCGTCCATCCAGGAGCGGGATTTGAGGCCCCATTTCCCCAGCACATATCTCAGCAGGCTTCCCAAATGCTCTTTACTCCAATAGGACAACTCACATTCTTCAATGATTTGCTGAGCTGTGGCATGTATTAGTTTCCTGAAGGATTCACATGCTTGGCACGGGAGTTTTAGAAGCAATTTCTTTTTTTATTGCATTTTTTTGCTTATTGTTCTTTACTCTGCTAATAAATAAGTACATTCCAGAGGCTTGACATCACCTAAGGGAAAAAGAATGAAGGTAGGAAATTAAAATACAAAGGAAAGCAGAGCCACAGGCAGAAGCATTGCTCCTCGCCTTATTTCTTGCCCAATTTTCCAAATACCAATCTCTTTCAGGATTACCTGTATCGTAATTCAAGCAAACATCTTTCCATTGTATGGCTCTTGAGCAGCTGAAGTATCTCCTTCAACCGAGGTCACAGCAAGCAAAGGTAAAAATATTATTTAATAACAAATAATGGAACTTCTTAGGAGACACCAGTGCTCCATTTCTGTCTTTGATAAGAAGGCGTGGAGAGCTGGCATCAGCTCTTGGTTCCAGCAGCTCAGAGGTGCTCTGATATACAAACCTGGCTTTGGTGTAACCCAAGAAAAGGGGACACTTCTGAAAATCAAGCCTGTTTTGAAATCTTAACAGGCAGCAGAATTGAGGGCAGGTGTATTTGAATTTAAATTAACAGGTATTGTAGTGCTTTTATCTGTGGAACAGTCCTTAGCCAAATTGGCAAGAAGAGAACCACCACGTTACTAGAGGTTGCAAGATTAAGCTCTAAATGAGTTTTTAAAATAAGGTGAACTCCCTTGCTTCAGGGCATGAGCCAGTGAAGACCTGGAAGAAACCTTTTCGGGACAGTCATTCCATGCCTGCTCACTTCCAAGTTTTTTACAGCTTTCTTGGGGGCATGGCACTGGGCTGATGGTGCCAGCAGGCTCAGGGGATTTCAGAAATATTAAACTATGGATTATTGTGTGTCTTTTTCTAAGGCTTCTGTGCAAGCCATTCGTAGGAAAGGTTCATAGCGAACTGCCTTTAACACAGTTTTTCAAGTGCTGCACTTCTCATCTGTTAGCTAATGAGCTGCCACAAGCTCAGACTCAAAGCGAGATGGGGCAGTGCTTTATTTCGGTTAAATAAAACACAAAAGCAACATTTTGGTACCTCTAACTCCCAATCAACAGCAAGGTGTTGGTTACCGAAGGAAATAAATGAAGCATTTGGACCTTGATTCAACAGTGCATTTAAGTACATGCCTACATTTCAGCCTGTAATGGCAGCAGGGCTATTCCTGAACTGCAAAGGAGGTGAAGGCTTAATTACGTTCCTGAATCAAGGGCTTCCAGCGTGGAGAACTCAAATGTTAAATGTCAGCATGAAGGCAGATTCCTATGGCCGGTTACAAATCGCTAGGATTTATAATCGCTTTATATCCTGGAAACGCTGACAGCTTTAAATATAGCACCATGGCTGTGATAAATTGTTGGCATTTTTTTCTTGTTAGCCTTTTGTAACTAAATTTAAGGTATCCATTTCAGCATGATCCAATTATGGAAGCGTAATCGGAGCGGCTCCCCATACAAGAGGCCACATCTATTTTTGTCCACAAAGCTTAAATCTGCATTTCTGAGCCCATGATTTATGTCAGGCTTTAAATTAATAATAAGGCATCTATCCACAGGCAAATATTTGTATTGCAAGACCCATTCAGCACAGAGTCAGCAGTCAGCCAAGGCTTCCCGAGCAGCCAAGATTCAGTTACAATGACAGCACAGATCCTATTTCAAACATCACCTGGCCTTGCACAATTATCATCAACTCCTCCTCACCAAGGAGAGTCTGAAACTAATAGCACGTCAGCTTAAACTATTGAACCCCGAAAGATTCATTCCTGAGACAAAAAAAGGCTGTATTTCAGTTAGATTTCAGCCAGACCGCGCCCTCACCTCCATTGCTGATGGGCACATTTCCACAAATATTTCCAGCGACAAAACGCAGGTGTCCTGCCTTTGTGGGCTCAAGCAGGCAGCTGAGCACGCACGGATATGACCACACGTACAGAGCCATGGGAGATGCAGAGCTGAAAGGGAGAAGGATAAATCCTCACCACGCTCTTACCGCACAGGGACACAAGGCTGGGGATGCGGCAGATGGGAGATCAAGTCCCACTTCTCCATTGGCTTTTGGAGCAGTCACTCTCTCCTGCATTAATCAGTGGAAAACACACGGATTTCCTTTGCAAGGTGCTTTGGGACCTCCTGACGGTAGAAGCAACATCAGAGCCAAGCACTGTTGTCATGACCCGAGTTCAAGAAACCTTCTGCAATTAGTCTTGTCTAGAGCAGCTTGTCCTCTAGTCAAGGTTTTATTTCTTTTTAAGTATTTGGGGTCGTTGCAGCTTCAGCTTACTGTGGAAATGTACGTTCAGTTTCCTTTCTCTCAAGTCAGTAATGCTTTCAAATAAACAGAACCACCTGAGAAATACCCAAAGAAAACTAGAGGACTTCCACCTTAATCTGACAGCAAAACTAGACACTAGGTGACAAACACTGAAGGTTGAAACCACTTAAGCACCACATTCTTTAGGGAAATCAAGGCAAGAAAGTCGTATTTCACCTGTGATTACCTAAGAGGGTCAGCTCTGAGTCCAGGAAATAATTTTGCAATTGATAAATAGCTCAGTGTCACAAGTGCCGCACAGCTTCTTTCCCTGAGCTGCTCAGTAGATCTAGACGGAGCAGAGGAGCTTTGGAGAAACACGGGCCTTTGCCGGGACACGCGTCGTCACCTTACATTGTGTCTGAACAGATGGCAAAGCTGTTCCAAGGCAGGGCAGAGATCAGAAGATTAAAAGGCATCACTTTCACTGAATGCCATGCATGACCTGCCTGGTTAAATGAGCCACACACAAGACAAACAGCCCCTGCTTCCTCTTCCCGTTGCCCAGAAGTTTGCACATCCACCCATGGCTCTCAATGCTGGCCCCAGATGGAGAGCAGAAATGGACTTGGCCGATCAAGAAGTGTGTTTGCAGCTTCTTGTGGTGCGTGTGAGGATCTGTGTGGCACAGGGTGCCGTGCTGCAAGGTAGGATACAGCAACGCCTGGGTACAAACCTGCCAGAAACTGGGATGGCAGGGGATGCTCCCAGCTAGAGGAGTTAGAAGATGCCGTGAGGAGTCACGTCAGTGTCCATGGGTAACCTATAAGCTCTCTTTGCAGCATTTCTGAAAGAATCTGCCTTGTTAGCTTTGTAAACAGGGGGTTGTTCTGCTGACTTGGTTCCGGGTGGCAGAGCAAGCTTCCCATCCTGCAAAGGCTGTGCCTCCTCAGAGACCAACACGATGTCCACAGCGCTGCAGGAGAGCAGGACTAAGCCAACTTTCACCTCAAGTCCACCTGGGCTCAGGGTGAAGGTTTTAGGTGAGCCCATGACAAGGCACAAAACTCCAGCCCTGTTCTTTTGTCTTGGTGCAAGCCTGCTTGTGCAAGTCCTCTGCTGTGTATTCCACAGGGACTTTCAGCAGCATCCAACAGCTGATGCCTGGGAAGTGTCTGAGCTGGGCTCCTCATAACTATAATGTGGATGCAGACACATAGGACAGGGGTGGCAGGAGGCCTGAACATGCTCCCCGATTCACATATCCCAAAGGAGATGCAGGACAAGTGCTGACTGAATGCCCCACAGTGATCAATGGCAGCACAGGGAGCAGGATCTGGATCTCCCAAGTCTCAGAGCAGCATGCTAAGCTTTGTGCCATCCTACCTCTCATAAGCCTGAGCTCAGCTGTAGCTAGGAGGCTTGCATCTGGTTTGCTCTCATTCTCTCTGCCCTAACATGCCCCCACCACTAAAAGAGCCAACGCATTCATTATAAAGCTCAAGCTGAGTACTGTTGGAGAATCCGGATCACCTGTGGTTTTAGGCAAGCTCTTAAAAACTTGACCATCCATTGATTGAGGAGGTGCCTCTTGCTAGCCCTACAGACACCTGTAAGCCAAAGTCTCGGTTACTGCAGCTCAGCATCTCCCCAGCACTATCTTCAGTGCAGGTCACCCCAGGGGACATGAGGGACCCTTGCTCCCCTCTATGGTCCCTTTCCACACGCTGTGGGGCCGCAGGGGTCAGCCCCAGACAGAATAAGATGAAGGTGTTAAGTGTGGCCATGTGCATTGCTTCAAAGGTTACACAAAAGCGTTGGGAGATGCAGTTTGTTTGCTCCATGGCTTTGCTCATCCTCCAGCTGGCCTAAAGCTCCTGGTGGTCACAGCAATCTGGGCTGCAGCTTTTACTATCACGGCAATTAAGTTCAGCTCATTTCTCCTTAACCCAGGCCTCTGCATCCCGTGGACTCCTGGCAATACAAGAGCACTGAGCTCTTTGTGGACAGGGAGGATGGAAGACATTGGATACAGGCCAAGCTGTGTTTGGAGTTGAGATGAGGAACATAACTCGGCTGGCAATGTGTTGGAGGTAATTGCTAGTTCACAGCCTGAAATATGCCTCCTTTACACTTGCAGATAAGCAGCCTTTTCCCTTTATGTGCTGGTGCAGGTGTGTGCAAGAGGATACAGCAGCACAGTGCAAATCAGCCACTTCTTTTTCAATAGCTCTTGCCAGCATTCGTGCAGCCCACCTGGCATGGTGCTCCTGATCCTCCCCCTTTCAATTCTTCAGGCACCTGCCTTATTCAGGGTCTGAGTTTCTCCTGAGGGGCTGGGGGAAGATGCCTCTTGTTACTAGAATGAAAAGATGCTCAGTGGAAGCTGAGGACTGATAGGAGGCAGACAGAAGCAGTGCCCCAGCTTCCAGTCCCCACTGGACCAGGTCTCCGTTGGTGCCACCAGGGTCTTCTACATCTCAGGCAAGTCTCTGAGTCTCCAAAACCAATTCTTTCAGAAAGACCAGTAAGAAAAGCCACAGGACACAGGTTCAGCTGTATTGCTGGTTGGGTCTTGGGCATGGAGCTGCCTATTCAGGCTGCTGGATCTGGCCCCATTCCCTGGCAGTCTGACATCCTAAACACTTCACCAGGACTTCAGCCATCTGTGACCACATGGGTAGTCATCTCACACAGTCCTGAAGCTCCCGTGCCAGCATCCCCAGCCTGCTCTCAGAGGCCTTTGACCCCTTCTTTTTCCTGTCGGTGTCTTGCCCAGCATAAGCCTAGATGTGCCAGGAGCCACTCGGATGCCAGATTTAACTCTTGTGGACTCACTTGAGATGGGTAGGACTCCATTCAGTGCTACCAGCCCCATCCACCCCCCATCACCAGCGGACAGTATTATCAGCAAGGACATTTACGATGTTTTGAATTACACCTGCATGTTCCTTTCCATTGAGCTGGGACTGTGGAAGAATTCATCTGCTCCATTTCTGCTTTTACTCTTCGATTTTTCTCTTGGAACCTATGGCTTCCTTTAAGTCATTTTCATGTGTCCCCACGGCGGGAGGTTCTTTGGAAAAAATGACATAATCCGTAGAGGTACTGCCTTGTTTGCAGAGCCTGACAGCCCAGCACGAATCTGACAGCCACACAGCCTTACCTGTGCATCTCAGGGGGCTCCCCAGGCTGCAGCAAAGATTAATTAAGTGGTGAGTAAACACTGCAGCTGTCCCCAGCCTGGCAGCTGGAGCAGAACGCTGACTTCAGCAGAGAAGAACAGCTAGGCGATGGGGATGGTGAGTGATTGGTATCATATCAGGCAATATGAGGCCAGTTTGGGTTCATTAAGGAAACTTATCCTCTGCTGTGAAGCTAAGAAAGAGGGGCCGGACAAAGGGAAGAAGGATGGCATCAGTCATGGTTTCAGTCTGGGTCTCCTGCATGTTGTCTGCATGTCCTCCGAATGGAGGAGCAGCTCTGGAGCCACACAGTGGCACGTTGCTGGCAGGGACCTGGGGCTGGCAATTAAAGCCTTGCCACCAAGCAATGGGAACTCATTAAAGGTACCTGCTCTTCATGTCAGTTCATGACCCTCAGCACCCATTAAGGTGAGAAAACAGGAATGTTTAAAGCACTGTGCACCCAGCCTGGGTTAGAAGCTCCATGAGGAAGGGATCACCAGCAGTGCCTGCTCCTCCCCAGTGTCACCAGTGCAGCACGTCCCAGCCTGGCTGGTGGCTGTGCCCCATCTGCTGTGGAGGAGCACATGCTTGGGACACATGGCTGCACGGATGTCCCATCAGCCGGGAAACACAGTCATCCCCTCGGATGCTCAGCCCCTTATGCCTGTGCACATTGCTCAAAGCCTGCTCTCATGTGTCCTGCACCTGAGAAAACTCAGGAGAGCATCATGTTTCCAGAGGTCCTGAGGCCAGCCCTTTCCGAGGCCGCTATATTTTCTTTTCACTGTGCTGTTTTACACTGTGCAGGACAGGTTAACAGTCATTTCATCCAGGCAAGAGGGGTTTATCTGGGGTCTGAGAAAGAGTTCCCTGATCCAAAATGCAATTTAGTGGTGGGAACGGATGCATTTCCCCAGAACTTGATTCATAACTGCAAAGCAGTTCCCCAGCTGCTTTGCCGAAAATTAATTGGTGAGATCAGCAGTAGACTGTCGCAGAGAGTAAAGACACCGCTGCAAAGAGAAAACCCTCCAGACTGATGCCTCCATCAGTTCAAGTTGCTGCTGGAGGGAGATGCAAATTACTAGCTCACAGCCCAACCTGTCCCCCCCAGTCATTTCGGGGAAGCATGGGGCAGCATTGCCCTCTGGTGTCCCCAGCTGACCCCAATCAGCTCAATATAATTCATTCATCATTCCTCACTGCTTATTAACATCATTAATGCAGCAGAGCCCACGAGTCTTGCGACACCACTTCACCCTCCATCTGTTCACTCCCCAGCGGTACAATTTTCTCCCCGTTTTTCACACTTCCTTCGTTCCCACCGTGCTTAACTGAACGTCTTCCTCTACCTCCTTTCTCACCCTGTCTGGTGCCAAACCAAAATCCAGTATGGTTTGTATCAAGGTCAAAACTGGCTGACAGACTTGAAAAGATGGGCAAGCATTTGCTACAAGACAGCCTGATGCTGGCCAGGGACAGATGATAGCAGCATTTATTATTTTTTTTCCACATAGGAGACTGAAAGATAGTTTTTTCCTGGGTATTCCTAGTTCAGGGCAATGCTGGTGATGTTTTCCCTCTCCAGCTTGTTTGAGGGTTCAGCGGCAGTAACCAGAGACAAGCTCATTTGGTGGCACTGCCTTTATTTCTTATGGGCCCATCATTAGTGAAAAGTCATGTTAAACAGCAAAGTGTGATGCTTTTCTTCACTTAAGGATGAGCGGAGGGCTTCTCACCTCTGCTCGGAGCCTAAATGCAGCAGTGCTGAAAGAATGTGCCCAGACAAGCTGCAAACTTTGCAAGGCTGATATTAAAAAGCAAAGACAAAGATACCTTAAGGCATGAGAGATCCCACAGCTCCTTGACCCCGGGACACAGGCAGCACTGTTGGAGCTGCAGTGCTGAGTCCCGCTTTGATTTTCAAATAGCTCATTTATTCTGCCCTCACTGCTAGGCTCTGCGATTATTTGTCCTTGGTTTTCCCAGCTCAGGGCATGCAGCCTTTGCTTTACCCTCTCACAAATTTTGCTGTGCAAGGGACAAAACGAGACCTGGCAGCAGAACAGTTGTTGCAACAGTCCCTGACTCTGTGCAGAAATCCAAGGCTTCAGGTGGCATTTACAAAGCTCTCTGCTTGCTGTTAAAGCATGGTCTCTTTCCCTGACCCTTTGTGGCTCCTTGTTGGTCAACCCACCCCATAAAATGCAGGCACCATTCCCAGACGGTCTGCTGCACAGACCCAGACTGGGCTTAATTTTCAACTTGCAAAGCAAGGAAGCAGAAAAAAAATCACTGAACCCTTTCCTCTAGGTAGGAGATTTGTCACAGACATAGCCAGGCTCCTGTTAGAGCTGAATTACCAAGTCAAGGCTGGTAAGATCGTCACAGGATACCTGCTTCACTGCTAAGCAAGTTTACAAGAACTGAGGAAGAGCACAGACCCATCAGCGTTGCTTCGTACCAGCCCAAGGATGCAAACCCTTCCCCTGAAAAGCCATAGCACACTCAGAGTGCGCGATTTGGCCGCGGGAGCATTGATCAGGGAGCCCCAGGGCTCGGTGATTTTTCTTCTCCTTTGCGCCATGCATGAATGGGGATAACCACGGGCCAGTTCTGCAGGAACCAGGCCAAAGGAGCCCTTCCAGGGGCTGCAGAAGCACCGTGCGGAGTCATGCCTGACCTTGAAGATTGGCTGAAATGATGCCAAGAGAACTCACACATACTGCTCTCTCTTCACAATAAAGAAACCTTTTTCTAATGAACAACAGATTCAAAGAAGGAAAAAAAAAAACCAAACCAGAATAAATTCTATTCCAAGAGTCCCATTGTTAACTAATTTCAGCATCAGGAAAGATGTGGGTGACATCTCATTTTGGAATAATATCTGCTCCTGAGGGCCAAGTCCTTTCAAACTACTACAGCAAATAGCAGCAACCGCAGTACTCCAGCAAATCTAACCTCAATAAAAGCCCAGCTTCCCTGGCATCTGGACAGTAGGGAAAAAAATAGCAAATGCAGAAAGCAAGCAATCAGTGCAAAGTTTATTTTAATAAACTCTTGCGAGTTAAATAATCTCAGCTCTGATTAGCACTGGAGATTAAAAAATGTAAATATTTACCAGAACATCTTCAATATCCTCTTAGAGTCAAAAGGCCAATTTCTGCACGCAGCGTGTCAGTAGTACTTGCTATCACAAGCTCTGAGCTTTCAGCACCCTCAGACAACTGCGGAATTATGCAAGGAGCTTAAATATAATTATATTTATTACAAAGCCAAAGTATTACAGTTTGATTTGCTTTCTGTTCCAAGTTTAAGGTTTCTATGCTTTCTTCCTCCTGTATGAGACTCCGAAACCTCCTTTAACAAAAGCTGTGATACCCACTTCGCACCAGGAGTCAGATTTAACGAAAAATAGCAAGTATCATGATGCCTGCAGTAAATCAGGGCTGTGAGACCTACTGTTAAGTCCCCCATTGGCTTCAGGATGGCTGCCTTTGATTCTCCTTCACTTCAGCAACCTTTTGTTCCAGCTCAGCATGTTTGCACACAAGCCTGCCAGTCACCCGCCTTTCTACTCCAGGAGGTCGGGGAGGTGAGGACCAGCTATTTGTGTCCATGTCATGCATACAAAAAAATCCTCACCCACCTCATTCCACCATGAGTTTCAAGCAGACACCTCAGGTCTTGAAAGCCTTTAGAACTAGCCCATAGTGTGGCTTGCTCTGTGATGAGGGAACATCTGCCCTGTATTGCTGATGACACTGGTTCCCAGTAAGCTCTGGATATACAGTCACATTGAAAAGAAATCAGTTGCCCGGCTCCTTCATCAGATTACTAGGCACCTTATTTGAGGAGGCTTGAAGCTAAATTAACAAAGGTGCTATGAATGGGCTGGGTCCTGTCTTACCTTCAGTAACAGGGTTGCATCTCAAACACCTCACCACTGACACAGAACCTAGTGTGTACGTCTGCATTTGGGGTAGACTGTGAATTTCAGGTGAAGCAAAAGGAGCAGTCTCTCCCTGCTTGCATGTTAGCATGTTCTGCTGTGTTCTCACCTTTCTGCTGTGATCCCACCTGTCTTTCAATGCACAATTCCCAGTTCCAGCACTGTGCAAGCAGTAGATCAAGATGCCATGGGTGCCATGCCAAAACCTGCCTTTTGGTCCAGGCCTCCAAACTCAGCTTCCAGGGCCGTTCAGCCCCAGGATGGAGGGCTTTGAGCTGCTGCTCTTGCTGCTGGGATTGGGTTGCTTCTGGACCCTGGAACCAGCCTGGGCACACTGCACATATGGTGCTAACAAAGCAGACAGCATCACCACTTCGCACTTGAACCCCACCTTCTCTTCCTTGCCCCACTTGTGCTTACACCACCTCTGACCCCGTTGTCAGGTTTAACATCTCCATGGTGGGGCTGGGTCTGTTGCTGATGGTAAAAGTGAGACTCTGCTTAGCAAACCCATTGCTAGTCTAAGCAGGCATGAAAGCTGCGCAGCTGGGGAGTGACATGGAGCAAAAAGCCAACCTGAAGGAGCAGAGAGGCATTTAATTGCTTCAAAAAGACTGGTGGATGCCATAGCCTGGGTGAGAGGAAGGAGGGAGGCTTTCCTCCCTTCCAGTTGGTGAGAAATGCCAGCGAGGACCTGTCCTGGAAGCAGAGTTAAACTAACCTGACTGCATTAGCACTTGTAATTGTGGTTGTTAATGCATGCAGTAAACAAAGACGTGGTGTTTAGTTTGGGCAGGAGATGCCCCTGCTCTCCCAGCACTCCCTTGATCTAATGGGGATACACACCAGGACTTCTGCGCTGGGACATCTGCACTGGGATGATAGGTGATGCTCTTTTGGTGCCAGTGGTGCAAAGATGGCAATTCACACACATGGCAGGTTTGGCTTCACGTTGCAGGACCAAGGTTTTTCCCCTCTGTTTTGCAGCAGACAGCACTTTTGGCCTTTGAGGGATGATGTTCCTGACCTCCAGAGGTGGGCAAAGGCGAGGAGACGATGCAAGTTGCAGAGCCCTATCTGTACATCTGCCCAGCCTCTCCCAAGCACAAGCAAGGACCCTGAGATTCATGCCTCCTTCAGGCACACTTGGTGTTTATACAGCAATTAATCTGCCGGCTGACATGGTGTTTACTAAGCCGCAGGTTGCCCGGCAGACCGTGAGCTGCGGTGCTGCATGAGAAGCAGTCCTGCCCAGCCATTTCAGTGCTCCACCAGCAAGCGAGCGGGCAGGTCCATGTTGGAAACAGCACAGGCCACTGCTGCCTGCTGGCTGGGCTTGGATTTCCAGCCCTCCTGCAAAACACTTGGCACCTCTAACAACACCATTGCAATGCTTTCCATGCCTCTGGTGGAGGGGAAGTCCTTGCGTTTTGGGGCATGTAGCAGCAGAGGTGCAGGGGGGGCTCGGCGAGATGCAGGTCTTCTCCAGCTGTGTTTTGGCACGTCTTGGTGTGTGCTTGCTCTTACAGACTATGATAAAAATCGAGTCAGATAGACTGGAAGCAATTTGTAATAAACCTGTAAAAGCCACCATCTTGCTGGGATTTAAGAGGCAGAAACTACAGGTAAGAGGCAGCACTGCAAGTCTTCCTAGTGAAAACCCCACCAACTCTTCAAGCATCACCTGCAAAGACCACAGTTGGCAGAGTTTAAAAGAAAGAGGAGGAATAAAACCCTCTTGCTGACATCCTTAATGCATCAAAAAAAGTCCCCACAAGTCTTTTTTTTTTTTTTTAAATCTGTTTTGAGTTGAGATCAGTTTACTTCAATGCAAGTAGAATACGCAGCACTCTCCGAACAGGCAATGCACTAAAAGTTCACACAGTCACTACTAAAAATGGTGGGTTTGCTGTCAGAAGTCTTGAACCAAGGAACAGGCATTTGAGCCAAGTGAGATTTTTGACCTGCTCTGTTGTTGGACCTCTTCCCACTTTAAGTCTTAGGCCGAGTTTCACAGCAAGCCAACCATTTGATTTGGCAGACGTGCTCGGGCCAGACCTGCCTTTTAAGTAGTGCAGAGCCGTTAAAAAGAAAATACACAGCTCCACAATACAACAAAACCAGCTGTTCTTGAACGGCAGTCAAGAGGGACAATAAGTCTTCTCATGTTGGGAAGAATTAGCAAGCCTTTCCTTCCCACTGAGCCAATATAAGGAAGGGAAAGGCTCAGCAAAAGGCTGAGCAGCGCCGGCGTTCAGAGTAAACAGAGGTGAGCTGGAAAGTTGTCTCCGGACTGAGCCCTGAAACAATGGGGCCCAAAGGGAAATGGAAAAGCAAATATTAATGTTTTGCCATTCACATGGCCCTGGAGAAAAGAGAACAATGCCTTCAGCTGGACACCCCCTTGATGTCTTCCTCCTCCTCCCCTCTTACTCGAAAATGTCATCTTAGGACCCGTGATTTCTTTGGATGAAGCAAGCAATTGCTGAGGACTGCCTGCTGCCCAGTGAGCCCAGCTACCTGCTTTTTCCATGCCAGAGTGAAGGATGAATTAATTATAAATGTATTCCCACCCCTCCTGCCCAAAGTCACGCTTCTCCTTGTGGAGCAAAAATCAGAAGCACCCCTCTCACCTTGGCTGTAGCAATGAATCCCTATCAGCAGGGATGACAGCAGGGCTTGGACAAAGAAACACATGCACCCAACTCCTCTTAAACCTGGCAGAAAGGGTGAGCAAAATGCCAGGGGACTCAACAAACTAAGAAGAGCCTCAGGGAGAGGCAGAGATGAGGTCTTTGGTTGTTCTGTACTTCTTCTCTGGCAGCGTGCTGCTAATCCAGCCTAGCTTTATCAGACCTGCTGCACTTCAGCTCATCACTGGTGATTAGCAGGACCACGGTCCTTTCCTGGCCAGAGGTCCCAGACCCTCATGGTGATGGTTCCACTGAAGGGGAAGTTTCAGCCTTCAGCAAGAGGTGAAGCCGTATGTCAGGGACACTCCTGGGATGTCACTGCAGTGGTGTCATCTGCTAACGCTGAGCTCCGGGAGACTTGCAAAGGAAAGTGCCTCTCCTGGCTGCGCCAACAGCACCTGGAAGGATTTGTCATCAAGGCAGGTGATGAGCAATTGCAATAGAAATAAAAAGCAGGCTCCTTGGGCCCCTCTCTGGGGCTCAGCATGGGGGGAGGAGGCATCAGGCTGTCTGCTCTGTCTGTGCAAAGCTGTGCAAGCCATGCTGAAATGCAGCTGGGCTCTTATCCTGGCCTAATTGTTCCAGAGGCAAATGAGACCAAGAAGAAGAGGAGAGAGCCCTTGTGCATGGCCATTTGATATAGGAGGTTGTCATGGAAACCACTGCATAATTAAAGCCTCTCTCTCCGCTCTTATATGCTTTGGTTGTGTAGGAGATGGGCTGCATCATTTGGGGCTTCTCAGTTATTGTTGCAGCTACAAAGCGAGCTGTCACAGTTTCCTCTCGAAATCAGGCTGTTTCAGCAACGTGACCACATCTCGAAAAAGATATGGCGTTGCTAGATGTTTACTGTCTTCAAACAGGACCGTTTATTCGTTGCTGATCAGCAGCCATGACTGTCCTGCGCTCTCCTTTCGCCCATCACCTCCTGAGCAGCAGCAAGGGTAACTGCTGGTGGCCTCCCAGGGCACAGTGCCAAGCTGGGAGAAAACCCTACCTGTTTGGAGTTCAGTGAATATTTAAGAGCCCAACCATGACCGGCAGAGCAAGGCCATATAACCCCACACCACATCCGTGCTGATGTCAGTAAATCGTGTGCTGCAGGCACTTAACAACTCGGAGGCCAACAGCACAGCCCAAACCCAGCAGAGATGTATTGTCCTGCCATGAAGGCATCGTGTGGTGAAATGCTGCGCTCACCTGCCAAACGCTGAAACACTCATAGTGCCAAAGGTGTCCCAAATCGATGCTGGTGCAGAAAGCTCAGCCCTCAGATGGGGAAAAATCTATGAATTGCTTTTCTCCAGCCCCTCTGCACTAGCAGCTCCATGGGCTGGCATGGAGGAGGGGGGACACCAAGGATGGTCAGGGTTCACCTCTGGCAGAGAAGCTGGGAAACCAGGGGCATGCAAAGTTCTGCTCCACAGAATGATCCATAAGCCACCTTCCTGCTGTGTGCTTCTGCTTTTGCTGCTCAGCTGAGCCAGAGCATGGATGCCTTGGTGCACAGCACGGGTTCAACAGGGTCACCCATCAGAGGTTTCGATTAGCTGCTGTGAGTTAATTACCTATGTTGTCTGGGAAATAGCCATAGGTGAGAGGCAGCTGGCTCTCCTTCCTAGGCTTCAAAACTGGGCTTTATAAGGTGATGAAGAGACCTGCACATCGTCAGGGACATCAGGTGGAGAGGGCTGGGATGTACTCTGCAGCCAGAGGGGATGACGTACAGTCTTGTGCAGGTATCTGTGCTTCCTCAAAACAAGTTGTGTTTAAGCCCATGCAGCCTTACTTTCTGGCACATAAGGAATCTTTTAAAACAGAATGGTTTTTTTTCTTCCTTTTTCCAGATGTAGCTGAAAACTCAGGGGTTTGTTGTGTTTTTTTTTAAATAACCCTCCTAGCGTGGGATGAATCACTGTTTTATCGTTCCATCTCTCACATTCTTTCCCCAAATGGCTTACAATAAGTTTTAACTTAATAAAATCAGGGGAATATACTGAAAAGTCTCAATAGCAGTGGTTTTTCTCTGCAGAGCAACCGGTAAATCATGCTGTACACTGTAACGGAGCAGGTTCATTAAATTGGACCACTTTGATGTTATCTCTCTGGCTGAGCTGCAGGAAAGTCTGGGAAAACATGTGATACTTCTAGGGGAAAACACTTGTTTTGTTCATTAGTATGCATTAAAGCCTGGCTGCCTAGAGCTAGTCATCACAAAGTGAATAAAGCAGCTATGATTTCAGGTGAAAAGCAAGCAATCCATCCTAACAGGTGGGATTAGCTGTAAGCCATCCTCGAGCTCAGGTTTTTGCAGAGATCTCCAGCCATAACCCTCCATGTGGACTGCTGCAGCCCTGCTTCTGATACAGCTTTGTACAACACAAGGGAGCTGCAGGTACCTCTTCACACCCTGCTCAGAAAAGCCCCAGAGTAAGGGTGCTACAGTGGAAGTAATCTGGTGGGACACCAAAGGTAAGGAGCAAGTCCCATGGTGGGGACTGACCACCTCCTGGCAGGAGATGAAGCAGTACAAGTGTCAGGGCAGGGCTGAATTGAGATGTTACATCTTTGATACAAAGATACTGGAGAAAAATGCTGCAAATGGAGTGAAAGACAAACTCCCTCAGCCAAGGAGAACCACAATGTTGAGCCAAGCCATGGAAAGGAGCTCTCTTTCTCCTCCTGGGCAGGCAGGCAGTAAGGGAGGAACCTTTCCTGGTTTGGGAAGGTTACTTCTGAGCGGCCAAACCAGGATTTTTCCTGGGTCATGTTCAATGAAAAGCACCATTTCTTTGGAGAAAAACATGGGGCTCAACCTCCAGTTGTGGAGACATACCCAGTGTGTGCAATCTCTCTTTCTTCACCATGTGCAGCCCCTCCACCAGGGTCCGTGCTTGCTGGTGACAGCTGACCTGCGCAGCCCTACCTGTGAGGAGCAGGTAGCACCCCGAGAAATGGTTTTCAAGTCAGTGAAGCCCAGGTGTATGTCTTACGATTAGGAGGAGTGCCATAAAAGCAAGGAAAGAAGGGATGCTAGTGCCTGGAAAAGGCCAAGGACAAAGAGCGGGAAGAGGAAAGGTGGTGAGGAGAGGAACACGGAGGATCAGTACCTGGGCTGAAGGTCTGCTCACCTGGGGAAGGTGAGGAGATAGGGCTCACTATGGGGAAGGCTCCTAAGAGAGACACCAAGGAGGCACAGACATCACAGCTGGTGGGAGAGGCAAATCTGGAGTGCTGGACCACTGTTTCCTGCTGCACATCCAAGCCGGTGTGCCGGGTGAGGACAGAAGGCTGCCAGTGAGCTGTGGCAGGTCACGGCTGATATTTTTCCCACCAAACACCATGCTCAGCTTTAATGCATCTCCCGTGTTTGCAGCAAACAGAAAGCGCCTCTGGGATGTGCTTGTTCTCTGATGGGTATATTTCACCGCTGTGAAACACTGCATACTGCTTCAATAATAAACAAGAAAAAAGGCAGCTAAATCACTGTTCCCCCCTCTTTATATAGCAATTTATTTTACAGCCCAATTGCTGGCAGCAGGTGCGGTTACCATCAGGCTTCAGAATCTCACTCCTGGAAAAAAAACCCAACAGCAAAAAGAACATTGCAAGGCTGCACGGTCAAGTGTTCATATATTAAATTATGCTGGGACAAAAGCTTGCCTCCAACAGCCTTGTGCTGGGAGCCTTTAAGAGGCTCCTCAGCACTGCACAGAAGCTGTGGGGCAGAGGCAGGAGGGTGGTGGCAATGTTCACAGCGCACCCATCCCTCCCCAGGCAGAGCTAAAAGTACTCCTTCCCAAAAGGGCTTGCCCCTGCCCTGCTCACGTCCTGATTTCTGCAGGACCCTGGAGGTCACAGCACCCTTCAGGCACAAGCCTTGCCCATTCACACATCCCATGGGGCAGGGTGGTGCATGATAACGTGGCAAGACCATGTATCCAGAGCTGGAAAACCTCTTCAGCTTGGAAGATTTTAAATTAAGATGGAGAGCAGCAAATGGAGGTGTTGTGTCTCATCCTCATGAGAGAAATGTGATGGCTGTAAGCAGGCTGTACTTGCCTCTCTGGGAGAAGTTTGGGTACAGGCTCTCTGAGCGTGGTACCCAAGAGGAATATGGCTTATTTCATCACACTGTGCTTTTCCTTTGCAAAGCTACCTACAGCTGCTCTGCGGAGGTGATGCTGGAAGCTTGTCCCGGAGCATCTCTTCCCAGCTGCCAGCTTCTCAAAACCTCTGGCAAATGCAGGATTTTCAGAAACCCCCCAGCTTTCCATCAGTCCAACCAGTTAAAATAACAAGCAGGGAGAGACAGTGATGGAAAACTGCACTCGCCTGGGAAACCCAACTGTACCAACGCCTTCACACATTAATGTCCTACATACACCTCTGTATATGCATATATGGTGGCTCCAGCCCAACATTCAGCTGCTGAATATAGCAAAAAGTAAAGGTTAGCATGAATCCATGATAAATTATACACGTGTGATTACATTGGTATAGATAAGGCTTCTTGTCCTCGCTAGCAATAAGAATGACAAAACTGTAGCATGGAACCGATGATTCACACATCTGGACAAAAACCAAGCCAGGCAGATATTAAATGAGAATAAAATTGATAGTTTTAAATAACTGATTCAAATCACAAGGTAAAACAGCGAGTGGGAATCTGTGATTTAAATAATTCCTTCTGACAATAAGACAAGAAGGATACCATATATTTTCCTTGTGGACTTTCATTACCATCACAGACTAACAGATGTCTTAAATCAAAAAACTGTTGCACTCTCTCCACCCCAAAAGATGCTTTGCAGTTTCAACCTCTGTGTTTGTAAAAGAGTTGTTGCAAACTGTTGCCTTATCTCATTTTTCTTTTTTTTTTTTAATATGGTGATCTATTTTAATACTGTCTGCTATCCCCAAAAATCCCTAAATCACCATCTTCTTTTTCCCAGAGCCACATACATTTTGTTTTGCTTTCCTTGCTGATGGGAGGAAAAATGCCTGGATGCAGACCTTGCTTTATTCAGCCTTAATTGTAAGGTTGCAAACACACATAATTGCAATTTCAGTGTTCAGCTTGCCTTGGGATTTGCACTTACGAGAAGGGCTGCGCTCCTTTTCTTGCATGCTTAAGGAACTGAATAAATACTTTGGTGTTGATGTCTACCTCTCCTGAGCATGCGAGCACTACACACCCAAGCAGAGGGATTCACGCGGTTGTTTTTCTTTCGCCGTTAGCCGGGAAAGTCATTTTTCAAGCGTATTTTGATCCTCTACAGCTTTCTGGAGCCACCTCCCTGCCAAGTCTTACAGATCCTGGAGGCCTGAGCCTCCCACCCAGCAAGCAGGTCAGATGCCCTGGCCCGGCAGTGGCCAGAAGACAAGGCGCTCCTTGGCCAGTGCCTGGGCCCACATTTGCTTTAACAGCCTTTCACAGGTGGACCTCGTCTTTTCCCAACAGCGCCCTGGGGTGCAGGACAGACTGGCTTCTCTGGGAAGGAGAGTGCCCAGGGAGGGCGCATTGCCAAGGGGCATCGCATGGGCATCACCAGCAGGGGAAGCAATCGGTCCAAAGCACCTGACTGTGCTAATGGACATGGAATGGGAGACACTCCATCCATGATATTAGTCATCTTTGGTATTTTTTTGCTGAATTTTGCAAGTTTTAGCAAGGAAATGGCAACTACCCATAAGAAGTTATTTATGAGCTATTTGAAGCTGGAGAACATCAGATCCTGCAGCTAGAGGAGGCAGAGTTAAAATTATTTGGTGAAATCCTGGCCCTCAGAGAAGTCAACAACGTCCAGTTCCTCCTGGCCAGGATTTCGTAGGCTTTGTTTGCCCTGTATCCTGCTGAATTCCTTGTGCTTTCCACTCGTTTGGCCACCCTGCAATCCCTCTGTCCTTTCATCTACACTAGAAATGGCTATGGGGGAGAAGAGACATTTATGCAAAGAAGACAAGACCATTTCCAAACAGCAAAGTGTTTCTAGGGTCTGGGGAAGGACATGAAGGTGATACTTCATTCAATTTGTCAGAGTTGTGTTTAAAAACCAACCAAACAAAAAGCAAGCAAAAGAATGCCTTAACACTTACTAAGAGTTTTGTAATTTTTTTTTTTTTTTTTCAAAACAGTGTTGTTAGCTATTTAGTTTCCCATAGGTATGTTTTTGGTTTTTGGTAGGTGACAACTGGCACTTGAGAAGGATTGACTGGTGCTATGAAGCAGGGGAAGCATTAAGTCAGGAAGTAAGAGGATCCTATTTTTTACTTCAATCATGCCGTAGTTTATTTACTCCATTTTTCTTTAGAGACTCTCCCTGAAGAGAGCTCCATTAAAGCCAATGCGTGGCGGTTTTGTGCGCTACATTAGTACACACAGTTTTATTTTCACAGGGCTTTATGAAGACAGTGTTGGGATACACTGGGATACGTGGATTGAGAGCAGCCCTGAGGAGGACTTGGGGGTGTCGGTGGATGAGAAGCTCAGCGTGGGTCAGCATCGTGCGCCCACAGCCCAGAAAGCCAGCCGAATCCTGGGCTGCATCACAAGCAGCTTTGGGTGGATCCACCCCCGTGGGCTCTGCACCACCAGCAGCATGAGCGATGGTCATTGCTACCGTGAGGCTGATGGTGCCTCTTCTCTGACATGGCCTCCCCTTCCTCCATGGTTCCTGCAGCCATGTCTCTTCTCTCCTACTCAGCGGTGGGCGAGCACCCGCCTTGCTGCAATGCGACCTCCTGCTGCCAGGCGTTGTCACCGTGAGAGGGCCTAGACAATTGTGGGCCAGCTGCCACCATCCCTTACTTACAGAGTCCGGAACAGAAGGCTGAGGTGGCTTGTGACATGAGGAGGTCACCGTCATAGCAATGCTTGTGGCCAAATGTGGCTGTTCTGGGAGCTGGGGGGCCTGCGGCCTGAACCATGCCCTGAGGTGGGAGAAGGAGGAGGGTCGCGGGGGGGCTAAGGGCCTCTCTCCTGGGGATCGCTCCCAGGGACTGCCCTCCACCTCCCCTTGTGTGCTCTGGGCTCCAGCTCCCTCCTCAGCCCATGCTGGGGGTGCCCTGGGTGAGGTGGTGGCAGCAGTGTTTCAGGAGTGTCAGGGGTCCTCAGTGACCCCCCACCCACCTGGCTCCCTGCATGCGGAGCAGCCCACTGTGCCCGAGAGTGGCTGAGAGGGGGCAAAGCATCCAGGCAAGGGGGGGCACGCCATGAGAGTGTCAGTCTGCAGTGATTGGCAGGAGGGTTGCCTGCTCCTACATACCACCTCCTTTCGCCACATTTCCTCATCTAATAGTCATGCATCCCTCTGTAGTTTTGCCCTAGAGGTTGGTGGTCAATTTCTGGGGAGACAGAGCCAAGGACTCCCCAGAATCTGCTGCTCCCAAATGTCCAGGGCATGGCCACTTTGTGTGTGCAGGTCTGGTAGCAGCCTACTCCATGCCACCGGAGGCAATCGATGCCAGCATCAGCCCTGAGGACATGAGCGATGCCTCAGACACAACCCACTGCTGCCATTGACCCCTTGCCTGGTGTTTGCTCCAGACCCCTGCTTGCTGCCTTTCTGCAGAGAGTTCAGAGGCATGCAGAGATGCTCAAAGTTGTGTCATGGTGCTTTTATATCACCGTGGGGCTGAGCCCCACCTTCTCCCACATTCACCTGCAGTGATGTCCCTGTGGGCAGCTCCTCTCTCTTCCAAACTCCCCTTCGGGGTCACACCAGAGGTGGGAGCCCTCCCTGGCACAGATGCCCCAAGACCTTGCAAAGACACAGGCAAAACAAGCTTTTGAAAACCTCTGCAGCTCTCCAAAGCCCAGCCATAACAGATGACAAGGTGATATTTTTTTAATGCTTTGAAAAAAGGGAGTGCAGTTTGGGACATGGCTGGGCAACAGTCATTCGTGCTGGTGAGCAGGTCGCAGTATATTGTTTATAAAGCAAAATACGATTCTTTGGGTATTTCCCTGCAGGTGTTCCTGCCATTCCCTGTTATTTTCTGATTGCAGCAGCTGAGTCACAGCTGGCTGTGGAGAGCTGAAAAAGTTCAGGAGGAAAACTAACTGGTCCTGGTGTCTCTGGTGACCTCTACAGAAAATCAGAGCTGGAGTTTTGCACATGGGATGAGCAGATGGAATGTGCCAATGACCTGAAAGTTGGGCTAAGATCGATGGGAATTAACAGTGAAGATGCTCAGAGCGGGATGGGGTGAGAAAGGGGGTCGGGGAAAGGGTGGTGTGTTTCCCTTTGTTTTAAAAGGTGTGTAAAAATGAGGATTTTTGTATTTTCCACAAAAACTTAAAACACCTGTCCTCAGTTTTGCCCAGTCTTTGAAAGTGGTTGATGGGTGACATTTTGGGGGAGAAAGGAATTGTTTGGTTTTTTTTTTTTCTTAAAGCTCTAAGCCCTAGAGTCAAACCTGTAAATTGTGAAGTTCAGGTTTCTCAGGTTTACAAGCTTTAGGGTTAAACAGCAGCAACCGATACTCCTACCTGAACTTCCACTAGCAGAGCAGAAGCAACAGGCAAATTCAGAAAACCGAATTTTAAAACGAACAACCCCCCAAAATCATGATTTTCTGAGCACCAGCCTGGGGTGGTGGAAGAGGTGGGGCTGATGGGTGCATCTGAGGAAGAGGGAGCTGTTAGGGGAAAATGCAGTGCCCAGGATCCCGAGCTGGTTGAGGTTGCCATGGCTTTATGCCTCAGACCCTTTCCCAGCCTAAGGATCCCATATAACTCCGCTGCCATCCCAAACTGCCCTTCTCCTGCACCCCATAATGTGTCCCATACCCCCAGGCAGTGAGTCCCAAAGGCCATTGACTCATTTGATGGGTGTCACATCAAATGATGGGACAGCCCTGGGAGGGTCCCAGGCAGGGCTTTCGCTACATACCCTAATGCAGACCCACATCTCCTTCAGAGGAAAGGCAGGGAAAGCAAAAGCAGCAGAACAAGGAGGGGACATTCCATATTATTTTTCTTCCCAGACTAGGCTCAGTGCCAACAGCGCTGCTGGCATAAATAATGGAGCATGATGACAGGGACATTTTTAAAGGAGAACAAATCACCAGACTACTTTTTAGAGCTTCTTTCCTCTAGTCTAAGCGATGCTAATGAGGGAGGTCAATCCGTTTCCATTTCTCCTTGCTACACAAGCTGGGAGATTTATCTCTTTTGACAAAAACCTCCTGAAGCAGACTTTCATCTTTCAGTTTGCATGGCTAGTATGTCCCTTTCTGGGGAGGAAAATGCCTCCAGGGGCTGTGATGGGACAATACCCTGGGGGTTGCATGCAGCACTTCTTCCCCACCACCCTTGCTGCCTGCAACGATGAGCTCAAACACTGCTGCTGTTGGATCTCACATCTGAGATGCTGCCTTCAAGGTCATCTCGTGGTGTGCTGGGGACATCCCGTACTGCAGCAGCACGGCTCCACCAAGCCAAACAGTGACAGAGCTGGCTACCCACAGGCAAGACCTAGAGTGCAGCAGGGCAGAGAGGGGATGCTGGCAGTACCTTCATGCAGTGACTGACAAACATCTTGGCAAGCAGCATGTCAGAGAGGATGACACGGGGTGACACCATCTTTCCAGGCCTGATTTCACATCCCAACCATCTCATATTCCAGTGACCTACAGGGGAAGCACTCCCATTTCCAGAAAAGCAGATGCCAGACCACACCACATGCCAGACTGTGTTGGGTATTTGGATAAAACTCAATGTACTTTCCCCTGTGCAGCCAAATCCCTGAGGTTTGGGAGACAGTCCCCAGGGAGCCAGCTTTCCTGGGAGAGTGCTGCCTTTCCTTCCTGTTGTGGCAGCTGGAAGCAGCTCAGTAGCTCCCACCTTCATAGTAGCAAACCTGGGCTCCCAGCTCCTCCTCTGCGGGCAATTTAGATGTGTCCTTTTGAAGGACTGGGCTTTTGGGTCTCTTCCCCTTACCTTTCTCAAGGGGAAAGATGCTGAGTCCTCTAGACAGAATTGATGTTCCTAGGGAGGAGTCAAATGAAGTCAACAAGGGCAAAACTCAGCTCAGACAGGAGCAGGTGTGTTGCAGTTTGAGCCTCACACAGGGCACCAATTGTCACAGCACAAGCAAACTAGCAGGCTGCAATAAGGCTTTACCGTAGGTCAGATTCTACTGTCCAAGCTGTTTCTCCATCCTCCAGAGGCCAGACCACACTACTCCTTGTCCCTGCTTCATCCAGGAGCCTTCTTCATCCAGAACCTCTTTTCACACACTCCTCAGAGCTATTTAACCACCTTGCTGGGATGAGCTACAGCTGCACATCGTTCATGTCAATCAACCCACTGAGCAAGGCCACAGCTGCATATTATCAATGTCAATCAACCCACTGCCTTCATTCCTCTACACAGGTGGTTCCTCCAGGGTGCAGCTCCTCATGGAAGTAGGTGGTGGATGCTGTCACTTGGGCTCAAGGGGAGCTGAAAATGGGTGGAGGAGCAGGAGTGCTTGGGACATGTATCATCCATTCTTGCCACATCTCCCCTGCCATCATCATTTGTTTTGGCCACCGGAATATCCCCCAAAAGGGTTAAAGTGTTTCCAAATGGCTCTACCAGAAAGCCAGCTTGTGAGCCCAGTGGTGGCTTGAGTTGCAGGCACTCGGTGAGAGGTAGCAGTAAGCACAGAGCCACTATGGTGCACGCTGCACCAGGTGTCCCCAGGTAGGTGTTTACAAGGGAGAAGCTAAAAATACACAGCGTGCCATGGCAGCACAGTTGTGAAAACATGTCAAGAAGCATTTATGGGAAAGGCATATCAGGGTGATGGACACATCCTGCCTCTGGGAGCACTTGCTGTGGCCGTACAGGCAGGGACTTCACTGGCTGCCAGGTGGAGAAATGCAGGGCAGGCCGTGTAAAATGGCTTTCGTCACCCATGTAAAGCTCCATTAGAAAATAGCAGCCACTTCTATTTATCCATGCTGAGCCCTATTATATTTGTCAGGTGAGGTGAGAGCCTGGAAAATGAGAGTTGGCCCCCATCGGGTACCACAGCATCCCTCCATGTCACCAAAACCTTTCCTCCAGGATTAATATCTTGCTGGTGGGAATGGCTTTGGGCGAGCTCCTGGGGTCTGTACCAGGTTCCTACCCCCTTAACTGGTTATTGTCATGACTCACACTGGGGTTTTTACCTTACTTAACAGAGGAAAGGTGGTTTGCAGGATACAACAGTGGTTTTGTTCCAGTTTAAGAAAAAAGCGCTGTGAACTGATTTATGCTCACTTTCAGTGCAAATTCCTGGCCAAACCATCTCGGAAATGCCATCATGTGCCCTTCTGCAGGGCTAGCAACACTGACAACATCAAACACCCCAAGGCCCTGGCTCCGTTTCTTAAAAATCATGAAGATTTATTCACTACTCATGGTTCTTACATCTCCATTCTGCAACTAGCTCAACAGCCATAAGTTTTAAAAAAAAAAACAAAACCAAGGTTTTGTTACAAGGAAAGCAAAGATTAACAATTAATCACCTCTCCCAGGGTTTAAACAGAATAATACAAAATTCTGTAAGAAATAGTGGTGACACTATCTATGTTTCAGAAGACCTGGATTCTTGCTTTGTTGTCATAGACTGTTGGTTGATAACAAACCTCTAAGAAATATTCATCTTTTTAAAAAAAGAAGCCTGAGACAACTCTAAATTCTCTGAAGCGTTCCCATTTGGTGAATGGGCTCTGTGCGCTTGACACTAATTAATTAATTTCCTCAGTTTAAATTGCTTCTTCTGCATTCCAAATCTACAGGAAAACTTAAACAAGACCTGAATGCACAAGAGGGGAAGCTGAATTTATTTAAGGTATCATCTAGTAGCAGTAATTTTCTGTCTATTTTTTTCTGTCTTCTGTCTCCCAGATTGGGCTTGGTCTCAGGGATGCAGCAGCCTCTGGGTTAATTATTTTAACTCACTTGGGGTCAGGGATGTGTGCTGGGAATGGGCCTAAAGCTGTAGCAAGAGCAGTGGAGACACAGGCTGGGACACGTGGGTGATGTTCCCTCTGCTGAACCATGCTGGGGTGATGGAAGCCACGCATGAATCACAGAATCACAGCCTCTCTGAGGCTGGAAGGGACCTCCAGAGCCCATCTGGTCCACCCCCGCTGCTCAAGCCAGGTCACCTAGAGCCAGTTGCCCAGGACCATATCCAGATGGCATTTGAATATCGCCAAGGATGGAGACTCCACAACCTCCCTGTGTGACCTGTGCCAGTGCTCAGTTACTCTCACAGCAAGAAAGCATTTACTGGTGTTCAGAAGGAAACTCCTGTGTTTCAGCTTGTGCCTCTTGTTCTGTCACTAGGCACGACTGAAAAGAGCCTGGGTCCATCCTCTTCACACCCTCCCTGCAGGTATTTATATACATTAATAAGAACCTCCCTGAGCCTTCTCTGCTCCAAGCTGAACAGCCCCAGTTCTCTCAGCCTTTCCTCACAGGAAAGATGCTCCAGTCCCTTCATCATCTCTGAGGTCCTTTGTTGAACTCTTTCCAGTAACCCTATGTCTTTCTTGTATTGAGGAGCCCAGAACTGGAGCCAGCACTCCAGGGGTGGCCTCACCAGTGCTGAGTAGAAGGGAGGACTCACCACCCTTGATCTGTCAGAAATACTTTAATACAGCCCAGGATACTATTTGTTATCTTTGCAGCGAGGGCACACTGCTGCCTCATGTTCAACTTGGTGGCCACCAGGACCCCAGGTCTTTTTCTGCAGAGCTGCTTTCTGTCTGGGTGACCCCTCACACATCCTGGTGCCTGGAGTTGTTCCTCCCCAGGTGAAGGACTTTGCACTTCTTGTTGAACTTCATGAGGTTGCCACTGGCCCATTTCTCCAGCTTGCTGAGGTCCCTCTGGACCATAACAGGACCCTCTGGCACACCAGCCGCTCCTCCCAGTCTGGTGTCATCTGTAAATTTGCTGGGGGTACACTCTGACCCATTAACCAGATCGTTAATAAAGATGTTGAACTGGGTCTGATCTAGGATTGATCCCTAAAATGAAACTGCGGTCTGAGCCAGGAAAGTGCCTGCTGGCCGGGACCTTTGGGGCTGGTCATGCCCCGCATGTGGGGCAGCTCCGCTCTGGGGGGGGGGCGGGGGGGGGACAGCGGGGACATCGCGGGCAGCGGCCCCATCCAGCAATCCAACGCTTCCCTCTAGCGACATGAGAGCACAAGAGCAAGAGTCCCACCGACGTGGAACGGCAAATACATCGCTGCACAGGGCATGGGGTTGGTTTGGGGTTTTTTTAGCCCTCAGCCTTTACAAATCAGGCTGTAGATGGGCAAGTTATCCTTCTGGCGCTCAGCTTCGGGCTGCTGTGCAGGTGCTCTGGGGACTGGTGGGTGCTGGAAATGAAAAGGTCCATTTTCTGAGGAGGATGCGGTTGGGTGGTTCATCCATTGCCCTTCTCGAAAGCCTGGATGGATCGATGCCTGCTTGCAGAGAGGTGGCCAGCCCCAAGTAACAGCCTCCTGCACTCCGTGGCACTGCACTGATGGAGCCCCAGCACCTGGGTGGCTGACCACTCCTCCCATACTGGTGGGGACATTACTGGATGCAGTGGGTTCAGTCCCTCTCTCCCCTTGGCTGCTTAACTCACAGAAATAAGCAGGAGCAACGCAAGGAGCTGGGAAGCTAAGTCACTGGCTTCCCCAGGGCACTGCAAAGAGCAATGCCAAGCATATATGACACAGCCCATCTGGTCAACTCCTTGTGCCCTGGGACAGCCAGGGTGCAGTGGGGACCCACGGAGATGGGACAGCTTTGCAGCAGCAAAAATGTGCAAATGCCACAGGGAAAACAGAACCTGGATTGGGCGAGAGGTGGATGTTGCTGCTGGCGGGGAAAGGCTGTCAGCTGGGTGAGGGAGGAGATCACGAAGCTTAACGAGATGGTTTGTGTGCTCTGGGTGCTGCCAGCATGGTCACCTGCTCCCAGGCAGCGGGATGGCTCACCTCCTTTGCCCTCTGCAGCACATGTGGGTCCGTCTCTGCTCTTCACTGCTCACATCCTTGCAGATTTACACTCTAGTTGTGGCTATCAGGGAGCCCCACAGGCTGATTCCTCTTAGGGTGAAAAAACTGCAGCTTTTCTCAGCAGCAGACAAAACTCCCCATGGGTCAACTCACATCGCTTTGCTTTTGTATTCTGCACACCGGCTTTTGGTTTTTACCAACCAAACACCCAAATGAAAGCGTCTGGGAGCCAAACCGCGCACTAAATGGATGGAGTGTGGAAACACATGCTTCCTGAGGCAACGATGTAAGCTCAGATTAGATTGGAAATCTGATGGGAAGGGAAGGGGTGGGAAGGGGCAGTGCTTTGCCAGGCCAAAGCCCCTAAAGCTGCCAGTTGTGAGGGGTTTCTTTGGGCCCCTGAATTCCAAAAGCAAGGCTTGTTTCCAGGCCATCACCAGGTGGCCCTAGAAAACAGCTTTTGCCAGTCTTGCTGAACCTTCCCTGGCTCATTAAATCAGATTGCTTTTATTTTTTTTTTTCTGTGGTTTTTTGAAAAATGAGACAGAGGCCGATGTCACCTGTAGTCGTCTCTTTTCACCAGCATCTCTGTGAGGTCCTTTTGGCCCTGACCCCCTTGGACTGGTTTTGGCTCCACTGCTAAGCAGGGATGCTTCTGTGCCTCAGGGTATTTGTTTGGTATCAAACAGGGATCCTTCACAGTGCTGTGCAGATGGAGGAGGCACTCCTTGGCTCAGCTGCTACATCTGTAGCAGGGACAGCAAGATGCCAGCACTGTGATTGTCACATAGGTGCCCACCACTCTTGTCTACCTGGCAACTAGAGAGCATCCCAATGGAGAATTCATGCAAGGGAGGCATTGATTGCAAGAGTGGCATTGATTTGCAAGCCCTTCAGCTGCCAGTAAGCACAAGCACGCACCCCAGGGGCTGTCACCCTCCTTTGGAAATAACACAACACTATGGGAAAAGCAATCCAAAACCATGTGGTTAAAGCAGTTTGCCCCAGGCGTACGTTATCCATACAAGACCATGTATTTTAGATGACCTCAGGAAGGGAAAAGCAGATAAGAAATGCCACATGCTGGCAGCAGCAGTTTTGCAGCCAGGCTGTGCACTGACCCTGGCACAGCTGGAGCCTGAGGCCTGGGGCAGGATGGTTTGGTGGCTGAGCACTGCTCTGGGATAGAAGTGATCTGGATTAGTCTCTGCCACAGACCCCCTGCGTTAGCCTGGGCTTCATCTTTCTGTGTTGACAGGATCCACCTGTGAAGCTCAAGCAGGGAAAGATGCTTCCTTGTTGACCTGACGGCAGGTCCTGTCCCCATCCCTCGCCTGGCAGCGGGGTGATGAAGTGCTGGCTATCCAGGATGCCTTAAGAAATTCCTGCCCCAGCTCTTAATCCACTCCTCCAGCCAGCTAGAGGAATTTACGTTAGTGAATGTAAAAGGCCAAAAGAGGGCAGCTTTTAGCTCAGATTCCTTCCCCTGCCCAGGAAACATAGGTCTGGTGGGAGTAGAAATGTGCAGCCAGGGCCAGGACAGAGGCAGTGCCAGCCCTTGGCACCCACAGCTCTGAACCACAGGGTTTCTCCCAGCCTTTGGCTATGGAATTTCACAAGCATCAGTATGGACCTCCCATAGTTTGACTGCAAAGCCCCAAACCAGATTCCTTCCAAGGTCGCATCCCCCTGTGGTGACCTTCCCAAGGTTGATCTGTTCTTCCTGCTCATCTCCCAACTCGCCTGCCTTCCTTCCCTGGGGGGAGCATTCCCCTGCGAGAAATCACCCAGCGGCTGATAAGCATTGCTTGGGCTGTAATTCTAGCCTGGTGATGTGAACACACAGCTTCAGCCCCATTTCTACACTTCATTACATGGCCCAGACCACACTTGATTGAATTACAGCTCCACTGCATCGAGCTGTCTCTTGGATTGGCAGCCAGGTAATGTTCAGCACGATGTAAAATCGCATCAGGGTGGGGTACTGGTGTCCCTTCACCACTGTGCCTGGAAGATGCTAAGGAGAGCTGTAATTCCCCAGGCCCCAGAGGCTTGGGCACATCTTGTGACAGAGGCAATGACCAACGCTGCAGTTATCCCAGCAGGGAACAGGCATGATTGCCCAGGGTGAAGGCTTGAAACTGGGGTGTCCTCTCCCACATGCCACCCACAGTGTGCGGGGGACAGCGGGGATGCTCCCTGTCCCCTGTCAACCAGCTCTGGACTAGCCTCATCCTTCCAGGCTTGAGGCTTTGGATCATTTAAGCTGTTGCTACAGGGGGAGTTTGGGGCTGCCTGGAGGGGAAGGCTGGCATGCATCAGTCAGGTGTGGATTAGTACCTGAGATCTGACCTCCTACATGATCCTGGTGCATTTTTTCTCTGAATCAGGCTCCAGCTGACTAAAGTAGCTGTAAGCAACTGTACACCAGCTAAACACATATAAATCAGCTCAGAGCAGGATTTTACCCTCTGGCCACAGAGCAGCTCCTTTAGAGAAAAGAAAAAAAAGAAAAAGAAAAAAAGAGAACAGGCAGCAAATAAAGTGCTCTGACATTCTGGGGGGCTAAGCAGAAGTTTGTGGTACAAATCACCCGAGGAGGTAATCTGAGATGCTGGTGTGCTGCTGGAGAGCACTGGGTGATTCATGAGCCCTAAATCTCCACCAGCCCTGTGCTTTCACTCTCTTTGCCCTGCTTGCAGCTCTGTATGCTCCAAGATTTACTGCCCTGGGAATGGGTGCTTGGGAAATTGAGGGTTTTTCTAAGCCTTCTGCTTATCACTGGCAGCAAGGCTAATCTACTTTTTTTTTTTTCTTGAGACCGAGTGTCACAGAAAAATTATAGGGCAAAATCTGCAACCATGATTCCTTCCCCAGGCTAAACCACCTGCAGCCTTGGGTGGGAATTTTGCCAAGGTAGGGAGTGGCTGAGACCCAGCATTATTCGCAACAGGAACAAGGGAGGGATGTGTAACCATGTGCCTGCAGACTAACCTCAACCACGCTATACATCATACCTGTGTGTGCTTAACCCTCTCGGATTCAGCATCCTTCCTCTTACGTGGAAGTGTTTTAGCCTTCCTTTGAATTTCTAGGCTGTCACGATATGGGGTTACACACCTCCAAACGAGCCCTTCAAGGCCAAATTTCTTCCCCACCCACAGTTACCAGTCGCAGGGGTGTTCAGTGTGTACCCCAGCACAGGACACCCTGCCAGGGACAGGTCCAGGTGTGCAGGTACTTCTCCCACCCCCCAGGTTTTCCCTTGGCTGCACCGAGGAGAGCTGTGCTTTGTATCCAAAACCCATGCAGTGTCCTGGGGTAATGAAACCAGCAGAGTTTCAGTCTCCTTTCCTCCAGCCCCAGGATGCCTGGAAGCACAAAAGCAGTTGTTCAGAGCAGTTATTTACCCAGCTGGAAGCAAGGGAGGGCCGAGGGTTTATTTCCCTCCAGGCACTGCTTGTACAAAGGGTGTTGGGGGTCTGGTATCATGGCTCATCCAGGTGGGAGCAAAGGGTTGCTCCCCCCTTGCCCTCAGCCCAGGAGGCATATCACCCATCCCTAGATGTGTCTTTGATGAAGCAGAGATGAGGGGGTGGAGTATCTGTTCCCAAATAACATCTCTTTTCCTCTGGGGTCTCCATGGGTGACAGCCCCTGCTCCAGCTTGGGCTTTTCCAGGGCTTTTCTCCTCTCCTGAAAGAAGGGGTAGCTCTGCTTTGCCCACCAGCCACGGCCCTGGGGGCTGAGAGGTGCTCAGAGATGAAGGACCAGCAAAACACCCCTGCTAGCAATGTCCCTGGCACACTTCTGGGCAATTTAGGTGCATGGGGTCCCAGATGCAGCTGATTAATCCTAAGGCTGCTGAAACCTCTGCCCCTAAACTGATCAGAGGAGGGCATCCTACTTTCCTCACTCTCTGCACACAGGATTTTATTCCATGCATCCAAGCAGCCAGTTAGGACATCCAAATGTAGATGTTAAGGGAGAAATGTGAGTGCTGTTTTCCTTGATCCAGTGTGAGACAGCCCCGTGTCCCCTCCCGGTGCCCTCAGCTGCAGCAGTGGGACGCAGCCCTCGCAGTGAGAAAATGACGCCTGTCATCTCAGCAAATCGCAGGAACAAAGGCAGAGAGCTCGCTTCTTTTGTCTCTGCCTGTTCAAGTCAGGCAGATGTTTTGTTCCTCCTGCCAAATTTCATGGGCTGGAGGGGGGGAAGTGACAGGCAGAGTTAGGGCTGCAATGCAAGCATCGCACAAAAATAATGATTTTCAGTGAAAATCCCAGCCTAACCCACCAGAAAACCTTTGTGCTTGCTTTCCTTTAACCTGCAAGGCTGTACCTGGTCCGTGTGAGTTTGCAGAGGACATTTCCAGGCAGTTTCACACAGAGAAGATTCCTCTTTATCTGGCCAAAATCGGTAAGCTGTGGCATTCTGCCCCAGGATGCTTAGAAGGCTGAAAGCTTGTAAAGCTTCATAGTGGGTTTGTACAAATTCATGGAGGAAAAAAAAACCCACCAAAAATTCTAATACACACCTGCCCTGGTCTTGTGCTCCTCCAGCTGCCACCGGCAGTTTATAGACACGATGCTGGGCTACATGGATTTTGTGCTGCCTTGGTAAGGCTGTTCTCACATCAACTCCTTTAGAGGAAGATTTTGTTCTTCTTCAGTTTGTGGCTGTTTTGGTGTTTCCTGGGGATGGTGCTGTAAAGTCGGCTTTAAGCTGGTCCTTCAAGGACTTTACTTGGCCTGAGGAGGCATCTGAGGTCATGAAATGGAGCTGAGCTGCTGTGCTGCAGATGAATGGATTATTTTTTACTCCTGCATTAGGAGCTCTGTGGATTCAGTCATTTCTCCGCTATGATGCTGTTTTTATCCATCCTTCCATCCCTTCCTCCATCCCTCCCTTCACACAGCCCTCCCTCCACACATCCTTCCATCCTCCATCTACCCACCCACCCAGGAGCTCCTGGAGACATCTCTAAGCCACAAGACCTCCCTGATTCTTGCCCCAAGAGCCTGCAGGCTCAAATGGGCAGGCACGGGCAGGGATGGATGGAGGGCCCTGCTCCAAGGGGCACTGACCCTCCCAGCACAGGGCTGAATACCAGCACGTGAGACAAAGCATAGAAAAATACCCAAGTGAGGATGTCTCCAGAAACCACTCCAGAAACCACTCAAGAAACCCGTAGCAGATGTGTGAACTGAGCACTTAGAGGGATAATCTAGTGTGAAATATTCAGTATCTGTCTCCCATTATTCCCCTGTGACCCTTTGCTCTCCCCCATTAACCCTTGCAGTGGGGTACCTAGCTGTATCACAGTGCTTCTGCAGCCCCACAGAATAAAACGCTGCCTTTCCCAGGAGGAAGGAGTCCCATTAAATCTGCAATGCTTTTTTCCCTCAGAGTTAACATCCAAAAGGCTCCTATGGGACTCACAGGCTATTCAGCCCTTAATGATCCTTCATTACCTGCCTTCGTTATCCAGTGAATAGGCTGTAAGGTCCTTGGAAAGGAAAAGAGTGGATGAAGGCAGGAAGGAGAATGGCACAAGAAAAGGCTGCTGACCATGACAGGCGTGGGTGCAGTGACCCCAGAAAACCTCCCCAAGGGTTTTCCCCCACTGTCAGGGCTTGCAAACAGGTATGAGACTTTCTCACACCCTATTAGCCAGTGCTGCCTCTCTCACACGGGCCCAGGAAAACCGCCGCTCGGGCAGAGCTTATCCATGAAACCCTGGCAGAAGAGGGGAGCAGCCACTCTAAGCCATCTGGAGACACCAGTCCCGTGCCTTGTCCCACCATCCACTATTTGAGAGGTGGCTGCTTCAGTTCTGGCTCTCAATGCAGCCTTCGGGCTCTTCCTGTACCCCAGGCATTAGCCATGGCGATGCTATTAATTAGCCTTGGCGATCCGTAAGAACAGGGGGCAGCCCTAATTACAGTCCTTGCCTGTTAACTTGGTTTGGGCTGGTGTTTCTGCTTTTAACACAGAAAGAAAAGGGAGTAGACTAAGGCAAGTGATGCTATTAAGAAGGAAGGGGCAGGGGAGGCAAAGAGGATTCTGCATGCTCCAGGAGTTGGGATGCTCTCTGCAAACAAATTTCCCCCGCCTCCAAGTCACTGGATTTGCCAGAAACTGCTGCAAAAGCTGCTGCTCCAAGGTTTCGTTTTGCCTGGGTGATAAAGGGCTAATTGGATGCAGATTAAAAGTCACTATTACAGATAATCCGTGAGCGGGCTGTGGAAGTGCACAAAGCATCCCTCCGTTGTCTTGGGGCAGGGCACCGGTGGATGTGTGCGGGCTCCGGCCCTTTGTGTTTCACCAAAAAAAAAAAAAAAGAAAAAAGATACTTTGAAGCACAAGATGAGCTGGGGGAAGGGAGATGGGATGGGGGGTGGGGGTTTGGGAAGAAATAATTGCCATGTCTGAAAACAGTTACTATGGCAGCAACAGTCTTCTTGCTGCTGGAGCGAAATGTTGGGGACCAGCAAGCAGTCCCTTTGTCAGATACTCACAGACACACATTTAGATGCTAATGCTGGCTTTAACCTTGGCTGCTTAACCTTGATATGATGGAATGGGGGGTGTGTGTGGGGGAGAAAAAGCGAGGGGGGGAAGCTTATGGAAAAGATGGGTTTCCTCTCCCTGAATTTGCCACTGAATGGAGTTGGCAGACTCCTCTCAGCTGCGATTAACACTTATTTCTGCACTTAATATTCAGTGGAGGTCTTAACAGCTTATTTATGGATAGCTGGCATTAGCTGCAGCATAATTCACCACTGCAACGTTCCTGTTTATCTCCGTCCCCTTGGGATTGTCTGATGTAAGGCTGTTTTTTAGAACAACCCCCAGGTTTGATCAGCCTGTCTATCTAATCTCACCTTTATTTATAACTCACAATCAATGCTGGGGTGAAAAAAGGAAGGGCTCGGAGGAAGGAAGGCTCTCCTTTGGACTTCGGCTGTTGAGGGAAAAGAAATTTGGGTGGCCTGTTTAGAAAAGGAAGCCTTTCGACTTGAGGCTCAAAGCTATCTTCAGCAGCGGGGATGGAGGAGGGAGGGAGAGGGTTAGAAGTGATGGAAGGGAGAGGGGGAATTCCCTGAGAAACAGCACTTCCTTCGCTGGACCCGACAGGAGCATGAGCTCACAGCCCGAAAGTAAATTCCTAAAGCACAAACCTATTGCACACAGATTAGCCACTAATTCAGGGGCAGCCAGGGTTGCACTGGCCTTGGGATTATCCTTCCCAGCAGTGTTTAAGAAAGCTTTTGCTGGAACAATTCAGGCAGAAGAGATAGCAGTGCCGGATCTGCTGGTGACACCACTCACAGATATGACCCTATTCTTCTATTTCTGGCATTTTTTTTTTCTTTAATGCTCCAGCTCTGAGAGTCAGGTGATCACTCAAAGCTTTCTCCGCTTGCTTTCCGAAGCTCATTACCTTCGTGTGGTTGTGGAGTAAAGCCTGAACTCACACCAGCTCAAAGGCCAGCCGATCAGGACAACCCCAGCATGCAAAACATTTTCAGTTTCCAGCCCGTACATTGCCTGTGTCTCGCTTTTTGAACGGCTGTGCGGAGGCGCGGCGGCGATGCCGCCTCACACGTGCCAAGGAATGTTTCTCCCAGCTGCACGCTGGCGGGGACCGAGCTCCCTGCACTTTTCACGCTGTCACCACATGGTGTTTTCCATCAGAACTGTGCCCATTGTCACCTACGGAGACCGTCACAGTGAGCTGCCTGTATTTTTAATGATGGCATGTGTTAGCAGGTAGTCTTATCTCCATGCAAAGCTGCAACACGCATCCTGGGGATGAAATATGAATATGAGAAATGATCCCACTCCAGCCTGACAATCCTCACTGCACGCTGCGTGGTGAAAGCATCTTAAATTAAAAGCAGTATCTGTCTTCTGCAGTACACTTCTTTCTCCGGGGCTTTCTAGTTAAGCTGTCAGATACAGTTGATATTTATTTTACAAATGCTGTAAAAGAGGGGGTGGGTAATATTGTAGGAACAACCCTGCTGCTGCTCTTTGGCTCAGGAGCAATGCCAGAAATAAATGCGACGGCAAAGAGCGTGGCAGGCCTTCCACAGAGCACACAGTGGCAGTGGCTTCCCTGTCCCCACGCTGGCCTGAAAAGGGCTTCCAGGAGTAGCTGGGCCAGCAGCTACATGGCTTGGGGCACTGTGCTGGGCCCTGGGGGGCTGGTCGGCCATGGGGACCTCGGGGGCTTTAACATGGGTTGAGGGCATTCACCACATTTACCAAGTATGAGATGCAAAAGGCATGAAGAGCAGCGAGGAACGTTAGTGCCACCCCTGCCCTGGGCTCAGCGCAGGTGAGCTTTTCCCCTCCTGGCCTCTTTCTGCTTTGGGAGACTGTGACAGCCTTTGAGGGATGCGGATGCTCCACGTCCCCAGCCCTTGAGGGATGCGGATGCCCCATGTGCCCAGCCCTGAGGGATGCGGATGCCCCATGTGCCCAGCCCTGAGGGATGCGGATGCCCCATGTCCCAGCACGATGCTGGGTAGTGGTGGCTCCTGAGCTCGCAGGGCCAGCGCAAGCTCTGCCTTTCCAGGCGAGCATCGCTCTCCCGCTTCCCAGGCTCAGCTCGCTGCCGGCACCAGTCATCCCCACAGAGCTGTGCCTGCACCACTTCGCAGCCCCCCGGTTCCCTCAGCCCGGGATTATCCACGGTGCAGTGGCAGGTCCCTCCTCACGCCTCAGTGCAATGAGTGGTGCCTTCGCTCGGTTACTATTTTTAGGGGTTTTTAATGATTTCTGTGGCCGATGATGATGCCACACGTAGGGATACCCAAGCTGTAAGCAGAGGCAGGCACCGGGGGGCGCTCGCTCCCGGGGACCCCCCCACCGGCACCGGGGCTGTCCCTGGGCGATGGGGTACAGCAGGCCGGGGCGGTGCGGGCAGGAGCGGGACTGGCAGGTGGTGCGGGCAGGGGATGGGACGGGCAGGGGAAGGGACAGGCAAGTGGTGGTGCGGGCAGGGGCAGGGAGGGCAGGTGGCGGTGGGGGCTGGGGAAGGTGCGGGTCGGGCTGGGCCGAAGGCGGTGCGGGCAGGGGGC